>JANRGV010000001.1:67568069-67621814 GCA_024734035.1 Alethe castanea | reverse complement strand
GAAAATTATATAAATAAATATAAGGGGATTAAAGTTAAAAAAAAAAAAAAAAACCCACCAAAAAAAAACCACCAGAGTTTTGGAAAATGAAAGTGATGAAACAGATTTCTTGGACTGATTTGATCAAACTCCCAATGTGAACTGTATATATGTCTAACTTATGACAGCAGCCCCAAATCAGGACCGTGGCAAATTTTACTAGATGGATTAGCGCTCTGCAGATGCACCTCTCACATCATAGGGACAAAATGACTATTTAGGAAATGGGCTGTGAGTTTATTACTTTCTCAGGAAGGAAAGCATCCATTACAATCAGAGCACAGATTGTGAAGAGTGGATCCAAGGCAATTACTAGTACAGCTTCAGTAGCAACATGACTTAGAGGGTTTGGGCATAACCTCCCTGCTGCCTGCCCAGCAATCAAGAGAGCCTCCTAACTAAAATGATCACAGAATCACACAATGGTTAAGGTTGAAAAGGACCAGAAGTCATTTAGTTCAACCCCCTGTTCAAACAATTCCATTACTCAAGTAAAATCTAAGGACCTGCGGTTGTAATGTGTGTTAGAATGTCACCTTCTGTTTTTGGAGGGAAGTCAATTTTTTGGGAAGAGATGGGTAGGAATTGTTGATTTTTTAATCTGCAAAACTACTTCTTGGGTTTAATTAATTAAAAAAAAAACCCACTAACACAAACTCTACTTTTGGAAATTATTTCCTAAATAAGCAACACTTGGGGAATAATAAGTTGAGAAATAATTTTTCCAGGTAAAAAAAATTACTTCCAGTAAAGCCTGAATAATGGGAACATCAAAGGAGTAGAACAGGAGTAGATTTTGCCTTCACTGTAGTTAAGTGAGGATGAGGGTTATAGAAAGGAAATTGCACTGCTTCTTACTGAAAATTTCTCTAAACTCCTTATTTCTAATCATCTTCATAAAGGTCAGTGTGCCTATACCTGAATGTTAACTGTTTCTCCCCTCTTCTTCCCTGTTGATGAATGAACTTATTAAATATAGATCCACAGAACGGGATGCATGTTTGCTGCCTTTACCTCAGCAGCATCCCCTCACCGAGATTGCTTGCCAAAAGTCTGGCTATTAAATACAAGTGAGACAACCGAGAGTCACTCTGGATTAAGCTCACATTCATGTAGGCAAGGGTACTGTTTGGCCAACTCAGAGTATTATGTACTGCAGTTACATTGCAGTCCTCCCTCCCTGCATTGAAGAAAAGATTTTGCCCACCTGTAGCAAAGCAGTGGGTATTTCCTGTCAGGCTGTGCTCTCTGAAAGAGTATGGGATCTTTTCCCAGAGATTCACAGAATCTGTTCATCCAGGTCACTTCACAGTGAAGCTGCGATAATCTATAGGTTTGTTTAAGCTTTTGCCTATAATTTGATCATTTGTTCTTTCTCACATGCAGAAAATGTGGCCCGAGTCAAATGAACTGCTGCATAGCATGGAATCCCTTCAAATAGATGCTGTACCAGAAGATACCAGCAATGGTCAAATAGGTAAGTCACTAGCACGTAATTATTCTGTGTATTTGCCAAAGATAAAGTTGTGTACAAAGCAAGTAACCTCAGCATTAAGGTTAAGCATCAGTTATTCAGCACCTCAGAAAGAATTGTAATAACTGAGATGATGTTATTTGCTCCCAGAAGTCACACTTACAATTTCAAATTTTCCATCATCTACAGTTCAAACCCATCTCCTTCTACACTCTTCTGCTTTCCTCTTCCATGCCAAAAATTTCACTCAACATTAAGCTTTACAATGGTCACTTTGATAATTGCTTTTCATACTTGATCTTTCTTCTCATCTTTTTAGTCATGCCAACTGCTTGGTTTGTAAGCTTTAATTTCATTAAGACTTTTCTTTTGCCCACTCTATCCTTTCTTACGAATGCTCTGAATATGATCAAAATACATAATTGTAAAGTATTCCTTTGTTTAGGACCTTGGTCTCTAAGGAATCTGAGGAACACTATTAGATAGTTTTCTATCTATTTTCTCTCATATTTTCATCAAATCTTGGATGAATTGTGATTTTATAGAGCTGGCTGTCTAATAATGTATCTAATATGATAGAGTTTTGTAGTAGTGTATCTGGAATTCTCTTACCAAAGTTTCTTAATGTCAAGGGACACAGGATCTTATTTGCAACACTGATTTACAAGAAATAATAAAAAATCCAGTAAAAATAAAATTCTGCCAAGTTATCTAAGACATGATTAAATTAATAATGTTTAACTGTAACATGTAATTAATAAATCTTCCCCAAAGCTAGGTTTGCCTCAACTGTTCCTCAGTGGACTTAGGGCAGCCTCACAGCTGTATTTTTAAGTGAGTGTAGTTATATTTCCTGAGCAGAAGGAATCATGTATGACTGCTGCAGATTGCAGATCCTCTCAAGTTCTAAGTACAAAAGACTTTGTTGTGAATGTGCACTGCAGAAAGATGCCATCTTGCCAGCCTGTCAGTAAAAGGCAGGGGTTTTTATCTAATTAGACAGTGGTAGCGAAAGGCATCCCACAGGATCTGTTCATACATCTCAAGCTTGCCCTGGAGAATAGATGCCATATAGTTTATGCTAATACTGAATTTCTAAGAGCTGTCACTTTGGATGGGGTTATTTCTGTATTAGCCATTCCTCCCACTCCCTCTCTAGCAGTGGTAGCAAAACAAGCAGAGCAAGTCCAACTGAAGGTGTACTAATATACAGCCATCTACAGGAATTAGTTTTGGTCCTGCCTAATATGGGCTGGAATAATGTAAAATGTGGGCGGGGGGGGGGAAACCCAGTTCATTGGCATTGTCTGAGCTAAATAGAAGCACATACATACACTTTATTCCAGTTTTACAGTGCTCTGTAAGTTCCTTTGCTTCAAGCAATGTATGATATTTTCTAGAAAAGTGTGAAGCTTTCAAAAGTTTAGGAAAGCATTTGTAGTCCTACTCTTAAAAATATAAGTACAAGTAGTAACAAACAGATTTTTATGTTTCTTATTTTGTCTTGGAATGCTACAGCATCATACAGATTATAACTCCATCTAGTTTAATTCTGAAGTGGAGCTTCCTTTGATACTGAGAATTAGTTGGGAAGATGTAGATGACACAGACTACTTTATCTGGTAGACATTACTTGTAAAAATGTATTCTTTGGGACCAGAGTATTTATCATTAAATACCTAGACAGGACACTACATAATAATTTTAAAATAAGATTTAAATGACAAATTATTTGTGCTGTCTGAGATTACATCTGTGGCATATATGCACTGATCAAACTCCAGTTAATGCCAGAGGAGACACACCAGTAAATCAGACCCTACAAATGCCTCCAGAAATGTTTGTTTCAATGGCTGAAAACTTGATATCAATATAAGCAGAGTATGCAGTGAATTCTCACACTACTTGAGATAGTGTTAAAATCTCACTAATAGCTTAAGCAAACCTGTACTTCCTAGATAAAAATCTGTTCTACTTGTCAGTAAAGCTGTGTTTTATTTTATAAAATGTCTTATGCTGGAAGCAATGTTTTATTGAAACCTTTTAGATATACAATAATAAAGTTAATAGGTTTTAGTATCATTGCAACAAGTTAAATACTTGCATTTGAATGTTTTCAAACACTGAATGTTCTTGCCTTTCAGATCAGCCTAATTCTCTACACAGCTCTCAAGGTCCCATGACCAATGAGGTTAATGAAGCCCTGTTTGCTGCCTCCCCTGAGAACCAGCCCATTGAGAGCTGTGAGACCTCCTTTGCACCTCCTGATAATCTGGAAAGAAAACTTCAGCATGAATACAACTACCACGTGTTTGGGAGCCGGATGGATAAAGAAACTGCACCTTTAGCACTATACCGTTCAGTAGCATTGAGACCTGGAATAATAGAGCAAAGGAAACTGAAAGTTTTCTCTGATCCGTTTGCAAAGCCTTCTCCTACTTCTCAACGGAGTGAACTGTATCCAAAAGCTGAAAAAGCAGCATCAAACACTAATTCATATTTCCAGGCAAACATTGATCCAAATTTTTGGCCACAGCCAGCTGCAACAACACCGAAATGGGGAAATGCAGATGCTTTTTACAGGCCCACTCCCAACAGTCTTCCAATAGGAAACCCTGTGGATGCCTATGGACTGTCCTCAGCCAGTAACTTTAGCCTAAGTAAACCTCCTGTGCCAGAATCTGGACAAAACTCGCAGCCACAGACCAGCGTAAACTGGTATTCAAAGAATGCGGACACAGATACAGGTGAGACTCCTCCTTCCCCAACACCTATGTTTCTGAAAACACACTTCTCTGTTTAGTGAAGTGGTCAGAAGAGTTTTGTAGTTCATGGAACAACCTACTTATTGCAAGCTGATCTGTAATATAGCAAGGGTGAATTTATCTCATGAAGTTCTCTTTGTTTACTCAAAGTTAAAACACTCTAGCTTTGGCTTCATTATGCTGCAATCACTGATGTCATGCTGCCAATTTCAAATGAATAATTTCTAAAGCATCAGGGTAACTGAAGAGCACTAGACCAAATATCTGACTTTTCAGCTACCAGTCAAGGAAGAGCAGAGAGCAAGTACTGCTAAAGCAGCTCCCAAAACCAGGAGCTGCTATCAGTCATTCTAGGAAAGCTGAGGAGAACTTTGAATCACAGACAGTAACCATAGGTTCTGCTCTTGCAGAAACAACACTTGTAGCATTTCAGAAAAATAGATGGATATTTTTTAGCTTGACTTGCAGCAAGCTGAGAGACTCCTGAACCTAGGGAGCCAGCAAGGAGCTAAGACTTGTAACTGGTTCCTCCAGAGAGCTCTGCCTGGTGCTGAGGGAGAGCTTCTGTTGGTGGTTGCTGGTACACTATGGAGTAGAAAGGTATGGAGGCAAAGAAGGAAGAGAATATTGGGCATTAACAAAATAAATAAATAAGTGGTAACTGGAGACCTACAAGATACAACTTGGAGGAGCTAGAGACAGCATGAGATGGCTGCTCCTACTCTTGGATATTTTTAGCATGGTGTTATTTTCCAGGTCATCTCACAAGAAAATGAAGGATGCCTAGCTTTTTACTAGCAGAATGACACAAAGATGTTATTCTGTTAAATTATTTATGCAGAGGCTGTGATTAGTTGTTTATGTGAGTTTATTTACTGAAATTAATCCGAGGGCTGTCATGTCAGAAGGCAGGCATTAGAATTTTCAACATCACTAATAAAAGAAAACCTTCTGTTTGAAAGAAAGAAAACAGTTATTATAGGAAGTTATTTTAGGAAATAGCGTAGCAGATACCAGACTGAGGTGCACAAGATCCGCATTTCAGCTCTTCAGTGACTTGTTGGGTGACTGTAACCCATCTGCTCTTGCTGCCCCAGTATGGGTTGCAAAGCTCATCAAGAACTCACACTTGGGAGTTTGGGATTTGCCAGTTTGAATACCTCATACAAGGCAGCTCAGTCTGTAACTGCAGTGTGTTGTGATCCCACACTGCCAGATATTCCTACACCCATGTGGAAGCCCATTGTCCTCACTGAGATCCAAGGATGGTTAAGGTTGTTAGTGACTCAGCAAAACCACAATAAGATCATTGCATAAACTAGAGTTATTCAAGGAGACACTATCCTGCTAATTAATAAGCTTCTCGTCTCTGTATTTAAGAGCACTGTATACTCACATTACAAATATGGCAGTCATTCTGAAGTATATCTGCTTTTCTATTTACAAAATGCTTTTGGCATTTATTTGGTTTTTTCTCTTTCTACAGGTTACAGGGATTCCACTTCTTTCACAAGGGGAACGTTTGCATACTCTCCTAGTACATCCAGAGTAAGCTCAGGTAAGTGCTGCGGCCTTCGTCTGCCCTGGTAGCCAACATGCTCTACATTGCACCTTGACCAGTAAAGAAAAAAAGTTGAGGAACTTGAAATAATTTCTGTTATTGCTTAAATACCTCTAACCATAGCTGAAGTTTTCAGTATCAGCAGGCAAAACTAATTCCTGTCTCTAGCAGGACCTAAATACACCATTAAACATGTATTTGATAAATCAAGGACAACATATTCTTTCATAGTACTTCAAAAATATGAGAGCATTTCAAGATCTCCTGTACATCCAAACTAGTCACTTCCTTAGATTAAACTTCAAGTTGCTGTCACTCTGCCTAGCTCTGGAGCCACACACACATTTGGGACAATTTGTCTTATCTTGCTCTAGATTTTAATACAAATTTCTAGCTATAGGCTTCATGCTGATCAGCCTTCATTGGGGCACAGGTCTCTGCAGTTACACTGGCTTGAACCCCTAAAAACATGTAATATCCTTCAGAAGTTATTAATATATGCTCCTTTCAAGTTGTGTAGCTTGGGACACTCTGAATTCTTTAAATAACCCTTTAAAAGGCTTGTCCAGTTTGTAAGTGGTCCACACTACAAAGAAAACTTGAAAGGCAGGTTTCTGTATTCTTGACTCTGCACCCCTTAAATGATGACCCAAACCTGACAAGCTGCAAAGTGTAAAGGCTTGGGAAAGGAGATTTATAAGCACAGTAAGTTTTACTGTTAATACTGCAATATTGACAAAGTATTTGTATACATTTTCATGTCTTATGCTAAATTCATTTTGTTGCCAGATAAGAACATAGCAAACATGAGGTTTATTTATATTTTTAACTACAAATATCATGTGTTTCCTAAGTTTTCTGGCTCTTAAAAAAGGATACAGGAATCATAATGTTGAGTAGAAGTAATAATGTTATGAGACATGATAAAATGCATTCCTTTTTTGCAACTTCATCAGTCTAACCACGCATACATATATTTCTGACTTGCAGTCTCAGGTTAGCATATATTAAGTGCAGTTAGATGTTCATACATAACTATAGATTTTCACACTTCACATTGCAATTTAGCATATAAGAAGGATGTAACCATGATTTCAGGTGATTAAATACAGAGCTTAGTGTATCATTTTAAGTATCTGTACTTCAATTTTAGACCCAGGTTATGAGATTCACCATTTAAGCTAGAGTTAGAATGTTTAGTGGATGATTATCCAGGCAGAGTTCAGAAAACACTGTCAAGAGAACAGAAAGCTGACATCACCTAACATGAATAGTGACTTAGCTTCATGCCACATGTGAAAATCAGACAACAATAAACAAAAGATCAAATTATGTGTTTTACTAATCATATCTTACAGCAACATGATTTGCTGTAGTCTCACAGAACTCAGAAGTCATAACTGTAAACCTGAACTTAGCTCTGTGAAAAGTAAAGCTGAGAGGCAGAAGCAAGGCTTTAAGATTTAAACAAAAAGAGCGTTCGAGACAAGGCTGACCTCCTGAAGCTGTTAGGCAGCAGAAAGGAAGACTGCTACTATGCATTCCCAAGGCACATAGAACATTATTTACAGTCTAGTAACTATCACCTTGGTTATGGCTCTCTGTCATAAATAGACTGGGCTTTCACTAAAATACTTTTGCGTCACAGTGCACAGTGAAAATATGCTTACAGCACAATTGCCAGTAAATAGCTATTTCTACATCAAATGCAATGAATATCACTCCCCTTATTAGTAAAACTTCTTCCTCCTTGTGTTACTTCCTGACATTTGAACCTTATGCTGTTGTTTGTGAATTTGTGTTAAAGTTCCTTATACAGATGATTCAATCAAGTACAACATAAGTAACAGCTCTGGAATTCAAATTGGATCCTACAATCACATGAAGATTGAAGAGCAGAATCCACATGCCAGCACTAGTCCTGTTGCTATGGAAGCAATTTATGCAGATTATGAAGCAAGGGGTGTATTTGGTAAGGGAAATTTCTCCCTAGTTTTCATGTGTTCACCCCATATAATTATCTCAAAATCATTTGGTTTGGAATGTATAAAACACTCAAACTTGGTAGAGGCAAGGCTAGGATTGGATATCCTCACCTGACTTCTAATTTAAATTGTAGAATATCCTGAGTTGGAATGGACCCATGCAGATCATAGCGTCCAGTGCCTAACATGACACAGGGAAAACTAAAAGTTAAACCATGTATTCAAGAGCCACAAAAACTCCATTCAGATAGAAATTGGACAATTCTGTAATATAATTTATTTTCATTGGTCAATACTGAATTAAACTATCCCTGTGTATTCCTGAGTAACACTTGTGTCTCAGAATATAAAACATATACAACTCTTTAAGAATTCTAGAATGGGTTTTTTTCAAACTTGCAGGTTTAAGTGACAACCTATGATAGCTTCAGATCAAAGAGCAAGTCCAGCAAGTGACCTGTGAATACACATGTTCTGTCTGGACATTTCTTGCTTGCCATTACTGGGTTATGCTGCCTCCATGAAATGCACTTCTGATTGCATCACTAAGATTCTGTCTTCAGATATTACCAATAAATAGTCAGGGGAAGACAGGAGGGAGGGAGTGAAAGGAGCAGAAGAATTGTTGAATGATGCAATTTTCTTACACTCTTCTTCCTTTTGCAGACAATACTACTGTCCTGACAGAAAAGCATTTGAATCTAGTGAGAGAAAAGCTGGCTAAGCAGTGGAAGCACTGTGCTCGAAAACTGGGCTTCAGTGATCCCGAGATTGATGAAATTGATCATGACTATGAACGAGATGGACTAAAAGAAAAAGTTTACCAAATGCTGCTCAAGTGGGTAATGAGGGAAGGCTCCAAAGGTGCTACAGTTGGAAAACTTGCCAAGGCCCTCTTTGGCTGCCAAAGACTGGATCTCCTTGGAAGTTTGATGCAAATCCAAGAAGAATAAGTTTACTGAGAACAGACTTTCTGGAGCTCTCCTTTTTGCACAGACTTTTTGGAACATATTTTTTTTCACCAATCAGTTTTCAGTGATTTTTTTCAATAAATCAAAAAGTTCACACCACAATATTTGGTCTTCTGAAGGATAAAAGAAAACCAACATCTTCCTTCCAAATAGAACAATTGTCCAAAGATAACAACAAAATGCAAGACAAATATTAATTCAAGGAGAATGTGTTGCACAAAATTTCTGCATTCTAGTCTTGAAACATGTTAGTAGTCTTGCTCAGTTCCGAAGATTGACCTACTGCTTGAAAAACTTGTATAGAAACCAAAATCAACCCTTAGATTTTTCCAGAAGTGCCAATACTTATCATGCTAGTATTTGACTGGTCTAAGTCAATAATATATTTCAAATCTTTTTATAATTTTTATTAAATATAGATCCCTATAATTATGCAGAACAGCAGCATAAATAAAAGCAAAACCTATTTCTGGCTTTAAAAGTCTGTAATTGATATTTTGTAGTTATGGCATTCGATTTTTTACATTGTTTGGTAGAAAAGGTTTTACAGGGTAAGAGTCTCATCTGCTTTATGAAATAAGGAAAAAGTAAGTTAAATCAGTATGCAATCCATATTTAAAATGCAAGAATACAAGAGTTTTGGGAAGGGAAAGGTGCCTTATTACCTCTTGACTGAAGACCCATTCTTCTACTAGCTCAGGGGGCTCCGTGTCACTACGTTCTGAATCTCCTAGGTTGCATTTATATTAGTAGGTTAAATGCATCTGGGAATGTTACTGGATGCTGAGGTTAAACTGGCATGCTGCAGCCTGCTGCCAGAATACAAATTCTTTAAACCTCCAAAATGTGCAAAGACTATTTCACAGCACTCAGGTTGTTTCTGGGGAGCACTGGAATGGCTCTGTAGTTAGGTGTGGTAATATCCCAGTGCCTGGAAATGTTCCTTGTCAGTCTGACTTCCTAATATTGGCATAATCTCAGTGTGCAGTATCTATGAAAGAAGAATTACTGGAAGTTTTTTGACCGAAGAATTATGCCAAACTCTTCTTATGAGGGACAACACCTCCTGTTCTATCAGATATTTCAAGCAGATGTTTTGAAGCAGGTAATTTTTTAAGCTGTACATAGAGCACTAGATGTTCGTTAGTGTTTGTACGTATGTATTTTAATTGTCAAAAAAAAATCTAATAACTTAGTGGAGTGCTGTTAAATACCTTGCTCCTTGATACCACCATTTCAGGGGAAGCAAAATGAAACTAATCAAAGCAAGCAACAACATATTTGTAATCTCTAAACCCACTTGAAATTTATTGCACTGCCTTACAGTTTTGACTTAGCAACATGCTAAATTTTCTATAAACTCTTGAGTACAATAGAATGATGTGGTTTGTCTGTCTAATATAATGTCTTGGGGTGACTTTATGATGTTTGTATCCCCAATCACCTGTCCTGTTAGTGTTGAATATGGAGTTTTGCAGCTTTAAGACTGGTTCCAGGAGTGATGGGGGACAGAAGAGGTGCAGAGTTTGTTATCAGAGTCTGAGCTCGCTCCCCCTCATCCTTCACACAGTGTGTTGTCTGCAGCGGACAGCAGGAGAGAGCTCTCCTTTGCTCTTTGTTAGTTTCTGGCTAGCTGAGGCAGGGAAGCTCCCTGGACTGTGGGGTTTTTCCCCTTTTCCCTGGAATTGTTTGAACCTGCTCTGGACTGAAAACCCAGAAGAGCACCAGGAGCTCCCACCTGTGGCCCACCAGGCCTGGCCTGGGCCGTGGCATTTCCAGGCCGGAGGGACTGAGAACAGACTGAGTGAGCCGGGCTGAGAGCCACGGAAGGGACTCTTCTGAGTTTGTCATCTCTTCGGAGCAGTGAGGGGTTTTCTTGTTCAGTATTGTTCATTTTTGTGCTGGGAAGTGCTTTGCCTGGTAAATAAACACGGTTTTTTCCACTTCTCTCCGAGGAAATATCTCCCTGAACCAGCTGGGGGAGGGACTGCTTGAATCTGTTTCTTAGAGGGACCCCATTCAGAGGTTTTCTCCCAAATTTGCCCTAAACCAGGACATATAATAAGCATACACTTCCAAGAAAAAAGAAGAATTATTCTTTAAGCAGAATGAGAGATTGGGTAGGGGGTATCTTTTGAATGTCAGTCCACAGAGCTACAGCCAGCAGCTACTGTATTCATGAAACACATCCCTGAACAGATCACAAAGTCCATTTATGCTCTGTTAACGCTGGTTGCACCACATTGCTGCATCAGTTCCCAAGCCCCCATTGGTTTTTAAAGTCTCCCATATCTGCAGTCTTTATTTAAACAATATGCAATTTTTCAATCATAAGATCATTGTCTTATTTGGTACACAGAGTGAATTATGATCATTTAATAGGCATACATTAAATGTTTCATTTGCTCCTTATTAAAGCAAGTCTGGACCTTACTTTCTGAAACAACAAGAACAGAGATGTAGAGCATGAACATGAGGCATTCTAGAACAAGACTTAGTCATGGGGCAGTCCTAGATCTTTAATGCAGGACGTGGAAGATGAAAGTCATTTTAGCTTTGGTGCTTGTCAAGTCCAATTCTAGACTAGTGCTCATAGTTCATGTGACATTGTAGATAGTACAGAGCACAACTGAACTCATCTAGAGACAAACTCCTTCACTACAGCCCTTGTAGAACTCAATCACAGAGAAGATTCAGCTTCCTGGGCAGAAGGGCTAAAAGTACTACAAGTCCTTTAACATATTGTGGAAAACCACATAATAGGACACAATGCCTGGAAGCAGCAGCCAGGCATGCCAAAATAGAATACATATTTAATAACAAGGATGATGAACTACTGGAATAAACTACCTAGGGAGTCCGTAGATCTTATTATCTCTTAATTAAGACTGGTCTTGTGTCTTAAGATGGCTATAATTGAAATCAAAGCTCTAAGTCTCAATACAAGGTTAACTAGTTGAAATATAAAAGCAAATGGTGTGCAAGAGGTCCAAGGAAAGGAGTTAGTGCTCTCCCCAACCTAAAAGTTTACAGAAACTTTAAGTATGGAAGAGAGAGATAAGCTAATATTAACTTACTGGATTGCTCATTTAATCTACCACCCCTTACCCCTCTTCCCATGCTCACAAAAAAAAATAGAAAAAAATTAAGGATGGAGCCTATTTTTGAAAAGCAACCTTTCATGAGAGATCAAAAATGCAGGAAAATAATAGGGACAAGGATGAAAGAGTGTGATGTATCATGGCATAGATCTGATACTTTTCATGGCAAAACAAAGGAGAGAGAGGACAGAAGAGTAATTTCACATCAAACTGGCAAGATATCAGCCTCAAGGGCAGAGGCAGCCGTAATGCAGCAGCCTTACAGAGATTTTTTTGTAAGATTGGTGAGGTGCAACACAGGGAGGAGAAGACTGTAGGTTGCAGCAGCAGATCTCCTTGTGGTCGCTCCTTGAAGAACAAGAGGTGAAGAACAGGAAGTGAACTCATCCAGTTATGCACAAGGACATTGTTTCCCCATCTTAAGAGACTAAGTCCTTGGAGACTTTAAATCAAATACAACTCAAGTACAACCCCTGTCCAGTACCTACCCTCATCACACAGCAGCCAATCTGTGCTGAAACTCTTAAATGCAGAGAGGACTGAGTCCATGTAATTCAGAGCAATTCATTTATTTAATTTTGTTACTATGCCCCCACTAGCAGTGTACAAGCAGATGAGGAATGTGAGGAATTTTTACACCTTCCAAAATAGTTGCTAAACAATACCAATAAATAATGCTGAATTAAAAACTCAGAGAGGACATTGTTGCAAGTATTTGATATGTGACCTCTGAAACGAGCTGGCAACATACAGCTCTTCCTCAGAGGCCAGTTTCCAAGGACAGGCAACACTCAATACTTGGCATCTGACTGATCGAGCAGCTTTAAATCAACTATTTCAGTTTTCTCTGATAGATTTTTCAGCACTGTTTGATAACAAACAAAGATCATCTTTCAGTATGGAGGCCCATAGGAAATTGAGTAAGAATCCCCAAGACTCCAAAACATGCTTAGCCGTGTACACAGTGAGAAGGAGCTACAGGGAAACAAAGTAGGCAGGATCTTCCAGTACAAACAGGGCCACATTAGAGCTAAGTCACACTTGGGAGACCTTTCTTCACGGGATCCTAGTGCCCTCCAGGCACTTTTTTCCTACTCCTTCCTCATCGCAGTCTCTACAGGCTACAGAAAGTGCTCCTTGCAGCATGCTAGGCTTCCCTTCTAGCATACCAATTAGCAGTAAGAGTCAGCCGACCATGCTCATTTGTTCCTTAATGCACAAGAGCAGCTAGTGAAAGTGCAGCTCCTTAACACAGCCCCTGGGAAAAAGGGAAGGGGAAAGGAAGCATCAGAATAGGCTCTAGGCTATAAAGACTAGAAATGATCTTTGTGCCAGAAGTATTAGCCATGAGTGAAACAAAGGAGACCAGAGTTCTGACTTATGCTGGGTTTCCCCCTCCTCTACAACTCCTAACTAGGTCACTTCCTTTCTCTAGCATGGTTTCCTCATCTCTTTGGTACAGACACTAATTTCTGCCAGAACTAAGATGTGATGTGATAATAAGCATTGCAGCCTATAGAGCTCAGAGAGATTCTTGATAAGAGCTGCTTGAAACAAAAACCCATGCCAATTACCTTAATAAACCGGTAACACTGCTGGATTTTGAATGATGAGTTGCAACTCCTGTGCACCCCACACACACCCCTCTCCTAAATGTAGCACTGGAAAGGATGTCTTGGTCACCAAGTTCATCAAAACAGATTTGCACAACCCCTTCCATAAACAAATCAAGAACCATCTTCTAAATGTTACTCTTGCCTTCTCCAAGGGACAAGCTGTTTCTTCCTCCGTACCAGAGTGTTTGGAGTTCAAGTCTCTGTGTCTAGAATGTCCTAAATATGGTCAGAAATTATACCAAGACTATACTTGGAATTATAAGACGGAGATTATATTCAACTTTGAAAGTGCAAGTGTGTCAGATTTATAATGCAGTTATTAATGAATATACAAAAGATATGGAGATACTGCTTATGTTAACAGACACTATCCTTTAATAGCATAAGAAAACCACAGGCAAGCAAAGGAAATCATTACATATGTGTCTGTGTTTTAGTTTCTTCATCAGTTTGAAATGTTCTTTGAGCCAAGGTATCTGGGATCTTTTTCTATCATCTGTTCTGCTTATGACAAAGCAGCCTTTCCTTTGTGATCTAAGTCTGATTGCTCTCAGCTTGGCTAATATTCTAACTAAATAGGCCTCCTGCTACAAAACTGCATACTGCTACTCCTCACACTTCACAGCTTCAAAAGTCATGCCATATTCAATCTTTCTCGCTTGGAAGGTCAATACCAAGCCACAGAAATATCAGTATTTTCACATCTTTGTTCTGAATTTGGCAATTCCACACTACCCAAATCTTACCTCTTTGTGGAGCTGAAGCAACAAGATTTTTGTTCTAAGGTGAAAACAAAACAACAACAAAAACCAACATCCAAGAGGCACAAGAGCCCGAGGAACAAAACAGTCCTGATATGCAGGATATTTCACCTCATAGAAGCAGCTAAAACAAATGAGGCAAAAATAATCAGTCAGTGTTTTCACAGACTTAGGAAACAATGTCTACAACAGTACCTGGACGACTGGAGACTCCACGAAGTCACAGAGATGGCTGTAATGCAGCTTGAGCAGGGGCAAGGAATGATGGCACTGTTGAGCTGGAATTAGGCTCCAGGACTCATGAGCCAGGGTGTGGGAGAGACCCCAGCTGAGGTTGATTGTGACCATTAAAGCCTATTAGTGTCCCTGGCCCTGACAAATGAGTTCCTTCTTGAAAACTCCAGAGTTAAATCCCTGGTAATGCTGATGATTCCAGTGTCTTGTATGGGATTGCAGCTCCTGTTAGGAGAATCCCATGTGTGGGTGAAAATAATGCCTCTTGAGAATTGGAATTAGTCTTTCTGCCTGATGATCCAGCAGATCTCAAGAGACCCACTATGTCAATAACTGACTGGGTCTTTTCTAGATTTTCTACAACTTGCAGAAGTACAAAAATAGTAGATACATATTTCCTATCCAAGCATGAGTCAGAAGACCCCTCCTTGAAATTTAATAGGCATATTGAAAATCTTATTGTACTGCAGTTTTGTCCCTTACAAGAAGTTTTGGAAATCCATGCAGCACCAACAGTGCAGCCTGGCTGCAGGGACAGTGATGGGTTGTCAGAGGTGACAAAAGTCCCACTGTGCAGCAATGATGCCCTGCAGAGCATCAGCTGGATATGAGGGAAACCCTGCCAGTAGTAGATGACCACAGGGAAGAGATGGTGCAACACCCAGGGAGCCAAAAACTGACAGGGGCAGTTAAAAGGGAAATCTGTCCTCAAGGACACATCACCAGCAAAGCAGTGCTACCTCTTCTAAACATCGCCTTTTCCTTTTTTTTCTTTTCTTTTTTACTCTACGCAATGGTCAGAAACAGGAAGCTTCCAGCCTGAAACATCAGAAGTAACTGGACAAATAAAAATATTTTATGGGAGTGGTCAGGAAAACTAGTGCTCCAGTTGTTCTCAACTCTCTCATGTGTGTAAAAGCAAGCCACACAGCAAAAAGCTTCTGTTTTTGCTTGTGTCTGGGTTGCTCAAAGCTTTTTCTCTCCTTTCAACCAGTAATCTATGAAAACATATTTGAGGAAATAGTTGAACTGAAATACTGTATTCTCCCAGGTGCCCATCATTATGTGCTAATCTGCTTTACTAACAAGACTGGATGTTCTGGTGAACTGAGAAGGTTGAACACAGTTTGAATCTGCGAGTCTACACTCTGTTTGTCCTCAGATCATTCACCACCTGCATTCAGCCTTGGCAGAATCCTGCTTTCACAGCTGTACCTGGGGCAATTTGCCTCTTGGCCCAGATAGCAACTCTCCTTGAGTTGCTCCCTTCACAATGCCAGTCATTCAACACACAAACAGAAAAGGGTCTTTTGCCAATGCCATTTCTGCCCAACTGCCACGCTGTTTTTCTCTCTTCAGGCCAAAGAAGGCAGGACACTGCCTGTGGAAGGGTTGCATGGTCCAGGCACTTGGGAGAGGAATGGCCACTTTACAGGCCTCCTATGCTCCAGAGCTGTGATTGCAGCTGGAGATGACACACAGTGCAACAGCTTGGTTGTGACAGCCTTTTCTACAGAGGGACCTCCCAGTTTCTGTCACACTGACAATGGAGTTAACCCACCTGAAACTTTCCCAGATCTAGGTGGTACATAAATGTCCCCATTTCCCTTTTCTCTCTTCTGGGAAGGGCATTTGGATTTCTACTTACCTCTACTTACCTTTCTACTTACCTCTTCCCCTACCCCTACACTGTATGACAAACCCTTTCTACTTCATCCTTCAGCACACATTCTGAGAATTTGTTGTTTCCTTTAGCCTTAGTAAGTAGTTGATATGGAGGAAGAAAAGACTGAAAGGCATTTTAACCAGCATGAAATTGGATACAAGTTGGAGACCTTTCCCTCTGAAAGCTCATAGTGACACAGGAGATAGGAGCTGCTTTTGATTCACAGAAAATGCAGAATTCAGGAAAAAAAAATACATTTTTACAGCAGTAGACCAAGCTACTTCTTTGTCCTAAACACAGAATAGTCAGCCATCTCCTCCAGTCATTTTCCACCAGAAAGAAACTTAGACAGTGAGACTCACAACAAAGATGAGCCCCTGAAAGTAGCCTAAGAACCAAGGAAACTGCAGGAGCTTCCAGGCAAGAGCAAAGGCAGCTTGTCCTGATGAAGGATTGCTTGTAATTATCCATACTAAAGACCTTAATCTTAAATGGTTTGATCTGCTGAGGGGATAAACTGAACCAGTATGCTTACACAGTTGAGTTAATCTCTTTATGCACTGGGATTTGTTATGACTATCATTTGTGTCTAAGACTTGTTAGATCCACGCACACATATGGCAATGGGGGTGGGAAGCTGACAACTATTCACTCTCAAGGCAGTCACTGAGCTTCTGCTGGGCTGGAATATGCAACACTGACCTGTTCTGAGGAAATCCCTCTCATCCAGGTATAAGGCAGGAGACCTTTAGGTCTGTTTCAAGCTTTGTACCAGCTCTGCAGCTTTCTGCTATTTTCCTCACTACCTCCTCCACCATCATCCTGGCTGGCTGTGGCTCACACTCATCCATTCTCCTCCATGCTTGGAAAACAGACACTAAGGACCACAGCTGGACACCAAGGAAAGCAGCTGGTCTACTTGGTGTTTTATGTGTGAATTGTAAGAGGGTGCTGAGGAAAAGCAGGCCAAGTGCTGCATCAGGCTGCTCCAGAGGTGGCCGGCCCTGATCAGTACGGGCACTTGCCAGGGCAAAGCCCTTGGCCAGATATTCCCCACAAGCAGGCCCTACCAATACCATTGGTGAGGGAGAATTAATGATTCCAGCCAAGGGCCTGGGAATGCCGGGACACTGCGACGCTGAAGGCACCGCCACAGGGGAGGCTGCAATATCCAGAGCTGCCCTGGCTGTCTCAGCTGCCCAAGGCACCGCTCTCCAGGCAGACCTGGAGCCACCCCATGTCCTCTGTGTTCTCACAGTCCATGGAGCTTCACGGGCACTGCTGGAGGGACACTTCATGCCTTCAGCTCCCATGTACCTCCCAGGGCTGGGATCTCTGCTCCCTGCAGACACCCGGGCGCGGCCGTGTCTCACTCAGTTCGTCTCCGCCCCCTGGAGAGGAGGGAGGCGCTCACAGCGCCCCGCTCCCCGCGACGGCCGGCGGTGCAGCCAAGCACCTGCTCTGCTCTTGGAGGCGGCTGGGGAGGGCAAAGCCCTCAACCCTCGCCTCGTGCTCTCAAGCAGGGACAACACTATCCCTTCCAGGGCCCCAAGGCGGCAACAGGAACCGGGAAAACGACCCGGGAGGACGGACGAGGAGGCCCGCCCCGACCCGTCAGCTCCCGCCGGGTAACTGATCAGCGCCACAGGGGGGCGGGGCCACAGCCCAGAAACCAAACCCTCCCCGTATTGGCCTGAGTGACAGCGGCGACCACCAATCAGCGCGGACAGCGCACCGCCCCTCTCCCGGTGCACCCCGGAGGTGGCGCCTCATCCCGCCCTGCGGGGGCGGGCTCGTGTGGGGAGGCGGGCCGGCCCCTGAGGGGCAGGAACGGAGGGGAGGCAGGCCGGCCCCTGAGGGGCAGGGCACGGGAGGGAAGGCGGGCCGGCCCATGGAGGGGCAGGGCACGGAGAGGAGGCGGGTCGGCCCATAAAGGGCAGGGCTCGGGAGGGGAGGCGGGCCGGTTCTCCCCCGTCTCCTCCCTTCCCGCCGGGCTGGCCTCGCCGGGTGCAATGTTTTGCCGGAGCGCGGGCCAGGCCCTCAGGGCTCTGGTGCTGCTGCAGTTGCAGCCGCCCGCCCAGGCAGCGCCGCTCACGGCCCGGGGACCGGCCGCCTGCTACGGGTAAAATCCACAGCCAGCTCCTTCTCCCTTTCCCCGGCTCCCTCCTCTCTTCCCGCGGCTTGGGGCACGGGATATTTGTCAGACAGGCGTCGGGATGGGCAAAGTGTGTTAGCAGAGGGGGTGTGCACTGGGTCGGGGGGGCGGAGGTGCCAAAGTGGGGACTCGGGCAGTGTGCTGAGGAGCCTGCTCCTGCTTTCCCTGCGCTGCAAGGATCTGTACCAGGCAGGCTCCGCAGCGCCGCCTGGTCAATGCCTGTCACCCGCCCCTCTGGCGGTCCCTGCAGGGCAGGACGTGCCGCCCGCTGACCGCCTGCCCCTCGGCCACCTGCTGCTGGTAAGGGCCTCCCTGGAGGTCGCCGAGCTATTGGGAGGACCAGGTATGCCTTAGGTGTTGCCAGTCCCAATACAGCTTCCCAGTGCCTAAAAAACCCAACTCATTTGTTGTTAGTCCAAAAAGTGTTGAAAATACCCTCTGCACAAAATCCTGGATTTCAGTGGACTTCACACCGAGGCACAATCCAAGAATGGAAAAGCATTACAGACTCAGCAAAATTCTCAAGCCCCTGATGTTAATAATTAATCCTAAAAACATAGAACTATGTGAAAAAAAATCTGAATCGTGAAAGCAGAGCATCTAACTCTGTGTATTAAACTGTATGTTGCTAACCTGTTTTTTAAAAGGTAGCTAATTGTTGATTATTTCTATTTTGTTAGGAACTGAAAGTGGTTTTGGCAATTAATAATCATGAGCAAAAATCCCATCACATAATTCTTAAAATTTAATAGGACCAATGTGCTGATATACTGTGTTGAGAACTATAATAAAATACCTGCTGATATTAATGACAAACCAAAAGATGGCATATGCAGAATAAAAAAAAACAACCTTATAAAGAAAGAAAGAAAGTGGAAGTCAATATTCAAAAAGGGGGCAAGGCAGCCATATGAGTGTTATGTGCAGAATTTGAATTGTGAGGTGTATAAACCACATCAAATGCGATATATGGACTTTAAGGAGGTTTAGCATTACAATCAAACTATCATTTGGATCACATTAGCACAGCAATTCAGAAAAACTCACTGAAGTTATAATTACACCATTCATTTCTTTGAGCTGTACTCGTGCCACAGATCTGCATTTGTATTCCAGTTCTCAAACTGGATCTGCACATAAGGAGCTGATACTATTCTGCAGTCACAGCTTTTATTCAGGCATTTAGCATGATGGGTTACACAGACCCAAGATTTTATGTGAAATCAAAATTGTCATTGTGCTGAAGAGATTCTGTGGTTTAACTGCCACTTATGTATTGGCAACCTGAGATTGCAAGCTATTGTTCATTTTCCTTATGAAAAGGGTTTAAATTAGTGGGATTGTTTTTTATCTGTAATCCACCACATTCAGTTCAATACATACTGTAAGTAGTTCAGACTTTATATATTAAAATTAAATTGTTGATACATTGCCCAGTGCATATCATGGAACAGAAATTGTTGTTATATCTAAGACTGGAAAACATTTCTCTATGCACAGGAAATTCAGACGATTGAATGCACAGGGCATGAATATTTAATCTAAGTAAAATTATGGTTAATCAATAACTAACCAAATGGCAAGATTTTTATCATATTAGCTTTAAATAAATTCATTTCCAACCATTAGGGCACAGGTTTTCCTGGGAGAACAGATGTAATGGTTTATATTGTTAAGAAGATACTTTAAATCTGTGCTACTTCTGCTTTCTCACTAGGTGTTTGTATCTGGATATGGTTTTTCAGGTTAGTTATTTGCATTTGCACATATGCTTTGTACTGAAGATTGGTGTAGGGGTTTAAGTGTTGGGGCTGAGAAGTGGCCTGTGCAGCTAGGTTTTTAGTGGGTGAATTTATTGCTCATGCAGTATTTTCCAGTTAAGCCTTATCTCCTGGTGAGATTGCACTGACAGAAATATTATTATCACATTCTTCTTCTCCACTCTCATCTCAGTGCAGAGCAGTTTTCATTGCAGACCCTGTGGTTCATGAGGAACAGCCACAATAGATTGTGGTTTCTCTGGCAGATGAAGAGGCTCAGTTTAGTAAAAGCAAGGTGAACATCAGCCGTTTTGAAAGTTATTCTGTGACAATGAGGTTTCTCCTCTCTCATGTATTTATTTCACTGTTTCTGTAGCCATGTAAGACTGCCTTTACCTTTTCCTGGTTGCACTGTCAAGATTGCTTTTCCTCCCCCAAACCCTTTGGCCTAGGTAGGAATGCTACATAGTGATCAGAACTGAATACTTCTCTGCTCCTGAGAAACTTTTTTTAATCTTCTATGCGCTCATGAAAGGCAAGTGACCCATTAAAATCTCACAGTGCTGTCATTAATATCTAGGAAAAGTATTTATTCTGTATTCCTGGAGTGACCAGGTAGTAATGAAAATTGTCTGAATATTTTCCTATTTCTCTCCTCTTTCCCTATCCCTAGTACTTCAATAAAATCTGCCAAAATCCAAGTGAATGGAGTCCACCTGCATTATCAGCAAACAGGAGAAGGAAGCCATGCAGTTCTTCTGCTACCAGGAATGCTAGGTATGGAGATTTTATCTTGTCTTTGTAAAGCAACAACATCTTTATCAATCCGGTCTCAAGCAGGAATGCACAAAACTATTTTGTAATGTATTCAACACCTGACCATGGAGCATTGTCATTAAAAAAAAAAAAAAAAAATTGCTACACTTGCAACAGAAGGGAAAATGCAAAGTTGTTGCCATTAGTTAACAGTTTCTAGAATATTTCATTTTTCTTACCAGGCACCTTTTGTACAGTATCTTGACTGACCTAGTGGTCACTTGCAGTTTTGGATTTAACTGTGCAAAGGTGGTGTCCAGGACAGGTGGTAAATTGCTGCACAAGGTGGAAAATAGCAGAAGGGGGAAAAAAATCAGGTCAGCTATATTTGTTACACAGACTGAATTATGCACTTCTCTTTAGAAGCTGGATGGATTCCAACTGAATTAATAAACATAATGTAACCCTTACAGTTTGTTGCAAAAAAGTAATTTAAAATTTATTTTTTGCTTAAAGATGTATTTTCACATTTTGCTTATTCAGAGCAACATCATTAAGATTCTGAGTAGTTTTTTGAGATGGACAACAGGTTCTGCTAGTTAAGTGGTGTCTGTCCATCGAAACCGCTGTTTTTGATGACCATTTAAAATTAACACAGCCTGTTTTTTCTGGGTTTTTGCAGTTCTAAAGGATCCATCAGACTTACCAGCAGTTCATGGCAGGCTGTCAGTAGGACGGTTTCTGTGCTCAGAGTTGGGCAAATGCTTAATTGAATTGCTGGATAAGATGATAAAATGTCAAGAACTGAGGAGCAGGAAACATTTGTTCTTCTTGGCAGCAACGTTTTCAAGTCTTCATGAAGTGGTTCTTTCTTTCAAAGAATTCTCAAGGGGAGGGTGGAAAAAAATTAATGCTAGTCAACCTTCAAGTAGTCATATGGTTCAACCTATTGATTTTAAACAGCATTTTAAACCAGCAGTCCTGTTGCTAATGTGAACTCTTTAAACAGAAATAATGTATTTCTTCAATTGTGAACAATATTATTATTACTCATAATTATTTATTATTATTATTTTTATGCATGCATTGCTATCATCATAGCAGGCTATATAAAGCCTCTTTTATAACTTAGACCTGTTGATGGTATCTGAGGACAGATTTCTCCAAGTAAACAGAAAAAAACCTCTTAAACATCTTTAAATGGCCTTTTGAATGTAGCAGTGGATAGCAAATTTTGTATTTCAAATTTTATATTTCATTTATATTTTATATTTCAAATTTTATATTTTATATTAAGTTTTAATCAAATAGCATTTGATACTATTACCACATGACCACAACACAAATAAGACATGAACTGCAGTGTTGCCTTCATTCGTAGATGGCTTAGTGCATAGATGGGAGTACTTCATTTTTAAAACCTTTAAAGGTCTGAGTCATTAATAAAATAAATGGTTCTGCATCAGAAAAAAATGACTGTATTTGGCTTATTTTTACATACTAGAAAAATAAAAATATACCATTTTATGCTTCTGTGTTACCACAGTCTCCTCAGGCAACAAAGTATTTAAAGGTCAGCTTTAAGCACCAATATTCTCATAGAGATGCTTTATCAAATGATAACTGTCTGGCACAGTGCTTTTCACTTACAAATTTGTAGCAAAATATTCCTGAAAATATCTCAGCTTCACCTGTGTTGCCCAGGTAAACAGCAATGACCATGCTATGGCTTTAAATCTGTCAAAGATAAATCCTTACTCAGGTAACTCAGTTGAAGATACTGTATTTAATCATATGTGAGAGCACTGTTCTTGATAACCTTTCATACCTACCAGAAATGGTTTGCTCTGAACATACTGCAGATGCTTCTAAAGATTTTAGTTGTAGCACTTCCAGTCTAAGAGTTGCAATATATAGTTTAATGGATAATTAAAGAATATTTCGCTTGTTGGATAATCTCTTATTTGGAATAAAGTTACAAGTTTTCCCCACTTTCCCTTTAGAGTATGTATACTATGTATGCAGTATGGTGGTTAAAATAGAAAAATTATAATGTTTCAGGGAGTGGTCAAACTGATTTTGAACCGCAACTTAAGTCTATGAATAAGCAACTTTTCACAGTTGTTGCTTGGGATCCTCGGGGATATGGAAAGTCCATTCCTCCATCTCGAGACTTTCCTCCAGATTTCTTTGAGAGGGATGCAAAAGATGCTGTGGATCTTATGCAGGTAAATCTATTATGAGATTTTATTATTTCTTCATTTTATAAAAGCTGTTTTCTTTAAATTTTAAGAAGGAGGAAGTTTGCAGCAGACAGCAGATTAGGAAAAGACCATTCCAATGAAGTCTTTAAAGTGAGCATATACACACTATTCCAGAAAATATTTTTTTCTCCCACCTATTCTGCAAGATGCATAGAGGTTCAGCAGTGGGAATTAATATAAAGCAATAAACTTGTATTCTAAGACCTGGCCCTAAGAGGGTTGCAGCCAAGAACCACATAAATTTGGTTCAATGTCTATGTGTATAAGAAATAAAATCTATGCAAAGTAATTTAATTGAAGGGATTACCCTACTGAAGGGCTCTTAGAAAATTTTCTATCAAATAGAATCTTGGCATTTTGCCTTGAGCAGCCCATTTTAAGAAATATTTAATTCTAAAAATTAACTTGGTGCTTTGCATTTTACAGCATATTATTGAAGTATTTTTTTGGGAAATCAAAGGCTTCCTGTGACCATACCAAATCTTACTAATTAATTCAGCTATTGTGATTATAAAGAATATGGCCTAAAGCTGTTATTATTGCTCCTTCTTGCAGAATTTTTTATTAAAATCTGTGTTTCTGTGTTCCTCTTTTATTCTGTTCTATAACTGCTGACACTATTTTCTGGTTTAGCTTTAACTAATATTCTGGCTTTTTTGTGTTAAGATATGCAGTCTCTTTGGTCATGTTAAGAAAGTTGGCAGAGCATTAAAATTCCAAAAATAAGAGGCAAGATTCAGACAGTCGCTCCAACTCTATTTCTGTAAAAAACAATAACCTTGCTGAAAGCCCATTTGAAACTGGAAATATGGCCTTCCAGGTGGATTCTGCATAGTGAAACAAAGTAAGTCTGACAGCAGAATTGGGATTAAGACACAGATTTGCCCTCTAACCATAAAAGCTATCTCTCTGTGCTGTAAATCTTCAATTTCTTCTGCTACACTAGCAAAGAAAATAAAGATGCTGCCATGAATAGGTGACAAACATGCAGTCTAAATGGTTGTAACCCCCTTTCTCATCTCTGTTCAAATACTAATAAATGCAAAATATTAAATAGAACTTTCCCCAAAGGGAATGTAACCGTGTAGCTTCCAGCCAAACAGGACAGCAGCCTACCAATCTCTATTGGTATGCCAAAGCAAATGAGGCATAGCATCCTGTTTTTTTGAAGATACTTCTCAATATACGCATATAATAACAACTTACTAAAATCTTACCAAGCGTGGGTGACTTGCTTCTATTTTAGGATGTTATAAAGGATAGCACAAATCCCAAGGAATCATTCCAACTATGATTTCCAGAATATAATGGTTTATATACATCATCCAGCCTACAATCAGCCAAAAAACACATCTGTATAGGTGAGCCTTCAGAACCTTTGTTCTAGTCCCCTTCAGATTCTGGTATCTCTGCTGGAGCTGTGAGTGGTGCCAGGTTTCTGTGAAATAACAAAAGCTGAAATTCTGCAGAGTATTTAGCACCTTTATGCAGAAGACACTGTTCTGTATCTCCATTTGTGTCCTGTGAAGGAGTTTTCTTGAAATAAAAGTATAATACACCTAAATCCACTTTGCCCTCCACCCCAATGTTTAGTGCTAGCAAAATCAATAGCATTAAAACAATCATTAGGCAAATAATTAGTGTTGATGTTTAAGAAGTTCTTACTCTTCAGGGCCACTGTCCTAGCAAAAGGATGGGCTTGGGCTTCTCTATGTTTTTGTAGATCAACTGTAACTTTTGCTTGTGCTGCACACCCTGTGATGCAGTGAAAACATACATGCAGTGCACAGCAATGTTTTATTGCAGCTTACTGTTGTATGTGATCATTGGATTGCATTTCACCTAGGCCTAGGAGGAGGAGGAGGTGACTTCAAAGGAAATTTTGTTAACTCACAGAGTAAATGTGAGCAGCACACAATCACCCACAAAACTGTGCTATGCAACCAGCTTTCAGGTTATTGCCCATATTAGGTTAGTGACCTGTACTGTAAGTAGTTAAAAATTAAAGCAAGCAAACATGAACACCTTAGCCAGCACATCTGTTGCATCACATTGTTTTTCTGAAGGCTGCAAAAGATAAATTAAATTCCTCCTGCTGGAAAGGCATCCTGAGATACCCCAAAGAATGCATCAAGATGAGGGCTTGTAAACATGAGAAATACTGGAGGCAAATAGATCTCAAATAATCTGGCATGAAGAACAAAAAATTTAATCAGCTATTCCATCCATCAGCCAACTTTGAGCTCCATCATTTGCAGTATGAAACAGTAGCAACATCAAAAACTTAACCTTTACAAGCACTCCTTCCAACCCCCAAAATCTGCCAAGATATCAGGAACCCTTCAGCAGCACAATAGTCATAGTTGGACACAGGCCAGTGTCTTCAGGCCAGTGCCAACTTCTGATCAGCTGCAAAAATTCAAAGTTCTCTTTTCTTGCTATCAGCTCTTACTTTACATGTCCCTTTCTTTCCCCTACCTTATTTCTTTTCTGTTTAGTAATTATAGCTTTACAGAGTGAAATCTAAAATTGGTCAAAACTATAGTGAGCAGAATACAGAAGATGAAGCCAAAACCAGAAAAGCCTTATAGGGATAGAATTCTGCTAAATATAAAGTTGATTAATAAAGTTGTGCCTCACTTGAGCATCAAGTTTACAAGCAAGTAGAAACTTCTTTTTCTCCCTCTGTAGTTGTTTCTCTCTTCGCCTGCATTTTTGCTTTCTTCTGTCACAGCAAAGCAGGCCTGGACTTCAGACACCACCAGGCACCAAAGCAACTCATTCAACTAAATTTCTCTTTTTTACTCCAAAAGTAAAATATCCTCCTTAATAACATCTAAGAAGCTGTAATTTCTGCAGAACAAAAGCAAAAAACACTGTGAAATATATTTTCTTGTGAATGAGTTCACAAACTGCCGTTCCTATATACAAAACTCTTAAGTATTGCTTAACCATTGAATATTGTCCCTCTACAACCTTCTGATGTATTTTCTCATGAGTGCTTTTACCTTCCCCACTGAACATAATACATACAAAATCCTCTCCTGTGATTGCCAGTAATTTCTACCACATATAGTGATTTATGAGGAAACAAGAGTTTCAAACTCTCGTAGAAAGCATTATTATAGAATCACAGAACATGCTAAGTGGAAGGGACTCCTGGCCCTGTGAAAGACCATGCCCAAGAATCACAGAGAGTGTTATCGAAACACTTCTTGAACTCTGTCAGGGCTGGTGCTGTGACCACTGCCCTGGGGAACCTGTTCCAGTGCCCAACCACCTTCTGGGTGTAAAACCTTTTCCTGATATCCAACCTAAACCTCCCCCAACTCAGCTTCATGCCATTCCCTTGGGTTCTGTCACTGGTCAGAATGAATTTAAGTCTTGGTTGTCATATTTTTTGCCCTAAGCTTTCCTTTTGAAGAAGGAGGAATTTAGTTATTAATGTTTTGAATCACAGCTGAACGTGAAGTAACATTTAAAATATATACTTACAAGCTTCAGGAAATGTGAATTAGCAACTAAAATTTGATACAACCCTTTAGAAAATACTTTAAGCATTTTTGGTTGTTACAGAGCAGATTATTTTTTTAGCTCAGCTAGCATCAGTAAACCAGATCACTGGCTTCCATTTTTCAAGTCTTACACTTTTTCTTAAGTTTAGCTTAATCTTGGATTGCTTACCATCCACACTGTGATAGTCTTTGCCAACTTCACACCAAGAGAATCCACAGATTCTTCATATCATCAGGCTCTCTTGAAAGGTCTTTACTCTCCATTTAAAATCAACTTTTCTTTTTTTGAAGGCCTTTTAAAATGCAGTAGGAATCTAATGGACTCCTGCCTATTTCATTAAAGAGTTATAGAAAATTGAAAGGGTAGGTGCAATTTCTTGTTTTCCAAATATCTGACTTTTTAAAAGCATTAAAAGCTAACTATAGTTCAACTATGTAGTGTTGTGCCTAAAACTGTACAGTTAATTTTCAAGAAGTATTTGACATTTGGCTGTAAAACTAGCTGATGATTTGCATATATTTGTATGAATCAAGGCACTAAAGTTTAAGAAGTTCTCCTTGCTGGGGTGGAGTGATGGTGGAATTACAGCACTCATTGCTGCTGCAAGGTACCCAAATCTTATCCACAAGCTGGTTATCTGGGGAGCAAATGCCAGCGTTACTCAAGAGGATGTGAGAATTTACAATGGTATGTACAAACTTTATATCATATTCTAAATGAATTATTTTAATTTCTACTTGACCCAAGAATCTTAGTCATGTAACAGCTAAGTGGAGACAGAGCTGAGGACAAAACTAACTTAAAGAGACAGGACACAAAATTCACTATATTGCTAGGTATAGATTAAAGTTATAATGAGAAACCCTCTAACAACTAACTCTCTAGGGGATAATATAATAGATTTTTAAACAAGCCCTTACCAGCTTACCCTGATGAAAAACAGAAGTTATAATAGCTTATCAGTAGTTTCCAGAAAGTCAAAATTTTGTTGTTATAATAGAGTCCTAAAAATAAATTCAAAATAATACTATCAAACGCCAGGTTTGAGTTCTTATCTCACATCTTACACAATGTTTAGTGTTGGCCAAACCTTTTTAAAACCAGGTCCACAGATAATCACTGGGCTAGCTCATTACAGCTTTTGCCTCTAGGGCCTGTGTAATATAGACAGTGAGAAAACAAGTTCATAACTTACCTTTTAAGTTCAGGAAGCAAATGAATCATTCAAGTAAATGTCCCAAGGTGTCTTTACCATTTGCATTCCTTTGGAGTTAATTATTATAATTAGAAAACCTTGCAAAGTAAAGAAACATGGGATTTCTGATCCTTATTCCACTCATGTGAAATAGCAAGAAGTGATCCCAGCTTCTATGAAGAAAAATAGGAAGAAATGGCTGGTGAACTCAGAAAAGGGCCATATTTCCTTTTGAACATAGAAATGAAAAGAGTTAACCATGTCAGCTCTCAACAAAGGTAACCAGCATAGTTTCATTTTAGTGACTAGAGTTTGATTTATAGCAGCTGTGAAATCTCTCTGGCTTCAGCAAAATTACAAGTGTATATATTGCACATCTGTACTTACCTCCCCTATACTTAAACTAAAAGTGGCAGTAGTAGTAATAATATATTTTTAAGTTCTGAAAGCAAAATGCTTTTTAGCTCTGTAAAATGGTTTATTTCTTCACATTATACCTTTGAAATTTTTGTTGTATAACTGTGAAATGCACATCTCCCTGCACAACAGACTAAAATGTAAAATGCAAAAGAAAAATTTAAAAAAAAACCCAAAACAACAAAAAAGAACTATTTACATAGAGAACCCACTGCAATATTGGCTTTTGTCCTTTGTGCATTGCTGCTTTCAACATCTCTCCCTGGCTGATAGAGCTCAGAGAGTATCAGCAAAAGTATTCTACAACTGGCTCATCGGTCCATCTGAGCTGCAGTGGAGAGTTTGGCAGGAGAGAAAGGTGTTGATCTGGTATCTAGGTCCTATCAACATTGGCTTCTTTTTAAATTAATGCCAGCCACAAAGATAAAACAGTAGATTCTAGATGGGAAACAGTTGGTCAGTAGCACCTAGCCTGGGGTGAGCAGGCTCATTTCCAATCAGATGCTGTTATAAAATACTTTCAGTCACTGTTATGTTTGTCAATTGGCTGGACAGGTTCTCCTTGTTAATTAACATTTCACTCCTTTCTTCCCTTAATTTCCTTTTGAAACTAATTAAAACCTTTGCTAGTGGCATATATTAGAGTTTGATGATTCAGTACGGTCTTGTTCTCTGCTGTGCCAACTTTGTTTCAGGCTTAGTCAGTACAAAGCTGTAGAGCTGAAATACAGTTTAGTGAAAACCCTGAATACCTAGTTTGTGAGCAGTACTGAAAATTTTAGAGGAAAAAAAAATAGAAAAATCTGATATATAAATAACTAAAATGTCAGATTATTTGTACAGCTTTAGCCAGCCTGCCATGAGTCACAGATCTCTACTAAGTAGAGTCACTTGTTTTTGTGTAAAACTATGGCAAATGTACCATGATGTCAGTCTGCTGGAATGTCTTAGTAAGAGCTTCCTTCCTCTGAAAGCTGGTAGGAGCCATGGAAGGACTTCCATCCATGAGTCGATGCAAAAGGCTAAAGAATATAAAAAAGAACTGCCAGGTCTAGCACACTGTTATGAAACAGTCCCATTTTTATACACAAGGTAGCCCTTGAACTTCTCTTGTCAAAGACTTCAAGAAAGGATCATCAGAAGTGTTAGGACTGAGTCCTTTGAATATTATGTTTTTTCCTGTTTTTCCTTGTGACCATAATAACAAGATGTTCCCCTATAACTCAGAAGACCATAGCAGAGGTTGCACAACTGTCTTTTTTATACCCTTTCCATGCTATGAATTGTTTAAAATATTAGTTGCAGTTTCAAGTTTGAAATATGTATTTGCAGTCTGGTTTGGAAACTTCCCCATATTAGGTGTGGTTTGTACCTTTTTACCGGAAAGGACATAACATATTTCAATGTTATTTTATGTAGGTATCCGAGATGTTTCAAAATGGAGTGAAAAGGTCAGGAAACCCCTGGAAGAGCTGTATGGACATAAGTACTTTGCAGAAACCTGTGAGGCTTGGGTAGATGGAATATCACGCTTTGCTGAAAATTCAGATGGTAAGGCTTTCACAATGTTGAACTGAGGCAATTAGAATAGCCAGCAGTTCTGGATTAAAAAAAAAAAAAAAAAAATCTAACAGTACTTTTAGCACCCAGTAAAGGAAGGACTCTGCATATGGCATTAAAAACTGGGTCTGACTCACACTCGGGAATAACACAATTACTCTGTAGATGGTTCACAGAACCAGAAAGGTATGGGAGGAAAACATTTATGGAAAACATTAGCTGAGGAGGCTCTCCTCTTGTTCCACCACAAAACTGCATTAAGACATTGCTTTTGTGCAGACTAAACAGGAAGGATCCTGCTCAGGCAGAATTTTTCTCTCCTCTTCTATCTCTGTGTCAAAGGATTATCTTTTGGTGACATAGTTAAGATGTACCAAAAGTAAGGCATAATCTTTCCACTTCTTGCAAAACAGAGCTGAGGAACTCTTTAAAACCTAGTAGCATTGAGTTAAAAAAGAAGGGACTTCAACTTTTGAGAACTCTGAATTGAAAAAAACACATTTTAAAAACACTATTGAAGCAGCTCAAATGTAAAAAAAAAAAAAAAAAACAAAAAAACCAAAAAAAACAACAAAAAAAACAAACAAAAAAAACCCAAAACCCACAAAGTGTTGAACTGGACAATGTAATTGTTTATCCCTGAAGATTTTTGCAATTGCTCTACATAGACCTTTTCAACCAAGGATATTATGAATAATAATCTGTGGTGGTATTTTGATTCAGAGGGAATTTGCTTTTAATTTGCCTAAAGCAGCAATACATAATGTATTAGAAAAAGGAGTTTGTAACTCTTGTACACATTTTCCTGTAGCTCTCATAATGAAAGATAGAAGGTGATGTACATTAACAGGTAGCAGGTACTACAAGGAAAACATTCCTTCATGTCATATTTTTCCCATAAATTTTTGTATAGGATCAACATGGGGCTAGGATTTCTCCCAGTAAAGTGACATAACAGATTAAGTTCTGATTTCATTTTACCCTTTCTGGAATCTCCTTTAAACTATTTTTTTCTGAAGTGCAAAGCCCAGGCTGGTCAATCTGTGGCTGTGACATCCGTTCACTTCCTGTACATGCCTCAGACACTGAGGTAAAGTGACTGAAAAAGAAGCCACTAAGAAACATGTAACAAGGAGCTGAATTACCTAGATGCTGAAACTGGGTCAGATATTGGGAGAAGCCTAATGTTTGCTGCAAGAGATGAACAGCTATCAGACTGCAGGGTGTTTTCCAGGGGAAAAACAATTTTCCAACTTAGATTACAAATAGGCCACCTTGCAATTAAAGTTGAGACACTGCAACAAAGGCATAGATACAGATGATATAAGAGTAGGTGTTAATAAAACCCATCAGAGAGAAAAGGAGGACAACAAAGCCATTGTTGGTCAAAAACTCAAGCTCTTTTTAAAACTAGACTATTTTCTCTGAATGAGACAACTGAGTGTGAAATACCATAAGAAATTAACTTTTAGAAGGCACCAACACTTAATGAAAATGAGTAAGTTGCATAAAGTTGCAACATCCAAGATTCTTCTTGCTGTTCCATGCTTTTTAAATACAATTTAGTGGTTATAGTACAAAACAGTTGTAGGACTGAAAATTAGGAAATAATACTTGACTGCCAACTATGTTCCTAGCTAAATAACCTAATACTTGGTGCTTGTTCTGAAAAACAGTCAACACTTCTGCAGGTGTTAGAGGAATATGGGCAAAATGTTCTAACTGAAAATATTTAACCAGTAGAACCGTAAAGACTGCATAAATAACCAAACAATTGGAAAAACTGTGAAACAGCCTCTGACTGTAGAGCTAAGGAAAGTGTGCATGCCTGAGGACTAATCTTACAGCTCTTGGTAGCTGCAAGGTGACAGCTACAAATAGACCAACTTATCTCAAAGAAAAATGGAACATAAAGCCCATCAAGGATGTTTTTCCCAAAGATTCCCTTGCAAGAATGTGGGAAGTTAGGCAATGTGTTTGGAAACTGGATTACTAAGGTATGAGGAAAAAAAAAGGGGGAGAAAATTCAGATAAGTCTTTAAGCAAAACCATTAAAATTATTTCTAATGAGATTAATGACTAGTAAGCATAAAATTGTGAATGGGCAGGGAAAATAACCTTTGAATAGCTTTAGTACAATTCATATCCAATAGTTATGCATTTGTACTGGGTTTGCATGGCCAGGTTTTTGGTAGCAGGGGTGTTGCAGGTGCCTAGAAGCTTCCTCTGTGTCTGGCAGAACCGATGTCAGCCTGCTCCAAGATGGACATGCCACTGGCCAAGGCAATCAATGATGGCAGTAACACCTCTGTGACAACATTTAAGAAGGAAAAAATAGTTACTGCACAGACATTACTGCAGCTAGAGAAGAGCAGAGTGAGAATATGTGAGAGGAACAACTATGGAGCCACCAAGGTCAGTGAAGAAGGAAGGAGGTGCTCCAGGTGCTCAAACTGACATTTCCCTGCAGCCCATGGTGCAGTCCCTGGTAAGACAGCTGTGCACCTGCAGCCCAGCAAGGCCCACAGGGATGCAGAGATCCACCTGCAGCTCTTGGAGGAGCCCATGCCAGAGCAGGAGTATGCCCAAGAGAGGCCTCTGTACCTATGGAAATCCATGCTGGAGCAGGCTCCTGTTGGCACTGCAGACCCATGGAAAGAAGAGTCCACACTGGAGCAGGTTTCCTAGCAGGACTTGTGACCCAGTGGGGGATTCATGTTGGAGGAGCTGTGCCTGAAGGACTACATCCCATGGAGAGGTGACTCACCTTGCAGCAGTTTGTGGGGAGCCATCGCTTGTGGGATGGATTCATGTTGGAGAAGTTCACGGAGAATTGTTTCCTGTGGGAGGGACCCCACACTGGAGAAGTGAAAGGACTCCCCGAGAAGCAGCAGGAGCAACCCGTGATGAACTGAGTACACCCCCACTCCCCATCTCCCTGCACCAAAAAGGGACAGGAGGTAGAACCCAGGAAGAAGCTTCTAAGATTTTACTTCTCATTACCCTGCTCCAATTTTGTTAGTAATAAATTCAATTAATATCCCCAAGTTGAGTCTGTTTGCCCGTGATGGTATTCAGTGAGTGCTCCCTCCTGGTCCTTATCTCAGCTCGGGAACCTTTCATTCTGTTTTCTCTCCTCTGCCCACGTGTAGAGGGGAATGTGGAGAGGCTTAGGTAGGTGCTTGACATCCAGCCCAGCTCAATTCATTAGAACATTGCAGACAGCAAAGGGCCTGGGAGGTACAGCAGGTATGAGTACAGCCTAAGTTAATTTGTTCCAAAAAAGTAGCAAATCTTGTAACCCAACAACTGCTGTAACAAAATGCAGCTGTGAGGGCCATGAAACTCGAAGGCTGAAAAGAACAAAGCCAGGAATGAGATGCATGTATTGGCTTTGAAGAGTCAAAGGGAGCCTGGGGGATTTGTGGAACAGAAGTACTTCATTCTCTGTATCCTTTTGTACTAGTATTCATTACTGGAGCAAATTGCAGTGAAGTAAGATTTTGAAGAAAGAAATGTTAATTATAGTCCTGCTCACATAGTTCTGTAGATTAATCACACCATCCATAAGGAGAGGCAATAGCTAGAACCCAATGGAGTTCAGAGTCCTTTACAGAAGCAGTTTCATCTTTCATACAATTTTAAGCCGAAGTGTGACCTTCGTTTGTTTTCTCCCTAGGCAATATCTGCCAACAGTTGCTGCCAGATATTAAATGTCCCACATTTATAATTCATGGTGAGAAAGACCCTTTGGTCCCACAAGCTCATGCAGAATATATTCATAAGCACATCAAAGGCTCTCGGTAAGTTAAATGATGGATTTTTTTATAAACCATTGTTGGAAAAATTAAGTAGTTCAAACCCAGTGTTAAAAACAAAAAAAAGGTATTTGGACAAGTCGTCTGCCACACAGAAAGCTATTCTAGACTTCCCTAGCAAGTTACCATGTGAGTAGAGTAGCTGGGCTTTTTTTGCAGTATAAAAAAAATACTGTATTTTAATAAGCTCCTTCCTAAAGCCCTCTGAGAGAAACCATGTAAGATCCTTTTCCTCTTTCCACTACACAAACAGAACTACTACTCCCTAAGCTTTATCAAAGCAAGCAAAGTTGTTTGTTATGACAATTGCACTCCTTTTTTTGTAAGGGACTTCATTTCTGTCTCATTCAGTGGAACAGGGAATTTGGATGCTATGAATGGAGAGAGATTCCCAGTTATTAGAGAGAGAAACACAGTTTACTTCTGTTTGCTCTGCCCTACTGATGTGAACAACCTCAAAGATTCTGTTTCCACCTGTTCCATGAATTTTCAGTGTTTTTAAGAAAAGCAAAATGAGACAAGTATGCTCAGAAACATTACTGTATAAACAAGAAAAATATCAAGAAAAATCTGCTTCGTGTGTGTTGTGGTTTAACCTCAGACGGCAGATCAGTACCACTCACTCCCCCACTCAGGGGATCTGGGACAGAATCAAATGAGTAAAAATGGAAAAAAAATATCCTGTGTTTGGTTTAATAGCTAAAGCAAAAGCCACACATGCAAGCAAAGTAAAACAAGGACTTAACACATTCCTCCCACAGGCAGGCTGGTGTTCAGCCATCCCCAGGAAAGCCAAGCTCCATCACACATAGCAGTTACTTGGGAAGACAAATGCCATCCCTCCAAACATCCCCCTTCCTTCTTTCCCCAGCTCTGTATGCTCAGCATGATGCTATATGGTATGGAATATTCCTTTGGTCAGTTAGGATCAGCTGTCCCAGCTGTGTCCCTTCCCAACTCCTTGTGGACCCCCACCCTCCTCCCTAGTGGCGCAGTACAAGAAGCAGAGAAAGCCTTGAGCCCTGCTCAGCAATAACAAACATCTCTATATTATCAACACTGTTTTTAGTACAAATTAAAACACAGCCCAGTAATAGCTACTGTGAAGAAAATTTACTCTATCCCAGCCAAAACCAGCACAACTTGAAAATTCCAGAAACACTTCTTATAAAAAGCTGGGATTTTACCAGCTGAATTTTCTTCATGAATTTGCACACAAATGCAAGCATTCTATTACTACTTAATAACAAACTGTGATGATTAGCACTGGAAAACAGAAGTACTGGGGGGGAAAGAAAGCATTTTTATGAATGCAAAGTGTAGGGAACTGTTTTGCTGGTGTCATCTCAGTGTAAAAATGAATGATATCTCAGAGTCAGCCCTACTGATCATAGTAATGCATTCTGCTACAGGAAAGATGAGAACAAGGGTTCCTCCTAGCAATCACATGCAGGTGTTTTATTTCATGTCTGCTGGTTCATCACTCCTACATGCCCTGTGTTCACAACACCTATCATCCTGCTTGGTTTCACTGAGCTCCAAAATACTCCACAGGCTGACTAAGGCAAGTTGTCCCAAGAAACTAGACAAGAATCTGATAGCTTCTCTTTGGAAGACAAGTCAAAGAGGAAACACTGTTAGAAATTGCCACTAAAATGTAGAACAGTGATTCTTTTCACATCTCTGTGCTGAAGTGCTCCCCTGTATGCCTATTTGTCAGAAACCAGACCAATACTATTCTCAAATTAATGAATGTGTTATAAATGTATTGGGTACATGGTCCTATTCTTCCCTGGCTGCACTGGAAATTACATTTTCCATTGTGAAGCAGAAGGAGAAGCTTAAATTCAGTACATTTTCAGTAACACATGCTTCTGCCATCAGTTTTTCTTGCCTTGATTTTTATCTAGCAGTAAAGAAGAAAAAGCTTTTGATTACAGTGCAGATACATTGCTGGTTTCTCTCATGGTAAAAGAGTGTGCCATCATTCTGCATTTGCATGGTGTGGCTGCAGTTTGGTAGCGTGACAGTAGTAGGAAACATGAATGCAGTAGGAAACAGCATGCACAACACTTTAGTTTGTCCATCTGTGTGCTGCTTATCTTTGAAGAAACAGACTTAATAAAATTCAGACAGAATTCACTAGAAAAGCTGGGTATGTTGACATGCTGCTGCTCTTTTCTTAAAACAAAACAGCACTTACCTCGGAAAGGAGGTTGATCCCTCTTGCTATAGTGGAACTCTGACATGAAGGCAACAAAGTATCAGTCAAAATTATCTTAGCTCTATTGAAACTGCTTAGTATTTGGTAGAACAAAACAATTTAAAGCATTTCCCACCCCCATATAAGGAAGCATACATCCCTGATGTATAAAGTTTGTCTCTGATAAAAATCAAGAGTAAGTAGAATTTTAGGCATGCCAAGTTCACGTTGGTGTTATAAAGATTTAGCCTTATTCACTGGTAGTACTTCTAAGCTTTTATTATAGGCAGAGAAGTTCTGACTTCCCTTTTTATTTTAATGGGGGAATGGTTTCAGTTTTGGATTGTCTTTTTGCAGAAAGATTAGACAAAGTACAAATACTAACCAAGTTTGGGTAATGACAAGAACTCTACATTTCACTGCTCAGCAAAACTACTGTTCTCTGAAAGAGGCAAAAGGGCTCAGGTACTTTACATACCTTTCAAAGAAGCATCTTACATAAGTTTTGGAATCTTACCTTCTCTGAAGATGACCGGAAAGTTTTCTAGAAATTTGGTCTAGGATGCAAAAATTTGGTTTAGGATTATTTTACCCTCCCCAGAGTGGGAAAAGTAGTATGCTTATTGTTCCAAACTGTTGCTGTGGTTCCAAACACATACATAGGGACAGTACCTAAAATAAGAGTTACTACAATTCCTTACTGGGTAACCTAGAGCAAGGAAAATGCCACAAGCATTTTAATTACCTGTACTCACAGAATAAAATGTATAATCAGTGTTTGTTTTTTTCTCCTCTTTTAAGGTTGCTTCTGATGCCAGAAGGAAAGCATAATTTACACCTGCGTTTTGCAAAGGACTTCAACAGAGAAGTGGAAAATTTCCTGCGCTAACATGAACTGTAAAACAAGTCAGAGGTACTTAGCCTTTGCCTTGTTTAGGCATTTAGGTTGGCTTTCTATTTTTGATGCAGTGATGGGTAGCTTTGAGTCCTGTAAGAAAAATATCAAATGTAATTGCATGAGAAGCATATGTCTTAAGAACACATAAGCCTCAGTGATCAGAGCATACCACTGTAGTGCAAGATTTCTGACATGTCTTTAAACTTACTTGTTGCCACCCAGGCTGAACAGCTGTTCTTTGTCCAATAGAGGTGTTAAGAAAGACAGAAACCATGATCTTGAATACATGCCTTTATGTGCTCTTAATATTAAAGGACAAAAAACATTGTAAGAATTAGGATTCAGAACTGTTACACTGAGAAATCTGGCAAAGTCACAAATGCTGAGAGGATTAATTGGGTACATAGTTTCTAGAAAACATGCTTCACCACCACTACCAGAAGTCATTCAGATGCATGCCTGCATTACAGAAGTTCCTTTGATACCAGGTGGCTTAAGCCTCATCCTCCTCTCCTTCCTCTTCAAACTCGCCCTGCTCATCAGCAGTGGCATCCTGGTATTGCTGGTATTCAGAGACCAGGTCGTTCATGTTGCTCTCGGCCTCCGTGAACTCCATTTCATCCATGCCCTCGCCGGTGTACCAGTGCAAGAAAGCCTTGCGCCGGAACATGGCCGTGAACTGCTCCGAGATCCTCTTGAAGAGCTCCTGGATGGCCGTGCTGTTGCCGATGAAGGTGGCCGACATCTTGAGGCCGCGCGGGGGGATGTCGCAGACGGCCGTCTTGACGTTGTTGGGGATCCACTCCACAAAGTAGCTGCTGTTCTTGTTCTGCACGTTGAGCATCTGCTCGTCCACCTCCTTCATGGACATGCGGCCCCGGAAGATGGCGGCCACCGTCAGGTAGCGGCCGTGGCGGGGGTCGCAGGCGGCCATCATGTTCTTGGAGTCGAACATCTGCTGTGTCAGCTCGGGCACCGTCAGGGCGCGGTACTGCTGGCTGCCGCGGCTGGTCAGCGGGGCAAAGCCCGGCATGAAGAAGTGCAGCCGCGGGAAAGGCACCATGTTGACCGCCAGCTTGCGCAGGTCGGCGTTCAGCTGGCCGGGGAAGCGAAGGCAGGTGGTCACGCCGCTCATGGTGGCCGACACCAGGTGGTTGAGGTCCCCGTAGGTGGGAGTGGTCAGCTTCAGGGTGCGGAAGCAAATGTCATACAGGGCCTCGTTGTCAATGCAGTAGGTCTCGTCCGTGTTCTCCACCAGCTGGTGCACAGAGAGGGTGGCATTGTAGGGCTCCACCACCGTGTCCGACACCTTGGGCGAGGGCATGACGCTGAAGGTGTTCATGATGCGGTCGGGGTACTCCTCGCGGATCTTGCTGATCAGGAGGGTGCCCATGCCGGAGCCCGTGCCTCCGCCCAGCGAGTGGGTCAGCTGGAAGCCCTGGAGGCAGTCACAGCTCTCCGACTCCTTCCTCACCACGTCCAGCACAGAGTCCACCAGCTCAGCGCCTTCCGTGTAGTGCCCCTTGGCCCAGTTGTTGCCAGCCCCGCTCTGACCTACAGGGCAGACCACAAGCCAGGTGCCACATGAGCGCCCCAGGATCAAACACAGGTGATGCCACTGCCCCTTCCCTACGGGCTCCTCCCCTCTCTTCCACCCCCACTCTGCTGTGGGGATTCAGGTTCCCCGGGGTCACTTGCATGCTCGCTCCAAGCCTTTCCTGTGTGTGGAGTTCCTGCTCTGGGAACTCCTTCCTCCATCCCACAGTCACTCACCAAAGACAAAGTTGTCAGGACGGAAGATCTGTCCAAAGGGGCCGGAGCGCACGGAGTCCATGGTGCCGGGTTCCAGATCCACGAGGATGGCACGGGGGACATACTTGTTACCTGTGGGAGGAACCAGCAGCAGCGTTACAGCCTCGCAGGCGGCAGCCAGTGTCTCAGAAGCCCTGCTGTGCTCCCATCCACCTCCCTGCATTTCTCTGGAGAGGCACTGTCACGATCAAGACTACCGTGTTATCAGAGCCTCTCTGAGAACAAAGGTCTCTTAGAGGAGTCACTGGCAGATGACAGCTCTTGTTCAGGGATTTTTCCAGCCTCAGTGAACTGTCATGCCTGCCCCATTTATTTAAGGACATCTGAGGAAGCAGGCACTTACCAGCAGCTTCATTGTAGTAGACGTTGATCCTCTCCAGCTGCAGCTCACTGTCCCCATGGTAGCTGCCGGTAGGATCAATGCCATGTTCATCGCTGATGACCTCCCAGAACTAGAGGAAATTTTTGAAAAATGGCTATTAGCCGTTTCCAGTGCCGGTGGAAACAGCTGGCCAGTGCCAATCACACACCCCCAGCACAGCCCATGCATTCCGCGGGCAGCCCTGACCACTCCCTTGCATGGCAGAGCAGCTGCCGGGTGGGAAGGTGAGTCAGTGCACAAGGGCCGCAGCAGCTGAACTAGCAGGAGGCTGACGAGCAGCCAGAGCACTGAACTGCGAATTAATTCCTTTGTAGCTTGTATCCAAAGGGTGGCCATCTCTGGCTACATCAACTTGGTGTCTTCCCATTGTGTAGCATTGGCTTAAGACCATGCAGCCACTACAAGATGGCAACACCTGCACGCGTTCAGTGGTGGCGGTGTGTGGCGCTGAAACGCCTCCCGTTCCCCCTCGGCAGCTGGCGCCGTGGCCGTAGAGGGGCGAGGCAGCGCGGGATGGCCGCGGCTGCCTGCGGGAAGGCCGGGCGCGCCGGACGGGCGCGCGGGCTTATCCCTGCCCCGCCCAGCTCCGCGGCAGCTCAGAGCAACAGGGACGGAGGGCACAGGGGCAGGAGCCGCGACACCTCAGCAAACCCCGGCCGCTTTTCATTTCGGGACTGGCTGCGCACCCCCCGGGGGTGTGATCTGCGAAAGGACCCTGCTTCCCCGCCCGTCCGTACCTTGGCGCCGATCTGGTTGCCACACTGCCCGGCTTGGATATGCACGATCTCACGCATGGTGCCGGTGTCCGAAGCTGCCCGTGCTGTTGTTGCCGCCTCCTTCACCGCTCGCTCCCGCACTCGCAGCTGCGGCGGCCGCGCCCCTCGCTACCCCTTAAATCGGGCGCCGCGCCCCGCCCCGCCGGTGACGTGCGGCGGGAATGGCGCGGGGCGGGCCTGGGCCCGGCATTGTCTCCCGCGCCTCGCTCAGGGTCCGCATCCGAGTCAGGTCCGGTCCGGGAGAGTCAGCCTGCGGGCCCCTCCGCGTGCTGAATGCCGCTGGCTTGGGGCACCGGGGGAACTTCGCCTTCAGCCGTCGGGGAAAAGGCCGGAATCGGATTCACATGGCTTGTCCTGAAAACAAAACCGCCTAACTCGTCTTTGCACACCTGTTGGAACTCATCCCTTTGCTTCCTTCGCCTCTACTACGCCACAGTAGCAAAACACATGCTGCTGTGTTTTATGAGCACCCTCAAGCCTGTATTTCTAGCTCAGGCCTGCTTAATCACGTTTCAATATGTTTGAAGCACAAGCATAGTTCTTCCATAGCTCGGGCACCTGAAAGAAACAGAGATTGGGTGATGATATTGAAGCCCACAGCCACTTTCAAGCACGAGACTCTGTTTTAGATAGTGCTGCTAAACATGAGGCTCTAATTTCAGGAGCACAGAGGGCTGGTGTGAGATTTTATGCTTCTGCTAAAGAATTACTTTTTCTGGGACTTATCCAGCAGCGATAGCAGCTAACACATGCAGGAATGGGATATGTTTCTTTTCTGTAAGTGAAGTTATGTTCTGTGTTACCAGTCACCTGCCACACACCTCATTTTAGCCAACTTTGAATCCTGCTAGTATCATCACTGCTTGATCTCTCCTAGAAAAAAACTAAGTACGTGGTGGATGACCAAGGGAGGAGGGACAGTTCAAGGACAACAAGGAGAATATAATTGAACCGTGATACACACTAGTATCTGAACTGCTGCTTAGGAGAACACATGAAACAAATTTCAGCAGGGTCTGTAATGGATTGTACAGAAACTATTGAACTTGATTGTAAAACAGTACTTGATTCACAGTTCTGTGGTTTTTTTTCAGAAGTGAAGTAGCTTTGCCACCCATCTGGCCAACCTGCTGAGGACAATTTTACACTAGCACCAGGGAAGGGAGATGACAGGCCACAACGAAGCAAGGAATAGGCTGGTAAAGAGGATGCAAAACAATGTACCTTGTGTTCGGCACAATGGAACTGGAGAGAGTTCACCTTAAGCACAACATTCAAACGCCAAGGGGACAGCATGGCAATGCAAGCTCTAGAGCTTTGCCAAGTATCAACAGGCTGGGCATAGTTAGCATTGTTTATTTTGTGAAGGCTTTTGAGCTGTCTCCCATAACATCCCTGTAGGGCAATTGATGAGGTATGGCCTAGATAAATGGTCAGTGAGATGGAGTGAAAACTAGCTGAACTGCCAAGCTGAAGGGCTTGACATCAGCAACATGAAATTCAGAAACCAGCTGCTGGTGCTGTACTCCAGTGACTGATCCTTGGCCAACACCATTTAACTGCTTCGTTCATGAGTTAAATGGCAAGGAGTGCACGCTCAGCAAGTCTGCTGATGATACAAAACTGGGAGGAGGGGCTGATACCCCAGGGGGTTGTGCTGCCAATCCAGAGTGACCTCAGTAGGCTGGAGAAATGGGCTGACAGGAACCTCATGCAGTTTAACAAAGGGAAGTGCAAAGTCCTGTACCTGGAAAGGAACAACCCACTGAACCAGTACATGATGGGGACCACTCAGATGGAAAGGAGTTGGCCAAACCTATAGATGCTGGTGGACACCAAGCTGAACATTAGTGAGCAGTGTGTCCTAACAGCAAGGGTTGTCCAACAACATCTTTGTTTAAGGAAGATTGTTACCAGCTGGTCAAGGAAAGGGATAAGCTGTGGTGAAGTGCATCTGGGTTTTACATCCAATTCTGGGTTCCCCTACATGAGAGAGAGATGAGCGTTTTGGAGTGAGTCCCACAAAACGATGAAAGCAGTTAAGGAATTGGAGCATGTGGCATACAAGGAGTGGCTGACAGCTGGGACCAATTTTCCTGGAGAAAGCTCAGGGGATTCTTATCAGTGTGTATAAATACTTGAAGGGAAGCAGTAAAAAAGATGGAGTCAGGCTCCTCTCAGAGGTGTGCAGTGACAGGAGGAGAGGCAATGGACACAGATGGAAATACAGAAATTGGAACATTTAAAAAACCAACAGGAAAACAGCTCTGCTCTGGTACAGGTTGCCCAGAGAGATTGTGGTGTGCCCAGTCTCAGAGACAGTCAAAACCCTAGGGGGAACCACCCTGATTAACCTGTTCTAGCTGACCTTGCCAGGCAAAGTAAATGACTAGATGATCCCAGAGGTTCTCTCCAACCTCCACAATTGTGTGGTTGTATGAAAGGGAAAGAAAGGAGTGGGAGGCTGTGTGTGATCAGCAACACCAGTCTGACAGTCAATTCATCTCAGTTTCACAGTACATTATAACATTATATTACAATTATAACACCTTCAAAAAAAGATTTTTGCAAAGGGGAGGTAATAATTGATGTGGGAAATCATTACCACTATCAAGAATAAAGTCAGAATGATCAGAATTGTTTACATAATACTCAGGTTAGCTATGCTTAACACAATATAAATCAATGCATAATGTCACCAGCTTCATTCTTTTTTATTTTTTTTTTTTCATCAACAGCAGGAAGTACTAGTGGCTAGAGAAGTACCATATCTTTTCTTGGAATTTGGCTGCTGTGACCTTGAAAAAGTGCTTTGGCTGTATTCTCAAAAGTGGCTCTCAGTTTGCTCCAGTGAATTGACTTTCTTATCAACTGTAGCTCATTTTCTTCCCTAGTGCAGAAACCTCAGCTGCTGTGAAATGTCATGAGCACAGATTGGCTTAAGCTTTGCAACACAGGGAATTAAGTGTGGTGCTATTCCATGTGGCTTTTGCAATCACAAAATATTCAGGACTGTGCTGGCACTGAGCTCTTTTCACCGAATTCTTTAGGAGTTTGTGTTCTTTATAACCCAGCTGTCCTCAGTATTTTCCTTTGACATATTTCAGCAACACTTAATCACAGGCAGCCTTTGTTATTGTTCACACCACTTATGCATATACATTTGTACTTGCTCTAGGTATAACCCACCTTTTTGGGCAGCAGCAGGCAGTACATCTAACTACTGGTGGAACTGCAGCATAACTGCAACTCTGGCCTCTCTGAGGGATCCACACAGACACTGAAGAGCTTTTTGGGTGCCAGAATATTCTTGGCAATCCACAAAGGCCTGACTTGAAGCATTATGATTCTTCACTTGAGGATACCTGGATACTCCCTGAGATGTCGTTTTCCCACATGCACACAGTGACCTCCTTTAGAATTATTCCACTAAGAATTCTGAGCTTTTATTAGGTAACTAATTCTTGGACACTGTAGTACTGGTCTCTTTGTAGATTCCCACTGATTTTTTCAGGGTGGAGATGTAGCTCCAGGTTTTATTCTGAGTACCTAAAGGGAAGTTCATGTTTATGTGTGCAGGTTCCCTCACCTTCAGCAATGCTGACATCCATGAAGACACAGTGAACCAAACTTAATCTCAACTACTTGAATGTCAATTCAGAACCTTTCATTATGGCAAACACTTTAACAAATCTTAGCCATCAAGGATACTTAAATAGATATGGGAGTTCCTTCTTGTTTTGGGTTTTTTTAATATAGCTCTATAAATTCTAAGTTGCCAGAATCACAAATGAAAGCTGAAATTCTCCCATTCATACAAAGGCAGGCCATGTGCCCAGGAACACCCACGGGCCCCTCAGCAGCCAAAACTCTGCCACAACCTCCTCCCTGTCTGCATCAAGCCCTGCCTACCCAGTTTCCAAGGCAACAGTGGAGCCTGGCAATGGATGCACAAGGGAGGCAACAGGGATCCCACAACATTTTCATGTCTGTCTGTGATTTCCCATTGTTTGAGAAAGAATCACAAATGTACAAATAGGAAAGCTTCTAAAGTACACAAAATGTCTGCCCAAGGCTTTATTCTCAGTCATTTGTGATGGATGATATCACGTGTTGCTCAGGCATGTATATCAGAGACTATATGGCTTTTTGAGTCTTTCTGTTGGTACTCAAATGAGCAGGCTCTGTTCGTTACCTTATTGTTTGCCTTCTACCTGGTAACTATGATGTTCCTACTTGATGAGGACTGTATGAGGTCACCTTTGGAACATGATGCTTAGTCATTTGCAATATACATTAAGATAGAAAAATATTCTGCCAGCAAGAGGATGGAATAATTGTGAAAGTAATTTTAATGCTAGTAAAAAATACCTAAAAGGGAAATCTATTTTTATTTCAATATTACAACTCACTGCAGGCATTAGAAGCTATTAAATACAACAAGCATGTTTTTATGAATGAGCAAAAGCAGTTCAGTTGTAAAGCCCTCTGAACTTGTGTTTATTATAGCTGAGGGTCTGTGTATTGGATCAAGAACAAAAAAGGAGAGAGGATAAGCGTGTGAGAGAAAATCACATTACAGAGCCATTTGGGACACTGTCAATTCTAAAATAATCCATGCACCTTTAAAGGGGTGAACTGCTTCTCCATGAATCTAATATTTCTTCCACACCATATGGTTCCTCTCATGAATTTAGATTATAAGCTCAGAGAGTCAGGCATTTCTGTGAATGTGCTGGTACAGGACACAGCAAACAGAACCCCGCTTCCACATAATAAACATGATCACATATCACAAAACAATTCTAAAAAGAGGAAAATGTGGTGATCATCATCAGGCAGCGATTTACTGAGAAGAAAAGCAAAACAAGCAGCCTCTCATTATTTCCTCTTGGTACACCAGATGTGTTGGGGTATCAGACAGATGGCTCCTGTCCCCATCCAGGCTGCATCTACCTTTTTAGATTGCTCAGTAGATGAAACACATCTGAAATTCCTATGAACTGGTTCCTCCAGTCAAAAGATGACTAAGATTCCAGTATCAATATAAATGAAATGCTGGTATCAGGTTTTCCAGGGCAGTTCATTTCCTGCACCTCATCGAGAACAAGGTGCAGATAAAGACTCTGATCTACTAGTTACTGTTTCTTTTGTTCCTTAGCCTCCTTGCTTTCTTGCAATCTGATAGTTATTTGTAACTCAAACTGACAGTGGGCAAACTCTGAACTACATCTCGTGAGGTCTGATGAGAGATGCAGTAGTTGGTGGTGGGATTCAGGGTACATTGTTTAAAATTGCCCAGGCTCTCTGCAGGAGAGTTCAGGGTGATATTGCACTAGGTGGCTGAATCAACCAAATACCTTGTTTTGCTCTCTCCTGCTTCCAGCTGCCCACATTTCCCTCCTTCTTTGCATAAATTCTCCCTCTGGCACACCACCTAATTGAAGAAAAACCTTCTTCCACCTCCCCAGTTTTCTGTCTTTAACTGAGGAATTAAGGAAGAGGAAAAGACTGGTGAAAGGGTCAGACATGCCCTGGAGCTGGTAGAGGAAATGACACAGAGGTAACACCTGAAATGGGGCAAGAGGAATAGGACCATCATTTTTAGCAGCTGGAGGATCCTGAATCAGCCCTGCCTATGAAAGTGGCAGTTTGCTCAATGCCAATAAAATCTCTAATCCCCGCCTGCTAGGGTGGAGCTGGAAATTTCTTATCTGAAATTTCTCAAAAAAAGCCACACAATTAATTTATTAATTATATGACCAGCATTATGCTGGATGCAGAGAAGCATGCTGTAAGAAGTCAGTGCTTGAATTTCACTAAGTGTTCGTAAAGCTTGTTGTGAGACCATTTGAATTCTGCTTGAAACCCCTGTTTAATTATTCACTATGGAGGTAGGCAGTATCTTTCTATTACATTCATGGAAAATGTGGAAACATTTTTCACTGCAAAACAACACAGAACCTTTTACTGAATAATCTACACAACCTCTGCCAGGGTAGCCACTTCATCTTCTGGAGCAAGTGTGGTTTTTTTCACATTCTGCTTAAACTGAACTATTACTAATTTTTTTTTTTTTAATTACAATGATACAAGCATTCTTGCCAGAAAGGAAAAAAACCAAACCAAACAAAAAAACTATGACTTAAGCTTTCCAAGGAAGCCAAGTGGGAAAAATAACCTGATTATAAAGGATGACATATGGATAAATTGAGACCAGTTGGAAAATCTCTACACTACAAGAATCAAATGTTAATAAACAAGAATTCAATAGAGCTAACTTGATTTGTTCCCTTACAAGTGGAATTCTGCCCGTAAGGGAAAAATGACTTTGAGTGGGGAGGAAGGAATGACCTACTCTAAATTATTTCTTTTTTACCTAGATACTGTAAATAGATAGCCTTCTTATACACACACTTCAAAGAGACACAATTTTTCTTTCTGGCAAATAAAATAGTTAAAATAGGAGTGAAGCTAAGAGCAGGGAAACAGCTCACTTCTTGTTAAACTTCTCAGGGAGAGTTGTCTCCTGCACTACGTCCTTCGCTGGCAGAACGTCTGGGGATGGGCAGGCTTTCACAGCTTCCCCAACACCCTCCCTCTACCTCGGTTTCCAGTGCTCAGAGGGCTCCAGCTGGACAAGTATCCAGGAAATTCAGGGCCAAGAAACATCTTTTTCCAAAATGCATCATGTCCTGAGGCACTTTCCTGCAACCAAATGCTTCAATTTTGAACTTTCTTGTAGGCAAGCTAAAGATAAGAGCCATTTAAATGGGAGAATCTGAGAATAAATAGTCTGCTCTTTTCCTTTTAAATAAATAACAAATAGACCAGGACAGATGATTGCTGAAGTATCAAAAGACACGTGCTTAGTATGAATGGATTTTAGATTGGAAGGTAAAAAATTCTCAACTTTTTTTTTTTTTTGGTCACATACAAAATCAGCTCCTTCTCTGTAGAGGTTTATTTTTAGCTGAAGAAAGGGAGGGAAAAATAACCTGACTCAGATTACCCCAGGCACATATAAAGCATCAAAAGTGCCACAAGCTTTATTCTGTGGAAATGTAGAAGCTGCTGAAAAAACACATGGGAAGATTGAGAAGGGGATTATTTGTAAATGAAAAACAATGCCTTCCCTACAATGAACAGGCTTGAGGAATAATGTTACCTATAACTCATGTTCAGGCTACCATTTCTGAACAGTCCCTTAAAGTATTTGTTCATTATGCTTTAATGTGGAGAAGAAAAGTAGAATAACATCCTTTGGGAGAAAAGTTGTGAATCAAATAATAGGGGATAGTCACATGATTTTTCCAGAGAAGATTTTTACCTCCTCATAGCTATAGCAAACAAAAATATTAGGCTTCATTAAACAGAAAGCAGTAATTAAAGCATCTCCCACTGTGAGGCAGAATCTAATATAGATTAACAACCCTTCTTAAAAAAAAAAAAAAAAAAGTAATAATAAAATGAGATTGGGGGGGCTGGGTTTAGGTTCTTTTGGGTGGGAGAGCAGGTTGTTTGGAAAGTGATTTCAGTGGAACAACCATGAAACTTGCCCTATTGAAAGCCGTTACTGGGTTTCATCCTCATCTTACACATAACTTGGCTATGGGGATTACAGGGAGGGCAAAGGACAAAGGAAACAAGATGAGAACTCTTTTAAATGCAGGGAGTATTGTTAGAGGCCCCAACTTTTTCAAGTGAGGCAACAAAACTTGTCCCTCTTGCACCACTTTGGCAGAGTTGCTCCAGGCACGAGAGCCATGCTTTGCAGTAGTGCATTGCAGCACCATCCCATAAGGACTCTGTCAGTCCATCATGGTTTCTTTAAGCACATAGAACTTGCATATATAGAAAAACCTACTAGCATCACACACTTTTGAGCTATGTAGCACATAATATCATCATCCATGAGCAGATTTCCCTGCAGAGATTAGGGGTTTGCCCTGTTTGTACAGGAAATTCACTGGAGAGAAAACCCAAACATCTGGATTCTCTTCTTTCTTCAGTTTTAAATCCTATTGCTACTTTGGTTATTTCGTTCTTCACCTCATACCTTCTGGGAGGATACAGCTGTCAACAGGATGGATCTCTGGTTTGATTCTTAGACTGTCATGTCACCAGGACCATTTTATGCTTTATGCAACCCAATTTTTGATTTATATAGGCACTTCATATATCTTGGGAAGAGGAGAATCATTATTGCTCCTGCTTGAAAGACTAGAAAACATCTGCTGGAAAACAGATGTAAGCTTACAATCCTATTAAGAGTTTTGAAATATCAGACCACATACTGTATTATATTTCCACAACACTATTGCTACAGTGGTTTAGACTGAGGTTTGAGAAATAAACAGGGAAGAGAAATTAGGAGAGGGCATCCCAGTGCTACCACAACTCATGCCATTTTTATTTAAATTAAACCTACATGTTGCCCTGTCATTTTTGCAGCCTTATATATCTTTACCCTCTTGAACTTAACAGCAGCCAAGCACTGATTTTTTGGCTTGGTCAAGACACTCTATTAGCATGCTTAAAAATTCCACACATCTAACAAAAGGAGCTAAGAAAAAAAAAAAAATCTTTCCCTTCCCCAACACCATCAGCTCTAATTGTCAACAGAGAAGAATACTTCCCTTCAGGCTACAACTGATCTATTGAAGTGAAACTAGATTGCTTTATACTATTAACTTATATCTCAACACAAATCAGTCATCGTAAGTGGCTTAATCTGCAGACCACTAAATTTGTATTATCTATCCCCATTTCTTCCAAACAGGATGCCTCATGCATGACCTTTAGCCCTAAATGTTCATCACATGGACAAATATAAATCTACACCCAGGAGTGGTTAAGGGAGCAGATAACCTAATGTGAAATCCTTCCAGTGGTTCTGCTTTCTTTGTGAAACAGAAAAATTGCAACCACAAAAACTTGTGAAGACATCTCTTTGTCGTTTGGCATGTAGCAGCCAGCTCCAGTTTTTATAATGAAAAGTCTCATGGGCAAAAAATACAGCTAAAGACCAAAGATAGACAAAAATAGGTACTGCAGTCCCAGACCCAGAATGAGACTCGACTTCCCGTGTATTTGAATTACTGTTCCTACCAAGCTTTGAACCTTCCCTTCAATTCTTTCAGTATCCTCTTTTTCTGTATTTCCCAACTCCTACTGAAATGATGGTTTGATTTTTAATTTTTTTTTAATGATTATGACTGGCAATAAAGACATGTAGGATTTATGAAGGGATATGTTTCTTTCTAGAGTATTTCTATTTCTAGTTTTCTTCCTCCAGACTACAAACAGCCAGGCATGTAGGATGGTGTCCTACTTTCTAGTAAGGGAGCTGTAGTGAAATGTGTCACTTGGGTAGCTATATTTAAGGATTAGCTAGAGACAGAGTGTAATTACACTAAGAATTAGATGCTAGACATGTTGAATACTAGTGAAACCTGCTACAGTGACACAGTTGAAAGCAAGATCTTTACTATCAAAGACCAAGGTCTCCTATTTTAGTGAAACTGTTTAGATTCGTTTGCTGACTCAAAGCTATACGATAAACAGTTTCAAGTGCAACCCAGCTAGGTAATTACAAGGCAAGGTTACTGTGGCAACCAGATACAGGGTTATTTCTCCAAAGGGCCTGAGGCAGCGTGTATTAACTCAGTTACTAAAACGACCTCAATTTGTCTAACGTTTAATCCTAGAACTGCTCAAGTGCTAAGAAATACAAGTGCTGTTGTGGGTATACACAGCTGTATTTGTTTACTGACAGTCCAGGCAGTTTAAGAGCTTCTCACTCCTCTGTACACCAGAACCAAACCGGCAAATGAGAGAAAAGCTTCAGCAAGTGCCTGTTGTCCCACACACACCAGTGTAGCCAGGCCCATCAGCAAAGATCAACATACATTCAGAGCAGTATCCACAGACAGAGGACTCAAAACAGGCAAGATATTAGTTATGCACAGCAGCTCCCTTTTAATTCTTTATTCCAGTAATGCCTTGTAAGCATTTCAGTAAAGGATCACAATAGAGGCTGCACACATGTGAATACCAGCTCTTTCAGAGCAGTAAGGACTGCAGTAACTGTAGCACTGGTAGCAGTTCTCTTAGCGACACTTTTTTCCAGTGCAGCACCACTCCCCTAAGTAGTGTTTGGATGAACTAAGGACTAAGTTTGCATATTGGGTAACTGCTAATCTCCACAAGGGATTTCACTCTTGCTTTGTAGGATTAGAATCTATGAAACTTTGCTAACTACTGTTAAGAATGCTGTAAATTCATTCAGGGTTTTTGCATCCTATAAGGACATAGAAACATCAATCCCCCCTCCCTCACTGTAAAGAAACAACACTTACCTTTGCAAAAACGCACAGCAGGGTGCAGCTGCATTGCTCTCCCCTGCCTGGGTAGAGGTTCATCTCCTGCTGCAGGGACCAGGAGCAAACAATTGCCCTGTAAACATGTAACTTAGAGACAGCTATTGTCAGGGTATCTACAAATGACTAAGACTGTATGCTATGCTCTGGACTGCCTTTTGAGCCTAGAAATCTGCTCATAACCTCGTATCTCCTAAAGGGAACTGACTGCCCTGTAGGATCAGGGCAGTAAAGGACAGGTTAGTGGCTACTTCCGGGAAACACAAATTTTATTCTTGAAGACTTAGGTTTTTACCTGAACTCTCAAGTTGCCTGCTAGCACAGACCTATGCTTCTCTGCATGGAATTTCTGTATTTAGAGAAGAAAGTTGAGGGGAAGATAAGCAAGCTCAGCATCAAGTCAAATCACAGTCAGCCACCCATATGCCTGTACTATGGTCCCTGGAACAAGTTAAATAAGCTGCTGAATGGCAGTAGGGAAGCCTGCAGCTATCCTATCAAATCAGTTTTGACAGCCTATAATGTAGAATTCAATACTTACTCTCTGACCTCTCTACCATGTATGTCCATAAAGAGGAATCACACAATTCAAGTCCAGTGTCTTGTTTTTATCAGCTAAAAGAGCTTTTGCCTCAACAATTAGTGAAGCTGTTAAACACAGGAGTTTCCATAAATTAACTAGTATCTTTAGCTGAGCTACTAGAGTTTCCACATGCTGCTTAATTCATAGCCTGAGAATTCTTGTTTTATTGAGGTTAACCTTTCACTGAGGTTCAGGAATAAACAAAGAAGTGAAGCTACAGAAAACTACATGAGAATTACTTGCTTCATCTAGAGAGAAATAAAGTAGAGGAGACAGTTTAGGACACAAAAAGCCTTTATGTTTGAGAAGTTAACCATTTCAACAGAAGACTCTGAAGTATTTTGCAACTACTATTACATTGGACCGTCAAGGATACAAAACTGCTGACAGAAGCAACAGTGGAGAGCACCAAATTAAAAAATGCATGCTTCAGCACAACTGCACAGATTCCTTCTCTCAATGAATACTTGCCTGCTCAGACTATACTTAACTCCTACCCATCTCAACTTCATGCCTCATCCTCCTCTCCTTCCTCTTCAAACTCGCCCTGCTCATCAGCAGTGGCATCCTGGTATTGCTGGTATTCAGAGACCAGGTCGTTCATGTTGCTCTCGGCCTCCGTGAACTCCATTTCATCCATGCCCTCGCCGGTGTACCAGTGCAAGAAAGCCTTGCGCCGGAACATGGCCGTGAACTGCTCCGAGATCCTCTTGAAGAGCTCCTGGATGGCCGTGCTGTTGCCGATGAAGGTGGCCGACATCTTGAGGCCGCGCGGGGGGATGTCGCAGACGGCCGTCTTGACGTTGTTGGGGATCCACTCCACAAAGTAGCTGCTGTTCTTGTTCTGCACGTTGAGCATCTGCTCGTCCACCTCCTTCATGGACATGCGGCCCCGGAAGATGGCGGCCACCGTCAGGTAGCGGCCGTGGCGGGGGTCGCAGGCGGCCATCATGTTCTTGGAGTCGAACATCTGCTGTGTCAGCTCGGGCACCGTCAGGGCGCGGTACTGCTGGCTGCCGCGGCTGGTCAGCGGGGCAAAGCCCGGCATGAAGAAGTGCAGCCGCGGGAAAGGCACCATGTTGACCGCCAGCTTGCGCAGGTCGGCGTTCAGCTGGCCGGGGAAGCGAAGGCAGGTGGTCACGCCGCTCATGGTGGCCGACACCAGGTGGTTGAGGTCCCCGTAGGTGGGAGTGGTCAGCTTCAGGGTGCGGAAGCAAATGTCATACAGGGCCTCGTTGTCAATGCAGTAGGTCTCGTCCGTGTTCTCCACCAGCTGGTGCACAGAGAGGGTGGCATTGTAGGGCTCCACCACCGTGTCCGACACCTTGGGCGAGGGCATGACGCTGAAGGTGTTCATGATGCGGTCGGGGTACTCCTCGCGGATCTTGCTGATCAGGAGGGTGCCCATGCCGGAGCCCGTGCCTCCGCCCAGCGAGTGGGTCAGCTGGAAGCCCTGGAGGCAGTCACAGCTCTCCGACTCCTTCCTCACCACGTCCAGCACAGAGTCCACCAGCTCAGCGCCTTCCGTGTAGTGCCCCTTGGCCCAGTTGTTGCCAGCCCCGCTCTGACCTACAGGGCAGACCACAAGCCAGGTGCCACATGAGCGCCCCAGGATCAAACACAGGTGATGCCACTGCCCCTTCCCTACGGGCTCCTCCCCTCTCTTCCACCCCCACTCTGCTGTGGGGATTCAGGTTCCCCGGGGTCACTTGCATGCTCGCTCCAAGCCTTTCCTGTGTGTGGAGTTCCTGCTCTGGGAACTCCTTCCTCCATCCCACAGTCACTCACCAAAGACAAAGTTGTCAGGACGGAAGATCTGTCCAAAGGGGCCGGAGCGCACGGAGTCCATGGTGCCGGGTTCCAGATCCACGAGGATGGCACGGGGGACATACTTGTTACCTGTGGGAGGAACCAGCAGCAGCGTTACAGCCTCGCAGGCGGCAGCCAGTGTCTCAGAAGCCCTGCTGTGCTCCCATCCGCTTCCCCATGATTTGCTGCTGCGGGCATGGAGGGTGTGGGAATTTGAAAAGATCCAGGGATGGGAAAACAAAGCAGCCATTTAAACCATGCTGGGGCATCACCCACTGTTGGGAGGGCTGGGGGACCGCTGCCTGCACACCCTATGCCCCCTCCCCCGGGAAGCTCATTACAGAGGGGCGTTACCGGTGGCTTCATTGTAGTAGACGTTGATCCTCTCCAGCTGCAGGTCGCTGTCCCCGTGGTAGCTGCCCGTGGGGTCGATACCGTGCTCATCGCTGATGACCTCCCAGAACTGAGGAGACCGAATAGCGGTCAGTGCCGCCACGCCCCTCTCTCGCCCCCTGGCCAAATCCCAGCCACGTGGCGATCGGGGATTCGCCGCGCATGGGTGCGGCCCCCCGGCCAGACAGAGCCGCTACCGCGCCCTGCACACCCCCGGCATCGACGGGAGGGGTGTGGCACCGCCTCGGAGCCCCTTACCCCGCCCGCCCGGGACCCCTGCAGCCCGCGAGGGACTGATGGACAGCAGCTGATGCCCCTGCCCCACCCTTCTTCCCCAAGGCGTGCCGCGCCCACGGCATGGGAGCCCCACCGCGCTTCCCCTTAAGATGGAAGAGCCGGGAACTGTCCCGCGCGGACCCTCCCAGGGACGGGCGAGCCCGACCGTGCTCCGTAGCGGAAAGCTGGGGTCTCTCCCTCCCGACAGCGCTCTCCCCGGGACACGCGGAGCCCGGCTGAGCGGGCACCGCCCCACGCCCAGAGTCCAGGGCGGACAAGCCGGATGGCGGTGCGTACCTTGGCGCCGATCTGGTTGCCGCACTGCCCGGCTTGGATGTGCACGATCTCACGCATGGTGCCGGTGTCCGAAAGTGCCGCCCCGCTACTCCTGCCGCCTTCACCGCCTACTCCACCCGCTCCTGCACTCGCCGCTGCGGCGGCCGCGCCCCTCGCTGCCCCTTAAATCGGGCGCTGCGCCCCGCCCCGCCGGTGACGTCATGCGAGAGCGGCGCGGAGCCAATGAGCGCGCGGGGCCGGGGCGGGGCCGCGGCATTGTGTCCCGCGCGGGGGCGTGGCCGGGCGGGGGGTGTGGCTCCGGGAGCGGTCGGTGCGCGCCG
>JANRGV010000001.1:67513534-67565483 GCA_024734035.1 Alethe castanea | reverse complement strand
AAAAAAAAAAAAAAAAAAAAAAAAAAAAAAAAAAAAAAGGAACAAAAAAAAGCCGTTTTCACTCGCCAGGCTGATTTCCCAGGGTGTAAAAGCACTGTGGGTAGGGGACTGCGGAAACGGCGGCAGGGCGGGTGAAATGCCAGCTTGCAAGGTTGTTCACAGTCGTTCTGGATATTATAGAGGACGAATAACACAATCACAGTCAAGGGTTTGTTTAATGAAGCTCAGAGGATCAACACAGTTTTATCTAACGTGTCCTCTCTCCGCTCCCTTTTGTGGTTCCCATCCTCCCACCACAAGGTTGGGTATGATCACCGTCAGAGCCTCTGTCTCATGCTATTGAAGTGGGCACTGATGAAAGAAAGTCCTGATTTCCTTGCTAGATGCAGAAAGTTGCGAGAGTCGGCTAACAAAAGCCCAAGGGAAAGATTTAGTCATATTAATTTATAATAGAAAATATATGCCTTTGTGGGATGTACTGCAGCATAGTTTGTGGGTCATTAGAACTTTTTTCTAAAAAGAAACTTGCAACCATCCCATGGCTCAGCATCACATTTCATGGACATCCCACTGTTTGTCTGTGACTCCTCTCATGAGGATGGAAATCCCTTACAGACCTTGAAGTTATGCCCCAAGAGAGGCACCTAGACCTTCTGTATATTTGGGGCAAAGATGCTATATTGTACAAAAATTAGAAAGAACTTTGAACCCTCACAAGTTGAGGTCTTAGACCATGTACCAAGCTGGACACCTAGGGTGGCTCATTAGGTCATTTAAGGCAAACCAATACTTTGCTCCCCAGCGTGGTCCATTGTAACTCAGCAGAGGGTCAGTGGGGGGTGGGCTGGGAGGACCCTGCATACATTTGAGAGGAACACAGGGTGGTGCAGACGGAGAAGGAATACTTTGCAAACAAAATTTTGTTGAGTATCTCCGTTTCCATGTGGCTTCATGCTTTTGGGTACAGGTTGCTTGCAGTCTGTGTCAGTGGCTGGAGCCACCTGTGCCAGCTGCTGGGAAAGGGCAAGGCTAGTAGTAGATACAGCTGTGTGCTGTGACCCTCATTACATGTTCTCTCTACAGAACCCCTGGCTGTAACATAGCCCAACTGCACTGCCTGAACCCAGACTCCTGAGAAAATTGCAAAGCTGTGGGAAAGCCAGCAGCACAGCCCCCTGCCTAACGAGAAAAGGTACAATTGGAGGCAGAGAGAGGATTATAGGAACATGATCATTACTGGCTGAAGGACAGGGTAGAATCAACATCAGCACAGAAAGCTGTGTGGTCCTAAAGGAAGAAAAGAGAGAGGCAGCAGAAAACTCCAATGCATCAACACTGTGGGTGTTCATGGGAGCCGTAAAGTCCAGCCCTCCTCCCTGCGCCTGCAGCTGGCTGGCCAGCACACCAGAGCTGGTCTCTGTGCACCTGTGCAATGCTTAGATCCCATAGTTCATCAAGGCCAGGCTGCCTTCAGGCCACAGTACCCAGGGTTAACGTCAATGTGTGCCCAATGAGACCTGTGCAGGGTGGTCCAGGACCTGATGCAATGAGGGGTGGTTACACTGTCAGCAGTGGCCCCACACCATCCTGTCTGCTGGATGGGGTCTGCTCACTCAACAAGCCCCAGTGGGTGAGGTCTGGGCCATGAACCTGCTGTGTTCACAGTCCCCATGTCCTCCTAGGCAGCACCCCAGGAGATCAGGTTGCCCCTGCAGTGCTGCCACACTCACCAGCAGGGCCCAGGGCCAGGGCAGCTGCCCTGCAGCCCCTGCCAATGCTGCCCATCCTGGGCCATCCCTGGCCTCATCCCTGCTGACAACAAGAGCTTCTGGTGCATCCTCCCCACAACGGGCTTCAGTCAGATCGTGAGATAATTTTTTTCTCTACTGCTGTTACAAGTCATTGCTCCTAGCAAATAGTTAAAACTCTGTGACTGTTTAATTTTTTTCTGAGAGAACCTGCCTGCTCACCAGTTCCTCTTTATCACACAATGTAAGAATTGCTTTCATGAAACAAAAGCTGGAGCAAGGCTGTCAGCTAATACCCCACTCAGTACTCTCAGAAAGGAAACCCCCCAGCCTCAGCTTATGGCCTCTCACTGCAGCACTTTGTCAGCAGAAATTACAGCAGTAAGAAGCCCCAAAGGAGGCTCTAAAGGACATCCCAAGACCACATGACACCTTTCATGTGCACACTGCCCACATATTATGCAGTTGGTTTCCCATAGAACATAATGGACCTGTGACAGTGTTATTTCCTGGTTCATCTCATTCACACCAAGGGTGATGAGTATGCCCCCATGTAATCGAATAATAATAACAATAGTTCAAGCATCTATAAAGTCTTCAAAAATATATAATACGTGGGAATATAAACTACGGAAGTACAAAAGAAAGATGAGAAATGGCTTCTCTAATTAGGAAATTACTAAATGAAGAGAAGCAAAGAGCAGGTAAGAAGAGGCAAAGGGCAGTTTGCCTACTACTGACTGAGAGTGTTGATGAGAAATTGATCTGCTCTCTAATAAATCCACTTGCCTGGCCACTAAACGTGGCAAGATGTTGAATGGACGCTGAGGTCCCTGAACCAATGATGGGAAAGCATTTTGATTCCTGTGTGCTCTGCTTGCCAGGCATAAATATTAATAAGGTTCCAGCCTCGGTACTGTTGCTGATGCAGCTGTTTCTACATTCATGTGGAACAAATTCAGTAAATGCAAAAGAGCAAGGCATGAAAGAAAATATTCACTTGCTTGTCTGAGTTATTCTTGAAATCTGGTCTTACTCCTTTCTTTCACAAGCAGGATTTTTTTGGGTGTGAGTATGTTTTCGGGCTGAAGTAAAATGGGACAAATTTGCAGTTTGAGGATCTTGTTGCAAATGGCAGTGTCAGAGGGTAGAAATGCTGGCAAGGATCTCATTTGCAGCCGTCAGGTCAGAATCTGGAACCGCAGCGCCACAGGAGCCACATGCCCAGCAAATACTCCTTTTTTCTTTCTACTCTCCTTGGATTTAAAAAAAAAATAAATAAAAAATATTATTTCCAGCCCAACGACTCCTCCTTGAAAGCCCGATAGCAACACGCTGCCCTGCATCAGTACTAAGTCTAATTTCTACTGAATCCGTTGCCTCCCTCGACTAGATCGGTTTTGGTATGTTAGGGAAGTAGGAATCTTTGTAACCGGTTTGAACAAAGAATTTTTTCAAGGTCTTCTGCCACCACCCTGCTCTCTCCTCCCTGCAGTTACATTGCGGCTGGCAGCACTGCTTGCTGTAAGAGTGTGCTTGTCAACTCGTTAACACTTTCTTTTTCCCTTTGCTAAAGGCATGATCGTGCCAATTAATTGTAAAGACCTTATCAAGCAGCTGCGTTGGCCTCTCAGGTGCCTCTGATACACATTTTGAGAAGGACGGAAAGAAAAGGAAGATGATTTTGAAGGCTGAAAAAGATCCAGTCCCAGATCACTCATGTATCTATTAAATATCTGTCTTCCTGGCAAAGAAAATGACTGAGAGATTTCTCTCTCCCCTGCACCAGTTGGCGTTGGGCTGGAGGGAGATGATCTGGGTGTCAGGAGCTTGCAGCTGAGAAAAGGAGGATTTGGGGGAGCTGCGCAGGGCTGTGCTGCGCTGTCAGTGCAGCAGCGCAAGCGTTCTGATGGCAGGATTTACACAAAGGCTTTGATCGTCTGGTTTACTAAAGCTGGAAGCATCCTCACCGAGACAGAACCGAGAGCAGAGCTGAAAGCACCATTTCCATCCCTTCCTTCCTCTTGTGCTTTTAAGGAATCCCTGCGCTGGAGTTGAAATAATGAGGAAAAGGCGGCAAAATTGGGGTGTGGTGACAGAGGACCACTGCGCCAGCGCTGACATTGTCACTCGGGGACTTTGGTGTAGGTGAATGATAGGCGCTTGTGGGGGAGCAGGGGAGAGAGTCGACCTGTGCCCGCAGAGTTGCCCGGGTTTTATGGGCTGAAGCCTCACCTTGGCACAGGTGGGGATGCAGGTAGGTAAGCAAACCACCCAGCACTACCTCTGAGCACACATTGCAGCATTTTACACAATGGCTAAGTGAGGTTCATCATTACAAGGTTTATCTTCTGCTCACAGGAGCAGGTACTTTTTCAGTTGATTTTTGTAGAGGCTGGCTCAGATTCTGAGTGCATTTTAAAAATATATCACTTCCAAATGGCATTAATTCCTTTGTCCTACTCTCTTCTCCCATTTTTCCATTTACAGGTATTCACAGGATTTAGGGATTCTTTTCACCAATTTGTGTTTGCCTCACAAGAAACATACAACTTCATGCACACAAATCTTTCAATCCTGAGGAAGGCCACCATCCACCCCAGGACACTGTAATAGCAACAACAGTGACTGTCACCAGCTTTTTCTAATGCAAAAGCAGAAAAGGGATATAATTTCTCATGCTTTCTGAGAGGCAGCAAAGAAGGAATTTTTCAGCTGCTGTTCAAGGGCAGGACACAGACATCTTGAAGTTGCAGTTTCAGCCTCTTGGAATCATACTTTGAAAATGCAGCAAAGGAACCGATAACATTTTCCTAAGGAGGTGTGTTCTGACAGCAAAACTATTCTGTCCGTTCCATTGTCATGCAAATAGGGAACACCCCCATCTTTGGCTACTGGTGTGAATTATTATTTTAAATGTATTTAAACTCGGGAATTTGGAAACAGATCACTGAAATGATGTTTGCAAAAATTATATTCTACGTAATCACCAATAACATCAGATACACTGATGAGGTGTCAAACAGTATCTGTTTCACTTCTGCTAGGAAATTAAATATACACCAGATCTAAATCATGCTTTTCAAGAACTGTACTAGGAACTTGGAGATCCTGGCCAAAGCAGTCACATCAATATGGATCAGGTGATATTTGCTGCTCTCTAGTAATTTACAAATGATAGTACAGAGATATTCACTCTTTCTGCTAAACCACTGTGTTCAATAGAGCAGGAAGGAAAAGCCAAGAGAAAAAAAAAAAGGATTGAGCTGAGGAACTTCTGAGTGAAGACTGGGAGGCTGCTAAGGGACAATGCCAGCTTGTTAGCTTCCTGCCTTGCCCAGGGAAGAGGATGCAAAATAATCAAAGCTGATTTTGTACAGTTAGTTTTGCTTTCTCACAAATGGAAAAAAGAAAAGGCCATGGCATCACTTTAAAAAGTAATGAAAGAGAGTGGTTGTTTGGAGAACCAGACTGAGAGGCAGGCCCTTGCTGGCAGAATGGGAGAAGCTGTATGCAGGCACATCCAGTTGGACCTGCAGGTTAAGGGTCTTGTGACAGAGACTATTAAAGTCCAAGGTTCAGTTTAAAGAGCAAAAGAAGATTCATGGAAATCCTGGCATTAGCAGAAAGAAAGTACCCAGAGGGGTGGGGAAGAGACCAGAAGTGCAGCAAGTTCCATAACCATGGCAACAGCAAACTATCTGTCAAAAAAAGGAATTTCATTCCACTCCCAAAGCAGCCTGAATCTTGGTCAAACCTTTGTTTATGTGGCTGCCAGTGCTGCATGTTGAATTAGTAATTTCCATGGCTATGAACGTGGTGGCTCTCTGCAACCTGAGCAGGCAAGTAAGCCCTTGAGTCTGCAGCAGACTGATGTTCCCTCTGGTTCAAGGACACCACCCACCCTCTGCATGTCCTGTACCCTGACCTTGCACTGTGCTAGGTGACCCAGGGACAGAAAAATATCAGGATCCACCAAGTGTGTTTTATGTCACTTAAGACCTAGGATTTCAATTAAGCAACATAAAGGAAAACATTTTTCAATACTACCTCAAGGGTTTTTTTCCTTCCCTTCTCAGGCTTTCAAAAAGTCAGTTCCATTAGGCTTTCACACCTGTGCCCTTCCCTGTCAGGTCTCAGGTGTGTAATAACCCATTGCTCCTGCAGATCTCACTACAGCTGCTGACATGTGTACAGGAGAGTTGGTGTGGGTAAGATGCTTTGGGGTTCTCCACCATGGAGTGGTCTATCTGCATACAAAATACGATTTCCAGTTGACTGCATAAACCTTTTGTCCCCAAGGGGAGCAGTGAGTCACTCCGTGTTAGCGCTTCCGTCCAGCAGCTACGAAAGCACACGTCTCAAATGCTACAACAGATCTAAGACAAGTCCTCCAATGACTCATATGACAATGAAAGGAAACTGTCTGATTTGATAACAGCAGAAATTTAGGCTGGGCTCACAAAGGTCCTTACAAGCTGTGTGTCACAGAGTTGTGTTCAGCTGCAGGGAGATAGGCAACAGTTGCACTCTTCCAGTCTGCCAAGGAATGAAATAAAGCAGAGTAGAAGGGATTTGCAGGAGGGCCATTGGGTCAGTTGGGCACAAAATCTAACAAACATGATTTCTAATCAAAGACACTGTGCAAAGGATCACAATTGACAGAGAATTGCTGTGCCACCTGCGTTTTAGGCTTCATCCCACTTGTACGGAAATCCTAATAGCTGAGGTTACAAACCCCACCCAAAAAAAAAAAAAAAAAAAAAATCTGAAGTCTTTTGAAAATCAGGGACTGAATTTCCTTGTAGCAATGTCTGCCTAGGTACCAACACATATGCTGAGGAGGTGTTTTAGCAGTTCTGCTAACACTGTCATAGCAGCTACTGCAGATGTGGAATTGCTTGGACATCTATATTTTGCATCTGCTTACTAATGGTTTTCAGACTTTTTTCAGAGAGGCTGGCTTTGATATTGTTTTGGATTGCAAGATTCATAGCATGAACTTAGTGCAGTCCCCTTGCAGATCTCTTAAACTGATTTTCATACAAGTTCACAAGTTTGATTCCTCCATTTTCTGCAACTTTTTCAGAAGTTCCACCCTGGATTCTCTTTTTCTGAGACTACAACTCAATGCTTGACAAAGTGTTTCGAGTCTTCAGGTTACTCCCATGGCCATGGTTAGATGATTCAGCAGCAACTTCCTATCAGATCTAGTCAACAACCCATGCCAGGATCCCAGGAAAAGGTTTTGACCAGTTTGATTCCCCAGACTGACTTGTCATCATATTAGATGGGCACTAGAAAGGAGGACTGGCCCAGCCCCACCTTAAACTGGTTTAGATGGCCACAGCATTACAGCCATGGTAACTGTGAAGTGTAAGCAGAGACATTCTCCCTTTCTTGCTTGCCTAATCCTGCCCTCCATGATGCCACCACAAGTTTTTGAGCAGTGGCATGACAATCTGTCAGAGGGTGGATCCAGCTGAGAAAAACCATGTAATGATGAAAAAAAAAAAGAAAAAAAGGAAGTATTTTTTCCATATTCTCAGGTGCCTTGATGTAGAGGGAGAGACTCAGCCATCAATGTCACTGATGGAAATCCGCATACAGTGAGCATCCAAGTCTCAGAGAAGGTAGATCCCTGGAAGCCTGGGACTGCAGCACAGTTACTGCAGCAGCAGCCTGGTGCCATGGAGCCTTAGCAGAGCAGCTGGAAGGTTTTGCTTGGCTTTATCAAGAGTCATTTACTCCTCTGAAGAAGGATGACAAATCAAGAAAACAAGAAAATCCTAGGCATCAAAAGGAGGTTCGCTGATACACATTAATGGATACCTGCCTTCTCACATGTCAAATTCACTCTTTACTTGTGCAGAAGCCAAAGCACAGAATACATTTTGGAATCAGAAAAAATTGCTGCTCTCAATGATACCCCAGTTCATAACTAGGCTTTATGGGTCTTGACTCCACAGTTTACCAGGAAGAAGATTTACTCCTCACTTGAAACTGTACTGAAGGGGAGATAAGTAAAAATCAAAGTTTAGGATCTAGTGACTCTTATGGGCAACCTAACTTTAGGAGAAGAACAAGGTGGACAAAAGTACATACCTTTAATCAGGTCTCTTGGACCTTGAATCTCACCTAAGCAGCAATACCTGCACATCCATATAAACATGCAGTTCTTTTGCTAAGGTATGCTTGCTTCATCATTATTTTTCTCTCCAGTGTCTCATTCCAGCTTCATACCTGACAAACAAGGAAGACTTATGGGTGCTGCTTTCAAGGCCATGGGAAAAAAAAGATGAGCATTTTAAAGGAAATGCAAGAGGTTCCATACACATATAGAGTGCTTTCCCTTCTCATTTTTTAGGGATTCTCATGACCTTGCAGTGCTGTAATCAAGAAATTCATTTCACACTTGATGGTCGGTTCTGCACAGCTCTACTCACACACCTGCACTGAAAATAAAAATGCTTAACCAGCATTTTAGTTGCTAGATGAATGATTTTCTTTTCTGAGCTTAAGCAAAGATTTAGCATGATTTACAGAGAGCAGCTGCATTTCACAGAGAAATATTGAACACACAGAACAGCTAATGTGCAGAGGAGCCCTGTGACTTACTTTTAGAGGTCTGCAGGGTTTAAGATAAGGGAAGTTACAAGCACTTTAGAGAAGACTCCTGGTGAGAAGAGGAACAGATCACAGCATGATGAAATAGGGGCAGCTCCCTGTAGGGAGAAGCAAGCCTGGAGACAGCCTCAGAAGCAGCACCAGACATTTCCACCTGACGTGGAAAGACCAGTGAAGAAAATTCTTACTTCAGTCCAGCAGATGACTTTAACAAAGGTTTAGCACACAAGGAGGCCCAAACTTCTACTTTGTGGGAAGACACACTGAGCTGGAACTTTGTTAGAACAGATCCTCCACTAGGACTCCATTGCAGAAGCCAAATCTCACCCAACAGAGCAAAGAAAATGGCTCTGACACTTAGAGAAGGATTTGCCTACATGCATAAATCTGTCTGCAAAGCTGCACAACACCTTACCTTTTACCCTCACCTCCTTTCAACTCAATGGAAACCAGGCAAGAGGGGTTCCTTCTCTCTCAAAAGAGAGACCTAAAGCAGCTCAGCTGAACTGTGCCCTAATATTTCCTTTTCTCTCTGCTGATCAAGCAAACCTGGGGCAAATTCCTCCATCACCTGCAGGTGTCTAACCACAGGAATCTCACCACCACCACCACCTGTGTGACTCCCAGCAGACATTTTATCCTGTTCCTAGATTTTTATTCCTGCAGTGCTCCTGGCTCCTGGCTGTTTTAGCTGGCAGCCCTACCTACCCAGCTGCAGAGCGAACCTGCACCTGCAACAAGCAGAGAGAAGGAAGTGTTTGGTGCATGCAGCCAACACTCTCTCCCTTTCAAGGTGGCTTTTGTCACCTATTTACCTGTCTGTTTTCACAGTTGCCACAGGCAAAGTGTCAGTTTGCAACAGGCTGTGGGGACACAGAAAGGCTGATTTTTGAGCCCAAACACAAAACTCAGCTTCTGCATGACCTCACTTAGTGGGAGGCCAACCAGTGTCGAAGGGTTGGAACTGTCTGTATTGCGGGGGGCATAGAAGGACCAGCACAAGCCTGATGCTGTTTCAGCAACGAGACAGGGGGCAGACTTAGTGGGGATGACACCATACACCCCATAATGCTTTTTGCAAGAAGCAAGTGACAAATGTAGGGCAGGGGAGGTGGTGCGCGACCACCTCCCCCCCTCCCCCCAAGCTGATCCTGTGCCATGGGATGTCGGGGTATGGCAGCTGAGCCGGGCTTAGTTGCCTCCCGGGATTTAGCGTCAGTGCGGCAGCATGGGCAGAAATTAGCAGGGCTGAGGGTTTTCTTTCGGCAGATGCCAGGAGAACTGGAGCGGCCCAGGAGGGAGGAGTGATGAAGGGTTCCTTTCCCTCCACCCATTTCCTCAATGGGAAAATGAAATCTTACCATTTAGAAATGGAAATTTTAATTTCTAGCGGTATGTAGGAAACCGGAGGCAGAGGAAATGCTGATTAAAAAGCCAATCTGTTAATAAGCACCCTTAACATGCTTGTTCTTTGTGCGGCGATGATTGCCCTGCTGGTGGTGTGAAGATACTTGTTTGCAATTGTAAAGGGCCCACGGCTATCAGGAGCCGACTATATTCTTATCAGCAACAGACGGTACAGTTACTGAAAATCCTCTCCAGTAATGACCGACTTTACTGTGCTCCGGTGGAAAGAGTGATGAGCACAAAATTCACACCCAAAGTAGGGCTTTTAATTGTTCACGGCTCCACATTCTCCAGAGCTATGCAAACTCGAATCACTTGCTTTGTAGATCCCAAATGCTGAAAATCTCCGCAGCTGAATGAAGCCAAGGTCGCCGTGACCTTCCCCCACCTTCCCGAGGCTGCAGAGCCCCACGACATCCCTTTCCCTTCAGCCTGAAGCCCCGGGGCTGCTCTCGGCTGACTCCCCGAAGGCACCGCTATCCAGGCGGGCATCCTCACGCAGGGGCTCACCTGCCACCTAGTGGGGCTTCCCCATCCCTGCGGCTGCCTCCGCTTTATCCTCTCCCGGGCAAACAGCGGGGCAAAGCCCCGGGCAGCAGCGCACAGACCGGGCGCTCACTGAGCTGCGGGTATGCTCCCACACAGAGGGTGTGCACCGGAGCGGTGCCTGGCGCCGGGAGGGGGTTTGTGTCTTTTGGGATGGGAGGGGAAGAGTGGCGAGCGGAGGAGGTGTGCACTGACCGGGGAGAGTGCAGGTTCGGGAGGTAGGGGGCACGGAGGAGGCGCGCTCCCGGGGCGTGCGTGTTCGTGCTGGCACGGGCGGAGGGGCGGCCCGGGGAGCGGCGTGCACCGGTGTGCGTGCCCGGGTGTTCCCTGGGGAGCGGGAAGCGTTTCTCCGCAGGGAGCCGGGCGGGCCGGTGCCGGGGCGGTGCCTGCCGGCGGGGCGGGCAAAGCGGAGCGGAGCGGAGCGGAGCCAGCACCGCCTCCCCGCGGCCCGGCCCGGCCTCCCGCGCGGGCCTTGCGTGCTCGGGCCTGGCCGCGCCGGGAGACGCGGCGATGGAGGCGGCGGGCGGCGGCGGAGCGGCGGGCGGCATCGCCCTGCACGACTTCAGCGGGCAGCTGGGCGAGCAGCGGGTGCACTTCCATGCCATGCGGCTGCGGGACTCGCTCTTCCTCTGGGTGGGCGCCGCGCCCGCGCTGGCCAGCCTGGCCGTCGCCATGTGCAGCCCCCGTGTGAGTGCCGCTGCCGGGGTCCCGGCCGCCCCCCGGAGCCCCTAAGCCGCGCTGCCGGCGCTAAGCCGTGCCCTGTGCTGTGCTCCGCTTGCAGGACAGCATCCCGGTGGCCGCCTCGCTCCTGGGGGACCCGTCGGACACCGCCTCCTCCTGCCTGGCGCAGCGCTTGGGTAGGTGCGGGGGAGCTGGGAGCCGCCTCCCGCCGGGAGCGCGCGGGTCGGGCCGGGTCGGGTCGGGCCGTTCCTGCCTGGGGCCCTGGGCCACCACCCTGCGTGGGTGCAGAGGGACGCGGGGCGCGCTGCCCGGCCGCGGAGCCTCCAGTGCTGCTGGTTGCGGCAGCTTCCACCCAATCCACCGATTCACTTTTTTGCACATTCGTCTACGAATCTGCGGCACCTGAGTCAGCGGCCTTGAGCGTGCTTTGCACTATCAGAAGTGAATTATTTATCCTTGTCCTGGCTCTGGGTGCGAGGCAGAGGCAGCTGCACCTGTCGAGTGGGGTCTGCTCTCTGTAAACCTGTGACACTGCCGTGCTGGTGGGCGAGGTGGCCGTCATGCCAGGCACCTGCATTTTAGCTGAAGATGAAGCCAACCATCATCACATCTCGCACCTTTTACCCCCCACATTCCAAGAAGTTCTGGCCTGACACGCCTTGGGTTGTCACAGCTGCCTGGGCCTGGTCTGACTGACCCAGATGGGCACCCCTTGGGATGCTTCCTTTCCCGTCACGTGCAGCTACTGCAATAGCTGAAATCCTGAATCTTAATGACAGCTTGCAAACTCCCATGCCCACACTAAAAAGATTAAAAATACACGACCTAATGCATCCTAGGACTTTTGCAACTCTGACAGCTGTGTCATGCTGGTTACTCATCATCACCCGATGGCTGATGCAGCTCCAACTGGTGAACTGCTGAGTGCTTGTTACCAGGTTTTACAAGCAACATGCTGAGCTGCTCAGTCTCACCTTACTTCCTCTGTTTCAGATGGAAAGGCCACAGAATTATTAATGATCTCTGTGCTGATCTCTGTTACAGACAGTATGTCCTGAGTTTGCATTGTCAGGCACTTCCATGAGTCTACACCTGCTTCTCCTCCATGGCCACATAAAAAAAAGGGTTGCTCGCAAGACTGATCTTTGAAAAGTAGTATTAGTATCTTTTCTTCTTCACAATAACTTCTCTTTTAATAGACAGTGTTTTAGTCGACCCTGGTGGCATGATTTTCTTTATACAGTGAGTTCAGTCCTTTCTACTTTAAGTAATAATTTTATGGGGTGCTGTATAACATGACTTCTTTATGTAATTATGTAATATGTAATTAGTGCCTTATCCTTGGAAATCAATAAAATATAGTCAGAGAGGATTTACTTTGGATAAAGTGTAGTAGTTTATTTCACTTTTCATTTAGTCTCCTTGTCACTCTTCTTCTGAATCTTGCTCAAATCTTCTGTGTAGTGTTGCAGCCCAGCTGACAGCTCTAAGTTATCTTAGTGATAGACATACTCGTACATGTGCTTGCTATCTTCACTCTTAAAATATTTATTAGATGTTTCATACCTGAAGTTCATAATAACTTGCCATTTCTTCCTTTAGCTCTTTCAGTGTTCTAGGACAGAAGCTGCCTGAGTCACCTGGCTTTTCTTTCTCCTAGTGAGTTGTCTCAGTTTTGCTGGCCTTTTTTTTTTTTTTTCCCCCAAAGTGCTTCTGCTATTTGCATTACTAATTTCCCATACTTTGTTACTGAGAATTGATACTGTTGCTTGGTACTGGTCTATAGATTACTCTTTATCCTTGGAGTATAATGCACCTTCCTTTTTTTTTTTCTTTGTGTGCTTTAGGTGTCTTTTGTTATTTCATCTTAAACTTCTGAGCCAGCTGTGGCCCAGCTAGGCTTTTGGTCCATGTTCCTCTGTATCCATGACATCTCTCCACTGAGTTGCAGGTTTCCTTGACAGTCAGCTCCTTTCATATTATTTTTATATACTGTTCTTGCTTCTGTGATCCTGGTTAAGGTATATTATTTTGAGGAAGGCCTGTAGACCTTTTTTACCTTTGGTTCAAAGGGGAGAGTCAATAAAACACTTATAGCTTTGAACAATTATGTGCTTGCTCTTTACCTGAGCTTCTGGGAAAAGAAATACATCATTTTGAAACCTCACACCATAGTCTTTAGGCTGGCTTTTGACAGTCCAGTAATTTAGGCCTATTCATGGTCACTTAGTCCAAATTTATAATTTATTTATTTATTTGTTTGTTTATTTGTTTATCCTGAGACCAGTGGATCATCAACAAGCATCCCTGTATCTTTGTTTCACCAAGTGCTTGGTAAAGAAATCTGTGCTCCACCTCAGCTAGAAATACCCAGCTTTGCTGTTATTGATGCTTACTTTTTCTCTGGGAATTTAAATCCTTGTTACTCACACAAAATCTGTAATAACAGAGATGCTATTCACAGCCAAGTCTGACCTGTAGTTGTACTTCCAAGGCAGCCTTTTAAACCATCCTGACATGTGGTAACCTTCAGGCAGCCAGTTTTTCTCCCCTCTCCTCCCCCCATCATGCTTGTCACCATTTTCCCCTGCGCAGTTTCTTGTCTCCACAGGCACTAGCAGGAGTAGCATGCAATCCCATTTGCACATAACTATTACCATTTCTTACACTTGCCAGTCACATTCCATCATCTACCACGTGTTCCTGCAATGTCACATGATTGAATGCAATGTTTCCTGCCCTGGAGCAGGAGTTTCAGTGCTGCTGTGCACACATTCTCCTTTTGTTTTCTTTATAGTTTGGTTGGGATCCTAGCCACAGCAACTGCATTTTGTGAATTGGTTCTATCTCCTTCTGTATTTCTGATTTTTTTTCTGTTGCTGAAGACACATGTGCTTCATTCTTATTCCTCTTTCTGCATATATCTAATCTATATCTGCTTGTATGAGGTGCAGGGACTGTTTCCCACCACCCTGCCTGATTGCTTTGGCACAAGATGTGTCTCACTAGTCAATAAACCCAAATTCTAAGAATGTTTCCTGTAGGATACTGGAGGCCAATTCTTGAGAAAGTTCTTGTCCATTAAGTGCCTCCCTCAGGTGCATATCCTGAAATCACAGTGCTTTGAGCAGCAGTACTGATTAGTGCCCTGTCTTCAATCTTCCTTCTGTAGGGACTGGCAGACTCTGAACCTGAACCTTTTCTTTGAGTATTTCTCATCTGGTCACTTTCATCACCTCTTTTCCAGCATAAATAGTCTACAAACACATGTCTAACATTTGTCCTGCTGCTTCTGCTCCTGCTGGGCTCCCCGTCAGGCTTTGGTTGGGGCTTTTGCTCTGTACATGGAGTTGTAGGAGCAGATCTGTGCAGAGTCTCCTGGTGCTCAGCACATCCCAGATGATGACTGCCAAGGATGTTTTTCCTCCACTATGAAGAGACAGTGGAATAGGGGTTGTTAACCAGGCTGCATGGGAAGCAGACCTGCTGGAGGGCTTTTTAGGTAAGCCTTGTCCTTTACAGTTTTCTGCTTTACTCTGAAGCTGCAGATGGTCTTCCATGGAAGCATAAGGTCTGTCCTCTTTTGTCCTTTCCACAGGAGTGCACATGTCCAACTGAATCCTTGGGAAGCAGGGACTGAAAAGGTCCCCCTGCCCCTCAGAGCTGGGGCAGAGCCCTGGGAGCCGAGGTCCTTGGCACAGGCAGCACAGAGGGACTCCCAGACTGTTCCTGGGAACTGGAACAGCATCCCAGAGAACTCCATAGGCAAACATAATTAAGAAGTTGAGTTTTGACATTGCAGTGCACTATATAGTTTTGTTAGTTAGGATAATGATATTAATTAGTTCAGAACTAGCATTGCATTCATTTAGGACATGATGATGAAGCACTAGTGTTTACAAACTGTGCTGCTTTATACCACAAAAATCTAGTGCCAGGTGCTAATTTTTGCAGTCAGAGCACCATGCTGCATTATATCAGCATTTTGTAGTGCCGAGTCTTAGAAGGAAAATGAGTCCTTGCATTTCAGAAGCAGCTCTACTTACTGAGTCAGGAAGCTGGTAACTTGTTAGAATAGAAAATAGTAAAAAATTCATTTGCATAATGAAAATGCCTTAAAGGAATTGTTTAACTACATTTTGTACATACATATAGATGGCTTTTCTGTATTTAACTGTTTAGAGTCCTATTTAGAAAGGATTGAGTTCTTAGAAGTCCTAGTGTCTCTATTTTGAAATTTTAAAAATTCACATGACATTTTTGAATATTTAGCAGAACAGTCTGATTTGTGTCTGGGATCATTAGCTCCCAGCTCATTCCCAGACAAAAATATCTCGTGACCCAAATACTGTTTTTTGTCTTCTATTTTACGCAACTCAATTTAAATTTAGTGCTTATTTTTCCTATATGGCGCTTACATTTTTCACAATGTTTAGCTTCAGTAATACATAAAGAGAGCCACAGATTTGCTATATTACCATGGTAAAATCTAAGTAGGATGGCATTTTATTTATTAAGCATTTCTTGATGTTATCTCTTCTACTCTGATAATTAAATCTCATTGTCCCACTGGATAGGTTGTTTTGTTTTTTTTTTAATCACTGTTAATTAGCTCTGTCATGGAAGGCAGCTCTTAATTTTGTAGCACCTCTCTAGGTACTTGTCATTACAGTAGCCTGGGACTTGTGCTAGGCTTCATCATGTTCAGCAAAGGCTCTCCAGCCTCTTGGAACATTCATACACATTGCATGAAGAAAGGTTAAGGGAAACAAAGTTGACAGCAAGCTTAGACAGAACTGGTGCATAGCTTTTTGGGGCCTTTTGAGGCTTATGAACCTTTTAAGGTTTTAATAAAAAACCAGAACTTAGTTAATTTCAGTCACTTTCTTGTGTGCTTTCCCTCTAATGTTTTACACAGCACAAATTTACAATTCTGAATTTCAGTGCTAAGAGTCCAGTACAGTCTGTGGTTTCACTTACAATGTGAGGTATTTAAGAAGTGTCCAGAAATCCACTACAAGTTCTGCAAGGATTTCCACTGACTAATGGAAAGCGTCTTATGTCAGGTCAAAAACCAGTTGACAGTCCCCAGTCTTACATTGTTCACTTCTGTAATGTACAAAATCATGCCCAGCTCCCCAGTGATCAGGGACTTGTTCTGCTGTTCCTTTATAGCTGCACCCAGCACAGCAGGAGTGGAGAACGCATTAGAAATCTGCATGATGTGGCTTTTTAAGAGGCTTGCTCAAATACCATCATCACTTTTATATGAGAATAAACTCTGGCTGACTGCTCTGTTTTGTGTTTTAGCCAGCAAGACCAAAAAGCAGATATTTGTCAGCTACAATCTTCAAAACACAGACAGCAATTTCACCTTGCTCATAGAAAACAGGATCAAAGAAGAAATGACAGCTTTTCCAGACAAGTTCTGATTGTGCATCATTGTAAAAGAAGATGAAGGTTTTGTTTCAGAAAAACTGATTTCAATTTTCACACTGACGTAAAGTTAGTATGTTTCTTTTGTATTATTTTGATTGAATTTGTGGTTGTTATTAAATAAGTACACTTGACTTGGATTTTCTTTTTTTCAAATAGAATTTGAGTTTTCAAAGCAAAAAAATTTTTTTTGCTGCCCTGCCAGGTAGGATAGCAAATGGATGATGCAATGGATGAACATAATTGTAAAAGTGCATGTGATCTCTGGCCTCCACACAGTACTGGGATCTGATGGCAAATCAGTTCCAAATGCTATCTGTACCATTAATCTACTGTGTACTAGCACTGGACATAGTATAGCAGCTTTCAGTGTTTAAATAAAGAAACCCCACATTTTTGTATGGTAAAGCTGTGACATGAGTGTTACTTTTGTCCTTTCAGCCCTTCTTGGTTGTAGTACTGGTGCTAAACAATTGATTTCCTTCCATCCCTTGGGCACTAAGAACACTAAAAGAATTTCACAAAGGGTTGTTTATGCATCCCTGAGGACTACATAGTAGGAAAAAGCACAAGCTGAGTTCTGGAGCAGTAGATAAATCTGTCGGGCTGCTAGAAGAGCATCACATGTAAATTGAGCACATACATAAAATCAGAGAGGTCTGCTACCATGACCACCAGTGAAAAGCATCCTGCTGCTACATCTCTGGACTTGCTTTCAGGTAGGATGGGTATCCTTTCAAAGGCAGGTCCAGGGGCTGTTTTGTTTAATGAGATGGCAGCTAGGAGTTAACTATCCAGGTTTTGGTGGTTTTTTGGGTTTTTTTTTTCATCCAGAGTTGAGCCCCGACTCGAGCTCAAGCATCAGCTTTTGATACAAACCAAAACTAAACTACTGGTGCTGCTTCTAGGCAACTGTCCTAAGCACCTACAAAAAAGTGATGAATTTACCTTGCTGTGGTGCCACAATAAGCAATTGAGAAGTGTAGCCGGGAGGCTGCTGCTGTAGAAGGCACAGCTGATGAGCCTCTTGTCCAAAGGGGTTTGAACACCCAGTGTCTTCAATGCCTCAGACTTGGTGTGAGTGCAGAGGGCCTCTTCTTACCTGGTGGGAACAGCTGCCTGTCCTTGGCTGCAGTTCAAGATCAGAATAGCAAAAAGCAACAGCTAAAGGGTATTTTCTTTTTAATTTACACCACCCAGGAAACAGAGTCAACTATGCTTCTGTAATTGACCATAAAGGATAATTAGTTGCAAATCAACGTGCTGTTTTAATTAGCCTGATTTACAAACAGCTCATTTTGTTTGTAGAGCAGGGTAGGGCTATTTGCTGAGGCATCAGCTGCTGCTGGGTGTTTGAGAAGTCACTGCAAGGGAGCCAGACCAGGGAGAGCAAACTGATGGGACGTCATTTTATTCTGTACATTTACATACAAAGTTCTTCTCAGTAGGTACAACAGATGTAACATCATGCAGACATTTAGCTTGTAAGACTGTTTTCAGTACTTGATTTAAGCTTGTGCTATGAGGAAGCACCACCAGACTATTCATGATCAAAACATACAGTAACACGATTCTTTAAAACTTCATCAGAAACTGAAATGGGGAGGGAGATCTCGCCCACTAGACAAAACACACTGTACTCCTTTCCCAAAACATTTTACACAATACATTTAAAATGAGGTTTGTAATTTCATTTTTTTCTTAAAAAACAAAATAAAAAAAAGGTACAGTGGGGGAGAACATCCCTCCACTCAATAGTGTTGTCTTATGTGCCAGCTACAGGCGCAACTTGACTTGACATTCACAGAGTTCAGTTAATGGCACTTCTGCTTCCAATTTGGTGACCAATAAAGTGTTTGGCTCCAGGAAGTGGCAACAGTTAAGTAAAATGCTTCCACTAAAAAGAATGACAACAAAAAAAACCTGCTCAGTGAAATCCAAAAGTAAATCACACAACCCCCTCTCAGAGTGGCCACAAAACACTTGCTAACAGGTGTTACCTGTTTGCAGTGTGTCTGGCAACAAAAGCAGTACTGAAACCTTAAAAGGGGGACAAAACCCCCAAGATCAAGCATAATGTCACTTCACATTTTTGTTTGAACTTAGAAAGATGGAGAAAGCCCTTAAATGGTAAACCCAAAGAAAAATCTACTGATGGGCTTAGAGGTTACTGAAGGTTCACAGAAAAAGGCCAAAAATGGACAAGACAGCTTGGACTGCTTCCCCTGTTGTGGTGGCCAGAAAGAGCCGCCTGAGTAAAGCCTTTCCTGGTGATGGCTGCAGAGGAGACATGGCTGAGGAGCCAATGGTGCAGCAGGCTGGGACCCCAGCAGAGAGCTCTGTCTTGCTGCAGGACTAGACAAGGCAGGGCAAGCATCCCTATACTTCCTTCCTGCCCTGCTGCATCACCTAGTACCTGGCTCCTCCACACAAGGTAGGTTTAGTGAAAGCTTTCCAACTCCGTGAGCATGTGTGGAAGAACATAATCATCACAGAAGTGTTCATGTTTTCGGGAAAAGGAGCAAAACTGGAACTGCCAAGGCAGGAAATTAGTTTCTGCTTTATTGTCGTGACAGTGGCAGAGGACCAGACCAACTAGAGAAGCTGGGGCTCCCTTCATTGCAGATCAGTACCGACTACCTGGTTTCAAGCAAAAAACCAAAAAAGCAGCAAATCAAATCAACATCATAAGATCTTTTTCTTAAAAAAAAAAGTTGCTGCATGTTCCTGTCACCTAGTGTACTTACTGTCTAAATGTTGATATGTTTAAACAAGTATTCTTTTCCCTGTGCCTGTCTGTCATCGGAGAGCAACCACCAGAATAGGAAACGGTAGAGCGCTGTGGACAACAGCGGTGAGCTCACCAGGACCACTGACAGTGCTGGAAGCAGCCGGGTTTGTGGGCTTTGTGGGTTCTCTGCAAGAGCTGTACCGCAGCTTGAGCACACGGGCCACGCAGAAGAGCACGCAGGAAGGAGCCGCCGGCTCCGCGCACAGTGTATGGCAGGACGCTGCTTTCAGCCTCTGCGCTCACACCTCCTCCTCTCTCAGGCCCTTTTTCTCTTCCCTGGAGCCTGGTTTTGCTTCTTCAGCTTTTTGTCGTGAACCCATTTCTTTCATCCCCAAATGGGCGTGGCTTGCCACAAGCATCTGGCATCGAAGGCAGGAGGTATTGCACAAACTTGGCGCGCGAATACTGCACGAGTGGGGAAGGGCTGGGTTCTTTCCTCAGGTGGACACAGGCTGCAGACATCTCGGCACAGAACAAAAAGAAGCAGCCGCACTCAAGTCTGACAATAAAACTTGAGTGTAAGGAAGATCAGGCTCTTGCTGTCACAGCAACTCTAGCAAAGGTGAAAAAAAACAGTAGTGTAACTCTGGGCGAAACTACCATCAACTGGTCCAGTGTTTCTTACCAGGCTCAAGAAAAACCCAAATGTCCTCATCATCCTCTGTAAAAATTAGCAGCTTTAGGACAACATTGTTACTCTGAACACAACCACCTCTGTTGCTTCTGCAGGTCTACCTGTCCCCTTGCATCCGTCAGCGTCTGAGGCTGTGCTACTTTACCGCATGGCCTGCCGGGCAGCACGGATCTCTGATTTATTGGGGCCTGTAAGAGGACATTGGCAGCCTAATGGAGGATGGAAATCGTTAGGTACAGTAGTTAATCGACAATATATACAGCAAGGGAGGAAGGGGGAGGGAAGGTAGAGGAGGAAAGTGCCAATGAGCACTTCCCCTGCATATGAACGCAAGATGTACATCAAACAAAGTGGCAATCATACGGACACTCAGTACAACATTGACATCCTGCTGCTCTGTTTGAACGTCTGCACTACCGAGCAATCACAAATGGATGGCCTGAGTGAGAAAGGAGAAGAGGGAGGGAGAGAGGGGAGGGTTAACTACAATGCAAGAAAGCTGTTTACAAAGTCCTTGCATTGAACTAGGTCCTCACAATATTCTCTTGAGTGAGAACCAAAAGCCAATGGTCAAAGGAAATAGCTGGTTTGGTGGCTGGAAGAGAGAAGTCAAGTGGCCACTATCAAAGTGCCATCTGCACAGCAGGAGGTAAACTGGATGTTCACTTTGTGTAGAATTAATCCAATTTAAGTAAACTTTTCTTTTGAACTTAATCTTATAAGACCAGTCTGGAAAGTGGGGAAATAAGGGTAAATTCATTGTATGTTCTTGGTTCAGAACCAGATCACATCTCTAAGAGCCCAAGACATTATTCACAGGCTATCAATTAATTCCTTTCCAACAGTCATTTAAGCAGTTTTTCCACTTAATTTGAAAACCCAAACCCTGGTTCTAAAAACACTTAAGACAATACCAGGACACTCATTTCCCAGGAGCAGAAATCCCAGCTATGCTGCCTTTTGGAATAAAGGTATAGATCATTGCCCATGCTCCTTACTGTTTATCACTGCTGGTCTCTGCTTTTTTCCTGGAGCAGTCAGAGATCCTGGACCTCCTGATAATTACAGCCATTCTAAGCAAAACTCATTTTTCCATCATTAGTCAAATCATTTGCATCATCTACATTAATATTAAGGACCAGTGGCAACCACCTAAAATAGATTAATATATGCTTAAAATGCAGAAAGCTGATTCTCATCAGAAAATCAGCTTGTTTGGGTAGGATTTTCTCCGATGCATACAGTGAAAACAAAAAAGGACTCATTTAGAAAGTAACTTTTAAGTGCACATGGGCTATAAAGACAAATATAAGCTGCCTAAAATGCAGTCAGAGTTTAAGTCACAACAGGTTTTGCTTTGCTTTTTCTTCCTTTTTTTAGTGTATACAAACACAGCAGGCAATCTGGGCACTTGGACTTTCTAGACAGGCAGAAGAATGTTGCACAAGTCTAAGTTTAAGTCAATTCAACTTTGCAGTGAATCCCTCTTTCCTTTAAAGAAACACAAAAACAAAACAGAAAACAACATTCCCCCTCCCCCCATGGTTTCTTTCTTGGAATGGCTGCACCTTGTATAAGATGGCTTCATTTTTGTGATCTATGAAAGGAAAAGGAAATAAAGTGCTTCTTGAGAATAAATCAAAATAAATATACACATTTAATGGCAGGAAAAAAAAAGAGTTCTGAAGGGCTACCACCAGCCAGGTCTTTTCTCAAATGAGTCTTTTCCCCCAAAACTTTTCAAGAGTAATCTGCACAACTGTTGAAGATGCCAAAATTTGCTTTAGTAGCAGAGTTGAATTCCTGCAAATTTGCGTCTGCTCCATCACTGGTTTGTAAAATCTGTGCAAAACACTTTTGCCCAAAGTGCTACTCCTCCCGCACAACAGCATCAAATAAAATACAAAAGGAAGAGAAGAAATATAAGAAGGGGAAATAAAATAATTAAAAATTAAAAAAATTTAAAAAAAAAGAAGAAGGAGGAAAAATCCACCCAGTTACATGGACTTCATGCCGTTGGCAGTGGTGTTCTCCGAGATGCCGTCGCTCACAGCCGCCGAGTCGTGGAGGCCGGAGTAGTCCTTGAGTTCAGAGTTTGTCAGGAGCAGCGGCTGCTCCCCCTTCTTGTGCGGCAGGAGGGGCTGCCGGGTGTAATGTTCCCCGTCCGGGATGTTCTCGGGCAGGTTCTGGTTCTTGCTCTCGGGCAGCAGCAGGATGCAGATGATGCAGATGAGGGTGCAGCAGGCGAAGATGACGTGGTGGAGGAAGTAACCTTTCTGGTTGTGCAGCTCCATGATGGGGGCGGTCAGGCGGCCGAAGCCCGCGCTGGCCAGGACCAGCCCCAGCCCGCCTCCCCTGCGGGCACAAGCAGAGGGGGAAATGATTACACTCAGCTGTCATTTCACACCCTTTTAACTGCCCCGACAGAAGAAGAGAAGCTTTACCACGTGAGTTCATAGACAGCACTCTAAAGTACTCCCAGTTCCAAGTATTACCAATTCAGTGAGGGAAAACCACATTTTGCTCGGCATGCCACCCTTCTCCACTTAGACAAGACACACCAAGGTGCAGTAAGTGCAAAAGTCAATTTTGGCTGCCTCTGAAGTATCTGGCACAATTCAGCAGTGGAGGCAGAAGATTAGACTTTACAAGCCACTGCCTTGATCCATTATACCAAACACTGAGTGCTGGAATATCTTCCACATAAAATCATATTATGGATGGAACTTCTCAACATACTGGCGATGTAATAAAATCCATAATTTTCAGACAAAAAAAAAAAAAGTGTGGAAATAGACTCATCTTCCTCCAGCTAAAGGCACAGAAGCTGCTTGTAAAAGGCCAGTTCAGTGCTCTCTCCTGATTCAAGCAAACTCTCTAGCAATTCCTTGTCTTGCACATCAACATCTCTCCAGGACCTGGCACACCTCACAATCCTGGTTCTGTCTCTGCTGGGTGCCCCCACACAGAAGTGGCACTGCAGGTGTTTCTTTGGGGCAGGCCATTCCCTCCTGCTGTGACATGACTGAGGTCTCCTGCCAGCAGTGCAATCCTTAAATGACTCATTTTAACAAAATCTGTGAGAGTGGCAGCTCGTCCTGCATTTTCCAAAGACCCTGTTGCCTGCAGAGGGAGACCTCCCTGTGAGTTTAATCACTGGCACCCTGCTTCCCTATAAGCCTGTGAGGGCAACACACTTCCTACACTTCCTCTGGGAGATGCCGTCTATTCCAAACCCTCTGGAGATCAGAGGGGCTAAGGTGTTCAGTTCCTGGCCCAATACAGAACTGTTACTGTCAACAAAAACTAGCCCTTACAGATGATGACTTGCAGAAGGCCAATGGACTGCTTTATGTCAAATACTTGGGAAGAAACAGTTTCCCTGACTGTTAAGCATCCTAGAAATCGCTGTACAAATAAACCTACAAATGCCAAATTCACTCAGCCAACCAAAGCATTAAAGCTAATCTTTGCTCAATCCTTTTCAAAATCCACTGCTGCTTACTTGACAGCTGAAGGACAGCAAACATCGTTTTCAAAAGATGCTCTTGGGACACTGACTGGATCAAAAACTCTCATATGTATGTTGCAGTTCTTCAGACTCAGCAGAGCATCTTTCACAGACAACAGTGACTTCCCCAAATACTGCAAAAGCCCTTATTAAAAACTTGCCAGTTTTCCGATGGCAATTTAGAAACCCAGCTGAATGCAACTATTGTGCAACTGGCCTCCCTGCAACTTCATTAATACACTCACATGAGTAATTGACACAGCCAGTCCCAAATACACGGCAAATCTCTCTCCAAGCCGGCTCTGGAGCAACAAAAGCCTGGCTCATTTACATCAGTGATTGCAATGGCTAAATTGTATCTCAACCCCCCTGACAAGGACCTGAGGTGAGTTTTAAATGCTGCTGTAGAAGGACATCAAGCAAGCTGAAAGAAAACAGGGAAAGGCAACAACAAAGACGGCTCTGTCATTTATGGGTCAAGTGGCTTCAGATTTGCAGGGGGGAAAAAGTTTTTCCATATGACGTCAATAATTAGAGTAGGCATTACTTTTTCCAGTGCCATCAAAACCCGGCAGAAGAAGGCTTGAAAGTACATTTCAGTGTGTGTCCTACAAGGGGTTTCTTTAAGGTTTAACTACACTGCAGATGTGAAAATGTGAAGGGAAAGAAAAAAAGAGAACACTGAAAACACCATCAGGAATTTTTTGTTGCTTCTGTGCACATCAGCAAAAGAGCTACAAGGCAAGAGAGGCAGCACCCTCATGATTCCCACTGTTTTTGCAGGTGATGAGGGACAGCAGGTGGAAAAGAAAAACATCCTGAGTGCTCTGGGGCATTGCTCCTCCTCAGCACAAGGAATTCCATGGCAGGGGCCAGTGTCTGTGCTTCAAACACGCTCCAGATGCAGAGTGGAGCCTGGAGAGGGAGTGCGAGGGCTGCTGGCACCCACAGCGAGTCCCAGCTTCCTCCCTCGCAGCTCTGCCTGCCAGGGGCTGCTGTGGGGGACTTTCCTATGGCATGGCCCCATGGATGACCCAGCAGGGCCACTTTCCCAGCCCCTGCTCACCCACTGACTCTGGGGAGGGATGGTTTGCATGAGGTTTGTGGTCCTAACGTGGGCAAAAAGCAAAGGGATCTTGGTTCAAAATTTTGTCCTCAGAAAGGTCCTGCTTATGCACGGGGTAGAATTTCCTTGCTTGCTAGGTCAGTGTTTTGCCAGGGAGCAGCAATACATCCTCAATGGAATCCTTAGGGAAGGGTCCTTGCCCTTCTCAGCACCACTCAGGAGAGCAGAAAATTGTTAGTCCTGTCTTCAGACAGCCATGTCTGCATTGAGCAAATGGATCAACAACATGACATGGCTCAGAGTAAAAGTGAGCCAGAGAGATGCCCGAGCTAAAGGAGGCTCTGGGAGAGGACCTGGTCCAGCCTCCTGCACAAAGCAGGGCCAGCACTGAAATCAGGCCAGGTTTTCTAGAAATTTGGCTTGAGGCAGCTACTGACAGGAAAAGACCCTAATTCAGCCATTGCTGCCCACTCTTTGGCTGTGTGGGCACAAAAGCAGCATACTGAGAGAAAAAGCCAGAACTATCTTCCACTTGATAGTAACTGAGTATGTGGAGGATGAGGATGAGTATGTGGATGCTGTATTTTTTCAGCCTATTCCTATTTAGTAGGCATGCAGGCTGTAGTGGTGTGAAGATCATTCCATATGGATTACCAGTGACACTTGGTGCTTTAATTCAGCATTTGGATGGAGGTCTGCACTGAAGTGCCGAGTACAAAGAAGGGCAGCTCCTGATGAAGCCCCCCTGCCTGCTGCCAGGAGACTGGGGTGCATTGCACAGATCTGAAGGATCCCTCTGTGACTGTCCCTCTATGACAGTGTGGAATGTTCACGTTGCTGGAGCAGGTGTCACCTCTTGCTGATGAAGATCTGGCTGTTCTCCTCCTGGAGCTGTTGATCTCAACACCACAGCAGCAGAGATGGATGGGTGCTGTGGGTTTGCTATCAAGCCACTGCTACCCTAGGTAATGGCTGTGCTGTTTTCTACTCTCAGGAGTTTGCAGATAATGGATTTGATCAGGGAAACCCCAGAGACAACCTCAGTGTTCTCTTTGCCTTCCTTTTCCTTAAGGCTCCTTGAGATCCAACCAAAAGCATATTAGTATCATACAATGGTTTGGTTTGGAAGGGACCTTAAAGATCATCCAGTTCCAGCCCCCAAAGGGTATCCAGGGTGACATTTTGGAGTGCAGGTTATGAGTGAGTAGCCAGATCCTACCAGAAGGCAAGACAGAAGGCAGCTCAAGCACACCTCTGCATGAGACAGATTTGTGCACTGTCCTGAGCTACACCTCCTAATTGCAATCCTGAGTGGATCTTATCGTGGTGGTAGGATTGCAAAGCAGTGCAGGGTGTCATCATTTCTATAAATAAACAGGGACTCTGAGGCATAGCTGGCTGCTGTCTGTTGCCTGGTGCCACCCAGCAGAGTCAGGGGAAGCAGAATTTCGGCTCCCAGCCAGGATTTTGTCCCTCTCCCTGTAGCAATGTGATTTAAGGGGAAAAAAAGCTTGCTAAGTTCAGACTGCCCATCTGATCCTACTTGGCAGTTTCTCTTCTGGCTGACTTGGTCAATTCCTTATCTGTGTGTCTTTCAAACAGAGACAAGGAGAAAATTAAAAAGGCATAAAAACACCAAACTGATTGACACACACATAAATAAAAAGCTGTTAGTGTTTCAGGCTGCTGTATAATCTCACTTCTCACACTGCCTTTTCCCGTGGAAATAATGTTATCCATAAAATACATTCAGAAATTTAGATAGCCTGAAAAAAAAAGACCATGGAGCAAGGAGACCCTGGCTATTCTGATGAGAGCTTTGCAATAATATTTTTGCTAAGATATTGAAAAGGCATATAATTTGAAGAGGACCAAAAAAAAGTATCCTCTTTCCTCCATTCTCTCTCCCTCTCACCCACATGACCTACATTCCTGGGAAATTCAGTGAAGTCAGAGCAAACTCCTGAATTGCTGTGGCATTGCTGAAAGCATAATCCAGCACATAGAACACAACCTTTCTGCTGTGGAAGATAGCAGTGCATGTATAAAATTATACAAACCCCTGACCATTCAAAGATGTGTTATGGGAAAGTCTCCAACAAAGATGTTTTGTCTGATTTCTCCTATTTCCCAGGATGAAAATGCTTCTCTTTAGAAAAACTTTGGGCCTCTGCTAAGATAGGTCTGTATGTGAAGAGAAAGACAGCTTTATCTGCAATAGAGGCAGAGAAGCAGGCTTGCAGAGGACTTTTGTGCACTAAAAACATTTACACCACATGTTTCAACATCTCCCTTCCACTGAAGCACCTCTGCAGCTGTCCTGGTTAACCTGCCCTGTGGAGGCAGGGATTGCTGGCACCTATGTCCTGCTCTGCACAGTCATGGAATTTCTCCTTTAATATCAAGATGCAGACCCACCTGGTTGCTGCTTGACCAAATCTCACAGAGTTAATGAAGAAACAACAATGTTCAACCACACAAATTGGTTCAGTTGAGCATTTAAGACCCTACCAAGCTGCAATCCGTGTGCTGCCAGGCCTGCCGATCATCACCACGATGGGACACAAGGTGGAGCCATGGAAAACAAAGCCTCTCTATACACAAATGTGCATTCACTTTATGGAACGACTGCAGCTACTGCAAAAAGTGGCGCCCAAGTTGCTGTGAGGTCTCCAATTACACGGGGCTTTCCCTCCCATACAAGGTGTTAAGTTACACAGCCCATTATAAATTAAATGAGGATAATTTTGTCCCTATCTTTTGAAGGGGCTCCAAAGTCTCACCTGATTACTGTGGGTGTGATTTCAGCACAGAAGAACACGCTGAGGCTTCCAACAGCATGCGAAGAAAACATACCCACGATGGAAAACGCAACAGAGAATTTGTCTTTGACGCTGTCACTCATACCTGGCAAGACAAGTGTGTTCATAAAAAGTAAGAATGAGGTGAAACTTCTAGGGAAGGAAACAAAGAAGTTAATATTACTCTTCTCCCTCAACAAGAATTTGAGTAATTTTGTAATTCTTATTTAAAACTAGTATTTATAAAATCCATTCCCCAAGCATCTGAGATACAAACACACATGCAAAAAACCATAACATCATGCCAAAAAATGGCAGTGGTGTGTGATTTTTTTTATGCTTAGCCACCACAGAAAAGGTAAAGCACATGAAAAAACAAATCTCTGGGCAGTCTTTTGGGCACCAGCCTCTTCCCTCTCGTGTTTGACAGACACGTGGAGGCAGGCAGCGTTCCTCAAGCTGCCAGACATCTTGTACAGTGGGGCCTGGGCACTGGAGAAGCTTCCAGAACAAGAGGTGAAAGAACTAGAAGTGCTCCTTTCTCTGTGCTAAGCCTCTGCATGTGATCAGTCTGCAAACTCTGTTGTAACTCCCAGCTTGACAACTCTGGGTGAGAGCAGCCAATGCCAAGGACGGCGAAGCACTCCCTTAAGTCAGAGCTGTTTGCTCAATCATTTCATGGCTGGATGGCAGCAAGGCTTCCAGGAGCAAACAGTGCCTATCAAGCACTTGCAGAAACCCCAGGAAATCTAAACAAAGCTCAAGGAAACTGTCTCTGGCCACGATGACAGCACAGCTCTCACTTGATCCTTGCTTGCCACCCTCTGTGGGCAGGGGTGGGATCTCTGACCAGGGCTGTATAAGCTGTCCTGGCCAGCAAGGAGGCCACATCACTCACCTGCTGCACCATGCAAGGGGAGCACATCATGCCTGGCAGGAGCACTGGGGAAAGGACTGGAGCTTTGCAGCCAATGCTCCCTCACCTTTCTACATACACATCCCAAACCTGCCTGAAGAAAGCGCTGCTGTGTGCACTCCCAAGCAGGAACACTGGCTGGGTTGGATCCAATGAAAATTAACACCTGCTTTTGCTCTTGCTGAATATATCAGCTGTCAGGAGAGCAAAAGGTATTTGGGAGCTCTTTGGTTACGTCTTCTGAAACGTGCCACAGCCTGCCCAGGGCTAAGGCCTTTCTGCAATGCACCCCAAGTCTGGGGGAGAGAGCAAATTCTGCCAGCTGATGAGGATGTAGACACAGCAGCTTGCAAACCACGGGTCTCTGGCCACTCTAGCATAGTGGGTGAGCTTACAGCATTGACCCCCTCATGGAGTCATGGCTGTTCAGCAGAACAGACCTTGGAAAGACTGGGCAAGGACAGGGCCATCAAATCTGATACACAAAGATATGTTTTGTTCCCCTGTAGTTTGTCACTGCATTGCTCTTACAGTACTTCAGCTTGGGAAAATACTTTTTAAGGTGTTTAAGTCCCCTTATCAAAAGCATCCTTGTGGTGTTTTAGTCCCCTATAATTTTCTGGGAAAATATAATAAATCTGAGGTTCCTGTACTGGGAATGCTGCTTCTCAGAAAGAGACTTTCTGGGAAAACCTTACTCTCTATGTCAAACCTTGGGGGATCTCTGCACCCTCTCTTGACATGCAGAGGTGAGCCTGTGTGGAGGGGATGCTGCACAAAGAGGCTGCACATAAATGAGCATGCCTGCCTGTGAGTGGGGTCTTGAGGCACTGCACAGAAGTGAACTTTCCCCCTGCACTCCTTTGTGGCAGCAGCTCTGCTCTGGGTGCTTTGGCCCAGGCCTTTTGGATCTACCCATTCCTGGGTGAGTGCTTCCCACATGATGCAGATTTTTCTGTAAACCATACCTGAGTCTGGAAGTTGACTGTATTTTCCAATCACTGGATCCAAAACCATGGAAGTCAGAGAAAGATATAAAAGAGAAAGGGAGAGAAAACAAGAACATACAGTTTTGATATGTTTGTTTATCTGAAAGAAAAACAAATTAAAGGGCAAATCCCACATGCCACCCTAACCCCACCCTCTGACTCCCAATTCTTTTCCATGCCAATCCATCACATCATTCCCTGGCCACCAGATAGGACATGCTGTTTCCAGGCACATCTCAGCTGGAGGACAGCATGCTAATGAGACAGTGATAACAAACCAGCAGTAAAGCATATTTTAAAACCCCAGAATTACCACTGGGATTAACACAAAGGCCTCTTTGTTGTTAATGAATGGGGAGAAGAGAAAATACCCTTCTGCTGCAGCCCTGAGGGAATGGCCAAGAGAAGCTTGTGTTAGAGAGCAAAATCTGGGCATCAGTGCTGTCAGACTGGTGGGAGATCTATTCCTCTCCAAAACCATGAGCTGATAGTCCATGTGTCACACCAATCCTAACCACACAGGAGCACACAGCAGCACTGGGCAGCGAGGGGCAGGGCATCAGCACAAGCTGGGCACAGCTCTGCTGGTCATCTCCAACAGGATTCTGTGACTTCCCAGGTGACACTCCAGAGTTCAGAGGAGGGGTCAAACAAGGAGAGCTTCAAGGTCTGCAGCAGTTTTGTGGCTGGTGGAGAATACCCCTCTCTCTCTCTCTCACCATTCTCAAATTTGGATTTCACTTCCCAATTACACCCAAATTATGCTGCAAGATGCTGTGACAGATTTCATAATAAACAGGGTCACTGCTTTTCTCTAAACAACGTCTAGTTCTTCTGAGGAAGAGGTGGCCATAGTCAAGAGTGGGGAGAGCTGGTCTGAAGTTTGAGGCTGCCTTTCCTTCCTCTTCTCACAGAGAAAAGAGTAGAGTCAGAAAGGCTGATGAGGGCACTGCAATGAGAGTGCCAGTGTAGCACAAAGCACATAAGGCCGTGCCTGATCTTAGTTTCGGCAACTTGGCTCACAAAACCACCTAAACCTGTTATGGAAAAAGTTGTAATGAGTCCTACACAGGGTATTCCCTCCCACCTCCCCCATCATTTTTTTTTTTAAAAGTGCAACCAGATTTTTGTGGCTCTGGAGCAGACTAAAGGCTGACACACTGTCTCTCAACTAAGCAAATGTGTGTTTATTGCCTCAGCAGCCTCAACAAACATCTCCAATCCTTAAAACAAAAACTAAAATGGGCAAATTCAGTGTGGAGAGACCCTGATGGACACCCTCAGAAGAACATGGAGTTTTGGGAGGTTGCACACACACAGAGCACCAATCTGAGTCTGTGAACGGTCTCGGTCCTTCAACAGACATGATGAGGAGCAGCCACAGCACTTCTGCTCTCAGCTGGGATTGCTGGACATGCTAAATAAGTGCTCAAAGGGAGCGTAAACATCTGTACCAAGCTGAGAGCAAACACACACGATGCTGGAGTTTCCCCTATGTCATGAAAGAGGTTCCCTGTTTCCCTCCTACACTCCCACAAACAGCTTTGTTTGCTAAAAGTTAACTTCGCAAATGCCTCCGGGAAACACAGTCTGTAAACATGAACAATTCCTGTTGGCTCAGAGCTGCCTTCAGTATGCAAGAACGTGAAAACTTTCCATCCTCCATGCAAAAAGCTCCTTCTTATTAAGGCCCTCAATTATGTCTAAACTTAGAAATTACAACCAGCAACAACCAGTGCTCTGGCGTTTGTCTCACATCCAGCTTGTCCAAAGTATATCTCAACCTTCCTTGGGGTGGGGTTTTATGGGACAGGAGTCTAATAACTGGCAACTGTGAGAGTGGCAAAACACATCCCACCTTCCCTCTGCTTCAACACCATTCTGATTCATCAAGTTCAACTTCCTCAGCCAACAAAAAATGAAGAGAATGAAAATCAAAAAAGAAAAGGGGATATTTCTATAGCAGTTTTGATAGCTGAAGCAGCTTGTAAAGGTCAGACAAAAGTTACTGCCTGCAAAAGAAGAGGTGGCACACTCAGTTTTTGCAGGACAACCATGCTGTGTCGCTTTCCAAAATCATGTGTGTACATTGACATGGACTATACAAACACTGTGTTAAAGGTGGGGCCTGTCAGCTGCACGATTTCCACGCTACCTGCATATTACTTGTTCATGGCAAGACGCTAAGAGCAGGCAGAAGACATACACTTACTGCTCCAACTTCTGCATGGTTTAGAGGCCACTTGAGAAGCAGACTTGAGTGGGAAAGTTTTCCCTTCCCAATCTCTATACTGCTTTTTCCCTGGGGGCTATTTCACTAAAATAAATTTCAAAGTGTTTCTTGTTTCTTTGTTTGTTTTCTTGGTGACTACCCTGGACACAGCATCGATGCTCAATAAGCTTAACCATGGGAATCCTCCAGAATACAATGCTTTATGTTAATGAGCCTGAGAAACAAGTGTTTGGGGAAACCTTCAAACAAATTCAGATTCTAAAACTATGCAGGTGTATCACATGAGAAATGTGGGAAAGGCAAAGGAAATGCTAGTATTTCCTGATCCTTATTTGCATGTCAAGCTTTCTTGGTCCTGAAAAGTTCTCTTCTCCAACTTACAGTTGAGAAGGCCCAGCTGCAGAAGTGATGCCAGAGCTGTAAGTATCATGAAGAGCAGGAGTCCTCCTCTCCTCCCCAGAAAGCCAACCACAGGGCACATGGCCAGGCAGGATGCCAGGGCAATCCCAGCCATGGTGTAGTAGTCCGCATAGAAGTTGTGGGTGATCGCCATCGTCGCTTCATGCCCCATCATACTCTTAGCAAAACAGTGGTGTATGCCATAACCAGTCAGCCTGAGGGAAACAGGAGAGGGCAAGAGAGACCATTGCTGGGAGGATAGAACACACACTGCAATGCATTTCAGTGTGGGGAGGCATTAATGTGGGAATAAAGCATCTTAAGAAACTTATTTCTAGCTGCTACTGTGAAAATAAGCATTGATAAAAAGAAGCAAAAGAAAAAAACCTCCATTCAACCTAATATTTGCTGACTTTATTCATATAGCTGCTGCTCATAGTATGATCAAGGCATGGGGAACTTTAGAAGAGCTTCTAGTGTATGTTAGGTTTTCCCACTGTATTTGAGAAATTCCATTCCCAGAGGAGCACATCTCTGTTCCCAGCGCACCTGCTGACAGCTACAGAGCCACGAATGCTGCCATGAAGTAGCTTCTGTGCTTGGACAGCAAAACACCAGGAACACCCACCTGCCTGTGGCATTTGGTCATACTAAATACAAGCATTACACCTCACTTACCAAGCTAGCCTGTTAAAACTGAAAGCCCCTGAGAAAGGAGTATTTGAAGTTATATGTGCTGCAATGATTATTACAATTATGAAACAATAAGCTCTAATTCAGTCTACACATCTATACCACCCTTCATAGCAATGTCTCCTCCTCTTTAAAAAGTTTTTTTGAGATGCCACTGAACAACAGCTTACCATCGTGTTTCACACCTCTTTCTCCTGTCTCACTCTGTGCCTCCAAAAATAGAAAAGGAAAAAGAAAAAAAAAGGGGAAGAAAGAGAAAGGGGCTGGAGGTACAAAGGTCAGATGAGAAGCCCTAGCCTCACCCTTGATGTGGTACAAAATAGCAGCAGGGGTGCAACAGGACAGGTCAATGCTCTCAGCTGTACCCATCACAACTCAAGTACCTCTGCAAGGAATAACCTCCTGTCCTCGGCTGTTACACAAGACAAATCTCATGGCACAAATTATCAGTGCCTGAGAGAGTGGGAGGCACAGATCTAGGTCTCAAAAAAAAAAAATTAAGAATGGTAGGTACATTACACTGATATGCTTCTATCTTCCTGAAGGTCAGGAATTTGAAGCTCTGTCAGTGTAAACTGGATATCAAAATAAGCATAAAAACAGCTGGGGGGATACACAGTCACTGAATGTATGACAGCCCAGGGCCTGAGGAACTTCTCTTGCAAACTTGTGAATCAATGCTGTACTTCAAAACCCCACCCTCAGTAGCAAACACCTTGCTCCTGATAAAAACCTAATACAAGTGCTTGCTGTTTACACAAAAACGACATTTGCTTTGAATAACTAGATTATAGCTGACTCCTCCCATAAGAGAAATATTAATCAGCAAAGCAGCAGTAATAAAAGGGTAGGGTTAACCAGCTTTTATTCTGTCTTTCTCTTCTATGCATGTGAACACAGTCGCAGAAGTTGCTATTGAGGCCATGACTTATAAAGTAAACTACTGTATCATTTGGACTTCTCTTTCCAGCCTGCTCCCTAAGAATTACTCTATTCTCTTAACTTGGTGAGCAGCTCAGAAAAGTTACTTTTATAACTAAATCCTTGTCTCCCTTAATTTCTTTTTGTTTCCTGCAACAAGTTCCTTCACCACGTATTAAAAATTCAGCACAGCCCTGTCTAACAGGAATAACAGAAGTAAAATTAAATATTTTTTTTCACCCCTTAAAAACAAACATTAAATCTATTTCCTCAGACGTACATCTGCTTCATGCTCTGCTTGGATGGCAAACAGCATCCGTGTGCTAATGCCAGAAGTTATTCTTTGGGCTGCCTAATTCTGATTTAGAGAATTTCCAAATATGCAAATTAATGTGGGTGAGGGAGAAGGGGAGAATTCCCCATGTAAACAGCTTTCACAAATACATTTAACACTGTCTATTAAATGTACTTGCTGAGCCTAAGGAGAAAGCACTCTTTCAGAACAGAGGGAGTCCCTCACTGGTGGGTGGAAGAGAGATACAGAACTCATAAAACCAGAGCTGGTTCTGCAACCAATAACACTGGAGACTGACTCCTGAAGTCTCTGTGCCTCTGGGTGACTTTTGCCCAGCATAAGGGCTGTCCCCTCTGGGTGATGGCTGATCCATAAGTCTGCTAACAGGAATGAGAGTTGCAGAGTAGTGCCTTGAAGTGAGGAAGAAAAAGCCACAAGAGAACTACATGCATTGAAACCTAGCAAAGAAAGGGGATTCCCAGTCCTCTCCATCCCTACCTCCCATTTGAAAAAAAAACCATGAAAAATTCAAATAGGCGTTTTACAAGATGGAAAAATTAGGAAATGCACTGCTGGTGCCCTTCCAAAATTTGCAAGCCCATATATTTCCTCTTTACAAGGTGTTCAGTTCTGGACAGAAGGTCTCAGAGCCTGTAGCCTGCAAAACTCTGGCTGATGCTTGTTTTTGCCCACATGAGCATGTCCAAACTGAAACCTTAGGAGGCAAGCATCACACTGTTCTGTTGGAGACTTCTGTTCTCCCTCTGACTTCCTGCACACAATTTGGGAGTGCTGGGGCACTTTGTAATCTGCCTTTAAAGACCCACCAAGCACAGCTGTTACATGAGGGAGCAACTTGCAATTACTGGCAAGCACCATCTTCCTCTGCAACGCAGCCCTATCAGATGTAAGCAACTTTAACCTGCACTCCTGGGGCATAAATGGTTTCAAAACTCCCACGTGGGATGCCAAGCAGATGCCTGCTTGCATGAGCACCTGTCAGCACTGGTGACAGCAATGCAGTTGCAGCACAGTGCCTGAGAAGATGTGGTTCTGCTGCCCGAAACAGCCAACGAGCTCCTCCACGTTTGCCACAAAAAATATAGCTCCCTACAACAGCTGGTGTTTTTCCAGGATCATTTATCAGACATCTTGGTGAAGGGTCTCACAGTAGGAAATAGTGCAGCTCCCTCATCACTTCCCATTGCTGCTCCAGTTCACTGACCACACATCTATTCAAACAAAGAGGTTGGACTTACGAGTTCACACACAACACTACGATGTTTTTCCACAGGTTCCTTGTTCCCACCACTTTAACAATGCAGACTTTCTTTGGTCTCCTGGTGATTTCCTTTTCCAGCTCTGAAACAAACCAAATCAGAATTATCATTTCACTGAGGAGAATGAGAAGAATACTTACTTGTGAACTAAGATATTCTGGGGGATGTTCTGGAGAGCAGAACACTATTGATTAACAGGAACTATAAAAATTCTGAACTGCCTGACTAAAGTCCAGCACAGGTTCCTCCTTTTCTTCCAGGCTTCCCTTCATCTTCTTGGGGCAAAAGAACTAAGAACTCCTTCACAGTCCAAACCTTCTTCCAGTTAAAAATGTGTATGTAAAGTGGGAGCAGTATGGAGGTTGACCCCAACAAGAATGATAGCAAATTTCTTGAAGAACTTCAGGATTCTGTTAATTTTTAAACCCCTCCACAGGGAGGACTGCACTCATGCAGCCACAGGCTCTGCTCCCTTTGTGCAATGCATACCTAAAAAGACATGGAAAGGACTGGAGCTCAAACTCATTTTTCAAAAGAAGTTTGTTCAAATGCAAGTTTAAGAAGGAAGTGGCTAGGACATTATGTCAGCTCATCCATCTTCCACTCCATTTCCTTTTCAAATATTTAAATTTTTTTACTGATGAATGTCCTAAACTTTAAGACATTTCCTTAAAGAAAAATCATTTGCCATCAGCAGCTGTGGTGTCTTTGCATTTCAGAACTAAAGTCCCACCACGTCCTCCCAGTGCTGGGCAGCTTCAAGTGAACTTTTCTTTGCAATGCTGAAATAATACAAAAGCCTTACGAATGTTGCATCTGAGACCCTGGTTGGCATGGGACAATAATGAAGGGCACTGTTTATTTCCCAATTATCATTAAGTTAGAGCTTGAACACCTACCTAAGTGTGCCAAAGCAGCCACTGTTTCCAAGCTACCGGATCAGTGAGCAACAAGTACAAAAAAAGCAGGAGAAGCTGTAGCTATAAAGAAGCATCACAGAAATAATGCCCTCCAAGAGCACAGACTAAGTCTGGTTTTTTGGGTAAAGGCTTTCACTGCTGCTTTCTAGCCTGACTGTGTTTAAAGGCAGCAGCGTGGCCCTGCTGTGAGGGGTGCACGTGTTCCCTTCGTGCATATGCAATGAGCTGGGGTGTCCCCAGTTGCCCACACTGGCCTGCCCTGACCTCTGCCTTACTCTGCTGAATAGCAACTTCCTAAAGAGAAGCAAGACAGGAGAAAATAAAAGCAAGCTGGGGGATGGGGACAGGGGGAGGGGAGGCAGGGAGTGCGCTCACAAAACAAAAAAGTCACCTGAACTTACAAACTAAACAAAAACCACATCTGCCAGCTATTATTTGAAAAGTGCATCATAAAAATAATAAATCAAACAAGCACTATTTACATGCAAATAATTGAGCTATTAACTGCTCACTCCTGGTCTTCTCTCTAGAGTAAGTCCTGGGAAGGCTTCTGACAAAAGCAGCAAAGGGTATTTTACTTTAGTGATTGTACTTAAGCAGAATATTGATACTCTCCTAACAACCTGATAATGGCCATTTCTCCTCAGCACCTGTGCAGCATGCAGCTCGTAAAAGCAGAAAAACTAAGACGGAGCAAGAGAAGAAATTGCTTAAATTAATATTTGTATCACAGAAGACCTCTTCAGGCTCAGCAAAGGATCAGGACCATATTAAAATATAAGTGATTAAAGAAACCAGAACCTAATCTCAAAGAACAAGGTCAAAATAATTTTTGTAGCAAGATTCTAGGAAGGAATAAGTGGGATCAAAATAATTCAGAACAATGGAAGCAGTTAGAGAAAAGCTAACTGTAAAGCCCATGACTGAGCCTAGGCCAAAACTTCTACAGCAAAAAAAGTCAAAACAAGTACTAGAAGGAACACAAGGGTTTTGTAAGGCTGTTAGTGGATGTTTACTATTTCAGCTGAAGGGGAACAATGAAAATCACTACCCAAACAACATATATTGCACAGATTTCATGTGGGCAAAAGGCTTCACTCTCAAAGAATGACCAGATCTGGCATATAAAGTAAAACATCTCATCCTCTGTCAGCAGAAAGCACACATGCCATATTCTTCAGATTTTCTTAATCTGATAAGGTCTTCTGTTTGTTTGTTTCTCAGAGAAATTTTTACTTTTTTCTTTCAGGACAGAGAGTAGACTTACTTGTAAATACATGGCATACAGAGCCACAACTCAATAAAATTAAGAGAAGCAACACTCAACTTGGCTACACTAGTCTTTGGAACTAAACATTATTTTGCCCTCCACTCCTGCTCTGTTCATACACCAGGGGTTCCTATAATCCATATGTTCTTTGTTTATTGTCATGCATCCTTCTCATGTGCACTCAGGCCTCCCCTTTTAACCCTTCTCATAAATCAGTGTTTCTGAACCAGTTCCCATCAGGTGTTTTTCACTGTACTGCTGTTCTGCTCTCAAGTAAAGGCTCACTTGGTTATGTGAATTGTCAAACACCTCCTGTGTCTCTGCAGTGATGATCACACATGACAAGGGAGCTCACCCCTTCTCTATCCTCTCATGCAGCAGTCTTTCTTCAGTGGACCCTTGCTTCTGCTCTAATGGACGTTATACTCCATGGGTACATCACAGCATCATACAAAAAAGTCTCTATTCCAGATGTAACAGCATTACAAGCATTAAAAAAAAGGGAAAAAAGAGAGAAGGGCCGGGGGGGGAGGAAAAAAGAGGGAAAAAATAATCTGGCCTCAGACCTTACACCAAAGAATTTTCTGCAAACAGAAACTGGCTTTTTTATTGAGAGCCTTGTGACTCTACCAGCTATTTATGCCTCTACAATGTTGTTAAAACTCCAAATCTGTCACCTGCTTTAGATGAATGATTTGTCTCTAAGTCTTCAACACAATCCATCTTTCTGATGGCTTTCTTCCTCCTTTGTTTCTATGAATACTTTTGGTGAGATACTCACCAAAAATCCCCACTGCACTGTAAAATCAATGACTTGCAATAACCAAATTATCATTCCAATAGGAGCAAATAAGCTATGTGACTTGCAAAAAAGTCATCAGCTACAGAGCTGGTTCTCACATAAGTGACCTGCTGTCTTTGGAGGGAGCTTGCCTGCATGAGAGGACCTGACTTTGATGAGCATCAGGAGAGTGACAGCTCTCTGGCTGACTGACTTCAGAGGTCAAAGTTAAGATTTTAAAAGTCAAGCCAACGCCTATTAAAACCTCATGGAAGCAAACTATTGCTCTCTCTGGACCAACACCAGAAAAACTCCTGTACACCCCACTTATTCTTTGAACTTACACTGGAGTCACCAGTAGAGAAGGAATTTGCATTAAATGTTTCAGCTTGGATTTACCAAAAGGGAAAGTGTGAAATATAAACATATTTCTACCCATTTATTCAGAAGCCCCTAATAAGTTTTCCCATACTCCAGAGCGCACACACACTCTAGGCTTCCTATTCAGGGACTCAGCAGGAGAACTGTCAACAAGCTAACTCCTTATATCTCAGTGGAAATTAGAACTATTCACTGGCAGACTTTAAAAGTCTCATGGGAAGGGGAACCCTACCAGCTTCCAACTCACAATGTTGCTGAATTGTCATGGGACCCTCTGCATTTCAGGAACACGCCTTTAAAGACCAGAAAGTATCTTTAAAGCCTTCAAAAGAAGCCACCCATCTCTGAATCACTTGGTGTAGACAAAACAGACAAAAGCCCAAATCAAGCTGCTGAAAAATTGTCTAAAATGACAAGTGTCCTGTGGTGATGGACTTCTGTTGGATTTTTCTGGCTGCTAAATGATACTGCCAGCAGCTCTTTGAACAGGGAAAGATCTGTGGAAGCCTAGCACAGAGACTCAATCAATACCTGGATCATGACAGCTCTGCAGCAGGAGGTGGACCAGTCAAAAACACAGAGGTGAAGAAACCTATTCTCAGGCAGGCATTATTACTGGTACACAGGTTTATTTATACCTTCCAGGACTTTTGTCCAGCTCTCAAGCCATACACAGAAATTGTGAGGTAGGTAAAATACTGACTGATGGGCAGAGAGCAATAAGGGATAGAAAAATAGAAATCAGAAGTGGATGGCAGGACATTAGTAGTGGGATGACTCTTCTTATTAAAAAAAAAAAAAAAGGTCTTGTTTAATAACCTGAGTTGGGAGCTTGGCAAAAACCTCAGAAATGTACCAATAAGGTCTGCTGGTGACAAAGTGAGGCACTACCGTACCATCAAAGGTAAGTACAGTGCAAATAGCCCTCAGAGGGAACTGGGTGAGCTTGAGACCCAGTGTGTGGCAAAAGCAAGTGAAAATGTGAAATAAAAGGAAAAATTCTCAGTGATTAAGGGGAGATGTTTCTGGTGGAGGACAAGCAAAACATGTGTTGGACTTGGTTATGTACTGCTTGAACAAAAGTGACTATATGGCACCAGTTTAATGCAGCCATGAGGTATTTGCAATTCAGACAATGAAGTACTGGAATTCTTTTACAGTTCTGGTTATCAATATTTGGGAAACTAAAGCTCTGGCAAACCCATTTATAAAAGGGGAGGAGATAGAGGGGAACAACATCTCAGTACAGGAATAGGGCTCTATAGGGCTCTGCTCTCTTCTCATATAGCACGAGGAAAAAGAGATATAAGATAGGCACAGACAGGAGCAAATGGGAAATGGGAAAAAGAACAAACCCAGACAGTTATAGTGTATTTGAATTGAATGCTAAAATGTACCTGCAGTACAAGAGGAATATGGAGACTGGGATGGCCCTTCTAACAAAAGCACTGGACATAAATACTAACAGCATTTAAAATGAACCTCCTTTCATGAGGGCAACTCTGTAACTCTAGGACTATAACAGCTAAGGACTGATTGCAATGATTAATTTCAATCCTTATTTCTAATTACATTCAAAAATGATCGAAAAGTCACACACAAGGTTGCTGTTGCAATCTTCAATTGCTCATGTGCATTATGATACAGTATTTAGATGATCACACATTAGTTTTTCCCCCAGAATGTTCACTGCAGTCATCCAAGGGACAGGTATTAAACACATCTCTGCCTTTCCCATTCAACATGTAGCCTCATTATCCAAACTTCCCAGTGAGTACAAAAAATCATAGATTTCCTTAGAGACATTCCTACAGTGCTGTCAGAATATACATGTATTTCATAAATTCAAATGAAATAATCTCTACCACCTTCTTGTAAGAATAAGGGCAACGATTACTTCTGTTTTGGAGGCATGTAGGTGAAATAGAGAGGATCTGTGTCCAGAGTGAAAAAAAAAAATCATGCAGCAATACCCCTTGTAAACCCCTGATATAAATGCTCCCATCTTTCTGCAAATTGAGCCTCAGAATTACACACTAGAGACGGACATTGAAGAAATTGTGATTAGTGACAGCACTGAAAGGGCCTGATTCCAGGGAAATCTCCACCATTGCACAAGAACATCCCTGACAGACCCAGAGAAGTAGTACAGATCTTCAGGAGGTATTCAGCCTCATTTCCCCAACACTGTCCTCTTTTCTTCTGCAACCCTCTGCCTCATTCACTACACACCTTCCAAATTCTGCAACAAATGAGGAACAGACAACAGCTTCATTCCCACATCATCGTCCATCCTATGCACTGATTCGTCCATCCTATGCCCTGTGGAAAAAATAGGTCGTAATCATGTTATTAAAGGCTGTACCATCATGCCTTCGTGCCAGGAGGCCAAGCAGGGGTTGCCCAGGCAACCTGACTTCATTAATTTCCCAGAGCATGACCTGTCAATCTTACATTCTTCTAACATTATCAGTGTTAAAAAAAATACCCCAACAATAACACGAAGAGCCCCTCCAGTGTCCCTGTGTGGAGCTGTGGCCATCAGGAGGTTGCAGGTACCCACACATGCATTGCTGCTCTCTGCTGTGGGAGCTGTGGAGGGAACCTCAGCAAGCTGAGCAAGCGAGTTGGGCAGCAGGGAGGGGTGAAGCAAACATTTTTAGGAGTGGATTTTGCAAAACAGTTCTGAGACTGGATCCTTGGGCCAGACACCTTGCTCTGGAAGTAGGAGGAAGAAAATGATTGCAGGCCCTTTGGTCTCCATGCTCTAGCTCTCCTCTGTTCTTCCTCTACAGAATGTTCTTCCTCCATTGCTTCCCCCAGTCCCTTGTTGCCCTTGCCACTCTAAGTACCCTCCAACTTTGCTTAAGTACCCTTCGTTGCTTATTCCCCTTCTATTCTTTGCTTTGTCCCCTCTTTATTCTTTGCTCTCACAACTTTTTAAAGTCTCTTATTTCCTCTCTTCTCTGGCCACTGGTCCCCTCTTACTGCTCTCCATTCCCACTTGGTTCTCGAGGTCTCCCCTCCTACCCTTTACATCCACACCCAGACTCACCAGTCCTTTCCTCTCTGGAGCCCATGGGCTGGGGAAAAGCCAGCAGCACCAGGACTTGCTGCCAGCCCTCTGCACATGGTCCCTGCCCTGTAAAGCTGGCTCCTCTGGCAGGGTAGGTAGTACTGTGCACAAAGAGCCAGTGTGCCAGCGGGGCACAAATCAACAGGCTGGAGTGCAGCCAGCGAGAGCCTGCAGAGGACTCAGCTAGTGAGAAAGGGTCATTCAAACTGAAATAGAGGCTGACAGCCCCCTATTCTTTATTTTTTTCCCCTTAAATTTTTTAGCATATTTGGCTTTTCCCAGTGGCATCAAAAGGCACATTCTCAGTAGAGTGCACCCTTTCCCCCTGATGCCTCCAAAACCTGATAGTTCAGATATCAGCACTACCTTTGCTAAGGATACAGTCAGGGCATGCATGGGCTCTCCTCTTCCATTATTGTGGACCCAGCCAGAGGAAGAGGACCTAACTGACCAGTTTTATTCTTGTTCATCACTCTCATGTACAGCACATCCTGCAAGAGTTGCACATACTCCACCAGTTCCTGCTACTGGACAACAGGGGCCCAGCAGGAGAAACTCAGACTCTCCTGAAACTTTTTTAACATGTAAGAGGACAACAGAAATCACTGGCTGGGTATTTTTTAAAAATTTTGAGATAGAAATCTCTGCAGCTGACACAGCCTTCAAGCAGCACCTTGAAGTGTTCTGACTACATTTCCCACATTTACCTGACCACCCTCTGGGAGCAGCATGGAACATTTAAGTTTAGCACCCTTAAACACCCAAGAAACAGGATCTGTCAAAGGAGAACATCTGACAGGTTTGTACTTCACTATCACATGGAATCACCTGCAGTATGGGCCATAACACAGAGGAAACCTGCTTTTCTTCTCCAGCTAATACACTCTTCATCTACCACACGCTTTAAACCAGTAGTGTAGTGATAGGTGTGATGGCCTAAGGATATAAGAAAAGCTGAAAGAGACTGACTTTCAGACATAAGGCATTTTCACCCTTCCCTCTGCTATTTACCCAGGGGAAAAGGAAAATGCATATAATTACATAGATTCAAGCCTCATGCTTAGGAAAAAAATATATATAGCAAAACAAAACAGAAAAATAGCTTATGTTTAAAGAAAAGTAATGGCAGCATGTTGTTCAGCAACAAGAAAGGTGAAAGATAATTAATTTTTTTTTTCTCCAGAGGAAAACTCCCTGAAAACCACAGCTTTCCTAACTGCAATCCACACACATACACACACAAAGTACTTATCACCACTGTACCCCTTTACCTTCTCCATGTTGTGTCCTGCATGCTAAAGTACTGGCATCTATTTGGGTGCTTTACCTTTGCTGTCCACCTTTTGTGATTACATCAATATAATTTCTCCAAGCTTAGAAGGGAATTTTGGGAAAGAACAGCTATAACCTCTCTGCCCACAGGAGCACCTGTGGTTTGTATTTCCATTCAGAGACGAGCAAAAAGGGAGCTTTGTTTTTCAGCCTGGCCAAGCAGTTGTTTTCATGTTAAGGAACACCTGAAATGTCTCCCCATGCAGGGGAAGCCAAAGAGAACCACACAAGGGAGGGTTTCCATGGAAGCATCATGTGTGACACTTGGATAGCTGCTGATGCAGCAGTGTCTCAAGTGGAGCATTTCCAAGTGGAGCATTTCCCAGGACACACAAACACGGCAGGGCTGGGTGCTGGTGCAGCCAAGGTCAGCTTGCAGCAGACAATCTGTTCCCTTCAACCAGGCAAACAGACCCTTCAACCCCACACAAAGAAAAAGAATGCATTCTATAAATATAATGAAAGCCACCTAAAGTGTAACACACCTTTAAAAGGTGCAAGGATGGTTGGTGTTTTAGGATTTCCAATTCCCCTGAACACTCTTTTTTCCTGTTTGTTAAACAATCCTCATATTCCCTTAGCATTTATGACACCAAGGTCAAAATGACTGTCCAGTAGCTGCACTGAAATGTATGTTTGGTTCTTGCTCTACAGGGGAACAAGGAAGAGATAGTGAAGTTTCTGGAGAAACTGGTAGTGAAAAACCTGTACTGAATTAATATTATCAAAATATTTCATTTGCCCATGATTGAAGCTGACTTTTTTTGAATAATGCTTCGAAACATTTGTCAACAAAAGTCAGCAAGCCTGTTTTAAAAATGACATTGCAATACACAGTTGAATAAAAATAATTTCCTTGATGCACAAACAGATTAAAACCTTTATTTCTAAAAGAACGCAAAGTTTAAAGTCAACTGGGGAAATTTCGAGTCAAAACATACTAGGGGTAATTCAACAAGGTCTAATTCATCTATCACTCTTAAGAATAAAAGAAGAAAATACCATCACATAAGCCCAGAAATCTCACTATAATGGCAAATTATTCCTGCCCAAAATCACAAGGTATAGCAAACACTCAAAAATAAAGCCACTTAAAGCTGCTGAGGAAAAAAGGTCCCTTTATGCAACCAACATCAGCCCTGGGACAGGCAACTGAAGATAAGGGCAATATAAATTCACAACACTCTAGACTCCTATCAACATCCCTTGTCTCACTTGAATTTGTTTGCCATGTAAGCACACTCCCACTTCTCTTGCTGGCTGGGCACTGCCCAACAGCTGCCCACCCTCATTTTCTCCTGGCAGGGGCTGTTACAGCAGCTGCTGGACCTTTCAGCTGCAGCTGGATCACTGTCTGAAATTTTAGTTGTTGTCTTTAGAGACATCTCCCAGGAGAGCACTGGCAACCACTCCAACCCAAAGGACTGTCAAAAACAGCAGATAATTTTTGTCCCTTTTCTTCTTCCCCCCCCACCTCACACATGGGCCACCTCCCCATGGAGCAAAGAGGCCCTACAGACGGTCAGTGGCACTCTCCAGTACAGGCAGTGTAGCCAAATGGATGAGCAAAAGCTTTCAGCAGGCAGTGGAAATGGTGTGATTCTTCAGAAAGGAAAATCAGCCAGCTCATTGCTTGGGGAGCAATTCAAAATTAAATTTTCTTGCATCCCAGAAATACTTTGTCCTCTTGAACGCTGCTTCTTTTTATTGTGGAACTCTCATCAAGTGCCGAAATAGGTAAATATGAAACTCCTGTAATGATCTGTTATATTGGATACACTAATTTGACTGGTATGTTTGAGTAAAATTACAGTGGGATTTTCAGCTGGAAGGGACTGCAAGTGAGCAGTTTATAATTTAAATGCATTGGGAGTAATTCAATCACAGGAGGCTGTTACAACAATGCAGTGAGGAATAATAAACAGCAACACAATGGCCCCTAACAAGAGAAAAACAGTTTCCAGCCCTTTCAGATGGAAAACATAGAATGAAACAAATCACAAACAAAAATCCCTCCACACAGATAGGAAATCTCAACAATGGAATCGAGGGAAAACAAGGGATATCTGCATCAGGCTCAGTGGCATCCTTTCTCCCAGACAAGCATCAGGTTTTTACCCATTCCATGCTAGAGCAGCTATGGGCATGTTATTACAGCACACAAGACCAGAGAAAGGGCTCCTCTTCCTTCCTAACCCACTGCAAGATACAAGGCTGCAGTTTGATCACATTCTTAATTCAAGAATCTACTATTCTCCTGTCCTCACTCAGACCATCAACACCCCCATGCACCCCAAATGAGAGAGGTGGGGCTCTCTTCAGTTGTTTGTAGTTAATCTTATTTCATTCTTCTGATACTGCCCCTTTCTTACTCTTTCTACAGAAATGCAGCTTCCCTCCAGGGCTGCATCAGAAAAGCCTTTAAGTGTGGGGCTGCAGAAAGACTTTAAAGAGAAAAAATGAGGGAAGAAATAATAAAAAACCCCAACAATCTTGTCATCAACAAGGAGGCAGAAATCACCATATTCTGAATAATTTATAAATTGGAAATGGTGTTGTACTGACAACTGCAATATCTAAATGTATTTGCAGCCAGAGGATCCACAGTATCAAGACATGAAATAATGCTGTTTTTTCACTTGAAAGGGAATCCCCTCCTCATACAGGAGTGTACTCTTACCATGAAACTGCTGAGAAAATTAATCAGTCACAAATAAAAGTCGTAAAGCCATTTTGACATTTAGCATTTCTCCATGGGCAATACAATTATACATGGCTTAAATAAATCCCTCCAGCACACAGTTGTGTCTTTATTATTTTCCTTAAAGGAAATTCAGGTAATTAGTTTTTTTCTTTCTCCTAAAATACATTTTATTTCATCTGCAAATTCAAGAAGCTGACTGACAAAAACCAAATTTAGGAATTGGTTAGAAAACTCCAAGGCCAATTGTTGGCTCAGGGATCCATCATTTCTCAAGATCCATCATTTATTCTGGGGAAGATCTGCAAAAATGAGGGGTGGGAAGCAGATCAACAGGTTAATGATGGCTCACACACCCCTAATGCTCTTCAGAACTTTACCAGAAAAATGGTATTTAAACTGCTAAGCCATGTTGTGTGATGCAGATCCAGGAACTGTAACCCCTGACACACAATTACATATAAACCAGCTAGTTAACACCAGTGCACTGACTGCACCAAAAATCACACCAGTGACCTGGATATGTATGCCAGAGATCCTGAACTGGGCTTTGCATTCCTCACTGATGCAGACTGCTTTATTTGTTAGGCACTGATGTTAATGGTGACAGTTTTCTATCCTGGATTAAACCTGTTCCAGTGCTGACTGGCACCTTTAATACTGACTGACAGAAAGTACAGTAATCCCAGAGACCTTTGACAAGGATCAGACAAGTGCAGAAGCATCACTTCTACCTACTGGCAGAGCTACTGGCTGAGGTTCCCCTGCAGCCCCCGGGGGTCACAGCAGGCAGTGTTGGAAAAGTGGGGGAAAAGTTTCCACCATTTTCTAGCAAGTGGGTAGTGTGATACAGATTGTAAATGACAGTGCAAAATGGGTGTTTATGGGCAGAATCAAGCCTGTGAGAAGGAAAAGGGGAGTCTGAACTAAATCTGACAGGTGCGCTGGTGATACAAAGATCCAGAAGTTCTTTGCCCTTGTTGTAATTAGACAAACCCACACACACACATGCACAGAGTCTCCACTGCACAGCAACCTGCAAGACAGGATCTTGGCTATTTCAGTGACATTTCTGGTGATGAGTGGAGCCAGATCTTTCTAAAAGCATCAGTAAACCAAGGAATTGATACTTTAGACTATCAAGCAAAAACTGCATCCTACCACTGTCACTTGCAGCAATCCCCCATCCCTAAAGCAGCATCACTCAGATGATGCAGGAGAGGAAAGCAAAACCGGTCTTGGAGCAAAGCTCTAAAGAGAAACTCTAATGTGGTTTAAGTTTCCCATGGGGCTGGCACTTTAGAATAAGGGGTTTGAGTGCTGCTGCTTCTCCAAACCAACAGAGTAAGTGCTGGGTGATGGGCAGGATCCCAGCAAGCAGCTTCCTTTAAAACACAGTTTCCAGAGGCACACAGAGCTGAAGGCGCACTCTTGTAGCCATGGTAAAATTCTTCAAGAGATGTCTCTAAAGACACACGGCACTGCAAGACAAGACTATAATTACTAGGACTGTTCAACAGGCCATGTAGTTTTTAACACAGTGCTGCAGTTTGGAATGGATTTTCAAGAAAAGCAGAATGAATGAATGAATGAATGAATGAGTGAGATGATTTACAGGCAATAAACAGATAATTTAATTCTGGGCAGTAATGCCACGTGCAGCCTTTAGAGAAGAGCTGAGGGATTTGCAGTTGCATGTCCAACTCACCGGGCACCACTCCTTTGATGTCACTTTCTGTGTTCATCCTGTTCTTGTGCGTGAACTGAAGGATCAGTTCCTTGGATGCCTCAAACTGTTGTGTAGCCATCAACCACCGAAGAGACTCTGGGAAAATACTTTAAAGAGGGAAAACACGTTAGGGCTGCTTCCAAGTTTCTGTCAGAGCATGAAATGGTAGAGTTTTAGCTGCTCATTTAACTGCTCAGAAGCTATGTAATTATTTCAAAATACAGAAGAATAACTTATTAAGCAAAAAAGCAGGAAAATAGATTCAGAATGTGCAAAAATTATGATACTTTCTTTTACTCCGATTCACAAATCATAGAGGAAGCATCCTACCACATGGAAATATAACACATTTGAGTTTTATAACTCTACAGGTGCTCTGTCCATTAATATAACTTGAAAGAAATGAGAGGAAGAGGCAGTGCTGTCTGCAGCAGACATTTGTTGCCAAGAAGAGAGAGAATGAGATGTGCAGTTCACATATGGTAATTCAGACCAAAGAAAGAAAACAGCTGACAAAAGTAATTTGGGTTGTTTTAGAGACAGATGAAAGAGAAGAATTACTTCTTAGGATGATAAGCTTCCCCTACTAAAGACAGTATTTTGTTAGTTGCCTTAAAAATATATACATGCAAACAGTTAAAAAAGTCGGTTTTCCATCCAGGTGTTTCTTTCAAGTGCTGATATAAACCAAATTAATGAGCTTAACTGGTCACTTTCCCTTTTTTTTCCAAATGAGTTTATTTTAATACAAAACCAAAAGAAATATGTAGCTCTTAGAACAAACCCCCAAAACCTCCCATACTGCTATAGACATGAAAACTTTCAGATCTCACTCTAAGTAATTTTTTTTTATGCTAAGACCTTGTTTTTGCTACTCTTCTAAGAGACCTTACTAAAAACAAATTTAACAACTACTCTTAACTTAAAATACATAATAAAACACCAAATTTCCTTCACAAAGCACTGATCTTTGCTGTGGATGCTGCCCAGTTCTTCTACTTCTAAGCAGTCAGTTGCACCATTATCATACTATCTCTTAGGGCTGATACAATTTGTAAGACACCTTAGCAAAGCCTCCAACTGAGACAGAGAAAGTATTTTTGGAAGAGGAAATAAAAAGGGGGGACATCAGGCAGACTGCAATCTAAATTATATCAGCCAATAAAAATATATAACAACTATGATGACAGTCATTCAGCTTGACAGCTTATTTACTACCCCGTGTGCTGCACAGATGATATGGCACATCTTCCAGCAGAAAGTCTTGTAAAAAAAAAAAGCTTTTTTTTTGAAGTACTAAGAATTTTCTGAATGCAAAATCTCTGCATGCTTGGCCCTGGAGAGGGTACAGCCTCAGCCACCAGCCTACAAGTTTTAGATTTTCCACAGTCTGCTTACAGGTTCCAAACAACAAGTCCTACGATGACCACTCACATGTAGGGGAGGGAGCCATGAGGATGGGCAGCACAAGTTGGGGAGAAACCTGTCCCAACATCTTCTGGCTCCTGCAGGTTTCTAAAACTGGAAGTGCTTAAGTCTAGCATCTTTCAGGTGCTCCATCACCCAGTGTGAGCAGTGAGAGGTTTCTTAGGGAAACTTAAAAATCTGTGTGCTGCCCTGAGTCCAGGTCATCAGTCCAGTCACACTCAATAACAACTCCCATGGTCACAAATTCTCAAACAGTGTGACACACTAAGTCTAGTTGCACTGAATGGACTTTCATGGCCAGAGTATAAGTCACATGCAATAAATCTCATGGCCAGATGCAAAAGTGTCATTCTTAAGCAACAGGAATGCAGGTTCTGGGGTTGCAGGTGATAAATGCACTGTCTGTGGAAGTACACACTGATAATACTTGAAGTATGAATAATACAGCCATTGACAAATGCATTACATTGTGAGATGACTAAAAGTATGACCACAAATACAAGCTTGCTTTTTGAACTTCCTGAAGAAGCGCTTGGTATTGCTGAGTGTTCAAGTCTTACACAACAGCTGATGAGAGAACAGATAGGTACAGCCCACCCATGGTCCTAGGATACAAAGTTGAAGTCTCCTCTGAACTCCTTCCTCAATTAAGCTACATTTATAATGTTTTCTTTGAGGGAAGGGAAAAGGTAAATTTACAGGCCATGTCATTTCATGTTTAGGTTGGAATTTCGGTGACTTCATCATTAGCATATATGAGGGTGTGAAAAGTAATGCATATTTTGGAGCTAATGTGACAAAGTTCAGCTTTTGGCCACCTTTTGGGCAATTCCTTTGGCTTACAGTTCCCATCAGCTGCATTGTTTTAAATAGAGCTTGACCACAATCCCTCTGTGGAACTGCATCCTTTGTTTCCTGTCTCCCTTAGAGCAGTACACCAAGCTCCCTCAGTGCTTCTGCTCCAGGGTGTGCAGACAGTTTGTCCCTGGTAAACCACAGCCAATGCATGAACTCCTTCCTGCTGAACTTTGGCTTTCAGTATTTTCCTCACATAGCTGATTGATAGTCTGCTACCTCCTCCATCAGCAAGGAAGGGGCCATGCTTTTACAGTCAAGGAAAAGGACGGGGGTTTGCGTAGGGTTAAAATTTCATCTCCTGTTCTGCAGCTGCTGCTGCTGCCTGGGAGAGGAGAGGGGGATGACTGGAAGGAACACTGGGGAAAAAAAGATCTTAAGATCGAGAAATCCTGAGAGAAGTATCCTTGACAAAGACCAGGAAGGCACCACATGCAGCTGGAATGAGAACTGTGATTCTGTGCAGACGGATGGAAAAATGGATCCCCATAGAAACGTTGTAATGTGCTGTCAATCAGAGGTCTGCCTCAGGTCAACAAATCCAGTTACTGCAACTTTGTGTCATGATGTGAGTAAATCCTACCTAAAAGCACCAGGAAAGAACCAGCCACCTCTTCCCATTTTTTCAGATTTGGTTAGAGTGAAGCAGAAGTCTACTTCAAATAATTGATACCTTTACTGACATTCATGGCATCATCCTGTCTGGAGCTTCCTTTGTTCAATGGAGAATCAAAAAGTCTCAGTGTAACTGGAGCTCCCCTTCCCTTATGGCTCTAATACACACAGTTGAAAGGAGTCTAACTTCCATTAAACTGTCTTTATACACCTGTCACAAACCCCTGTCTGGCTTATATGGGTGCCTTTCTGCCCTTCCAGAATTACCTAAGAGCCCAGTAGGGGAATCTGCTCCATAATTTTGTATCCAAGCCCATCTGCCCATCCTTCCAAGACAAATCTGCTGCCACTCCCTTTTTCCCCATCTGTTCCCAGTTTCACAACCCACTCAGCCATGCACCTCCTGCGGACTGTATAGCCTGCCATGTGCATGTGGCCGACAGAAGAACAAAACAAACAAAGGTGGGAAGAGCTAAGCCCCAGCCCTGAGGGGGCAAACAGCACTCTCACAGCAGGAGATGGAAGTAAAGAGAGTATAGGGGAAGGAGGAGGCAGTGCTCCTGCAAACAGATTTGGAGCATCTGTTATTAGGCTCACTGTTTTAGGTACATGATGGGGAATTAACAAGCAGCGCAGTTTTCCAGTTCTTCTTTTATTACCAATCAGTTACTTTTCTTCCTTTATCTGTAACACATGCTGCGAGTCCACGTTCCATTCGGAAGGAAAGGAAGAGGTAATAAAATGGTAACACTTCCAGAGAATATGCAACAGATGGAAGCAAAAAGCCTAAGAAAAAAGTACATACTGTACTGACAATATAATTAAATCCCAACCAAGGTTCATTTCTGCAAATGCAAAAACCCTGGGCAGCACAAATCCTGATGCTCTGGCTATTACCACTATTTCTCAAGCTGCTATGTTCCACAATACATAAGGGGGACTTATTTGCTTGGTTTGCCTGCCCTTCCCAGCTAAAAAACCCACAGAGCTCTTTCAGATTACAGAATAATTTTTAGCATTTCCCATCCCTTTTAATGTCACTCAAGAATGACCTCTCAACAGGAATGTGTGAGACCCTGCCAAAGCCACCTGGAAAATGTGTGGCCTCCAGAAGACTGCTGAGGAATGCCTGTTCTCCATGCCATCCCCCATGTTCATTAAGCACCTCCATACTACTGTACCATCCTTTTGGACACAAATGTCTGTAAATATTCTGTTTGATATTGTATTTTATCCAGTGGTAGACATCAGGTATTTCAGCTGGCGGGCATTACTACATGAAGCTCTGGACCAGACCAGCTGTGTTGGGTTGATGTGGCCAGAAATGTGTATTCTGTCACCATCTGTTGAAGCTGGGTGGGGTAGCAATTCCTTATCTCCGTGGCACATACCATCTGCTAATGGGTCATCTTTAAGACAAGATGGGGCAATCATCTTTATTTTTTCCACAACCCATCCTCCCTCCAGGAAGATAAAATCTGCTGATGGCCCATTAAGTCCCACTGTATGACTGGTAAAATTACATCATCCCATTGGGAGATGCTCCAGCCAGGGGGAGGAGCCAAGCGTTTCCTACATAGATAAAAAACCGAGATTTTGAACAGCAAGTTATCTGTCTTTCCACTGGATTCCAGAGGAACACTGGACCTTTCCACATTATCTCTGGACTTTCAGAGGAAAACTGCACCTTCTACAGGACCACTGCTTCAGCTGAACCGCACCTGCCACTGCAGGGGACTGTAGCCACCGTTTAATGGGACTGCTACCAACACCCTGACTGACAGGGTGTCAGGTTGTATTCTGACTCTGGCAGGGTTGGGATTGTTCTTTGTAATACTGTATTTCTATTTTAATTTTCCCAGTAAAGAACTGTTATTCCTAATTCCC
>JANRGV010000001.1:67440427-67513434 GCA_024734035.1 Alethe castanea | reverse complement strand
CAGGGTTGGGATTGTTTTTTGTAATACTGTATTTCTATTTTAATTTTCCCAGTAAAGAACTGTTATTCCTAATTCCCCTATCTTTGCCTGAGAGCCCCTTAATTTCAAAATTACAGTAATAATTTGGAAGAAGGGGGATTTACATTCTCCATTTCAAAGAGAACCTTCTGCCTTTATAGGCAGACACCTGTCCTTTAAACCAGGACACCAGCATGTGTATAACATACAGCAGGTAAGGGAGGGAAGAACTCCATTACAGATTAACAAAAACTTTCTTCATTTTTCATCAAGATTGACACTCTCAAGATGAGGCTATTTAAATGCTGTATGTTGGAATACAGGGGACACCAACTGCCTTTGCTGACATTACCCTGTAAGGGACTTGTAACTCTCCTGAGTGCACATTTTGCCCATGCTGAGGCATGTCTACCTTGGGAATAAGCAGTGAAATCCCCACTGAGGTTTACCACCTTCAACACAGGAGGGCTCTGTAGGGAGTTAATACAAAAATGTTGCTGTTACATACTGTAACATGTTTTCACATGTTGTAACTTGTCAGGCATTACAGCTAGCAGCCTAGCTCACCATGGTACATAACAAGCTCAGTCCTCCATAGAATAGTAGCCTTTTCCCTCATTTTTCTCAGTGTACTAAATATTTTAGACTTGTCAGTGTTCTTACTGTTATGGTTTTGTACAACACTGCTCTCATAAGCCTCTGCTGTCTTACACCACCACTGCGTGTCACTATTAAGACAGAACAACAAAGAACGATTTTTTGGAATGTTAATAAAGTCATGGTGGAGATGGACCTGGCACTATTCCCAAGGTGAGAGCCATCCTACTTCTCTCAGGACAGCCCTACTGACACCACAGTGTCTCAGACAGAGAAGAGTGGGACCAGTGGGGAATTCCTTGTAGGAACAATGCTGAGAACTGCCTGGCACAGACCAGCCACCCAGACTTCAGCATAGCATGTGCTAATTTGGGCAAAATCAAGTCTATTTCAGGGATGACTACCTCACGTACACGAAACATCCAAGTGTGCTTGTTCCAAGGTTGACAGATGTTAGTTGTAACTTTTCTTGGATCAAAGAAACTAACAGTGTCAGTCCAGAACCACAACACAGATATTAAGGGAAAATATAGCCATGCAGTCACAATCTGACAACAGCTAGGGGATGCATCCTCTCAAGAGCTAGTTTAGTCTTTAAAGGGGAAGTGACAGCCAGAATAATAACAAAGCACAATTTCACCTCAGTGAAAGGGGACTATCTCCCAAGTGCCCACCATGGCACAGGATGCAGAACATGTGCATGATACAGCAGATTATAAAGCTACTCTTCCTTATTTCAAAGCCAAGCCTTTGCACAAGGTGAATGGAAGAACAAAGGGAAAGGCTCATATGCGTTGTGAAGCACACACCCCTCCTGACAGTGGAGCATCTCCCCAGTCCAACATCAGGAGCTCGTTGGCAGGAGGAAGAAATACTTACACCCAGTAAAACAGCATCAGCAGGAAGGGGCAGATGATGACAGCCTGGAGGACCTGCCAGTCCCTGCAGAGGGCAGCCAGCCCTGGCATGAGGAACTGCCCTGCCATCTCGATGAAGCTCGCCACCATGGTGATCATGAACCGGTGCCCGGGAGGGCAGAGCTCTATCCCTGAAACACAAAGCACACAGACAATCAGCCCCCAGCAGCAAGGACATCCCCAGAGCATCACTAGGAAACTTAAGGGAGTTCATGTCCTTCAGGAGCTTTGATCAAAGCTATGCAGAATCAAATAAATTTTGCTTCCTCCCAAATTTAAGCTCTAGAGGAGCCCATTAACAGCTGTCTGTGGTGCAAATATTGCAACTTCCACATACCTGCAGTATCCCCATTGCCAGATTTCCTTCAGTCTGTGCCTAGAGAAGCATTTTACCAAATAATAAGGTGTTTATTTTTAAAAGTCAAACATAAATTTTAATAGTCAAACATAAGCCAAAGATCTTGGGTCATGCCTTTTCACACTTCTCAGAGACACCACCTGCCTTTCCGAACAGTTTGCTGCGAGGAGGAAGAGTAAAGCTCTCAGCAGGATGCAGGCTCCCAGCTCAGATGGGAAGCCACCTGCCCACAGCTTAATATGCTCTGACTCAGCCAATTCAAATCTGGATTTTGCTGAGCGTGTTGTTTCTGGGTTTGTGTTTCCCAATAGCTTATCTTGATCAACTTTCAAACAAGCCAACTTCCCATCTGTCTTATCCTGCCCTCCATCCTTCCTTTTGCCGTGGGGCAATTTACCACCATCACTGGCATCTTTGGTTGCCTCAGTTGTCTTGTCACAAGTGAGTAGATAAAACTCAGTTCACTAGATAAATTATTTTCTTAAAGCCTGAATTCTGGCTATCTTTATGCAGTCAGAAGATGAATTTATCAGAATCACAGCCTAACAACAAAATTTTAAAAAGTCACAGAAGAAATAGCAAACACAAAAATTGGACTGGCTTGTGGAAATTTTTTCACCAGTAAGATTGCAATAGAAGCCTCTATTTCACATTTCCCATTTGCCCACATTCACTTGCACAGACTAATACTTTAGCTCAATAAACCTGCTACAAATGTTGTGTAGCACTTATTGGAATGCTGATACAGAAAGAGGCCTGTAGACATTCGTGATATGTTGCTGTCAGCATTGTTGCTTTTCTATGGGGATTTTTCCTATGGTGGTTTTAAATTAGAGTTTAATGGTTATTAAAATTTTAACTGAAAAGCTGTAAGAAAATAGGAAGGCATGACAGCTGTTCCTTCATTCACTCTCTAACCTGCAGTTTGCATTTATCACTGTTACACAGATTTAAACTAACTGACCAGGAACTAGGTTGTAGGTCAAATGTAGGATTAAACACCACACATTTTGCTCCCTTTCTTTTCAGCCAATACAAAAACTTCTAATGGATTTTTGCCAATACAAAAGGAAAACCTATCTGTTGTCAGGCAGCCCAAATTTTCATTAGCCTAACCACAAACACAGCAGCTTTGGAAATGAAAGGGGGAGAAAAGGCCCTCAAAGGCTTTCACATGCTATAAAAAGCTTTTACATTTTAATTTGGTAAACAAGATTAAAACCCAGAGCTCCTTATGACATTAATATGGTTTCATTCTTACTAATGAAGTATCCCAAGCCTAGGAATTTTTTTTTTGTTCTATGCAAAGAGGTCACTTCCGTTTTATTCCTCTAATCTCCACATATAAAGTGCTTCTGTTTGTTTTTCTAAACCTTAAAGTCACAGTTACTCACACTCCAATATTCCTTCATTAAGTACAAGGTCGAGTTTTGTTGCTATAGAAACGGGAAGTCTGCATTAGATACATAAGGCTTTGGCATTTCAACTGCATTGTTCAGGTTAGTATCAGGTAAAAATAAAAATAACCAAGACACCAACTTTTATATAAAGTCAGAAAGAGGTGACAAAACAATAAAAAGTATATTTCATTAAGTCACTGGTGCACAGTAAAAAACTCTACATGCAGCAGTTATTAATTATATAGAAAGGAAATAGCTTCAGAAATTGTTTAGCACCTATTTTCTTCTCTGGATTATCACATGCATATGATCAGTTTCTGCTCTTTCCTCAAAAAAGCTGAAGATGACAAGAAAATAATCCCTGCTCTAGCTGGGTGAGGCTGACTTTCAAGCAACACTAGCAGCATATGAAACACCACATCTCTGTTGAAATGTTTTACACATTAGGACAGCCTACTGACTTTCCAACATATCTGGCTTCAATTTTATATGACAAAAGATTCAGCACTGTAGTTTTTAGCAAGCATCTATCAGTCAACCCTTTCCCACCTCTGCAGCAAAGCCACCCTCTGCAGCAGCCTTGCCCCAGGGGCAGGAAAGGCCTCCAGCTGATGCTCACGCTGGGGTCTCACTGCACCCTGGCATGAGGTCTCTGCAGCTGCAACAATTTCCACCCAGTTCACATGACAAAACTACCAACTCAGACAAAATCACTACAAGAGTCAGATCAGCTTTACCCACCCATGGCAAATCAAGCAAGCAAGCTCCAGCTCCCTGAATCAATAAAAAAGTTTCCATCTCAATTACTTTGTGGAGCAAATCCTCATCATACACACTAACCATGGAAATAATCATCAATATCAAAAACTCCCAGATACATCCATTTGCTCTACGTGGAAAATTTTGTGTGGAGACATGCATGTAAAGAATTTTGCTTCCTTGCCCAGCATTTCTATTCTATGCAGCTCAGTCAGAGCAGCAGATCCAACTCAGCTACCTAATTTCCCTAAGTCCTAGGCAAGGGACCATATGGGCAAATTGAAACCTGCATGCAAAGCAGTACTGGGGCAGTGAAATCAGGCATGCTGGGGACACATGGGACAGACTCTCTCACAGTCAATGGGCACTCAGCAGCAGTGGACAAACAAGCTGGACCCAGACAACCCTAAGGCAAAACTGCTCCACAGGCTGCAAGCACAGCCCAGCCCGAGGGCAGCTGTCTGCCCGCAGGTGTGATCCAGACCTGGGCCCCACAGGCATCCCAGGCACAAGGACTGAACACATGAGACTCCTTGCACAACATACTGCTCCTCTGGCTGGGAAATGTGGAAACTAGGTCCTGGGGCCAGACATGTTATGCCCACGAGCACTCAGGCTTGCTGGGGTGTGAGTAGGGAGCTAAACCTTTGCAGCACCCCAGGCTCAGCCCCACTGCCTTGTGCAGGGGTCACTGCCCTGGGCATCAGCAGAGAGAGGCATGGTAAAACCACAGGACAGAGGACAGGTTAACCAATGGAAATGAAACAGGCACTGCTGACAAGGAGTACAAGGACTTTACATCAGAAAGGGCAAAATATCTTTGCTAATAGCTTCTCTCCCTGGCTCTGGGATGGACTAACTGGGCTGATATCCTTTACAACAGTTTTTCAGGCAGCCTCTTGTGAAAAGAGGAAATGGGAAAGTGAGATAAAATCATGTAAGTATGCCACAGCCTGACATGCTGTCCTCTCCCCTTTCCAACTGTTTTTTCTCTCCCATTCTCTCCACCTGCAGGTGTGGTAGGAGCAGTCTATGAACATACAGATGGGAAGAACTGCAGTATTACTAGGTTAACATCAGCTCATGTAGCCACAGAGCGTGGCCCTGCATAGCCCACCTCCTCCAAATCCCACCAGGCAAGCTGTCACTGCCATGGAGGTACTAAGAGCCACATCCTGTCCTTTCTCACTTGATCTTGCACTTGCACACTGGTAAATGATCTGTTTCAGATTTCAGAAACCCTCTTGTTTGTCTTAAGAGGTTGACATTTATTCTCAGAATATTTGCATAAGGATGAAAGCCAAATATCTCTATTTAAAAAAAATAAATGAAGAAGTCATTTGCAAACAGCATATCAAGAGGAAAAAAAGGCTACATTGCACCACTTGAACAACTCTCCAGCATTCACACACCCATCTCCAGACCCAAAACACAAAGAAATTCTTGTTCTGCAGCCCAAGTTTTAGCCCCATCTGAAACCACAAAGTAGCAACTTTTTGTGCCTTTCCAGTGTTCTCTCCCTGCCCAGTTTCCTTCTGTGAGACACCAAGACTGTAATTATATAGGAGTATCCCTTGGAGAAAATGGCCAAGACAAAGCACCTGAAGCCTGGCCAACAGCATTCACACTGAAAAAAATCCCCAAGGAGACAGTCTGATTCTAGATTCACACTCACAGTTACATATTATATTAAAAAAAAACCCCAAACAAAATTCCCCAGTTTCTGTCAGTTTCCCCCATATTACTGCACACCCAATACTTTTAATTCCTTCCATCTAAGCACCCCTCTGAGATGTTCCTCTGCTTCAAAAGGGAGGGAAAAAATGAGACTCAGGTGAAAAACACTCATAATTTGAGAAGAATTCTCTGGCAAAATAGCTTTAGGTGTAAAATGTAGGACACCAGAAATTCCCAGTGGCAGTAACAGCCTGCAGCACCAAGGCTGTGTTTGCCTCAGCCCCAGCAGCTGCTCTGCTCAGTTGAAAGTGAAGCGCAGGATGTGACCCTGAGAAAGAATTTTGCATTTGGACTCTGCTTTTCATCAGAGCACAAAAGGAAATAAAAAACCCTCTAAGAGTATTTAGTTTCCCAAGCTGTTCAGCACCTCCAGCACGTCTCACCACCTCTGTGCTCCCTGAGGTCACCCTTTTGGCACGATGAGCTCTGCCACCTCCGTCACAGTGATCCTGAAGACTGCTGGGAGGTGACCCTGTCCCTGCTGCTGCTGTGTTTCCTAATTCCCACCAAGCTTTCTCAAACCTCTGGGACCTTGTCTTCCTACAACACTCTCTGTGGGATTTGCTCTCTGCTGTAAACAAATCATCTCACTGGATAATCCTAGAATAACATGGCCCCCAAGCTAGTTTTTGGCTAGCTGACCAGACAAAATTGCAGCAAAAACTATCAATAACTCCCAGACAAACTTGCAGCTGGCTGCTAGGGAGAAAGGAAAATAAAATCCAGCATATCTACTTCTATACACAAATTTCCCCTTGGTTACTAGACACAAACTTCTAAGAGCTGCAAGCCCTACCCATGGGCTACGTACACTTCTTATCTCTCAATTAGCACACTTCTGATTCAGTCCTGGCCAAAATAGCCCAGGCTAAGCCAGCACTCACTCCTGCATGAATTTAGACAAGGAGTACATCATCTTGATTGCCTTTACTGTCACCAGAAGGAAAGAAGCATCATGTGTAAATACTTTATTTACTTTATTTAGTTTATTAGGGAACAGAAAATGAAGTAGCTCGTGGAAGTAAAGGTTATCACACACACTGCAGCGCACAGACAACCACCAATTGATGTAAGCACAGGACAGAGACAGAGTGAAAGGGAAGGAAAAATCTAATTTCCTCTCTAGAGAAATCCAATCCACTGCCAAGAAAAGAGAACAGTAATAGACTGAACCTCCAATGGCCGAGTAATAGTGTTATTTTCCCAGCACATCAGGACAGAAGTTACTCTAAAATACACCTGCAAAGTGACACAGATGCTCCTTCAAAGGTACTTTTCTACACATCATCAATTTGGTGAGAGTTCTTTTAAACACATGCTAGCCCACCAGTTAATTAACACATTTAATAAGTGTCAAATCAGTCGCCTGAGCACTGACATAAGCTGAGCTGACGGAGCTGTTGGGCTGGCATGAGGGCAGGCAGCCAGCACAACACCTCACCAGATGTGCAGCAGCACACTTAATTCCTGGCCTCAATAGATAGCCTGGATGGAGCTATCCTGATGGGGAAATATCTAATCAGAACAGATTTCTTTCTTATCAAAACTAGATCAGATGATCACTTGGTAAACAAAGACCAGGATAGTGCCAAAACTGGTGCCAGACAAAATACCCTTTAGATACACTATGGAGACTCACAGAGAGGCATAGATGAAAAAAATAAATATTGCTACACCTCTGATGCAAAATCCAACTAAAACACAAGGTGAAACCTTCCCTGTTACTTTCCACATGCCTGACTTGCTCCTGCAAAGCACAAATGAGTAATACACCATCCCTATTTCAGGCCTGATACTGCTCAACTGTGTTGGGTATTTTAGGAGGAGGCCTCCTCTGAGCTGCAGGCAATCTGTAGCTACCCACAGGTGGAGGGTTTGGACCACAAGCACGGAGCCAGGCTGGATTCAATGCAGGGTGTTCACTCAATCCTCATTAACTTAGTTGCAAGAGCTGTGGATTTCCCAGCCACAATGTATATGCAACAGGGCAGGGCAGGGCAGGGCAGGGCAAGGCTGATCTCAGCTCCTCCAGGGACAGGAGACCTTGAGCAGAGGCTGCCTGACCCATGTGTGGGATGCAGAGATGTCTGCAACCATGCCCTGGATGCAAGCTGTCTCCCAAGGAGCATCAGTGGCAGAGAAAGAAGAATGTGACATTCCTCCCTCCGTTCATCCCATGGCATCTGCATTTGCCAAGTTTTACATTGCGCAAGACAAACAACAGCTTACAAAACAGACAGCTGACTGCATAAGCAACCTTTAACACACCACGCTGCCTGCCACTCACAAAGTAATAAACCCCAAGAAATGTTAAATCACATTTGAGTTGAGTTACTGCAGTTGCCATCTATCCTACTTCCAGGGGAAGACAGCAATAGCATCCCTGCAGCTCCCAGCCAACACTGACTTTTGGTGACAGTTCCTGTACGTGAATAACAGCATTATGAAACAAAACAAGGAAAATGCCCCTGGAAACTTCAACAGCAGTGACAAAGAGCATGAGAAATGGGTAGATACAGAACACACTAATTTCAGTTTAAAGATGACTTAATTTAAATGTAATTAAAAAGTGATTAAAAAGCTTTACCATGACATAAGTTTTATATATGTTAATTGCCTTCTATAAAAAAAATTCTCACCAACTTCCAGTCTAAAATTTCCTACCCTCCTTAAGATACTCTCCAAAGCCATATAAATATTTGTTTATTTTTGCAAAAACTAAGATTGCAAAGAAATACATGGGACTCTTTCTTATTCCAAAAAGGTGGCTTTCTCTAAAGGAAATGCACAATTGGTCACAGCAATGCTTTGCAAACCTAACACCTCTGCTGCTCACAACAGCTGGCGTGTTTTCTCTTAGCAGGATCTAAATCATTACTGACATCTTTTTGACAGGAGTGTACGAGAGGAGCTGAAACAAAACTGATGTGAGATGTATTAGAGGAGCTCATTTTCTTTGATGCTTTAGTTGAAAGGGATCCGCATCTGTATTTGTTTGTGCATTTTTAACAATATTGTAGCTACTTAAAATAAGAGCAGAGAAGAAATTCAATAGCTGGAAATCTGCACATCTCTTAATTTACTAACTGGCAAAAAATATTCCAACAGCAGCTGTTTCAAAAGCTGCAGCCTTCAGATGGATGATGGTCCTCAAAGAACCAGGAACAAGGTAATAACAGCTTAACATTTTGTTTCAGGTCTATTAAATGCTTCCCAGCTCACTGAGACAGCAGGGCAGCCCCTCTCTCTGCAAGCCCTGATCCTCCAAGGAGGATTTTTTCACCGCTACCATCATGCTGCTGGATGAATGAAGAGATGCACTGAGCCCTGGATTTGAGCACATTGTCAGCAGAACTGCACGTTGCTAACAAGAATTTGACACAGGAGACTTGAGTTGGTTGCAGCCTAGCTTATCAAACAGAAAAGGCAAGCATGGAAGAAAACTAAATGGAGGATCAAGAAATGTGCTTGGTGCTTTTTAGGTGGCAATAAAGCACTGCCTGCCCTGCACCCCTTCCCTCAGATCTAAGGGAGACAGCTAGTCTGAAGCACCTCACATCCAGAGGCACAACCTTCAGAAAGCACCTTGCTCCTTTCACTTGTGTCAACTTCATAACAAGCCCTCCGTGGGCTTACACACACAGACTCTAAGCAAACACTGGGTGCTGTTTATTAAACTCTTGCAAGCACAGTTGTAACCCCATACACATGTGCATATATATAAACATACACACATATTTATGGATATGTGTGTATATATAACTGTAAAGGCAAAAGCCCCTAGTTCCTTTTCCTCCCCCCAGCCTCCTGTGATGTCAGAAGCAATCAGTGGAAATGAAGGCGATGCCCTGAATAACCCATCCCATCTCAGGGGGCCTGAATTGCTCAGGTGGCCTCACCCTGTTGGAGAGAGCCCGGAACAGCAGCGCTGGCTGAAAGCGCGCACTGAGGGCCAGCAGAAGTGCAGGCGATTTAATCAAAAGCAATTAGTGAGCCTTTTTGTGAAAGGCTGTCACACATTTGGCCCCCAGGGCACCCTCGTTTTTAAAGATTTATGCCACGCACTCTGGATAGATATTTAATGAACACTGTGAAGGGGAACTGCAGGGATGCAGAGCCAACGAGCTGCTGCATTTTGAGTGCTTTAAGCAACACATGCATTCACTGGAGAAGGAGGTGCCACTCAGACTAAGGGGTGACTTTTGCATTAATAATTCTCTGTCTCCAGGGTTCAGCATTGACACAGGTCTGGGGAAGGCAAAGGCAGGCAGACAGAATTGGGACACCCACCCAACAGGAGAGAACCATGCCAAACACTGCGCACAACCACTGTGCCTGAATAAGAACAGGCAGGACAGCCCCTGGCCAGATGTCCGCTAATTTTAAGCCCATGAGGGTACAAAAAGAAAAACAAGGCTGTGGTAATGCAGAGATGGTGAGAAAGCTTCTACTGATATAAAAGCAGACAGTGCACAGTTAGAACTAGTACAGATATTGTTTTTCTTCTTCCATTTCCTTACAAGCTTTCATTTTCCAAGTAACATTCCCATAAGGAAAGAAAAAAATATATTCTAGGGGAAAAAAGAGGAAAGACCAGTGAAGATTTCCTTTTGGTCAATTGATTTTAAAGTGAAAAAGGTATGACATCCAACCTCGGGAAAAAATCTCTTTCCTGAAGAAACGAAAATTCTATTTTTCATTCAAAATCAAGTCATAAGTATTTGGTTACAGGCTTTTGTTCCTTATGTTAAAGGCATGATCTCTATGCTGCAGAGAACACTTTTCACTGCTCTGTGCACATGGAGTGCTCTGCTTGGTGGGGTCTGCTTGTGGCTGGTTTGTGAACAGTTCTGCAGTGAAGACTGTAATCCAATGGGCTCAGTGACAGTGCACAAAACTTGTCAGAGAAAGAGCACTCCCTTTCCAGCCCTCTCCAAGCACATCTCTGTTTCCAGCCAAGGGTAACTCAGCAGGCAAGCACCTGTAGGTGCACACACACAGAGGTGAGCACAGTGGAACATCCTCACATGCTGTTGTCACATACGACATAAAATGACTTCAGAATTGCCACAGCTTAAATATTCCTTAAATTTATTCCTTGCTATTTTTACAAATACTGACAAAAGCTTTTGTGAAAGCTTTTTTCCTGTTAAGTACCAGAATTCTTTGATTTGGTAAAACCTGATTAGTCAGAGAAGAACAATAAAAAGGGAATTGGCATTACAATGCCTCCAGCATCTCATATTTGCATGTAAATTGCTGTGTAAAGAATGTCTGTGCAGTACCAAACCAGACCACCCAGAAACATCCATTGGGATTCCAAGTTTATCCAGAATCAACCCTGAGAAATGTGTGACTTTTTTCAAGAGTTTCTCACAGCCAAGATGATTATGTTGCTTCATCAGTTTCAAATACTAATATATCCTGTTAAAACTGGGGTAAGAAATGAAAGTTTTTGTTGAATGGATGGAAAGCCTCTTATTGCTTTGCAAATAATTTTGGAAAAGAGAAAGACTATGTTTCTTCACATCTTCCTTTCATGGAAGCTGGCAAGTAGGCTGGGAATAGATGGATCTTCCTGAGTAGAAGCCATCCTCCCATGGGTATGTTCACTTTTCTGCAGTGAAACACCTCTTCCACGAAAACTCCTGCCACTTAGAGAAGAGTTCGAATATGGCAACACTTGCTGAGTTGTTCCAAATAAAACTAGAATGAATTGCTGAGCTAATTAATAGTCCAACATTAAAAGGAAACCAAACTCCTTGGCAAGAATCCAGCTGCAATTCATGAAAGAGGATTTCACTTGTTTCGATTACAACAGCAGTAGACTTTGTACACATCACAGCTACAGCTAGAATTGTGAAGATATATGCCCATATCCACACCTTGAGAAATGAATGACTGTTAACCTTCTCTCAGCAGTAGCTAACTATTTCTCTAAGTGATTTTCTGTTTCAAATGCAAGCTCCTGTCAAGTGGTGCTTCACTGTACCTGTGATGGTACAAAGATAAGAGCTATGGGTAGAGGTAATTCTGTCTAGGAGATCACCTGGTAGAGCCTGGTGTAGACTCCACCTTGCCTAGTCACAGTCAAGCTGTACTCTTAAGGTCAGATGATCTTAGGGAGGTTCTCTCTGCAGTAAGTTCTGCTACTGACTTTGAAGACAAACACACACTGCAAGCAGTTTTGCCATCATTTGTGTTTTTGTTTGTGCATCAATACTTAGATTGTTTATTGTACATAAATGGCAACATGAATCTTATGTGCTGTTTCCTGTACAAGGGTTGCATCGTGTGTTGTGTTAGACCATCCCTTCTCAGGGAACAGTTTCAGGTATTTCAAAAAACCTCCTATATTTACCACCCGTTTGTTGCAAGAGAAAAATATATAGAAGGTGGGAGAGTGAGAAAGAATGACAGAAAGAAGATTGTGGTCATGGGAGGGGAGAGAGATAATTAACAGAAGGATTGCTCCTGGCTCATCATATCAGATTTCCTTCCCACACTCAGCTTTGAATAAATCATTCTTTTGCTTGACACAACAGAAATAATTCAGTTACTGTTTCCAAATTTTCCTTTGTGTCTCCTTGCAGAGCCAGCAAGGGGATAAAAAAGGGGTGAACTGGAAAACTACTGGAGTTGAGATACAGTTTTCAACTCTAACACTAGTTTGCTTCCTGACTACATAAAAGAATGTGGTAAACTACATGAGAATGCCTATCCATGAGAAAAATTCTAAGAGATGGGAGGAAAAAAGCCTTTGTGGCTGATCCTGCCTTTGCTGATGTGACAGTGGATCCTCAGCACCCCATGCAGGGCTCAGACACCACCACCTCTCAGGGCAGGTCCCTGTGCCTGCAGGCACACAGCAAACCTGAGCACACTGTGGGCATGTGCTCCTCCTGGCATAAGCAACACAGGAATGTCTTACTGGCTTGACTTTTTCCCAGATCAGGTAACCACACACCCAACAGAACATGAAACACTCCCCACAGCTCCAGAGCAGCACCAGGCACGTGGCTCAAGGGGCAAAGCATCCCCAGGAAAAGAGGACAGAGCCCTTTGCCAGACCATTCACACCACAAACCTACAAACTACTTCCTCAAATACTTATGGAAACAAGGAGGAACTGATTCCTGGCTACAAACTTACCTAACAAGTTGCACAGTCCAATTAGGAAAACCATCTTGTACCTTATATACAGATTTTACCAAGTTAGCAGCTAAAGAACTATATACAAAAGGTGTTCTGGGTTACACGGGAAGCAAGCAGAACTAAATCTGAAAGACTGGTGGACAAAGTCTGTGGACGCATAACTTGAAAAAATAGAATTAATGTTCACTTATATTTGTATATGTTTACAAAAGCCAAGAAAATAAAAACTGCTCCCCTGTCTTTCTGAGTGATGTTTCTAATCAAAATTAGAATTTCTCCAGACTCCTAGAGAAAGCTGCTGCACAAGGCTGTCTGGCACTGGGCAGTGAGCAGATCTCTTTACACATCCCTGCACACTTGCATGACATTCCCAGACACAGGGAAATTTTAATCACTGTTTTCTCATCTTAAAACAGGGCCAGAGCCAGAGGAATTGGAAAACTTGCAATTCAGGCTGGAACCACAGAGCACTTGGTCTGCTCCAGGTGGCTCCTGAGAGCTTTGTCTGGGGAAGCACCTTCCTTCAGCACTGCCTGCCTCAATGCAGAACACTAAATTTGAGCTCAGGTTTTTAAGAATGGGGCCATCTGTTATTATCACTATTTGCTTATTTTAACTGCAATAGGAGGCTATGTATGGCTATGCCACAATGAAATACAGAATTTAGAAATCAGAGCTACAAAATTAACCACTAAATAACAATTCAGTTAAGCCGTTTCTTCAGCCACTTCCTCACATTTATAATTTAACCAGATGTTTCACACGGAAGCAGGAATATCTTCACTACCATGGGTATGAATAGACAGAAGTAAACAAAAAAAAAATCCCTTTTCTAAACAAACCGACTTCCGTTCCAGCTCTTGCCCAAAGGAGAGGAAATGCCAGGCATTCACAAAGGCTGGGTGACAAAGCACCCTGACTTGCTCCAGTTGAGTGAGGTGCCAGATATTTGCATTAGAAATCACAAATGTGGGAGCAGTCCAAGGCATACAGAACCTGCCCAGCTTTGTATACAGTGTCAGCACAGTGCTGGGAGAGGGCACAGGTACCACCTCATCCTAGAGCAGCAAATGAGGAAGGGTCCTCTTACTTTGGTGACTCTGCCTCTTGCACCCATTGCGCAGAACCAGTGCTCTGGTGGTGAAATAAAAAATTGCCTTCTCATGAAGAAAAAAATTGTAAAGCGGCTAATTAGGTTTTGCCCTGTGTTTCACTCTGCAGCAAGAGACTCTTGGCTCCTGGGGCACTGAGATATGCTGTCATACAGTAAAGTCACTGCCCTGCCCTGACCTCCCTGCTTGTATTTTCCAACATTCACTGCCCAAGGGTAAATTGCCAGTAAATACAGAGGATGGGTATTCCAACAACACACAACCAGCCGCCAGCAGTTTCAATACCAGTAATGAGTTCCCTTCACCCCTAAATCCAGATATCACACACCTGAACCTTTGTTTACATACAGTTAAGTCATTTGTGTAACCTTCACCCTGAGGTGGGTTTTCTTTTAACCTGACCAGAAGCTGCTGCTCAGATCACTTTGCACCTGACTGCTGTAGGCCTATAAATAACACATCCACAACACAGCCTTGTGCTCACAGGCATTTGATTAAAATTAACTCAACTAAAAGGCAGACCACCTTTGAAATGGAAACAAATGGATACAGAAGGGCTGAGGAGTTGAAAGACAGAATTTCTGAGCTAGTTCCTGTCAGGCTGCCATCCCCATTGCTGCCCTAGTATCACCAGCAATATTTCTGCATAATCACATAAACAAAAATCCAAGCAGAAAGAAAATACTAATTTTTGGGGGGTGTAGAACTGAGATCAACACATCAATATAATAACAACAATACCACCACCACCAAGAGACAACTTAAGCACATTAATATATTCACTCATGGCTGGCAGAAAGTGGTATGCAAGCCCCTGAAAGGAGAAGACAAACACTGGTAAACAGAAAGGGAAGAAAGCAAATCAGCAGCCCCTGCCTTGCCCCAGGCTGGCTCACTGGCAGGCTGGAGATGGCTGAGCCTTGTCACTTGTGGCCTTTGTCCCTCCAAGGGGACTCAATTTATAGCCAATTTGGGAACTCCAGATATGAGAAATTGGAGATGCTGATATAGATGGAGTCTCCTAGTTTTAGGCATCCTAGCTTAGTTTTAATATTGACCCAGCTGACTGGCAAGGAATCACCTGCAAACAGCAAGGAAGATTAAGATCTGAAGTGTGGCAGCAATTTCATTTCCAAATCCTTCTGCAACACAGGAAAACTCCCTGTGCAGTTCACCACACAGAGGAGAGCGAGGAGCAAAAAATATCCAGGCTGTGTTCAAAGAAGGAAAGGTGTAGGCGTGCAGGGCTTGCACTGATGTATTACTGACTTATCAGCAGCTAACATATAAAACCAACAATAAAAGCAACAGATGTAAAATATTTTCTATTTTAAAAATCACTGCACACCCTTCCTAGAAGGTGTGAGAAGCTCTGAGAAAGACTCAGAGCTGACTTTTCAATTTGAGCAAATGCCTGTACAAGCATAACAAAGAGAGAAAAAATGTTAAGGAGGAAGAAAAAAAACCCCACAAACCCAGACTTGCTCTCCCTCACCTAATCACAAATAATGTAACAAGGGTCCTTGCATTCAAGTACAGGTCCTAAATATACAAACTCTAAGCTTCATTTTTTGGGAGCTGAATTCATTGAGAGGTATGCAAAATAAATAACAATGTTTGAAATTGTTGCTAATAAGGACATCTTCATGTCTAAATATTAAAAATATTTATATCACATGTAAAGCTCTATGTGTAACCTTTAATTTTCATACATCACACCAGATTCAATTGCCTGTTAAAAGGAGCTTCCCTTTTACTCCATAGTCAATTATTCATTAACCTCCTAGAAACAGTCAAAGAAGGCACAATTTATTTCAGAGACAGATTGGAATTTGTAATTATAAAGAGATCTGAATTTAATTTTTTTAATGACAGAAACAAAACATGAGGCAACAAGATACCTAACTGGCCAACATCAGGATGAGCTCCAGAAAAAAAACTTTGGACATGATTTTTGATATTGAAAGACCCACATGATCACAGTATCTGCAAATATTTTCAGCTAATGAAAGTATGCTCAGCAGGAGTCTCACATCAGAACCACTCCTGCAGCCTGTGAAACAGGTTAGCCTAGGCTTCCACTTAGTGACTGACCACACTATTTCTGCTTCAATAAAACATGATGGATATTAAAGGAGCCAAACAAACCTTTGTACCACTGCAAGCATCACCAAGTGCAACAGACAAGGCTTAATTAAAACAAGAGTACAGTGTATATCCAACCACCCTAAGAACACATTACTCCTGATTATATCTCTATACCACCAGGTATTTCACATCAAACAGGAGAAAGTGTCTCTGTTCCAGCCTCTTCCTTCCATGGTTTCACACATAAACCACTAAATGACACCATTTAATGAATATGTGCTGCAGCATGTGCAGTCAGTTAATATTTATCCACACTTCCATTACCTACCTTGTATCACCAAAGGAGACTAAAAAACCCACCCCCTCCTCAAAAAAACCCCACCAAAATAAAACAAAACAAAAAAATTCATGCTCCGAAATGAGATAGTGAATTTACCTAGGTATGAATGCAGCTTCTAACATTCCTTCACTATGAAGTAGTCTGGGTTTCTCTTTCACATCTTGCTAGAAAGATGGTGGGCTGAGGGAAGAGTATTTCATCTTCATATCCTTACTTTTCTGACTCAAGTAGGGCAACTACAACTGGCCAGTGGATTTTGGAAACAATTTATAATGCTTCAGAAGAAGGGGAAACTATACCTGCTTCAGTATCAGTAAGCATCAGTAAGTAAACTGACTTACATGGCACTCTCCAAAACCCAGGTTAATTAAAAATATCCTGTCTCCCAAAGATTCACAAGCTGGGCTCCACAACAGCCGAAGCAAGTTTTCTAAAGTTCAGATGGCCAGAAGTTGAGAGCAACGAGCAATATTTGAGACAAGGTTTCATTCTGAATTCAACAGAACTGAGACATTGTATTAATTAAAAACATGTCTGAAAACAGCGAAGTGCAACATTCTCTGGGGTGCAATTAACACGGTGCTATTTGCAGCTGGGACACTCCTACTATTTGATCCCCTTCTCTGGAAAACAGACTACAGTTCTTCCACTTAAGTGAACTTCTCCCCTCTTCCAAATTTTTTTGTAGTGAGAACAGAAAATTGTTTTGTCATTAAAGAGGGGTTTTTGTTTGGTTGGTTTTGTTGCTGTCTCTTTTTTTTAATAAAAACAATCACAAAACTACTGCATGCTTTAAGCAGTGATAAGTAAGAGCAGGAGTGGGCAGTTTCCAGCAAAGGGGTGGCAGATCTTTCTGCAAATGCATTTATCTGACAACACCTTGTGCACACTAGATCTGGCCACAAGTTGCCTGGAAGAAGCCATGCACAGTCGTGGTGCACTGAGCAGCATTCCTCTAGCACAGCAGTTTTTGTGGAATTGCACAGGTGCCAAGCCACTGGGGCTCTCACCCCTGCCCTGGATCTTGGGGCTGCTTTGACACCAGGCAGGTGATGGAGGCCATGAGGAGCAGAGCACACAGCAAGAGTGGGAGCAGGAGATGACACAGGGAGAGCAGGGCTGGCAGTAATCCCTAATTATAAAGAGAAAAACAAAAGCTCGAGTTTGGGGTTAACCCGACCACACCACATGCCACTACTGTCTCCACAGCCAGCTGTCAGGTCAGAAAGACTGCTGGTTGTGTAGCCCTGGGGAATGGTGTTTGCCACCAAAGCACCACAGGGATAGCAAAGACACTTATGTTCATGAAATATGATCCTCACCACATTCCTTGTCAGGTGAGCAACCAAAGCACTGGATTCCCAAATACCTGTGCAAATGTAAATGAGATGGAGTGGGTAAGGTCTGGCATCCATAATAGCTTTAAGATAACTAGTGATGTCTGCAAGTGTTATAGATTTTTAGATTAAGCACCTCATAAAAGAAATCACAAAGGTCTAATATTACCAGCATTTTCCACACATACTACTCATTGAACTAACTGATCCCTATAATAAGTTACACACTGAAGGGTATGAAGATCCAAAGCCCAAGATCTAATGTACTTCATATAGGATTAGAAAAAAGCAAAGCCATGGTTGAAAAAATTAAGTTCTCTGTGACTGCATTCCCCACGAGAAGCTCACTACAAAGAGCTGTATGAGCTCCAAATGCCAGTGTCTGTTGGAGTGAATGTAACAGCCTGGGACACTAAGGGGCTTAAAACTTCTTTGGAACGAAATAAGGAGAGGCAACAGAGAAATAATTTTGTAGCACATTTAGAATGCTGGCACCACATCAGATTTCTGTATCTTATACTAGGAAACAAAGGCATACCAATCTGTGGTGTTACAGACTTAGTGTCGTGGGCCAAATCTGCTCCTAATCCAAAGGCATAGATCTGAGTCTTAATAAATAATCCCCCAAAAGCAGCCTGACCTGCCCTCTTTCCCTCTTCCTATTTGCTTCTGTGTTAGATGCTTGATGATGTTTTTCCCCAAATGTAGCCTTGCCATTGCATACATTTCAAATGCTTCAGCAGCCACCACCAGATGCCTCTTTGAGAGAGGCCAGAGCCTCCTCTGGGATAGCTCTTTGAAAGAGTAAGATCTTCCTCTCCTGCATATCATAAGCACACAAATGTGAGTAACTAAAGAAGTGAGAATTTGGAGAAGAGTAATTTCTTTCTCAGGAAAAAGATGGAGGATGTATTCTGCATGGGAAAACAAGGAACACAAGTGGTGATGTGAAGGGGTTAAGACATTTCTCTTCCTTGAAGATACTAGCAAAACACAAGATTTGCCTATTTCATTGGTGCAGTCCTGCTTATTTCCAAAACCAGGCAGCATATCGGGTCTCTGCACTGAGATATGGAGTGATCTCTTGTTCAGAGATCCTGGTTCTCTCTTCAAAAGGCACTGCATCCCAAGCAGCCTGGCACCCAACCCCTTCCCACAGCCAAATACCATACATCTCAGACATTCCTTGCTTCTGGTACAGACTTACCATCCTCTGTACCAATTTTATAGCTATGGCTACGTTGTTTCCAGCACCTGAGTACACTTTCTATTCTATTGCATCTTCGAGGCAGATTTTGATAGAGATGCTTTCAAATCATGTCTAAAGGTTGCTGAAATCCTAAAGTGCACTGAAGTAAGCTGGTGACCTTTGACTTGGCAATTTCATTTAGACATCTCAAAAGAAAAATTCAAACAAAAAAATTGAAAATCTAGGAACAGTTAAAGAATGGGAACAACACTTAAGACTGAGACCACTTGGGATTTTTCTCCAGAGAAATTCAACATATAAAATAAAATATCCTTATACTTTTTTCTTAAACCACTGCTTTCCTTTCCTCACTGGATGCACACACACCCACACAGATAAAAACTGACCTTTCTCATTCCCAAACTCCTGACAGAGGATTTGTGCCAATCTCCCTGCAAACACCACTCAAATAGTCTTCCCCAGTGCAAGAACTACCACACACCACAGGAGTCAGATAAAGTACAAAGGTAAATTTAGAAAGTCAAATAGACTGAATGACATTTTTGTTGCTGCTCTCACACACCCTGAGGTGACCTGTGCATTCCAGAGAAGGGGTGAGTGATGCTCCTTCTTACACAAGCAGCAGTTGATGACAGGCTTCAGTTTTAACCTGCTGACAAGTTAAGTGCACTGCAGAGATACCAAATAGACCAAGAAAACCTCACCTTATTTTCAGACATACCCCCCTGCCACTTACTTTTTATCTCCAATACTGCACTGGGCTATGTAGGATTAGTCTTGCTCTCTAGAAAATTTGTTCAGGGGTGTGGCTTTTCACAGGAGATAGTTCAGGTATGACAGTTGGCTGATTTTTATTTTAAGGAAAGGTTAACAAGCAAAGGCAAGACCTGGTGAGGTGGGTGCGATTTAGGGAGTGAGGGTGAACCCTTTTAATACAAATCACACTTTTCTGCACTTTTAAAGGTGGAATTTTATCAGTTCTGTTTGAATCTCTGAAAAAAAATCCTTTTAATTCTACATTTGAAAAATAGTACCCTTGCCATAAATTAAATTAATTCTAAAAAAAAATAAGACTATATTAATTCAAAACATTGTTCAAGGAAACAATGGCTTGCTTCTCAAAGATTTCAAGCAAGGCTGAGCTTGCAAAAGCCATAGACCAATGCTCTGAAACAAGAGTTTTGCAGAAGGTCTAACTCAGCTCCTGACAGCTAAACTTTTCCCCAAATGGCAAAACCACAGTTTGTAAATATAAGTTTGTTTAAATTAACATCTTTCTATGGGCTTTGAACCTGCCACTGAAAGCAAGCTATGGGAATTGGGAAGTTCCAGGATGTGGAAATCTTATGCTTGTCTTCCCTCCAGTATCTACTATGTTATCTATTCTATCTAAACTCTGAAGGACATGATGACCAGAAACAAAAAAACACAATGCTTCCTTTGTTTAATGACATGTTAACTTGAAAGAGCAAAACCATATTTTGGTAAACTTCTATTTTGCTCAAAGAGAAGATAATTTGAACAGGCTTTTGTTTTACTAATAATTAGTCTTTAAATGAAGTGCTTTATAATTCCATTTTTCATCCAAGCTCATCTTGGCAAAGGCCACAAGAGAAAAACAACCATTAATCAGGGATCTGAGCAAGTGTATGCTGAGCCCTACAACTACTTCAGTGAGCATGTGTACACATCCAGTATGCACCCACCCAGTTCTCCAGGAATAGTGCCAAATGAATGTGACAACCATATTTAATTACAAGTCAACACATTTGAATTACTACCAGCCAGTGGCCACCTACTTCCTATTGAAAAGCATCTTAAATAATGAAATTCTGACTTTACCTTAAAGTTTCAGCCTTGCTGTCTGAAGACACAAATATAAAATCTATAGCCAAATCCTTGACTTTCTGCATACCAAATACCTTGTCAACTTTAAGATCCAAAATTGGGATTTTGGAGAAACAGGAATCACCTCATGCACCGACTAGCAGACACTCTGCAATTTTGAGTATTACATGAAGCACTCTGCCTACTTCATTTCCTCCCTTTCTCATCAACTTCTTCTTGAATTCTGGCTGACACACAAAACATTCAAGACCTTTGCATTTTAAAACTACTCTGGCCGACCTTTCATTACAGACAAAAGAAGGTTTTCTGGCTCAGATGTTGATTGTTGTCAGCAGTCATGTTGAAAACCAATCAAGACAATGTTCAGAAACAACACTGTATGAAGCTTTAAATATGCATTAAAGGAAAAAAAAGAAACAGGCTCATATCTCAGATGCAAAAATTGACAGCGCACATATAAAACCACACAAAACCAAGTTAACAAGTAAAATGCATTTATAGAGCCAATTATACTTTTGTCAGAGAGATTAGACAAATATATTTAAATACACTAAATAAAATTTAAATTCTCTTTCAGGTGGGTTCACTCCAGTATCCCTCTTTAAACATATCCCTAAACAGATCCATTCCATTTCCCAACAGTCTTACTGCCAGACACATAAATTCAGCTCAGTTTGATGATCATGACACATTCTTCTTCTCATCCTCTTGATTAAGGGGAAATCCAGAGATTACACATCCTCACAAATAGCCTGCTCAGGCAGGAAAAATGTGGAGTCCTGTCAGACAATTGTTTTTGCTTGGAGGATGGAGACAACTCACTGTGACTACTGTGCTGCCCCTGGTACAACTCAGCTGCCAGGCTTGGTTGTATTTTTTCAACAGGCATGAGCCACCTCTGACCAACAGATTACGTCCATCTGGATCACTCACCAACCTCCAAAAGACTTCATATGAGCCAGGTACCCCAAGCCCTGCCCAGCATGGTTTTGTCTTCTGCAAAACCAGTCAGAACAGCCACCAGGCTCAGAGCTCTGCACCTTCCTATTTAACCTAAAAGGAGAGGCCACTTCCTTTCATCTCCAGGCTGTGCTACTTCTTTTATTCAGTTGCCTTTAGGGGACTCCTCTGCTCCAGAAGCAGGAAATATCTCACATCACAGCAGCTTGTCCAGGAAGCTCTGAGACACCCAAGCATTTTCCAGCCTTGCCAGCCATGCACCAAGGCTTGATCACTAGAGTCTGGTTCCCAGAGTCATGAGGTCAGTCGCTGCCTTGGTTACACACAGGGTTCTAAGTGAAACCTCAGTGGCCATCTACAAAGGGGGAGGGCGTGGGCTGAGATCTTGTTTACAGGAGCACTCAATGTTCTAAACATGTGGAAACTTGGCAATGCTGAGCAAAGCTTAAATGTCTTTTGAGCTTTTACCTATTAGCTAGCTACTTTTAAAGCACATGCAAATGCCTCCTCCTTCCTTTCAGCTGAAGCTGAGCTCTCTGAAGGCGCTGAATCCCCAAAGAGTTGGAGCTGGTGGGATGGTATTGCCCTGAAACAAAACACAAAGCTGGGCCAATACCCCTGGCTCTGTAGGTCTGCTGACCTCTCTGATTACAGATGAGCCTCCTCTTTGATTTCTCCTTCTGACTTCCCCAGTTGTCAAGCCTGCCTTCAGAAGGAAGGCCGAGGTAATGAGGAGGAGTTGCATGCCAAGTTTGTGGTGTGTTGCTGGCACAGATCCTTGTAAATAAAGGAGGCTGCACCAAATCCCCTGAAAGGATCCATGATTCACCATGGCAGATACAGTACTTGGGGCACCTCATGTTGTCTTCTCTGTTAACCCAGCCCCAAATCAGGGCTTAGAAGAAGACAGGTATCTTCTTCCTAACCTAGTCCTATTCTTCTCTCTGGATGGCTTCTGCTGAGCAAAGAAGATACCTGTAAGCAGAGCCACTCACAAAGCCTGAATTGTGCCAGGTCCTCCACCTTGAGCAAAAACCTTGAGGATTTTGGCCTGATTTTGTGTGACTGAATCTGCTCAATAGGCTCAAAAGTAATGCAGACATGGGGAAAGGAGAAAGTAGTGGGGCAAGCAGGAGGATACACCATGACTTAATGGACTACATGAGTTGATTTTTTTTTAGGATAACAAGTTTTCAAAAAGTTAAGTTAAATGAAACAAGCAGCACCTTGGCCTGGAGACACAGAAAATTTAAAGCAAAGTTGGGAAATTTGGAGTACTGTTTCTGACTGTGGTCTGTGGTAGAAGCATGCAGCAAGACTTCATTCAGAATATTTACTTTACAAGGCAGGTAAATCCACCTGATGAAGCCACAAAAGACAAGTTACAAAGCTGCTTTTAAACTACAAAGCCAGAGAAAGAGTACTGCTGGAGGAAATGCTCATTGCTTTTGTGGGAGCTGTCAGACCTTCAGGACTTTGCCCTTCTTGGCACATGGAGACCTGTCAGAACATTTAAAACACCTTGGTTCTGATTAACACTAATTTACTCAGTCACCAACTTAAGTAAGCCGCAAAACTTGCCTGGAAGAACCACATGCAAAAAGCTGAGTTGAAGATCTGTGCTGCTAAAATTAGCTACCAACCTATTAAAAATATCCAAAATTTAGCCTTGGTGCAGCAAGGGTGGATATTATGCTCTGATTTCCACCTTGTCCTAGTAGTTACCATAAGCTGCTCATGACTCTTCTCTTACATCCTCTTCTTATTTTCTACTGGTAGATTTCATCTTAAGAGTATAGAATCAGTTAATATAGGAAATGTATAGAAAGCTTTAATACAGCAAAAGTAAAATTGTTTTTCCTTCAGGTCAAGTTGGCTTGATATTTCAGAAAAAAATCTGGAGTTATTATGCACAATATGAGATCATATGTACCATGGAGAAGGGAGAATGTGTTGGCAGCACAGAACACAAAATGATATGGGCAATTTGGCTGACAGCAGGAAAGATTGTTTGGATTAAATAAAAAGAAGTGTTGAATGTTTGCCTGTGCCAAGAAAGCTTGACCCCTGCTTTTAAGAGGGATATATAAGTTGGTTCAACAATTTAACAAAGTTTCAGTTATGCAGTACTTAATGCCTAGAAAAAAAACCCCAGCCCTTTATAAATATTACTTGCAAAGTGCTGAATCCCTGCAAGCGTGTTTGCTCAACACTCTCAGCACTGCAAACCACACTAGGAAGAACTCTTTTCTTCTCCCCACTTGTGCAGGGGTTCTCCACCTTCTGCAGGGTTTCTTCAATACTGTCACAGTCTATCAGTTCTGTCTGGCACAGGGCAAAACAAAAGTGAAATGAAGTATTCTCCCCATTCTTTCCAAAGGCTTAGAGGTACAGATAAGCAAGCTGGATTTCACTTCAGCACCTCAGAAGCAGCTTAGAGCAAACACCTTACAGTAACACTCTGGAGAAGCAAGGCTCTTTGCAGTAAGCTGGGTGTGACAATGCCCAAAAGAGTATGGAGAACCTATAGCACAAGGCAAATCCACTCTGATACCTGTATTTCTGCACCAATTCTGTCAGGCCCAGCCCTTCTACTGGCACAAGCAGCTATAAGCATTTACCCTGAAAGTATAAGAGTGCTGCCTTACATAAATAATGAACTCTTCAGGTGGAGACAGAGCTCACATAGGGAATCAAAATCAAGAACAAATAAAACAAAAGAAAACTCCAGTGAACTAACATGCTTTGTCAAGCTGGCAGCCAAGCAAGCTGTCTTCCCTGCACTCCCGCCTTACTGTCAATTATCTCATCTCACTTCAGCTACTTTTACTTCACATATTCCAACGTGTCACCTCCCTGCTCACAGGTACATGATGATTACTAATAAAAAAGGCATGGGAAATTATTTTAAATAACAGAGGCTCAGTATGCAACATGCCAGTTTTTCACAAAGCAAATTGTATGACAATAAACACAGAGAAATATATATTGCAGCAACAAGGAAAAACCCCACAAGCACACAGCCAACACATATGCAGTAGGAAGCTTTGTTTGGGAAGCTCTTCTGTGTTTTTGTGGGGTTTGTGAGGGATTTTTGTAGGTTTTCTGTTTGTTGGTTGGGAGGTTGCAGGGCTTTTTTAAGAGTTTTTTTTTTTCTGGAGGACCCAAAGAACAGGTAAAAATTAAGAAAAACTACAACAGTTTGGTCAACATTCCACTGATACTCACTTAAAAAAAAAAAACTGAGAAGGTCATCCACCAAAACCAGAGTACTTCAGAGCTGCAGCAACACAAGATGACAAAGATAACTACTTAGTTATTGACAAAGTCAGACACATTTCTCAGAAGAGGTAGGTAGGGACAATCCTTTTGGGGAGAGAAATGTGCATTGGCTTTCCCAGTTTCACATGAAGTCTCTGCAATATCTCCCAGGCTACATATAATATAAAGAGAAAACAGTGGCTTCCACTCCAGGCCCTGGATGATAGCCTTCCTCTTTACAGAAAGCCATTCACACTTTATTTGTACATCTACCTACACCTCCCTGCTCTCCCTCCTCCACTGTTATTTTTCTGGTTGAGAATCAGACTCCTGCAGTGTGAAAATCAAGACACTGCCAAGAAGCATCACTGAATATAAATGAATTTATCAAAAATGAAGGAAGCCTAAAATACTATCACAACCTGAATGTTCCAAATAAGAATTTCTTCTCCCTGAATCAGGGTATTTTACAGGTCTCTGTATGGCTTTCTTTTCCTGTTATTGTTTCAGATGAGCTCTGCATCATATGAGATATTTATACCAAGTACACACAGAACAACTTAACAGGAAAAGTCTTCTTTCACACTTCCCTCAACCCTCCCAAGTATATCTAATATAAATCCTGTCCATATTTTTCAGGTTTTCATTTAAAAGTGAAATTGATTTTTATTCCTCAGAGAAAAATTTCCTCTCATTTTTAAAAGTTTCTGTTAAAGACTTCTTGAACATATTTTAAAACAGATCAAGCAAATTCTAAATTTGGAGTTTCACCTCTCCAAAAATATTCACACACATTTTTCTATTCATGTCTCTGTCAAAGTTACTTGGGAAATAATTATCAGTATCTTCTTTGTTGTGGCTGTCTAGGAGCTATATATACATGCACAATGGCAGAAGTTTCCTGGGTCATTTCTAGTTCATTCCATTTCTAGTTCTACAAATCCCCACCCTCACAGTGATAATTATTAATTAATATAAAAGGCAAAGAGAGACAAGTGGGGTCAGGGGAAGGGGAGAACAGAGAAGGGCACAGAAGAGCATCGTCATCCTAGCAAACACTCCTAGCAAAGACGTCCCCTTACAGCTTCAAGCATATTAACTACTACCCTGAATGCAGACTGACTTCCACTCAAGCCCTAGCACTTCTCAGAATTAAATCACACTGCTGTAACATCTGAGCTTGTAATCAGTTAAGGCAAGACCTTCATGTTCATGAGGAGAAAAATATTGCCTGAAGCACTACTAGTGACAAACAGAGAAAACAGACTTAACAGGATTTTAAAAACCCTGCAAGACCTGGTCCTGGATCCCATCCTTTCCACAACAGCATTAAAAAAGACCAAAATAAACAGGAGGAAAACCTTGTCACTCAGTCATTCTAAAGCTCTCAACACATCGTTCACCTTTGCTCTGAAATGCAGAAGATGCATGCCAATGATCACACTCCAGCAAGAGAGGTGAGGTGGTCACCTCCTTTAAAACAGAGTCAGAAAATAGACTGCTGAATAGAGGTGGTAAAAAAGAGAGAGGCTGTGAACTAAAAGAGGAAGCCATCAATTTTTAAAACACTTATGGAGACAGATTCAATCACACATGATTAACAGCTGGAAACAGAGTTGATGCAAGAAGGGGACACAAAGGAGGCTGACATCACAGGAAAACCTGATATACACATTTACAGGGCAAACAGCAAGGAGAAAAACAAATGAGAAAACCTGGGGAGTTATAAGACAACAGGTTCAAAGAGGTTTCAGATTTACAGCACCCTATTAACTGGCAGTGCTGTTATCTATTGCTGATACATAATATTGTTGAGACTAAATCCTATTTTATTTAAGCTATTAAAAACAAGTACAAAATTGACGAATGCTTGGCATCATCCTTATGCAGAAGGTGCTGTATGCACTCAGGCTGTTGCCAGTACTCAGCTAATTTAGAGTATGGTCTTTTCCCAAGACCACAACTATAATTTTAGCTCATTACTGCCTGCACTGGGGTGTGGTCAGTTTACATCTTTGCACGCTCTTCTTTTAATATTCTGATGAATAATTTAGTTCCGATGGCAAGCCCTTTCACATTCAGGCATTTTTTCCTCAAGCCTGTGGATGTGGTTCCTAAGTATTGAACTGGAAGACACCCAAAAGGGGCTGTATCTTTTCCTCCCTCCTCTCCCCGCATTTTCCCTGCTCTGTAAAAAGCAGAATGCAGAACACAGGGCAGCCTAGGACCTACAGCAAGATGCATTACCCTAAGGAAACTGGAAAAATTGCACCATCCCAGTTTAAGTCACAATGGAGCTTAAGAAGAAAGAAGAACAAAGGAAAAGCAAAGTGCTTTTACCTCCCTGAAAAGCATGGCATAATTAATCTTCCCAAGCTCTGAGCATACATTTGAAGGTTTGCCTGAAACATGGTCAGGGGGTGTTCACAGGGGACTCAGCTCCACTAGTAGCCAAGTGACAGATCTGTCAGGGTCAGCCCCGAGACAGCCACAGGGGGCTGTGGGGTTTCCTCTCGCTGCCACTTGGCAGCAGCTCCCAGCTGTGCACACAAGTCCTGTTATGGAGATCCAGCATCATTTCCGCTCATGGGTGCTCCCTGTGTGTCTGTCGTTGGCAGCTGGTGCCCAGATCTTCCTCCTGCCTTTGGCACCCCCTTCCCAGTAGGGAAACCTGCCTTGCAGATGACAGTACACATCAGCATTTGATTTAGCAGTGAACCAGCTGACTTCTAGCACCACAGAAGCAAATCCTCTCCTGCAATGTACAGGAGAGATTCCACCCAAATTCATATGGCCACAACAGAGAAGGCATTTCAAGGCCATTCTTTTATTTAAAAAACAAGAAGGTACTATTACAGTATATGCTTGGTATAATAAACACCCTTCCTCCTAAAATCCTGAGGTAAACTCAAATTTCTCCCCTAACTGGGTGGAAAAGAATGTCATGAATACCCACTTTGCCATCTCTAGCATGCAAAAATTTCCTTCTCTGCTTTATTTGTCAGCCTGACCACAAGGAAGCTCTGCACTGTGGCTGCTGAAGTCTTTCACACACAGCACACACATTCCCTGCAGCATGAAAACTATACCACATTTCCAAATAGCATCACAGGTTGTTTACAGAGACAGGCTGACTAAAGATATTTTTATCCACAGCTTCCAAGACCAATTTATAATTAGTACAGCTTTTGAACAAGATGCACTTGCAGCACAGCATCAACACACTGACTCAAAATAGGGCTTCTTGTAGTGCCAGTGGCCTCCTCAGGACAGCTCTTCTCAATGGCTCTTGGTACAGAATGCTGGGCTACAATAATACAGGCAGGGCTGGCTGCAGAGCACAGCATGGCCAAGGAGCTGGGCAGTGAAGGAAAACTGGTAGAGCTGAGAATTTGCCTAAGAAGTGGTATTTCTTCTGCAAGTGGACAATGCAGCTGCCACCACTTGAGCTCTCTCTGGTCTCTATACCACTGGTTAGGTGTCAAAGAGGTTTTTTCCATTTCACGGACATCCTTAAACTCACTTTGCTGCAACATCAACACACAGAAGCTGCTCTGCAGAAACACTTCCACAGCACTGACAGTCAGTGTGCTTCCATGCAGTTCACATTACAGCATCCCTCCTGTACCCCTAAAGCCTCCCTACAGCTCTGCTGCTCAGCTCAGAGGGTGCTGGCCACACAGATCCCCTCCAGACATCCCCAAGCACAGTCTCAAACATAGGCAGCTGCCACAATGCTTTTCACAGCATTCAGATACAGCACTCCAGCTGAACAAAGGCTCTCTTGTGCTACTGCTGCATGGTCTGAAACGGGGTGAAAAGAGCATGCCATGGAATATGACTGCCAGGAAGTTAGGGAGAGGCATGAGGGGGTAGGAAAGCAAGGGAACACAGCCAGATGAGGGTGAACAACAGGCAATCTGGATCGAGCTGCCTCCTCCTCCACTCAGCTTGGTTTGAGTGAAATACCCACAAAGCACAGCACTTCCCTCTCTGCATTCCTGAGCAGGGTTGCTGAAAAGCTGTAACACAGCAAGAAGGGCCTTCACAGTACCACAGGCTCTGTGATGCTCCTCCGAAGAGATCTGCCACTCCTCCAAGGACAGGGAACCGCTTAAAGGGCAGCATCTCTTTCTGCCTCTGTCCAGAAGGCAAGTGAAGCAAAGATAAGGCAAACCTTCCAACTCTCATTTGTGGGATAATAAAATTATAACCCTTTGTTTGCCCAGAATCATTGATTGTCAAGGCAGAGAGTTTCACCCAGCAATTCACCTTCCCAAATGAATCCATGCAGAAACACACAAAAAAAGAAAACTATAGGTGAAGTCTATAGACTGCAGTGACAGCCACCCTGAACTCTTCTGTTCTTAAAAAAGAAAGCTTGTGGGCCTAAATGCGATGAGACATATTGATGACAATCTAACAATCCTCCCAGACATAATTAGCAGTCTCATTTTATTCAATTATGAGGTCACGGAGACTTCTTTCTATACTTCGCCAGGTTCTGCTATTGGGGAAAAAAAAAATAAAAGCAGCAGAAGCCTCATGGGTGAAGCTCACATTAGCTTCACTTCTTGGACTCTTTTGGCTTCAAATAAACAAAATCCTTTCCTAGGGACAAAGTTTCACACCTGCACTCACAGCGCTCTAGGACAATTTCAATACAAGTGAGAAACTTGATCGAAACAACCACTGCAGTGACCTGAGAAACAAACATTATCCAGGGAGAGCTGCTTAATAAGGTCTGCCCATACTCAGAAAAAATGGTGTCCCACGTCCATAAAGTAGGCATTTTCAGACCACTGAAGGTAATCCTTCAATGCTAGCTTTGCCCTTCCACAAGGTAAAAACTTGCTTTACTCTGTTCTGTAAATTGATCCCTGCAAGTAAAACCCTCATGTTTTCAAGGAAGACAAAAGATTAGTTGCATGTATGCAAGAGATAGCACTTACTATCTGCCATGGATGTGGCAGTGTGCACTTCTTGGCTGCAGACCAAGGTTTCTGAGACCTGAATTAGCCTTTGGTGCCCCAAAACCAACTGTTGCATTGTTTTACCTAAACCATCCTGACTATAACAAAAAGAAGTAATCCCATGGGAAACACTGTCCAGTTTCCAAGACAAATAAATAGCTATAAGCTGAGAACAGCTCAGATAGTAATTAGAGACAATAATAAGTTGTGCGGTGCATGTGGAGTAGGCAGGGAGGATGGATAAAGTCTCTAATGCAAAGGGAAGTAAGAGGGGACACCTTATTACTCCTAAAATGCAGATGGGCTAGAGGCAAGGCAGTATAAAAAAAAAGTTTGCTGTTTCAAAACAAGTCTCTTGAGAATCTATGGATGCTGTACACAGAACTGGCTCCCTAAGAGAAGCTGTGTCTTATCCCAGCACAGTCATCCTCTTCAGCTCCTGGAAGGAAGAGTATTTGAGCCTGTTCTAACCAACTCACAACACCAACACAACTAAACTGTGAGCTGTTAGGGCTTTGGTTGCATTTTATACTGCTGTTCCTGACACCAAGCTAAATTTCGGAGGATAAAATCAGTAATCACTGTTTATAACATAAAATCCATATGGTTTTACAACAAAAATCAGTATTTCTTATTACTTAAAGTGGCAGTGCTACAGCAACCAACAAAGCTACATTGTATAACATGGCAAATCTAGAAATTTTGCGTGTTCAACCACAGTTAAAATAAAATTAAGAATATTGTATTTCTGTGATTGCCATGGGAATGGCTATGACTTTGTTCTGATGGGGCACCCTTGCATTAGTGGCAGATACTCTGCTGCAGACCGACAGAAACAAGAAATGAAGCACTCCAGATTGAAAAGCAGCACGAGTGTTTCTCCCAGCCATCAGTTGTAGCCAGTGCTCCCTGTGTGTGCAGCTACAGCAGCTCCACAGGGAACAAAGCACTGCAGGCCTGGTTTAGCTGAGAAATTGCCCACCAGCAAGGCTGGGCAGTACAACCATGCTGTTCTATTGCTTCTAGACAACCTGTACGACGTAGTTTGGAGACTGAAGAATGCCCTAACCACATTAAAAACAGTTCAGTGAGGCAGAAAAACATAGCTTTTACCTCTGGAAAGCTGGGTTAAAACCATGGCTTCAGCCATCAAGGTAAACATCATGTGCTCTTAACTTCAGGAGCTGCTGCTACAAATAGGAAAAACAAATCACCACCCACCAAGGAAGATTCTGCTCAGATGCAATTGGAGGTGCTGAAGAGACCTACTGAATTCAAACTCTGCATATATGGGAAAATCAAGTGTAAACACAACAGGGAAGGGATCTATTCAAAAGGCTTATATTGGCCACTAACCTACTCTATGTACTAGCTGGAAACAAATCTTGTTAGAAATCAGGACTCCATGTTTTCATCTCTCTCTCCAATCCTTGTGTTTCAGAAATACATGATTGAGTCAGAATCCTGTTATTACTTGTTTCTATCCTAAGTTTCCTTGTCCTTCCCTCTCCCCAGTGCACAGATGCAGCTTCAGCAGCTCCTATTTTCATTCCTTGTTCTTCATCCACTCTCCACAGAGGTATCCCTCCATTCATAGTTAGGAGGGCTTGCAGAACTGGCTTCCCCAAAGCAATTGCCTTTAACCAAATACTTCCTTCTTAGAAGCACAAAAGCTACCTTGAGATGAGTGTGTTGCCTCTGCCACTGGCCACACTTCTGTTATCCCACATCCCAACCTCACTTCTCTTCTCCCCTTTATCACAGGGATCAGAAATACACCAAACATACCTTAAAGATGTTTTCCTTTCTTTTGCCTAGCATGATGCTCAAGACACAGGTGGAGATTCTTCCTCCTGAGCGCCACATAGGAGTATGCACCACATGTAATCCATGGCAGGCATCACTTACATTGAACAGAAACCAGAAGGCTGAGCAGAGCAGGGCACACAGTATTGATTCTCCCACCTGATGAAAGCAAGTGCTCCTTATTTCAGAGAACACCATCAAGAAACCTAATGGGATCTTCACAAGCAAATGGGAGCAGCTGAGCCTCCTGCTTCACCCCACTTTCACTGTGGCAGGCATTATAGACTAATTCAGCACTTTTCTACACCAACAAGACAGGACAAGAAAAACACAAAGCACACAGGCACTAAAAAACTGCAGTGCCTGCTGACAGGTCCGAGTAACACCTCACCAAGCAAGGTCTCTCCCAAGAAAGCATAGAAAGGCCCTGAACTGACACAGTCATTGACATGGGGGAAAGAGTTTATCCCATAGGCAGCAAGATTTGTGTTTAAAGGGATGCATTGCCCCACTCCTAGCTGGAGACAGACATGCAACAGCCCTTTGAGTCACACTCACACCTTCTTTCATAGCCTAACTCAGAAAAACCTACCATCTACCATTGCTAGTTGCTAATGCACCAGCCCTCCAAACTAACATAGAAGAGATTTGCAGAACAGCACTGGAGATTTCATGGCAGAGAGGGATTAAAAATGCTTTCTATGAAGACATAGGAACACACGATCAAAGGTGGAACAAGCCCCCTGCAGCAGATTCTTGTGGCACCACTTAGCTTTCAGGACAGGGTGGTAGACATGGGGATGTAAAGAGTGCATTAATCCTAGGCAAAAAGCCTGCAGCTTTCAAAGGGTAGATTAATTATTAAACCAGCAGCAATAAAAATATTCAGCAGCTCAGAGACAGACACCTATATTATGGACAGATAAGAGCTCCAATAACCTTGAACTTCAATTTATAGATTCACTTCCCCTTCCCAGTAGACAGCAGCAGTTATATTTTCTAATTTGTTCCTACAAAGGGAAATTGATGAAAATGGTGGTTTATATTGGCTAAGAGGCACAGTGTACACAGCAGTAGCATTTTCCTCCATCTTTCTATCTTCTCTCCTGTCAGCACCCATAAGAACAGAATACGTTTGCTTCCCTGACCAACAAACCAAAAGGGGGACCATGACAACGATTAAGGGCTTTTAAGTGCATCTATTTTTCTTTTAGAATTGGGATGGCAAATACTGGGACATAAGGGATTAGGCCTGTTGGAATTGGAAGAGGCACTCCTTAACATCCTTGCCTTTCTAAAGTCAGGTTAGTCACTAGAACACCCGAAACTCAGATATTCAGAAAAGGGATGGGCACATGTGCCCTCAAGACATTGTAGTTTTGGGGTTGCTGATATGTACATGCAAAGATCACCCAGTTTTGTGGGTGAAAGCAGAGCATATTCTGTGTTTGAATGAACAACAGTTGTTATCAGCTGTCAGGAATTTTCATCTCAGTGTATTCAACCCAACTGAAGTCCAAACCACCCATTTATAGATAGGAAATGCAAAAAAGCAAAAATAATGTTTTACAGTGTTTGGCTGTGAGTCATTGAGTTGAGCAACTCCAGCTAGCAGTATTTAATATGGTTAAATGAAAAAGTTGGTAGGGAGGCTGGGATCTCAGCAATTTCTCAACAGATTAATTTACTGTATTGTCTCTCGAAGGGAGGAGTTTGAAGTCTCTGATGTGTGTATCACTATACACTGAGTATTAAACAGGAGAGAACAAACAATGGCCAAGCTGGCTGTCCTCCAGTTAATCATCCTGCTTTGACTCAGGTTCATCTTTGAGCTGCTGTTGAAAACCAATTGCTTGTTTAATGGGGCAGAAAGATGAAATCAATTTCAAATATGCATCTCTAAAGTGTCCCTCTTATGTAAAAGTGCTGCCTGAGGGAGCAAGAGACACATACATTTCCTTCTGCTTGTGCTGGTTTCACTTCCAATTCGCTATCCCTACAGGTAGCAAAGTCTAAAATTATGCGAAGAACAAAGCTGCAAAGTGTCTGTCTTTGGTTCGCGGCGTTCTCAAGACGCAGACAGAACTTCTCCAGGGAGGTGACAGCCATACACCCAAGTGAGATTAGTTAACACTGACTCATCAGGTGTTTCATTAAGGAGCTGTGTCAAGGAAGAAACCAAGAGCGGTGAGCAATGTTAACGCTGCTCTGGGGAGCAGTGGTGGCTGCTGGGGCGGGGGAGGCTTCAGGGACAGGTGACACTGGCACGGCTGGGAATGCCAGCCCAGGCCTGGCTCCAAAGGAGCAAAAGCCATTAAGTGGCACTGCCTGGAAATTAGGGTCAATAGTAATGCTGACACACACACACACGATGCGCTTTTGGTCAGGTGAGGAGCACGCAAATCAGATCAAAACAGATTTGCTGACTGCAGGCATCCCAGTAATCTTTTCCCATACCAACACTTAAAGGCAATAGCACCGTTTGGGACTTCACCTTTATTTCCTCTTCTTTTTTAAATAAGAAAACTTTCCTAAGCTGAGAAATAATTCAGTTTTATATTCTAACTCGGGAACTTGAAATCTGCATTAACAGAGAATCCAGGACTTTTGATTTTGCTGTTGCATTTTTCTATTACTATTTTATGACAGAACATCCACCCATGCACAGTTTATGTGATCCTTCACTAACATAATAAACCAGAAAACAAAAATTTATGCTACTCTAGGAAAGCATAAGTCAGATCAGTCTGGAGCAGTGGTCAAAACATCACCTCTACAGCTCATGCACACACTCCCTGCTTTTTCCAGCCACATCCCAGTAGTCTGTGGCTATCACAAGGCAATATTCCTGTGTCACACATGCCCATGTACCCCCTGGCCAGGTACCACACAGCACATAAAATTTCAGGGTGCCAGTGTTTTCTGAAAGCCAGTCTCTGGTCATGAAGAACTTGATGAAGAGAGAAGAAGGAATTGCATGGGAGACTATGCCAACAATAGATTATATATGCTGTCTGTGTGGGATGGGGAGCTTCTATCCCATGAGAAATTTTATTATTTTCTCATCTGCTTTCGCCTAATCTGTCCTTGTTGCTTAAGGGTTCCCATGATACAGAAGACTAGTTCAGCAAGAAGAGAATCTGCAATGGAAATGCAATCCAGGAATCTAGACATGAGGAATAAAACACACATAGCATTTAAAAGTAACACAGTATCACATTTGAAAGTAACACATTATCTCCAGAAACCACAGACATTAAATGTGACCCACAAAACATCCACGGTTTCTCCAGCACAGCCAGAGAAGACAAATACATTTTGTAGAAAGTTTCTATCACAATACAGTAGTTTTCAAAGAAGCAATGTGTGTATATGCGTGTACATATACACACATGGGCATATATATATTTTTTTTATTTACATGTGTTTATTTTTAGGCAATCTTCCCCTCCTCTAAGAGAAACAGTCCTATATGTCATACTTTCCTTTAAGTGCTTTGTCATGTGCCTTTGATCTGTTTGCTGCCTTTCACTCACTCATCTATCTTTGCTAGGTCTGCTGGTATTTCAGAATTCCAAATGAAAAAGGACAACAACTTGCCACTAAAACAGTTGAGTGAGAGTCTCTTCTCCCCGACCTTTCCATGAGAGGGTGTCCAGCTCAGCTGCAACCCATCCATGCACCATTCCTCACCCATCATTTCTTTAACTTCCTTTAGTGGAGTCCAAAGACCATGGATCCCACTAGCCATGTCGGACAAGGCTGTGTGATGCCATTAGAAAATTTTACGCTTCAAGAATTCAATTTTCCTCACAGAACGATGCTCTGATTTTTTTCCCTTTTGATTTTGCTCCACTCTGCAGTAAATAAGAAACTCATCTAAGTATAGTTCATCCTGAATGCACAGAGACATTGTGGTACAAGAAGGAAAGAGCACATTACTGGTTATGGTTCCCTTATCTGCACTAATTCCACTGCTGTTGCAAACACACAATAATCCTAGGGTTGATCTGTCAAAAATGGAGCAGAGAAACTGACAGTGGTGGGAGTAATATTTCAATAAGTATTTTTGATTTCTTTTGTTTAAGCCACATCAGCTCGCACAAAATTGCTCGATTTTGAGTGCAGCTACAAAACCAGCCAAATTGGCAAAATTCAGGAGGTGTCAATATGTGGCAGAAAATTCTGACACTGGCAGTGTTTTTTGAGAGCTGCAAAGTATGGCCACGGCTTTGCTGGGTTTTCAGGTTTAGCTTCAGGAGATAATGCTGGCCAGGATGCAGTTTGTCACCTCATCACAAAAGCCCACCTTCCTGCATTCTCACCTCTCCTGACATTTACCTCCAACATTTGCATCTGTTTGCTCCCTAAATGGATATTTAAACAAAAGAGCAGAAATTGGCTCAGTAAATTGAATTTTAGTTAATTTGTTGGCTGAATAAAGCCAGCAGAAAGGAAGCAGAGGCAGAGAGGAATGCAGGTGAGCAGGGCTGCTCCTCCCTGCATCAGAAGGTGCTGGGATTCCCCCAGGTTGGGAGTTAAGGAGCACTTACAGGAACGCAAACACATTTCTCCTGCATGGTGACCACATTAAGAGGAACTCTACATCCAACAATTACTGAACATCAGTATCTTAACAGGATCACAGTTGCAGCACGGTTCCCATGCAGTAACATTTTTCCTTAGAGACCTTCAGATCCACACCACACTGACAGCATCTCTCTCAACAGGAACCTGCACTGGGGCAGGATTAGGCTGTTTCAGAGGTACCAGTGCTGCTGCCAAGATCTCCAGGTGCAAACAACATGGAATGGCTTTGCCAGCCACAGCTTATTCCTGTCCTGATCCACCAGTTTGCAGAACAAACAGAAAATGGAAGTTTCAACAAATTACATGTTTAGGTTTCTCACATGTGTGATAATTTTACATTTACAGTTGGGTGAAATCAAACCTAATGAATTTTACACTGGATGCTTGTCTTGAAATTGGCTTAAGGTTTACATTTCAGAAGTACCATTTCATACCAATTGCACATTGTACAAGTGTAACTGCCATGCAGTATATTTAAAAAATCAGCTTAAATATTGTTTGCTTTGGCATTTAGCCTTCTTGCAGCGGTAGTTTTAATTTAAAAGTCACTGAAATTCTGTTTGAAATTAGAATTGTGCATAACATTTTGCAGACCAGTATTCCAGTTCAGAATCATCAGGAAAAACTTGTTTTCACATAAATCTTAGTGAACACTCCTAATATATTATAACAAGTTTTAGTGTACCTTTCTCACAGATGTCTTCTCCAAAGAATAAGCACTATTTCATTCCACTGTTGAGAAAGTGAAACTCATGTTTCAGTGAGTACAGTTTTCAGTACTGCCATTTATAACAAAACAAACAGGAGACACAGCTGAAGCCTAAACACATAAATCCAGAAACTTCCTTTTGTATTTCTTATTTTGCAGTACATTTTAAAATAGAAATTGGCATGCTGTAGTCAAACATTCTCAGGTAGCCACCTAATTAGCAATCAAAACTTAATTCAGAAAGCAGAAAACATAAATTAAACAACCAAAGAAAACAATAAAACCCCCAAATACAAAACCCAAAACTGAAACAATCAAAAAACTAAAATACCCACACACTTTGACAATCTCAAAGACTTTGAAAACATTCTGATTAAAAGACCAAGTTTATAGGAGCTTGACAGACAATTCAGCACAGAGAACATCTTTCAGCATCTTTATCCTAGACAGAAACATCATCATCTCTGCTCCCCAGTTCAAGACCTAACCTTTTCTTATCCCAAAGCCAAAAATTAAAATTTAGTCTCATTGAAGGGTAAAATTTACTGAGTAAAACTGATGGGACAGTAATAAAATGACCTTTTCAAAGCAACTCTTTCCAGTACTGAAATATCAGATTGATGGCCTGCATTTCTTCTCTTCAAGGTTAGCACTGCCAAGTTCATGATCAAGATGTTTTGGTCTGAACCACAAATTTTCTTGTTGTCATCGGCAGACTGAAGGGTTTTATTTATTCACTAATTTGGATGTTGCTAAGAAAAGCCAGGCAGAAAAGTGGAAATCTTGTAACTAGGATCTGATCATATTTGGTTCTCCAACTGAACCTCAGAAGTTTTCAATAAATCCAAAGCCAGGCTTCTCACTATGAAAGCTTAAATAAATAAAGTTAAAGCCATACAGATCTCTGTAAATTATTTTTAAGAACTGCTTTTCTCTGCTGCCAGATTATCTGCTCTTCTCGAGCTTAGTCAGTGCCTAGAAAAGGTGGAAGGATTTCCATCTGCTACTACTTCTAAGACAGCTATCCTGAAAAGAAGCATCAACCTGTCCAAGTCATATGTTTCTCAGTGTATTAGACCTGCTGTCTCTGCCAAGATGCAGAGACACTGTCTAATCTTTAAAAAGACTGCAAGAAATAAGTTTTAAATCCCACATTTAAGAATGACCCACACTGAAATTAAGTCAAGCTTCACCATGACTTGCAACAGACTAATCTGTTTACACCAAGGGAATTTCTTGACCCGCAGCTGCTGCAGTAAGCTTGCAAGAATTGATTCATTTGCACTACAAGCAAGCCACAAGGGTTCTTAAACTGCTTCTACAGCAGGGCATTATGGCAAGGCAAATTTATATCATGGCTCTTGCAGTCATGTCACTGCTCTCTCCTTGACTTCCCAGGCACCTGCTCCTTCTCTCCACCTTTGTCTGCCCATGCTCATTCTACCCTGCAGTGAGCTTTTGTGAGGAGAGACTAGGGGAAAACTGACTTCAAACCAAACCAAACAACAAAATTTACAATTTTCTGCTTGTTTTCACTGTGGAATCAGTTCACTGTAGGGCCAGCAGTAGGTGGGAACACCCGCCAGGGCAGGATGGGACCCAGAACAGGCAGAGCCAGGTCAGCTTAGGCTGTCCCTGAGCTGCTGTCAGATTCTCCTGCAGGGCAAAACTTCTGCACTGTTATTTTGAGATTTTAACTACTCCCAGAATCAAGGCAGAAAGGATCAGACCCATAAACAAAAAGCCTTGTCCTGTTTGGACAGGCAGGTGGGTCATCTCTCCCAGAAGCCCATTCCTGTGAGCTATTCCACCTGCACTGCCCTGCCATGGGCACAGCCACACTGCAGCCCAGCAGCACTGGGCAAGCAGGACATGCTTCTGTGGCCTCAAGGAGAGATAGAAATTAGCGGTAAAAAAAAAAAAATTCTAGTCAGAAGTCAAATCCAAAGCTGTCCTGGCAGGAAAAAGCCCTGGTGTGCCCAATGCAAGTCCCAGCAGGCACTAAAAACCTCCCAGCCAGGATCCCAACAAAGGACAGCACTGAGGTAGCAGCGCTACTCACATTCCCACATGCTAGCACTACATGCTGCCAGCTCTTTCTGGCCGTTTTTTTGTTTCTAAAACAACTAGGACACAAAATCTTTAATTGATGCCATTATTCTTCATTGCATTGGAGCAGATTTCTTATTTTAGAAAAATATCTGTCACATTGTCTTTTATCACAGCATGAGAGAGGAGGCAGCTGTGGTACATACTGTATATTCTTTTTTTATTTGTTTTCCCTCTTCGGGTCATGCATTAGCTATTCTTCTTCTCTGCTTTGGCATATATTACTAAGCCTAGACCCACACGAAACACTTATCCTCAGGGAAAGATCACCATTAAAGAAAATATCAGGAAGGGAGGAAAGGCACCTGCATGAATACTTTCTTTTTGAAATACAACACTCAGTCAAAAAGGATGAAGTCTGTCTCCTGAAAAAGTAAAAATCCATCAGGTTAAATGTTTGCAAGAGGCAGATTGAATTTTGCATATATTCTCCCAGACTTACCACAGATGCTAAAGAAAAAAAAAAAGCAGAATGGGACAATTGATTGGACAGAATGGGACAACAGCTGATTCATTATCCTACACTCACACATGACATCTGAAAAGACTCATATTAGTACAGTCAAGGTTGATATAATCAAAGCTTCTCCTGCCCAAATTCCAAAGCATTGGAGTTCATTAATTGGGCTTCTCTGTTGTACAGATACAAGAGAAACAATTTTTTTAAACAGATGACAAACACTGACAGTTTATTTATTTATTTAACTTTCAAAGCAGAGTCATTTTTAATGGATCTATAATTTAAAGGCTCTTTAATAAATTTTCCTCAAGCTTCCTAGAAAGACAGATTTGGCTTTCTGCATTGAAAAACAAGTCAGTCAAGTTTTAGGCAAAGAACCCCAACCAAACATTTCAAAATCAAAGCTATAAAAGAAAAAAAAAATAGAATGTTATTAGGAACACTGGTTGCAATTTCACCACATAAGCTACTTCCAGCATTACACAATCTTTAACTTGCTCTTATTTTTCCTCCCTGCCTTCAATCCATTTTTGTTTGCTATAATAATAGTAAAAAAACCCCAAAGAAATTCTTCCCTCAAATTGCTTTTTGCCTCACCACATTATTAATTCTGCTTCCTGTGCTTTTTTTTGTTACTATTCTTTCTTCTGACTCTGTTAATCAAGTGCTCCATATCCAGGAGGCAGCTACAGTGCCTACAAGTACAGGACTGAAATCTGGGTGGAAGCAACAGTGGAACTAGAAAAAGTCCCCGACAAGCTGACAGGCAGACCCTTTATTCCTTCTGGACAGCAGTTTCACATCAAGCAGAAAACTCTAGGGATCCAGTTATTTGTTTATTTAGGACAACAACTCTGGTTCTTAAATATCCAATTAACTCAGCACTTCATAAACAAAATGCCTTCCTCATTTCTCCAGAGTATTAATCTCAAGTGTCTGGATAACAGTGACATAAAGTAACCTACCATGTCTTAATACCAGGACACAGAGGTTCTCCAGCCTGCATTTTTAACAAAATCACAATTGCAGTGCACAGTGCTCCAGCAGAGCTTGCCCTCCTCCACTGCACCACGGCACTTCTCAGGTCCTAGTCCAGCCAAGGCAAGCACAAACACTGCTCTCCCCTGCTGCTTCAACCAGAGATTATTCTCCTCAGAGAATAAACCACAGCAGAATGAAATGTATGTCCTTAACCTAGTACATTGATTATGTGAGCTAAGCCACTGATGGAGACGTATTTACACTTAAATGTCTGACTGCAAGGGGGAGGGCTGTGGCATCACTGTGGAAGAGGGTGATCTCTGCCATGGGACCAGGGCAGAAAGCTGGAAGGAGAGGCCACAAGAATTGTTAGCCTGCCAAGAATTCCTCCAAGCACAAGACAGTTAGAAAGAAATGTAGGTTCATCCAGAAGCTGGGGACATCATCCAGAGAGGTGCAAGTACATGGATCAAGAATTTGTGATGCAAGTACTGGACTGTGCTTTCTCCCACAGTTCACTTCATCGAGGCACAGCTATATTTCCAAGCCCCTGAACCTTCTTCAAGCACCCTTTTTCTCTAGGATACTAGCTGGGCTTTTTTACCTAAATTCAAGAATTGTTGCAAGAAAATTTGAAAGATTCCATACTGAATGTACAGGTGACTAAAGCAGACATACAGCTTATATACCCAAAATTGGACTAGTGCAAGATTTGCACATCATTCATTAGACTTGAGTAAACTGATTTCTTCTCTCACAATTCATACCATAACCAGAATTCAAAGAATGTGAACAAACAAGTTTCCAAGATATTAGCAAGCACTTAAGTATCAACTTATCTCTAAAACCTACGTAAGTGTCTGTACAAATCTTTTAAGAAAGGACCAGATATTCTCAAAAGACAAAAACATAGCTCATACTTTTAGGTTCATTAGTACTTGCAGCATATAACTTACAACAAATTCATTCACAATGCTGCATCAATGAGTTTTCTTAAAAAAAAAAAAAAAGAAAGAAAAATGAGCAACATGAGCACTGATACGGTGTGTATGATTAAATTCTGTACACTGTCAACAAATAAAACGAAGAATTACAAGTAAACTTTTTATTGTATCTGACTAAATAATACACACTTGCAGAATTACTGCAATGAGCACTGCCTGCAAATTTCATGCTTTGAGTGAAATTTAATTAACTTGAACTAGTAAAAATCCCAGAGGGTTATACTATTTGTAAGTGAGAAAATAGAAGTCATGTCTGCGTGACTGGGAATGGGAATTTGGCTAGCCTTGTTTAATTATGGTTCCTCTTGAAAGGCACATAAATATTTATGTGAATTTGTGCACTGACATTTGTTGCTGGACTTGAACATTCAAAGTCACTACAGATAGCTTCTAAATGCATCTTCTACATACACAGCTTTTCCTCTATGAACATCCTGTTACTATAACTTGGCTTGCCTTCCTGACAAGCTAACCTGTAGGGATAGGCAGGAAAGGGAAGTAAAGCACTATTCATTCCTAGGTGATTTATGAACCTATGCATCCTTCCTTCTGCAGCAGAAATTTGGCATGCATACACACACACAAAAATGTGTGTATGTCTGTGCCCTCACTGGAAGAAGCATCTGGGGGAAAAACAATTCCAGCCATGAATGCTGTCTGTCTTGAGTGCAACTCCTGAGAATGTCACTGCTCATCTCATTTCCAACACTAGCCCATCCTGTTTTCAAGTGCTGCCAAGTGCCGAGACACAGATGAGGAGTGGGGCAGCTAAAACTCAGTAAGCAAAATGAGATGTACAACTTCTCTCTGATACTCTCCGTAAAAAAGTTATCTTGCTGCTAGGAAGAATTAAAAAGATTTAAAAAAACCAAGTCACATGGACACGGCCTGCAGAGATGAATGCACATATGCTATGGGAAGCTTTTACTACCAGCCACCCTACACAACACAGAACAGTAGCTTGGACCTATGTAGCAAGAAAAATCCATTTAGCAGCTGTCTTACAGCAAGAGGGCAAAAAATCCCAACAAACCAGCAGAGGGAACAGATGTTTCACAATTTTGTCTTACACTGAGGCTGTAACACCACTTCAGCTGAGTGAGAGTTGCAAGTGAAAGGCAACTTTTTGCATTTAACTATCCATTTTAAACACTCCCTTATAATCTGAAGTCATAAGTTATACGAGCAGCTGAGACAATGCAAAGGAATTGGGAAGAGGAAGAGAAAAGCCTTTCTCATTTCCTTTCAGTGGCAGCAAGCTTTCAGCTGTGCAACAGACTTACTAATCTATTTGACATTGCTCAGAATAAAAAACTACCAATTAAAAAAAAATCCCTAAAAGTGTAATTACAGTTCTGAACAGTTACAAGTATTTGTGTGACAGAAGGTAAGATTTGCAGACTGAGCGTACCCAGGGTGTTGAAGCTGGTCTGGAACAATTAAAAGACAGACACTTCAAATGGTAAAAATGCAAGTTGTGTTCGGAGCTGGGGAAATTGCAAGTGTACACTAATCTCATCTGATTGTCATCATCACAAGTGTAACAACTGCAGTGTTCCATCTTAATTGCATTCACAATTGACCAGTCATACAACAAGTACCTCAAATAAAATTAATTCCTTAGGCTTTTTGTCACATTGACAACACACAAGATTTTCAGCAACTGAAATGGAAAAATTGATTAACATTATATTCTGCTGCATCAAGCAAACATCTTCTAACCTTCCAAGGAGCTTTAGAAAGAGACTATTTTTATTCTCCTTTGGCATGCTAGAAGACTTAGTATAAATTAATTTCAAATGGGCTGCCTTCAATGGTACAGTTTTTCAAGGACTCAGGACAATATGCTAGGTATGCTTCAAGGGCACCTCCAGAAGACAGTATAGGGGTTAAAATAAGGATGAGGGTCCATGCCCTAATGGCAGACATTGTGCCCTTAAAGGGGCTATATCCACTCTGACCATCAGAAATAGGAAAGAAATTCAGCAGAAGTACTGAGGAAAAAGAGGAAAACAGATTATTATGAGTTGTGATTTGGCTGTAGTGAGGGAAGCAACGTAGAACAAAGAAGATTTATACTTATAAGGAGAGTACAGTAATTCCAATAACCTTTTCCACTCTTACATAAATTGAGCCCCCAGGCACTTGATAAAAGGCATGCACAGCACTTTTTTTGAGCAGCTGGAGAGCTTCTACTACATACTTTTTTAAAAAGAGTTCTCCCACAAAGCTATTGAAAATTGCAGTAGTGCTGTTTCCAGAAAATCACATCCTGGTTCAGTGATAGAACAGCCTCTGGTGGCTCTATAAACAAAGTGGTTCTGTATAATTTAACAATTAATGGTCACTTTAAGGTGAGCCAGTTAAGACTTTTCCTTCAGTGGATCTCTCTGTGATCACTCCTACCAGATCTGCATCAAATGACTCAGACAAAGGAAGGCTGGTTACATAAACAGAAGGTAGGTGGCTTAACAACCTTGATCTTATCACAGACCTGTCAGGGGAGAGAACTGCACGTTACTGCAGAGCTAACTCACATGTCAATGCACTGGAAAAGAGTCAGATGTTTTCCACATCCTCCAATTCAGGAATGCTTTGCAGGGTTATTTATTGAGCCAGTTCAGATTACACAGAATAGCTTCAGAGCCTTCACCTGCCTTGCCAAGGCCGTGCTTGCTACTGAAGAGTCACAAGAGGAAAATGGATAATTAAATCTATTACAAACTTGGAATCTTCAGGATTTCAGAGCCTATACACTTTTGAAAAATAAAGGAGGAAGAGAAAAAGAGATAAATCTCACCCTTTCTATTAACAACTGACTGTAAGCAAAACTATTTTACAAATCTGACATCGTTACAGCCCAACACCCAGAGGTGCTCCATTTTTATACTCGCTCATTCTTCAGCCAGCAGCAAACTTTCTAGCACTCTGCATTAGCTTTCCAGGACACATGTTTGAAAAAAAAAAAATAAACCTTGAGAAGCCACATTTAGCTTCTCAGATCTCTGCCAGTGTAATTTACAGGAGTAACAGGTTAGACTGACCTAGCTATATATGAGAAAGATACATCACAGCTGGACATCCTAACTGGTCTGAAAGCCTCTGCCAAGCTTCCACAGGCTTTTGAAACACAACCTATGATTTTCAACAATGTTTCTACCTTTTTTCTCCCAACAGTGAAAGAGAAGCAACATGCCCACTCATTCTGCTACTATACACTGGAGGGACACCCCTCCTTCCTTGCTTCAACCTGAGATGTTGTCTTTTTTCCAGCAAAGCTATTTCTAGAGCTTATTTACCAGTTCATTCAAGTCTAGACTTTCTAATTTTGCAGCATAATCTGTAGCTCAGTCACCCATGAAACTGCTGAGCAGCCTGCAATTGTGTGCAAATCCACACCATGGGTTGTGCTGCCTGAGCTCAGGTACAGTCATTAGCAACAGCATACAGCACTTTAATGGGAAGCTCTTTAAACCTGCCAGGAGCATTTGCCAGGAAAAAATCTCTCTTCCTTTCCTCTCCTTCCCCTTAAATATTTTAATTAATACCAAAGTCCTAGCTGTGACTCCAGAAAGTGACAAAAGCAGGGATCCTGACAGGGAAACAGAGACAACATAGGACAAGAACAGCTGGAAGGGAAGGCTTTTTTCCCTTCATTCATTTAACGGCCCTGCCCAGTGTGAGCCCCCATTCCCCCTCTCTCTCCCAGGCTCAGGCAGCACAAGAGACACTGTGCCAGTAGACCTCCCAACAGAAGCAGGGGACAAGATCAGAGGGCACATCCCACTGGTCTCCAGAGGGAAGATGCGTGCCTTGCCTGGCAGAGGGCTCAGGCAGATGCTGACCAGTCTGATTTGGGCAGCAGCTTGTGAGAGGAGAAGGGGTGAAGGGGGAACTCCTGCCCTCAGCCATGAGAGCTCTGGTGTCAGCTGGTGGCAAGGAGCCCCAAGGAAGGGAGCTGTGCTGAGCCAGCTGCAGCATGTGCCCTTCTCCACCAACACCCAGGAAAAGGCTGCTCTGTGGTCAGGGCCAAGGCAATGACCCAGTGAGGCGAATGTGACCCAGATGCAACACCCTCCCCACCCTCAAAGTAATCAGATTTGCTCTCTCCCATGACTTCAACATTTGCTGAGTGTACTTGGTCCCATGTGAGTTGCAACAGCAAGCAGAGCTATCTGCAGTAAGACTGGCATGCCTTGGCTACTGCTGCAAATCCACAGATAGCAGCAGAGGCGTTACTCAGGCACCCGTGACCCTGCTGAGGGCTCCCACACCTCTTCCTCTCCCTCTCAGCCTGTCCAAAGGACAATTCCCCTCAGGGCCATCTCAGGGCTTTCCACCCCAATGGGTAAAGTCAAACCTCCTGTCCTTTGGCTGGGCACCAGGCTGTGGCACCCTGCATCCATCCGTGCTGAGCTAATAAGGGCACAATGCCTATCCTTCCTCTCTGGATGTGCACACAGCAACAAATACCAAGCAGAAGGCACCCTGAGAAAAAAAAACAAAACAAAACTACTTTTCCCCTACCTTCTCTTAACCTGTCTTCCTCCAGTCCCTAATCTATACTCACTCCTACATTTAGGCCATACATGCCCTTCCAGCCACAGTGGCCAGAGCGTTCCTTTCATCCCTTCACCATTTCTCTCCACAGGAGATTTCACCACTGGTCCCAGCACCCTCCTCCAACAGGAGGTGGCCCATTACAGCAGAAATCTGCTAAGCAAGGATAGTAGGGGACCCACACAGCATACCACAATGGGCAGCTCCAGCTCTGTGCATCACATTGCTGCTGAGTGTTGGCATATTTGGAACAACTGTACCCTCCTGGGAGGAGTTTCCTGAGGAATCTTCTTGGTCCCTGACCATCCAAAATGTGTGCTAACTGCTGAGAAGCACAGGAATCCACTGAAGATCGATAGGAAAACCTGTTTCCAGGTAGGAAAACACTTCTGGAATACAGTAAAAGCTCCTCCTCTTTCACATCAGCATGAAAGAAAAGCCTTTCAAAACTGCATGTATTTGCTCAGTGGAATAGGATTTACTGCCTTTCTCCTGGATGATGCAAGGACCCACAGCAGCCAGGCGGGGAAAGCCCTGGACTCATGGCTTTTCTGCTTCCCTCCCTCACAGCAAGTACCATCACCTGCACAAAGCCTGTCTCTTCCTGCAGCCTCACTAAAAAATTTCATCTGAAACACCTCTTCCAACAAAACTGCAGCAGCTGCAGGAAGAATTTTCAGTTTAACAAATCAACATCCCAAGGTGGTTCCTTCAGATAAACCCTGAGCAGCTCCAAGCAAGAGGCTGTGCTAGGAGGCCACAAGAAGCAAGCTCACCACAGCACTGAAGAAAGCCCAAAGAGGAGCACAGGCAGATCCTGCTGTCCCTCCACAGAAGGCAGGGCTCATCCCTGGTACACTCTGCACCTTAGGGCAGACAGCTCGGAAAACTGCACTAGGCAATGAAGAAGAGCGTGGTTTGAATGAAGGCAACTCAATCTTGGCAGCTCTGTGTTTTAAAGACAGCACTTTGGTGCTCTCCTTGCTCCCAAAGCATCCTGAACTGTTATTTACAATTTCCCGCAGGCAGGTCATAAATCCAAGCGCAACTAGCAAGCTCAAGACAGTGTAAAAGGATCCCAGAGGCAGACTAATTAACTTTGCAGGCTATGCAAGCCTGTGCAGTTTTCTTCTGCACAGTAGCTTTGGAAATTTTGGCTAATGGCTGCCACTAACAGGTCAAACTTTCCACTTTTCATTGTTCAAAGCAGCCAGCTGGGAGTTCAGGGGCAACAAATCTCCAAGGGTAGAAATCAAGGCCATTAAGGGAAAGGGAAGAGAGGCTATGAATCATGAGAGTACTCTACACACTTTTCTGACTCCATCAGAAAAGACTGAGAGGAAGCCTAACAGATTACAAGGACTAAAATCAAAACCACTGCCAAAACAGAAAACCCTACAACTCCCATTCTCTTGAGACTCTGGGGATTATTTCTCTCTGAATACGCTATACCAAGGTGACTTCTTTTCTGTTTAAATTATTTCATACAGTAAAAACCCACTCCCCTCATCTCTTGAGTCAGAAGGTCAGAAGATTTCTCAGAGGCACAGGTGCTGCATCTTTCACATTTTCTCACCTCCACAGAAGCCTGCTGATGTTCAGCCTGCAGCTAATTTCACACAGATCTCTCCTAACACCTACCAGCTCTGTTCAGGCATTGTCTATCCAGCAGTGGTTATAGCAAACACCTGAATTTTAGACATGGTGGGGATAAAATATCAGACTCAAATCATTGCTCTGCATCAATTAGAGCACGAAGCAAACAGAATATGTGATTTTCTGAATGAAAGCCTGGGCTGACAAGCTATTGTCTGATCTAAAGCAACACCTACATTCTTTCACTCCAATCATAAAAATGTCCATAATCAAACTACTACTTAGGTGGCATTTTCCCATGAAAGTCATCAGTTGCAATCTCTTAAAAGTTAAAAAACCTCTCACCAAGTAAGAAAAACTAGCATGCTGTAACTGGGCTGTGAAAAATCCTGACAAGCCTATTTTCCAGCTGGACTTCACACTGGTAATTGCTGAAGCCCCCTCTCATGGGAACCACACAGGTTAAATTACTTTCCCAATAAAAGCGTAATGTCTTCAGTTTTTGGTGAAAGATTCTCACCAGAGATGACATGAGCAAACGCAAGAGAATTTAAAAATCATGAATCTCGGGTACCATATCAGATATAACAACAAAGTGCAATGCAGAACAAACTCTTGTCTGTTGCAGTCAGACTTCTTTCCCCTTGGCACAGACTAAAAATAAAACAAAACGTGTGGAACTTCATACTACAAAATACTCTGTGCAAAGTAAGGATACTGTGCTAAATCTTGATGGGTTAGATACCATCCACAATAGGAAGTAAATAAAATTTTATGAAGATCTGTACAGCAACTTCCAGGATATAATTGGATAATACTTTTCCAGAGCCATAATAAAGAGGAGGAAATTTTGTGTTTTCTTTGGTTGGTGTGGTGCTACCTGTTAATTACAAACAGCCAAGGAAGCAGAGGATGCTCTCTGGAACAAATCCAAGGGACACAGATTAGGCTGGTAGCATCGTGGATGCACCCTCCAAAGGCAAGGCCTCCAGAGGGGGTTTTCCAGTGTTCTGGCTCCAAGTTTACTAGTTACCCCAGATGGGAGCATGTAGGTATTTCTTACAAGTTTTCCCTCAAGTTTCTCTCAGAGATTTTTTTCCCCCTCATGAAACAGACAAAAACAACAACAACAACAACAACACCCAAACCAAAAACCTCAAATTACCCAACCAAAAAATAAAAAGAGTTGATAAAAGGACTTCAGGGTCTTCTAACATATTTTTGCTGTAATATTGCGATCCTGAGGCAGGGACACGGGATATTTCTGCAGGTAATAGAGGAAGTTCTGAAAAATTGCCATACTGCTAGAGGCAGCCAAAGTGGTAAGTCTCCCACTGAGCTCAATATTGCGTGGTGAAATCTACTCCCATTACACATTATGGCTATGAATCAGGTAACTTCTAGGTTTAAAAAACAACAGACAAACCCAAGCCACCTTATAACTTTTGAAATGAACTCTGAGACAGCTTCACAGACTGCTTTGTAGTAACCTGAAGAGAGAGCTGCAAAATCCTCCTTACCAAAATTCAGGCTAAAGCTTATGCAATCAATATGATCCTGGTTTGATCTGTTTGAACAAAAGCAGGTAGACAGAGAACAGCAAACCACATACTCGATAAAAGCACATTTGTATGGCGATGAAGGAATACTCACGCAGCGCGTACAGGGAGAGAACTATTCCAGCCAGGCAAAATCCCTCGAAAAACCTGAGTGTGCTGAACATGGTCACATTCACTGAGAGTGCCACAGTCAGTCCAAATATCAAAATGAATATGACAGAGAAGAGCAGTACAGGCCGACGACCAACCCTAAAAATAAGGAAGTATGGAGAAATAGTGTTAAAAGCCAGGATGGACATAGTGCTGGATCATTAAAACTGGCAATCCCTTCCAAATATTGCCACCCATTTTTAATGCTTGTTCCACTCTTCTCTCTTTTTTTCTTACTAAATCTCAGATTTCTCTGCCAGCTTTGCATTGACAAGTCCATCTCAGAAGGGATTAAGCAGAGACAGCACGTTGTATTGGTGCTTGATTTAACCAGCATTTTCAAAACAACAAAGATAAACAAGAAAGCATCTGGAAACTACTGTAAGGCCATACATAAGTCCCTTGGAGATGAAAATCAACTTCTCAGAGCTTTCTGTAATAGCACAGGAGGATATAAGGTATTTTACACTGCATGGCATTATATATTTTTTGCTGCAGAGGTCTCCTCCTCCCAAGAGACATGTGCTTTTCAGTCTCATCTACAAGAGCAGCAAGCTCAGGAAACAACTTTTCTTGGTCTCATTTGTTGAGTAGAACCCTAACAAACAAGGACTGAGCACAAAACAGAGCTCAGGTCACTTTGCTGAGCCTTAGAGAATCAATAATGACACTGACAGGAAAACTGTGAGCTCCGAGGCTCTCCACCTTGTATCCCCATAGCAGTTGGAGAGACTCACAAAACCAGCCAGATTGGAGGGTAGGGTGAGGAATAAACCACTTCAAAAATCGTTACAACAGGGAATAGGACTTGGAGCCCTCTTTGCAGCTGCAACCTGCAACTGCATGTGTTGGTAGAGTGCTGACAAGGAGGAAGAGCTATGCTACCACTGAATGTGGGGTCAGCCACTGCAGAGTTTGGCTCTTTCACGTCCAGGGAACAAGAGATTTTCAACATCTCTTATTCATATGTTTAGTCTTTATAATTCCCCTTTCTCTCCCCTCTTTCTGTGCAAGGAGAAGACATGTAGCACCAGAGCACAAGGTTATTTTTAAGCAAGAATTGGATCATTATGTGGAGATTTCCAAAATTTTTCAACTTGTCAACTCCCACAAGTTTTCCAGTGGAACTGAGGATCCCTTTTAGTCAGCTCCATATGCCATTTTCGCAAAGAATACATGAACTTGCTTTTCGTAGGCAGCTTTCACAGACCCATTCAAAGCAGACTGTCAGCTGCAAGCCAGCCATCAGGTTGAATGTCAGCACAATAAAGAGCATTTAAATCTCACAACTTAGTCCGGTTTCACATGCTGTAGCATTTCTATTCAATTATTTCAGCAGATTGTCACCAGCAGTTATAAAATACATTATGCATATGCACTCACAGTTAGAACTTTAGATTTTGCAGAACTTAAAATAAAATAGGGACTGAAGGGCTGAAAAAGAGACATCATTATAATTTTTTACACTTTTGGGAGCTGGAAGAGTGCACCAGTCATCATTCAGGCTTTTTCAAAGTCACACCTAAGAAAGTGCTGCCATGGCTCCTTGCATGAAAACAGGTTTATTATTATTTTCAGCTATAGTATTACCTGTGAGGCCCCTCAAGGACTGAACTTATCGGCTTTAGCCATTCAAAGCTTTTAAAACATAACCAACATGCAAGCTACAGAAAGCAAGGTCACTCCATCGGGGTGCAAGCACAGGCCACTGGAAAAGGAGCTGCAGTAGGGCTGAGGGTGGGAACACAACATCACTGTCTTTGTGATCCACAGCACACTGGGGACACGTGGGACACGGGGACAGTGACTGCTGTCTGTGCTTCAGATTTTGTATTTGCAGAACACTTAGGCAGAGAGGGGAAATACCTCATGTAAAACCTTGAATACAGGAAAAAAAACCCCTCTGAACTTTGTGCTATCAGCTATCTGCACAGACTTTTGCAGCCCCATTTTTGTTATGCCAAGCTGTAATTCATACCAATTAGTATTTGTGGAAGTGTTTTGCAGATGAAAGGCATTATGCAAACACTCAGAATTAGGAACTTAATTCTCATCACAAGCCTGACCTGCCATTCCCTGATGTTGATTGAAAAAGACCTCATGCTTAGCATACTTCAGTTCCCTTCCTCCCCTCCTCCCACCCTCTGTACTCAAGGTTATCCATCATTAGGACACAGAATTTCTTCTACCGTTATACAACTTACACAACTGAACGGTTGCTACTAATGAAAAAAAATCAGAAAATTCAAGAGCCTCCTGAGACTGTAAAAACTAATTGAGACCAGATAAGCCCTCTGGTAAGAGGCATTTCCTCACAAAAAAAACTAGTCATCTTCTTCACCAAGGCATGCAGCACACCTCAAAAAAACAATGCTCCAGGGCAGCTATCAGCCATATATTTGGTGATCCAGCAGTGTTTTGACAGGATGGTGTCCTAGAGCATTAAAAAGTGCCTTTTATATGCAGACAGAATTATCTGTCTTACAGTACATGGAAATGCCTACGAAAATTTAAGCCATACACAATTTCTCTGGTAAAACAGCCCCAGGATGCTATCTGCTGCCATCCAAACTGTTCCAGAGAGATTACTGTATCACAGAAGTTTCAGCCTACACTGCATGCTATTATCTAGATCAAATGCTAAATGCTGCCTGCACAGGTAAATAACCAGGGATACAAGCAACCCCAGGCTTTTGAAGAATCTGCAGCCCCCACACGGCATGATAAGCAAATATATGGAAAAGACATTCCTGAAGTCAGAGTTGCACCACAGAGGGACAGTGAACGGACTGAGGACAGGACCTGCTCTTCCCATACTCCTACACATGTGCCTTGCCACCCTGAGATAACCAAGCTTTGCTCTTGCAGCTGATCAAATTGCTCTTCCCATGCCCTTCTTTGCAGGCTCTCTCTTGCTTTTGGGACTGGAACTGACTCGAAGGCTCTAAAAAGCATCAGAGCAGGTGCAAAGCAGGGGCACTACAGGGCAATGAGAGGTACAGACTTACTGTCTTGGTGCTACATGAACACCATGCCCAGCTGCTGCCGAAGGAAACTTTCCACACAAACCTCAATGGGCTCTGTCCAGAGCAGGCAGAATTGCCAGCAGCACTCTGCCTGTGGAACAAGTAACTTATTCAGGCATTGGACACAGCTGGTCTTTCCACAACCAGGCATGTTTGCAGACCTTCCTCCTATAGATTTTCCAAACAGAGCTGTCCCAGTGTGCACACCTACTGTGTTTTGAACATGGAGCACTCAGTTTACTTAGCAAATTGCCTTAATACACTCTATGCCTTTGCCTCACTCAGCTTTAAAAGATCCTTTCAAAGAGGAAAAGTCCCTAATGGCACAAAACCCCCAAAGCATCTTCTAATTATCTGAACTGGAGAGTGGTATATAAGTGAAATTAAAACAGATTTTTAATTTTTATAACACTTTTTATGCATTACTCTGTTTAATCTCCCTGACTCCTGCTTGGGACGGACATCCTTCTTCCTTCATTTTCTCTTTCTACCAGCTACAATCTGTACAACCCCTATGTATCCATCTCTTTTCACAACCCCACACCTTAGCAGAAATTCAAGCTGTGATTAAATAGCAAATTAAATTCCATTTAGGTCTTCTTTGCTAAATGGCAAAAAACCTATTGAGCACAGGAGTCCTGCTGTGTCAGATGCATCAGCTGGTGATGTGGACCACACAGGAGTATGAGAACCAACTTTGGTGGCAGCAAACCACATCCATTCTAGTCATCCAAAAAAGGGTCTCTGTTCCCTCCAGCCACCAAGTTACCCTTTTTCTCCTTTGCACCACAGCTAGAAACCAATTCTCCTAAATTCACTAGACATTTCTAGATATTTGAAAATCAGGGTAATTTCATGCTGCATTAGTTCAGCTAAGCAGCTTGCAGAGGGGTCCAACAAACTTATGTGGCAGCACAAAGTACACACTGGGGATAGAAATGGATGGAAGCTCAGGATGCTCCTTTTGGTGGCAGAGAGCGATTAAATCCACTTACTGCAGCTCTCTCTCAAAGCCAGTGCCTTAGGCAACAAGTTGTTCACTTATTTGTGGCTTATTTGTCAATTATAGCAGCACTTTCCTAACTTGGTAATAAGTCTGCTTTCTCCACACTGATTCCATTTTAGGAAAGCCAAGCAAGATCCCTCATTCATTTCCCCTCTAGACTTTCTATGGGTTCTTAGAACCCCGTTTTACTGTGGTATTTTAATCAAATTCAACTCTATTTCATGCATGTTCCCTACTTCTCTGAAAAGTCATGATTTGTCTCTTGCCCAAAAAATTTTAGTGACTATTCAGGAATTAAGATGCAATTTTGCTAGGAATGCTTGATCCAAATTACTGCAGAGCTGCAGGGGGCCTTTTCTCTCCCAACTGACTGGTGAGTTGCTGAGGTTTTATAAGATTTCCCTAATAGGCAACTCTTCTTCTTTTCCTGTTTTAATGAATGGCAAAAGAATTAACTTGGGGCTATTACAGGCACCAACACTCGTAACTATGCTGGAAGGCACTGAAGTGTCAGGGGCAGCATTATAAAGATATTGTTTCAGCTGCTTCAAGTTTCCACAGAAATCACTTGAGTCATCCATGTAATTTTCCCCCTCTTCTGTACTACAAGACCATCTTTTTAAATTAAAGCTAAATCCTCAGCATCATTGGAGTATTCAATAATGTTTTAACTGCCTCAATTCAAGGAATTGTGATCTACTCTTTTAACGTTTAATACCCCAATACTAGCAGCACATAGGTCAGCAAATCCTTAACACTACATCACCATGTTTGCCTAACAAGAACTTTAAGAAAGAACAATTTGAAAGAAAAAAAGAAAGATTTGCAGAAAACAACCTTCAACTCACCAAATGGTACTGTGTAAGCACAGGGTTGACATTACATTAGTCATGTATTCAGTGAAATCAATGCCGCTTCTAATTCCTTTTGGTCCTTCACTTGGTTAAGAAAACAAAAACCAAGTCCAAACTAAAGGCTTCACTTGTATAATTAGAAAATACTTAATTCTATACTAGCTTTACAGCTGCAATATATTGTGTCAGTGGGAACCAAGTAAGCCAGATATCAAATCGTTGGTTCTACTTAGCTTGATACAAATTACTCAGGTCCAATTAACACATTTACACTGTTTGTCCATCATGATTCTTTCAGAACCTTAAAAACCATTATGTAAAGGTTCCTAATGAACATAAAGTAGAAGGCAATCAAAACAATATTTAATACTGTTATTTAGTAATAGTTACATTGCACTAAAAGATTTTTCACTTACCAGTCAGCTATACATCCTGTTATCAAGTGGCCAAAGATTAATCCTACAAGCAGGGAGAACTTAGCAATATGGACTTTCCAGGCAGAATCACAAACAAGATCCCACTGGAAGAAAAAAAGAGACAGATAAATTGAAATAGATTAACATCTCAGATGGTTTAAACATACTAAGACGTTGTAGAGTTTCTTTCAAATGTCAATTCTTGCACAAGTGCAAGTAAATGGCAGAGGAGAGCTTTCCCCCTTAAGTTAAACCCCAGACCCCAAGAAGCAAAGCAAAGACTCACTCATCTCAGTTAGTTTTATCAGATCCTTAATTATAAGATGACAATAACCAACACTTAAGGGTCCCCCTCTCCAGGCCATAGGGGATTAGCCTAAGGGGAAATCTCCACCAGGTGCTGGCAGTACCACTGCTGCTGCTGGAGCATCTCACTATCCCAGCCCCAGATATCTATTACCAGACCCTTATGAAACCCCACCAGCAGCAGCCCAACAATTTAAGAGCAAGTGCTTCAATTAATCATCTCAGGGCTGCTTGGAATCATGGGGAAAAGCAGCTCCTTTGCCACAGAACCCTAATGGCCATTTGCTCAGGATCTCACAGTATGAGAGTTTCTTTTGCTTTCAGAAAAGCCTCTTGATTTCCCTAGGTGGTGGAAGGGAGATGAAGACTGAATAACAAGTCCTGGAATGGAGACGTAGAGAGCAGCTGGAAGTCCCACTGCAGCTGTACAACTTCTTGGGACAGCAGTGACTTTTCACAGTTCAGAGACTGGACAGGACCTGAACCTCCACAATAAAGCTATGCTAATACCAAAATTAATCTTTCTGTCCAAAGAAAGGGGAAATGTACCATTTCAGGCAACCTGTCACTAGGACACTGCCTCATTCCCAGGGGAAAGACAGAAAAAACAAGGTTTCTAGTAAGGCTTCCCTAAACTCCAAGCCATTTTCCTCTGAGGCAGAGGAAATCAGAAGAACCAGACTGCATTCCTGGCTTTAGCCCAACATCCTCATTGCCCTCAGACATGTAATGTAATCTTTCTTATGTGTAAATTGTGGATAGTTACTATTATACCCTTGAATATATGTATCCTCCTTGTAAGAGGATATGTTTGCCTGCGGTTTGTGAAGTGTTCAAATATTGATGATAATGGCAGCCACACGCTCCTCATGACAAATAAGTACAGCTAACTTTGGAGAGTCAGATACTTCAGAATTGAAACTTTGCAGAATAAATGGCTGTTTGTGTGTAATGTAATAGTAGCAGCCCCCCTGACACCAGTAATTGAAGTTCCATAGCCAAAAACACAAAGTAAAAGTATGCAATTTATTTTTAAAGGTCAGATGCAACTTCAAAAAAAACTTCCCTCAAAAGAGTTCAATTAACTGCACTGTACTTTGAAGAATTTCCATGATGCACAGCCCTTCCACAAACAAAGCAAGACTCAGCCCTCTGGTCCAACACCACAGATGTCCTCACTACAATATACCATCTCACCAAGAGGTATAGCAATTTTGTGGCCAAAAGAAATGTGCCAGCACTCAGGCTCAGGCTTTTTGCTTAAGTTAAATGTATCTTGAGTTCCCTACTGCACTGATTTGCAGAAGTTGGGACACATACATTTCATCTTCCACCCTACAGACTGGAGGCACTAAAGAACCATAAGCAAGTAGTATGAGCAAGGACCTCTTCCACCAAATAGCTATGAATACTTTGCAGCAAAGAACTCAGCAAGGAACTGTGGATTGCTCTCCAAAAATGTTGACTTTTCAGAAGCAAGTAGAGGAAATGTAATTACTAATACTAGCAATTCTAGAACCAATCTCAGCTAGCAAACAAGAATATCTGCCCAGACAAGCTGCAAACAAAATTAAATTCTGAAGACACATCTGAGGCAGATGCAGTCTTTAAAACTATCCAGGTTAATTTTCACAATCCGGAAGTTGTATATGCTGCTTAAATCTGAGAATACATTTTTTTGTTCCTAGATAAAAAATTAAGTTTATTAAAAATATTCATATTTATACCAGAGCAGATTTAAAAATTCAATCATTCATTTTTATATTAATCGATGTCAGAGGAACAGTAGTGTCCTCCAAGTGCAAAAGGAAAAAGGAGATCTCCTGGTGCCTTTCCATTTTCACAGCTTGCTGTTGCTGGCCGGCCCTCGCACAAGCCCCAGGCAGGGAACGTGCAGTACCAGATTACACTTAGGCAAAGGCTTGTGGCTGGAAGAGCCAAAATCTCATGAAGGGCTGTTATGAAATTCCAGCCCAGGACAACAGATGTCAACCCCCCCTGGCACACTGGCACAGAGAGCAAGAGTTTAAAAGCAGGAGAAAAGTCACTCTATCAGCTTGTCCTCCAGTGGTGCCCAAAACACACCCACTCCTGTTGATAACTTATCTGCAAGTCATCCTTTGTTTGTTTGGTTTTGAGGCTATTGTCCAGCTCCCCAGCTGCTCTGAAAATAAAAACATGTATTTCCTTGCAAACCCTGCATCTGGCCCTTTCCTGCCCTCTGTTAAGTGCTCACTGCAGGCCACCAGAAATCAGAGCTGGTCCCCCAAGCCCACATGGACAGACTCCTGACAGACCAGGCAGGCCCTGACCTTTCCAAAACATCTGCAAATCCCTCCAAGTCTGTAAATACACAAATAGTGGAATATATCAGCAGTTGATTCAACACACAATTCTGGAGAATCTGCCATGACCTCAGATTACTTGCTCAGTACTAAGAGCTGAATTATGTCCTGGTTTCTCCTTTGGCAGCTGTCACAACCAGAGAGTGGTCACCATGAAGCAGTTACCCAAAATAAATTTGGCAGGACAGTGGTAGGTGCCACCAGGGCATTCAACTTGCAAAGGGAGATGAGAATAAGGAGAGAGACAAAAAGTGGATGCTGGAGTCAAAAGCAGCCTCAGGTAAATATGACATTAATAGGACAAAAACCAGATTTAATAACGAGTGTATCATCCCCACTTATCTTAACACAGCTGCAGAGAAAGCCAGCAAAGTTTTGTCATACTCAAAACACAGAGATTTTGCCAGAGATCTGTGCTCCTCTTTCCCTTCCCCATGGAAAAACCTCAGCTCTGAAGAGCTAGAAATAAAGCAGGAACTTTAATACACCATCAGTGCTGCCTCTTCCCTTACATACAACTGGGCTCAGCAGAGCAGAGCAGAGCTGACACATGCCCACATGGCACAGCTGTGCCCAGAGCCATGGCAGGTCCTGCTCCAAGCATCCTGCAAAGATGACACTTTCCAAGGAGAAAGGAGTGACAAGCTCCCATGGCCCTGCAGAACAAAACAGTTGGATGGGCAGAGCTGATGACAGTTCGAGTGGCTGTCCAAGTAAATCTGCACTGGGAGATTGTTTTGGCTGAAGACTGGACAGTAATCCTCTATCACCGCTTGCAAAGGGTAGATTAATCTGTTACAAGCAGGGAAACCATTAAATCCTATAACTGCTCTGGCTGAATCCCCTGGTATTCCACTTGGGAGCTGACAGTGCTGAGCCTGAAGAAAAAGTGTTTCTAAACTTACCCTGGGATTTCTCTGTTTCTCTGTTCTCTCTGCCCCTGAGTTTTTTATGTCTTTCTGTCCTCCATCCATCCTCCCAATACAAGAAAGAGATCAGATAAAGCGACTTGCTAAATAAAAAGAACTGTATTGTTATGCCAAGTTAACTATATTTTAAATATGCTGGTGGAAAAGGAACATAAAAGAACAAAACTTCTTTTTTTCATAGCAGTACAGCAACACAGAGAATTTGCCACCAATGCAGATGTGCAATATATTGGAAGCATTTTTTCATGTTGTGACAGTATATTGTGGTCAAAGCTGGAGGAGTCACACCTTCAGGAGCCTAATGTTTAATTGGTATCAGTGAGTCACCACCTATGCTGTGACTCACTCTAATTCATGGCGAGATGGAGGACTATTTAAAACATGGGATGCCTGGGAAGACAGCTGGCAAAAGTTAACCCACCCAATAGTAATCATCATGCAACTTCTTTACAAGGGGTGAAAACCTGGACAGGGCTCATGCAGTGCATCAGTATTTGCACTGCTACAAGATATAAAAGTAAAATCTACTGCATGTTTGTAACTACAAACACAAGCTGTCTGAGTTAAGGGCTCTTGTCTCAAAAACCCTTGAGCTCCAGTGGCCATAATGCTGTCTGTGGTACCTAAGCACATTGACAGTGTGGAACCACTGGTAAAAGCTAAGATTCCTGCTGAGGATCAGGCTGGTTCTACCTTCACCACCATACCATGAGATATGCAAGGCAGACCCTTCTGTCCCAAGAACGAGCAATGAGAAAGCAGGAGAGATTCTCTGGTACAACACTAACGCAGAGTCTGGCACAAAAAGCCCACGAGAGGGGAACTGGACACACACCCCCTCTTCCTACACTGTGGGTTCACAGTCTGCTTCCAATGCTCAACGCCCAGATTGCTGTTGAAAGAAAGCACCCCCTTCCCCAAAGAGTCTGCAGGTGGATTGCAGCTCTCTTGTGACTGCTCTCTGCAGCAGTTTCAGCAATAAGAGAGGATCCAGAGGATCACCAAAGCTGCTGCCTTGGAAGGTCCTAAGCCAGGCATGAAGCTGCAGCCTTCATCCTTCCCCAGCCAGGCAGCACCTGGCTGCTGTGTCACCTCCTCACTCTCAATCTTGATGCCTCACACGCCACCTGTGACCTCCCAAACCCTTGAGTGAAGGTGGCACTGGGGGAGCCCTGTCCTCTACATATCATGTATGCCACAGCAACAGCAAACCCTGCCTGGGGAAAAGCCACTAGCTTGCCTGCTCATTAGGGAACGATTATAGGACCAATAAATGAAAATGAGAATCGATTCTTCATCGCTGAGGTATGTTTGGTCTCATCTTCCTTTGTTCCTCTCCTTCCTTTTCATCTTTTTATAACCAAACCCTGTCAATTTACCCTGCACAGAACTAGAATCCACCTTCTATACAAACACATTATCCAGTGAGACTTTAAATTTATGAAGGCATCGCATTATGGTAGAGTGTTTTTTTTCCTAAAAACCTCAATGACCTGAACCAAAGTTATTCTAAAAAAGAATAAAATAATAAAAAAAATCCAGTTCTGTTTCTCATACAATATACATTTTAAAAGGCAGAACAGTCTCCAGGTACTTATTCCTGGAGGAAAAGCTTCAGGTCAGCAGACCAAGAACTATTAAAAAAACTCAAAAAAATAGGAAAGCAAAGCAGTCAGTAGTTCTAATACAATATACCTCACAGAACTGAATAATCTGAGTAGTACTCGTAATTAGAGCCACAGGACATCACTGTACCAAGATTTCCCTCTAGACTACTAAAGAACAAAAATTCTCTCCACCCTTTCTCAGCTCCCAGCAAAAATGACACTCTGGCAGCATTTAATCTTAAAGAAAGTGCATGAGATTCAGGAAGTGGCATGATGCTCAACTTTACAGAAAAGAAGTGTGAAGTAAAACCACACAAGGGAGGTTGCAGAAGGAGCCTCCCAGAGGAATGCTCCAGCCCAACTGCAACACCTAAAGCTGGGGGGTTTAGTGTCACAGGCATCTCTATCTTCTTCTCAGCCATGGCAACATGAGAGCATTTAAATTATTTAACCTTCAGAGTTCAGAGTAAGGGTGCCTCTCCTTTGAGATCACAGCAGGGCAAAGTACTCCCAGTCTGCATTTTAAATGTCAATAAAGTGTTCTTGAGAACACGTGGCGTTTTTGTGACCATCAGTACAACCAGCTGGGTGGAAATATCACATTTGAAAATAAGAACATTAAATAGAGTGAAAAAGTAATAGAATTAGTCCTGGAAGACTTGAGGAGAAGGTAAAAAATTTAATAATTTTATCTTATTTTTACCAGCTGCATTCAGAACCAAACCTCTCCAAATGACAACTTTCCTTATGTTTTTAATCAGACACAAGTGGACTGGAAACTAGAAGAGTCAAAAAACACAACATGCAAGAAAAACAACAAAGCAGCTATTAAGAGGTTTTGTTGTTTGTTTTCTTTGAGCAGCCACTCAAATAAACCTACACCACACCTACAGTGGAATGCCTCAACCCAACACACAGCGAACACCTGACTTTCAAGCTGCTTCCTCTCTGTATGACGCTAGACCTCTAAAAGCCAAGAACATCTAACATTGTTCAGCTTTATCGTAAGTGGACGCTTTTGCTGAAATCTTTGACCAATGCCTAAGCGCTTAGAACCTCAATACTTCAAAATTTTTACTGAGCAAGTACACACTGGTATTTTGAGAGGTTTATAATCATCCAGATTTGCAAGAACTTTTACTCAGGTGTCAGAAATATTGCTGGCACCAGACTATGACCTTTAGCTCAGCATCCGCCTTCTTCCCACTCCTAGCAAACCTTGGGTCCCTATCCCCATACACTGGAGCTTGCTAACTCAACAGATGCCAGGATTTGTTTGGGTCAGCTTCTTATCCAATCTGTTTTTCTTACAGTGGAAACAACACCTGCTGTACTTTTCATTCTCAGAAACTAGTAAACCATTTCTGACCACAGCAGACACCTGGCAAGGAAAAACTGCAGCCCAGAAAAATGACTTGTGAACAGTAAATACAATGTCATTTACACAGAAATTGTCAGATTGTTTTGACTGCGGACATGACTGACCACCTGGGCAATGCACCATGTAAAAAGTAAAGCAAAGAAACTACTTTTGATACTATCACCAAAACAAAGGTTTTGAGGACATGGGGAGGGAGAGGAGTGGGGGGAAAAAGAGGGGGTGGCACATGAGCCAGGGGACATGTGCTGTCTTCCAAGAAAGATATAATTAGATTGTGCAGCTTAATATGAACCTATGAAATCAGCTTCCATCCCCACAAAACAGTACAGCATTGCATAACCATGGACTTCATAAGTTTCCTTAATGGTTTCTGAAGTTTAACATAGTTTAAGTTGCTGAACTACATCTCCTTCAAAACCACAGTTTTCTGATATGCACGTCTTAGCTGTGTAATTTCTGCATTAATTTTTTAAGTGCGTATTTTTTTAGTCTGATATTACAGCCTTAAAAAAAAAAGCACAAAGGCTCAGTGCCACACATTGTGTGAACACCAACACAGAACACAGCACTTCCACCTGGTGTGAAAACTTTGTCATCATAATGGGAAACCTAAGACACAGTTTTCTTCAAGCTGCTTGAAACGGGATAGGCAGAGACACAGTGCCTCTTACACTAATTACCTTAGAGTAAGCAGGCTGTGCCCACTGTGCCCCACAGGGAGATGCTGTCCTGCTCACAAGCAGTATGTGCATGGCCCCATTCCACCTCACGCAGCTGAAAGGCCTTTCTAAAGGCTTTCAGTCATGGCTCACCCTTAAGGGACATATCCCCAGCATGAAGAGAAGGCTCAAGCAATATTGCAGTCACAGAACAAGCTCAGAATTTCAAATATGCAAAAGGACACATATTGACTTCATTTCAATGCCAGTAAACTAACTTGGAAAAGATTTTAAATTTAGCGTTCTGCACTAAATTGTTCCTTAGTCTATGTCATAAGCAAAAAGACCCTCCAAGCTCTCCACTGGGAACATCAAGAGAATCCCAAGATAATGCCCCCTGAGACACTGCAGAACTGAAAAATTTCAACTGCCCTTCAACTTCACACTTTAGTTCGGAGCAATTAGCTCTTCTATTCCCAAACTTGCTCTCATCACAGATCTGTTTCTTTTCCCCAATGGGAGAGGGAAGAAAGAAGTTTGCTAAGTAAATAATAATTGCTAATGTGCTAACAATTAAAATACGATTTGCTAATCATATGACAATCTTCTGAATACTCAACATGATTAAATCAACTTTAGTAGCATCCATGTACTACCCACTTCTTCATCACTACTTCTTTCATTTTCTGTAGGAGTTCCCTTTATTCTGAGACATTTAGATCTTCCTCAGCCTTTGCCATCCACAGATTAGTCAACTAACTTGTTTCTCAGCTTATGTGATCTGCTCAGTTTTTCCCAACTCCATAATGTCATCTAACATCAAAGAGTTGGGAGATACAAAATCTTGCTTGAAGCTTTCCTGCTCAGTATTCATAATACTATATTAAAAATTTTCCACTGAGCAGCATCAGGATATTTCAATATCTCTTTTTACATCTCTGTCCTGCAACTAAGTAGCTTTCCTACATGCATTCTGACATGATTAGAAGACTTCGCCACAAAAGTGACTTTAATTTTCAATCTACTCTTTCAATCTACTCTACTGTAACACCTTGCAGCTATTTGCCTCTCTCTGGCTGCATGAAAAGATCATCCCTAAGACTGAGACTGCACACATTGAGAGGTGGCATTTGAGTACCATTCCTCAGTATTCAGCCAACAACCATTTATTCTGGATGAGGTGCATGCTGCTGGGACTGACTTCCCAACCAAACTAGAAAAGTTAAACTAGCTATCAAATTTGTATTTTGAACTGGTCTAAGTAAGCACTGTAAATAGAAGCCACATGTAAAAACCCTGCAACATCGTAGTTAAATATTAACATTCACTATTATCTCATTATCAAAAGTAAGTTAACACTTTGTGGGCTAGTATTTTTCAGGCTGACAAAACAGGCATGCACAAAATATGTTGCAGGCTTGATAGGGCTGACATGGCAACACCTAGTTTACTCTCTTGTTGGGCTTTTTTAAATCCAGGGGAAAAAAACAAACTCAAGTATGGCATGAAACTCTGAAATTGAGAAGGGTGAAGTGGTAGATAAAAAGAGAAAGTCATTCCTCATAAGAAATACTTGCCACCTTAGATAAAAACACCAGACACCTTAACTCTGACATGCAATTATTGCTGCCGTGACCTTGTCCTCTCATCATTTGCAAAGTATGACTATTGCGACTCAGGCAAGAAGAAAAGGAGAGGAGAAAAAACCCCAGGTCTGGTATTAATCCAGACCTAAATAAATATTAAAGGTAGGGAAGAAGGGAGAAAAATATTCCACTTGGTTTACAAATCAGAAGGTGAAACTGGTCTGTCAAGCTTATATTGTTCAAGCAGACAGCATTTTATACAGCTCTGGAAGACACAGTAGGGAAAAGGTCTTACAGTTTAATTTGCAGTCCCTATCCTTAATAATATTTCTAGGGTGCACATTGCAACACTGTCTGCATGATCATGGACTTTGGCCTGAAGGCCAGGAGGAAAGCAGGCAGCTCCAGAGTTCTGCAGAGTAGCAGGGAGATAGTACTTGGGCCAAAATGAATTCCTCCACCACTGTCTGGAGGCAAAGAACCTTTTTTAGGGAACCAGACACCCTGCTCTGAAAACAATGCACAAGGGTAACAATAAATCACTTGCTGCTGGAGAAAGCCAACATACTGCTTCCCTGCATTCCACAAGCAACATTCCTGATTCTCATAGCTTTGCTCCTGGGGGATCTAGACAGGCATCCCAGAAATGAGGATCAGGATACATCCACTTACCTAATCTTTTGTTCTTGTTTTTCAGTGTAACAACCGGCAATTGGGGCTCTCCCAGATTAAAAGAAAAAATAAAAAATACTGACAAAGCCTTGTACTACACACTGAACTTTCCTACCCAGCCCATCATGCTCACAGCACATTTACACTCTCCTCATCAGCTCAGAGAACAGGCAGGAGGTTCCACCCCAAGCACGCCAGTCACACCAAGCACAGCACTGATCCTTCTTCGTGGCAATGGCTACAAACCTATTGCATGTTCCCAGCAGGTATGACACGGCATGGATCAGCAGGAACAACTCAACACACGCATTAATCCCTGTTGCCTGCCAGTTTTTACAGGCTGGTGTGGGGGCAGGCTCCCCAGCACCAAGACTGGGTGTGGATCAGTGCAGCTCCAGGAGTGCTGAGCAGTTATCAGACAGTGAAATGGGAAACCTCTGCAACACACCCTGATGACATGGATTGAAAGGGTGTCGAAACTCCTTTCTCCCTCCTTCAGGTTCCGTCCTTCTTCTTTGACTTTAAAAGGGAATTCAGAATGCACACAAAGCCATCTGCTCTCAAAAGTCAGATGGTAAAAACTATAAAAATAAATTACATTATGAGAGCTAACCACACATTTGAGTTAAGGTGACCAAAACCTGAGAGAAGCTGTTTTGATGGAATTTGGTGCAAGAACTGAACAACCAGCACTGCTGCAAAGCTGCAGCATATTGCTACAACAGGCTACTCTGATCTGCTACACATTGTCTGCAGCAAACCCCAGTCCTTTGTTCTGTAGCAAGATCTCAGCCTAATTAATTCCACAGTTACTTGCGGGTAAGGCAGCGCCAGCCTGGCTGCGCTGAAGAGCGGGAAGAGGAAGGAATATGAAAGGGAGCGAGAGAGGGAGGGAATGAGAGTAGCTGTCCTGAGCAGGGGTGCCAGGTAGGCCGGAACAAATAGACTGACAAAGAAAACAAAAGATGAGGGGGGTACACAAAAGCACTGTATCTCTTTCAGCATTTTCTAAATTTAGCAGCTCTCTAGAACTGATTTGATGAGATTTAAGACTTTTCACCATCAGTATGGCCAAAGTTTTGAAGTTCAAGAAAATCATAAATCTTGTGGTATTCCAGATGTTGTTTCATTAAGAAATGAACCCCTGAAGTTTGGCTGTCCTGTAAGTCTTATCTCAATGTCTCCATGAGAACGGGCTCCAAATTACATGCCTCTTGAGTGCCAGTTCCTTTCTTTGGCAAATGCTTTAGAAAACCACCTTTTATAACTGCAGTCTGGTAGCCAGGGTAAGAAGAGTTAAAACTGTTAGTGCACTTCAGAAATTTGGGGTTAGACTGCCTGCACAGCTGATAAACATTCAACACAGCCAGCAATTTCTGTCACAACATGGGCAGGGTCGGTATATTTAAATTACGTGACAGAGATACAGGATGTATTAGGGAGTGGAAGCAAAAACAAACAGAACCCCAAGCATTTCAAACATCACGTCCATCCAGGAGGTTAAAAAAAAAAAAAAAAAAAAAAAAAAAGGCGGTTGTTTGACATACACATGAAAAATGACTTATATGAAAGGCTCAATAGCAAGCCTTGAAAAGCTGAAAGTTCAATATGGAATTACCTTCCTGAAGGATCATTTCTAGTTGTAGCAATGCTACAAACTATTTATGGTAAGTTGAAATCAGATTCCTGTAACTGAGATGCTTTATCTTAAGGGTGATAATAAACATGAACTGCATGTACATTTCCTGTAGTAAAAAAGAATCCATGTCAGACAAAAACTCAAGACTACCTGCGTTCTGATGTCAGTATTGGTCTTAATTGGTTTTTGTTTTCTAGACCAACTGCTTTAAAAGACTTTGGCCAGTACATAACACTGGTTTTACATAAGTAAAACCAATATCTAGGCTCACTAAACAAGAAGCCTTGTGATATCATACTTGGTTATTTCAAACACCAGATTACTTGCTGTCTGCAGGCAGAGGACATTTCTTCACACGGGAAGTTGCAGGTGCTGTTCCCAAAACAGCCATCCCCTTCCTTGATGCCACTCAGCCAGAAACTTGCCCTGTTCTTTCAGGATGTTGCTCACCTGTGCCCTGATAATCAGGAGGCTCCATCACCACGCTCAGTGTGTGCAAGCGGGCGCCAGGGCAGCTGCAGCAGGACAAGCCAGCAGCTCCCCTTTGCCTCGTCTTCAACAAAAAGATTTTTCAAGTCTGTGAAGGCTCAGAGCAGTAACCACTGACTTTTTATCAGCTAGCTTGCAGAGGGAAGAAGGAAAAAAATACAGTTTGGGACCTCTTGCATTGTTGAGGAAGCCATGAAATAAAATAGTATTAGATGTTTGCTCTGGTCTCGCAGTTTTTCTGGATATCTCTGACCACAGGGACTTGTTGACCCCTTCAGCACTCGTGAGAAGCTGAGAGTCATTCCAAAGCCTTGGCTGAAAGAAATTTAGAACAGACTTTCTGCCCATTGCAAGTCTCTGCCTTGCAGGTCCCTACACCCCCTTCAATCTGTTCAGTGGAAACAAAGTGATGTAGTAGCTTCAATATTGCCACTTCTGACCCAACTACTGTAGTGGGTACAATAACTCAAGGTTTTCATTGATTTGGGACCAGGTAGAAGCCAGTCGGCCAGGAACTAACACTGACAAGACAAATCCTGTCAGTTGCAGGGAAAAAAAAAAAAGAAGCATCAGCATTTCTAAAGTCTCTTTGCAGAGACCAGCCAACTGGAGAATATGCAGAAACAAACGAGATTACAGGCACAAATGGGAGGAGAGAAGGGTGGCACAGTTCTTATTTTGGGAAGGACCTTGTCATAATGATGCCTTCAAAGTAATTAATAAATATATTCTGAAAGTCCATTTAAAATGTACACCTATCCTCTATTCCAAGAAACATTATTCTGCAAGCTGTGCCAAATTCATCATCACTACTATCACAAAGAAATTTGTTTATTTTATCATTTCTGGCCATTTGCAAATACCAGCAATAATCCCACAGGACAGCACCATAGAGTAAAGCACATATTACTGCACAGAACAATTTAATTTCAATTAACCCAGTAGAACATCCAGGAAAATTTTTTCTTAAAAGAAAAAATTCTTTTAAGAGGAAGTTTTCTATCAGGCTAACAAGCTGATTCAGATGAAGGTGTGCCCAGACAAGTGTCTGGGACCTGGGAACTGCAATAAAAGCAAGGAGAAGGAAGACCGGTTAAGCACAGACATCTGCCCTTGCAGGAGCAAAGAGTACCAGTCACAGACCAAATCAATCTAAGTTCAGACATCCTTGCCCCCAGAATATTTGGCTCTTCTGACTTCAGCTCTGCTTGTTTTGGCAGGGACAAATTGCTAGGGGCTCAGCCAAATTGGCATGAGAATGTTTGAACCAGTGGCAAATAGGTAAAATGATTGCCATGTTACTTTGGAAAGAAGATGACTCAACCAAATCAAGTGGGAAGTTGAGAGCCAAGCAAACAGCATTGCAGGAAAACAAGGCATCTGGAGCATAAAAGCAGTCACAACAGGAATTCCCTTGTGACTAGACATGAAATATTATTACGTAATTGCTTCAAGTGATTAAAATGCAGCCTTCAACTAACCACTTCCCTCTTATGCCAACCCCAAGAGGTGGAATGATCTGGAACGTTGCAAGTGCGCACAGAAGGATGATGTGCCATCAACCTCTGCAATATAATCAAGCCCATTCCTTGTCCATCACCCGCTTTTGGTCTCCATTATACAAATTAACATGCAGAACAGCAAACAACCCCACCACTTAACGCAATCAAACACAGAGGATGGGTCATCCTAGCAATGGTGTGAAAAAACCAACAACCATCAATCCTGTAACTAAGAGCTTCCATGAAAACATTGTCCCGAGATAACAGCTGGCTTTGCAGGTGGTCAGAAGATGCAGGCGCTAAAGAAGTTAGGGAGAGAGTAGGGAAAGTCCCTGCTGAGCACACACTCCAGCTTCCTGCTTGGCTTCATGGCTACATATGTTTAGTTGTCACTATGTTGCTCATTGTGTTAATGCTAATAATTTACCTGAGGCACGGCTTTGCAAATGGCTAAAAGGAGATCTCTGGTTTCCCCACAGAAAAAAACAATAAAAACTTAAAGAGTGTTTCTCAGCATCCTTCCTTTGGATGCTGGTGAGATGATACATGGACCATTAAAAAGACCTTTTTTTTTAAACTAGCCTTTTGCCTAAGGGCTGGTTTAGGATGTACCTCTCAAGAAATGCGTGTGCCCTGTGTTTAGTGAGTATGGTGATGTTGATCACAGTATGGTGATGTTGAGATAAAGAATAGATGAAAATCTTCAAAGAATCATTTAACAGTGAAAAAGTCTTGCAAGTGAAATGTGCTAAGGGAAGATATTTATGTACAAACCAAGCTAAAGACCAAGATTTATGTGCCAAGTCAGGACATTAGCTCAGAAGGGTGCTTTAACATGGCCACTGGAATCCCTGTGGTTAAATTATGCATCTGACCTCTTCACTACATGTACTTCAGCAGTGGTAAATAATAAGCACCATGTCCTTTATTACCATTTCCAGTTCTAATGACTGGCAGCACTATAAAAAGCACCGTTCCCAGTGACTCAGTCAAGCAGGTCAGGATAATGACAGTCTCTAACACGGCAGTGCCAGTCTTCAAGCAAGGTGCAAGGCCACCCCTGGCTCCAGCAAACACTCAGAGAAGTGGGTCTAAACAAAGCACCAAGCAGGGCTGGAAATAGCAAGACCTCCACTCCATCAATCCCAAGTGTGACACAGGCTGGGAGAAAATGGGCATCAGGGAAGGGATGCCTGAGAAAGCCTGGAGAGGGATACAGCATCTGATGAAGGGTGTACCATTAGAAGAGAGGCTATGGAGACAGTGGAACTTAACACAGTTTAAGGACAGCTACCTTGCCCCTAAGGAATGGGGAAGTGATGTTGCATATGCACACACATCAAAAATGTTTTATGCTAAATAACCAGAATTGTTTCATAGTTTCTGAATACAAACAATGATGGAACATCCAGCAGCTATTAGCTCAGACCACTGAAGGCAAGTACAAGAGGATTTACTTGCCAAACAAAAGTACATTTTTTATTAATATACTTTTGGCTCCCTTTATGATATTTCAATATAACCCCTGGCTACTACACAGATGAGCATATATTAGACTAAGATTTAATAAAACTCTATTTAGAAAGATGAGAACATTGCATAATACATTACAGAAATAAATGTATTTTTGAGGAGAGTTAAGGGTGATCTGAACATCCAGTCTCTTTAATTCATCTAGAGCAGCTCTTTCTCACAAAGGACAGTGAGATGCATGTAAGAGGAGTCAATGGTTACCAGAATTGCTCCCACAGTATCCGAGCTCCTGAGGACTGATAAGAAATGAAGTCCAAATCAGGCTATGATGATCTTCTGTCTGAGTTTTTCCTCTCTTTCTTCATTAGAATAAAAACAGGCAGCACACCCACCCAGAAAACCCCCAAAACAAAACCAAAGCACAAATTAAGGAGGAATCCTGACCCTGAGAAAACAATCTAATTATAATTACATGCGATTACAAATCAAAGCAAAAAAGCTGCCAGGTTTCTGGAAGTGAGCATACAATAAAAATAAAAACTCCACACTGGAAAAACCCGTAGTCTCAAAAGATGATTATTATTCTTTCTAATACAAAACAAGACAGCAGGGGCCACAGATGTTTGTTTATCCCTTAAAATTGATCTGCCCTTTACCGCAAGTTCTTCCAAAGAACACTTTTTTTATTATCTCTAAAGAAGCATGCAAGACAGCAAACTAACTCTCCCTTGACCTTTTGTGGCCAACTTGACGATGACCTTCAAAAGATTCAAACATTTCCAAATTTTTTTTTTTTTAAGTTTAGACTAAAAACATATTTCAAGATACTTTTTTTCATGCTAAAGCTTCAGTGCTAAACCCCCAAATATATGAATAGCTCGGTTTCTGGATATAAAAAGAAGAAAATCTGACCTCCTTAAATATTTAATTTTCTTATACATTTCTGCATCACAAACCATTCAGATCCAACTTGTGCCTATGTTTCTCTCATGAAAGAAGTGTAGCTGGGTTACCTTTTTAATCCATTCTGTGTTCAAGGTATTGAGAGATTTGCTTTTTGCCTGTTGCACACTCTTTCAAGGGACACAAAGAGCAACCAAAATGATTTTCAATGATTCAATATAAATGTGTGCTGGCTGACCAAAGCACAGTTATGTTGTTCATCTGATTGTTGCCTCGTTTCTTTATCCCAACTAGATAAACACAGTTAAGCCAAAACACTTCTCCCAGGCAGGAAGTAATTTTTGCTGATCTTAGTTAGGAGGGGGTCTTGAGATTAAGGGAACTACTTCCCTGGTGTAAGCATTTCATTTTACATTTCCAGGAACTCCAGCTGCCTGTTAATATCAATAAGGCCCATCTGCAGCCTGTGGGGCTTTTGCAGGGCCGATACTAGAAACAAGCAAAAGCTTTCAGGTGAAAAGGGAAGATGATTTTTTTTATATGCACTACTCAGCAAATATGAAGCAAGAGCAGAAAGTGGCACAGTCTCTTCACTAGAAATTTTCCACTTTAGCCATTACATGGGGAAACACAAAATACAACAGCATGCACTTTCTGTTTCTAGAGTAAACAACTTGTGAGACATTAACTGCTGTGCCAAAACAGTTTTCAAGGGAATAAGTACAAAACCGGGGGAATTTAGGAGAACTTTTGTCTTATTGTACTCACAACAGTCAGTGTTTCTTCACCTTCCCCAAAAATCAACCTGGTTTTTGATGTCTAGGGCTGCTTTAGTATACTTGCACAAAGATAGCTGGAGCCCTCTTTGCAACCTTTTCACCTTATCGGCTGGGGCTCGTGCCTACAGCATCTTTCCCACAGACACCCAGGGACAGCAGGACCGTACCAGGAACCCAAAGAGACACGCTGGGTCCCGTTTCAGGACATAACTTTTCAGCTTAGTGCTGCAACCAGTGTAGGGGTACAAGTGCACAGGCTGGACACCTGGTGCGACACAGCGGCAGGGAAAGGGCTGCGGGAATGCGGGATTGACTTTCTCCGGGTGGGAGGCTAACCCAGGGGCACTTGGCTGACCCAGCTGCGGCACGCAAGGACAGATCCGTATCGTGTCCAGCGGCTCTCCTTGCCTTGGAAAGAGCGGGTGCCGAGAGGGTCCTTGAGGGCCGGGCAGGAAGGGGGGCCGAGGGACGTCGCCTTTCTCACCTTGCTCACGACGTTTTGGACGAGGCCGGCTCTGATGCGGTAGTGCCACTCGCGGCAGCCGCACTCGCTGGCGTTGCCCCCCGCGGGGGTGGGCAGCCCGGGCGGAGGGAAGATGCTCCCGTTGCCGCTGTGGTTGGCGTGGATCGGCGCCAGGGTCCCGCTCCAGTTGCCCTGCCCGTCCGCCTCCCGGCACCAGAAGTCGGGCTGGTCCAGGAGGAAGGAGTCCGAGAACTTGCTGAAGCCGATGACGAGCGCCGGCACCCAGGTGAGCAGCACCAGGGTCCGCTGGTAGCGGCCGCCCAGCCCCCCAAGGAAGGGTAGCACCGAGCCGTCGTAGTCGAGGAGCAGCGGGCTGCAGGCGGCGGCGGGCGGCGGCACCGGCAGCGCCTGGATCTCGGCCCCGGCGGCGTTGGCGGGGGGCGGCCCCGGGGGGGCGACGGAGCCCCCCCCCACGGCCCCCGGCACCGAGCCGATCTCCTCCGGCAGCGGCCGGCCCCCGCCGCCCGCCTCACGGCGCCGCTCTATCGCCATCCAGCCGCCCGGGGAGGCTCACATAGGGGGGGCCGGGGTAGCCCCGGCTCCCTCGCGAGTCCTTCCCTCCCTCTGCTCCGCCCGCGCACACACACACCTTGCAGCCTAAGATATTGCACACACGCTCTCAGCCGGACCCGGCGGGAGACGGATGGGGGAGGGAGAGAGGGAGGAGGGGAGGAAGGACAGGGGCGAAGAAAGGGGGAGGCACCGAGGGAGCCCCTCGCTCTCTCCGCTCCTCACCCGCGCCCTGCGGCCACGAACCGCTGCAGCTGCCGGCCGTGCCCCCCCGCTCCTCGCCTGTGCGTCAAGCTGCACTCATCCCAGCTCTCCCTTCCCCCTTCCCAGAGGCACCGCCGAAAAGAAAAGGAAGGATCCAGCCGGATCCGAGCATGCGATGGGCCAAAGGAGAGGAAGGGAGAAGGCGGGGAGGTTGGAAGAGAAAAGAGAGAAAAAGAAAAAAAGCCACAGCCACCCCGCGAACCAAACCCTGCAACAACAAACCAAGCAAAACCGGTGCAGCAAGGCACCGAACACGCCTCCTCTCCCGGTTTTGGTGAGGAGGGGGAGGAGGGACAAGAGGGAAGGCAAAGGAAGGAGGAGAAGAAAATAACAGCTCCCGACACGGCTTCCCCGCTTCCCGCACAGCTAAGGGCTCCCCCCCGGCCGCGGCAGCAGCGGCGGCGGCAGCCCCCAGCACCTCCCCGCCGAGCCCTCGCAGCCCCGCGTCCCGCACATCTGGCTCTGCAGCAAGGGGCCCCGCCGGCCCCTCCGCGGCCCGGGCTGCGGACGCGGTCACCGCCGCCGCCACCACCGCCGTGCGCCT
>JANRGV010000001.1:67396655-67432632 GCA_024734035.1 Alethe castanea | reverse complement strand
GCCCAGAAAGAGGGCAGGGGAGGGAAAAGGAGGCTCTCCTCTCCTCTCCTCTCCTCTCCTCTCCTCTCCACAAGTGCAGCCCTTGTTATCCTCCCACTGCCCATCCAGTGGACACCTGCACCTGTGGCTCACAGCTCAGGTCATGGCTCTCCTGATAAATCCTTTCCAAAATGTCAAGAACAAGAGCATATTCTCTCTTGTCTACGTACAAACCAAGTATGGCAGCACACATCAGGCTTAAGAGGGAAATCAGAGCATTAATTAGCTCAAATTGTGGAAAGAGCATGTTGGTTTTCATCAAGAAAATTGCTATGAAACGAAACAATGATCTTAAGAACAAAAGAGATAAAAAGAGGTTGGGGAAAAATCATAACACAATATTTAATATTTTTGTTGTATTTTCTATAAATATTTGAAGATTTGAGAGATAAGAGGCTTGCACTGCTATAGTTAAATAGTTTGTAATTATCTGGAAGCCAAGCCAGCTTGTACAAATTCAGATCTGCAGTGTGGTCAGTCTAGCAGACTCTGTCTCTTCAGGCATAACCACTGATTTATATCTTACCTCATAAAGGTCAAAACCCACTTTCCAGTATGATAGCAATGTTGTCTTGAACTGTTAACCACTATCCTGGAAGTGCCAAGCATTTCAGTCATAATGGAGTTTTTTACTTGAATTTATGCAGCTTGAAATCAAGGAGTCTCTGGACTTCTGAACTAAATTTAAAAAAAAAATAGGAAAAGAAAAGAGAGAGAGAGAAAAAGGGAGAAAGAGGGAGAAGGAGAGAGATGGCCCCCTCTGTTTATCCAATGAGGTCTATATTTTATATGGCTTGAGCCCCAGGACCTGGTGCATCTGAAGTGAAGGGTGAAATTTCAGCTAGTTTTGTTCTGGCCAGTAGGCTCTGGCTGTCACGTGCAGCTTGCCAGGGTGTTTGGTCAGCACACACCCAGCTAGCTGAGGAAAGGTGAAGAGCATTAGTCATACCACTTATACTGCAACAAATAACCCACTGCAGACTTGTCCCAGCGTTTTTTCCTTCTGCTGCCCAGTGAGGATGCTGAGTCTGAGGAGTCTGAAAATGCAGAAGACAGTGTGGAAACTCAAGCTCCTTTGCAGCTGCAGTCATCCAGCTAGAAAAGTTTTGCTAGGATGGAAAAGCTGCCAACAGCAAGCAGAGAATGAGATGTTACACCTGGATCAAGAAGAAATGCTACAAGGGATGAGTCAGCAGGAAATAAATGTCTGGCTTGGAGAGGTTTGGCTTAAAAAATGAACAAACAGCAACAAAACCCCTCAGGCTTAAAAAAACCCAAAGAAAGTGGATTGTAAATAATAGCATGAAGAAACAAACCTGGAAGGATGATGTTGGAAAAAGAAATTAGACTTTCATCCACACAAGATTTCTGTTTGTAATTAAGAGATAACAAAGGATTATTCATGTGCTTTTGCTGTAGGCTTTCTCTGCTTCCCACTACCCACTCAGCTGGTCAGCCAGCAGAACAGGAGAGCCTGATGGCCTCAAGCAGCAAGGAGGAGGCTGAGTCTTCCATGCAAACTTGTGTTTGGCATCACGCAAACATTATTTTCAGTCATGCCAGGAGTTCAGCCATCTTCCTCAGGAAGACACTGGCTGGGCAATGAGTTTTAAGCAGCTAGCATTTACAAAGTAAAAAGCCTGTACTGGTGATTGCAGATGTTGCAAATTGTTCCTACTTGTGACGGCATCATGGGTGAACATTAAAGGCTTCCACCAGTTTTGTGGTTGTTTGGAATGAGATAAGCAGTGAGCCCAAACCTACCTTGGCAAGAGCGTTCTGTGTTGTGCAGCTTAGCTGTCCTGACAGCTATCTAAAGCAGGACATTTCTTATCTCCAGCTCCTTTCCATAAGGATCAAGTGTTCCTGGTCATTTGGCTTTTGACAAAAGACTCTGTACAGTTATTAGCTGTAACAATGTTCCTTGGCTTTAGGCAGGAGAGGCCAATTCCACTGTAATGTTGACCTACTCATGGTCTCCTTATCCAGTGTCAGTCTGTTATCCTGACCAGGCACCTCACTGGCTCCTGCGTTGTTTCATGAATCGACCTGGAGCAGATGATTAACTGGTGCCCCATTCAGCTTCTCCTCTCTGTGCTTAAGAACCCACTGGTGAAAGATGAAGATGTATTTGTGTAATTATGCAGGAATTCTCTGTTAACCTCCCTCAATTATTTTTAAAAGCATGTTGCTATGGGAAAATGCTTCTGGAGTCAGTTATTTTAAAGCTTTCTTCTTAGATACTTAAACATATCCTTCCACTATTCTCAGATTGGAGGACAAACCTTTATCCAGCTGGTGAATGTAGACGTAAAGGATGTTGTTCACTCTGCTGGGAATGAGGCATCATACTCACAGCTCCAAAACCTCCAAGCAAACCAGTGCAGTGCTTAATGATTGGCCTTTATTAAAAAGTGAAGCAAATGACAGATAGTAAGGTTTAAAATTTAGGACAAAGTTTCTTTTCCTCACCATCTTAAAAGTGGACAAAGTAGGAATTGTACAAAGCTAATAATTACTTATTTTAAAAACAGAAAAAGAGGAACAGAGTCCGAGTTGGACAAAGTTCAGGGGCTGCTGTTTTCTTTAAGTGAATTTACCTAAAAGTCCAGTGAACTCTAAATCAGACATTTCATTGCATAAGGTGGGGGCTCCTGTGGTGTGACTGATATGAGGCATCTGTATTCCTTCCATATTAAGGGCTGGCTGCTACTGTCATGGAAAACATTAATGTCAACTTCACCTTTTTGCAAAACAGTCAGCATTTGGTTTGGCTGAAGAAAAAATATTTTGGAATGGACCTCAATGACCTTCTGCAAATTGATGCCTGAAACAGGCAAAGCTGAGTCATCAGTTTCGCGGGGCTGAAACCCAGCCCATACATCTGTAGCACATCTTGCACAGCCAGTGTAATTGATGTTGTGACATTCTCCGTCTTCAAAAGAACTTTGAGAGCCTCTGAACAGATTTTGATTGGATACTGTATGTTACATGTAATCCCCGGGAGGAGATGGATTTAGGTATATACTCTGTAACACCTGGGTATTTGGGAGTCTCCCGTTCTGTATGCATTTTAATGGGAAATTTCCAGTTCCTCAGAAGAAAGGAGATTCTGGGATTCTCACAGTTCTGGTGAATGTGTTCCATCAGATCGTTCATGGAAATGAGTGAATTCACTCTTTTATTTATGTGTTTATTCCTTTCAGGGTATCTGACTTGTTATTGATGAAGTCCATAGTATTTGCAGCCCCTTTTTAAAGTCTAATCCAATATCCTGGGAAATTTAAGCTCTTCCAGGGTGGGAGCGTAAGGACTCCATCACTGATCTGACTTTAGGTATTTACTGAACTCCTGAACTTCCTTCAACCTCCCACAAGAAGTAGTGTGAAACAAAGTTTTCAGAAGACAAACCTCTTTGTTGCTGGCAGGATGTTGTATTGTATAGAGAGGAACAAACTGTGTATCATTTTACATTTCATGTCCCAGTTTTTAGCCTCTCCTTGAAACATTTAAGTCTAATCTGTTTTCAGATTTTATTAAAAATTTCAAAAGTATCCCCTGTGTAAATACATTCTGCAAGAGTTTCCTTGCACATCAAATTCCCAGTTTACAGCCCTCCCTGACAGCCAGACTGCAAAAGCTTCATTGTAATATTATTCTCAACAATTTGGTAAATCTTAGTGTTTGCAGGAATAATCCAGATCCTGCAAACACCTTCTATACCCAGTGAATGATCTGGGAGTGCTCATGCTGTTACCCTCACATAGCAGGCACAGAACCACTTGTACTTTCTTATAAAGTGCTATAATTTTGCCCACCACAGTTTAGCACTTTCGCTTTTTTTGGAAAACTTCCCTTGTGGTTTTAAGAGCCATGGTTTCCATTATCTCATTTTAAACAAATGAGGTTGGGTATTTGTTGAGACTCTCTGAAACACCAGGGTCACAGTCTGCTTGCATACAAGGCCACTTGAAACAAGGTTGTTTCAACTCTACATCTCCACTTAAGGATGTATTTTCATCTTGCTCAGCATATAATGGCAGTGATTGTAAGTCTTTCTTTCTTACTTTTCTTACCTTTCTTTCTGCATTGTGTTTCAATCAGGGCATTACCATTTTCTTTTTCCTTTCCAGAATTCAGAAAACTTAATGTATCACTGACTTTCTTGTTTACTTTATCTGTTTTGTAGGGTTATACAAAAGCCCAACACCTCTAGAATTTGCCTCAAGCAATTTTTTTTTTCCAAAATAAAGAAGACACAGAAACAATATAAAAGCTTTTTCTGCAAACTTAGTTACAAGTAATTTGCATCTGAAATTTGCAGTTAGAGAAACTAAATATGTTGTCACTGGGTTTCTGAATAGTGGAATCCCTTCTGAAAAAAAAAACCAAAAACAAACAAAACCAAACAAACCAAACAAAAAACCCCAGGGCAAACAGAGAAAACTTGTTTTCCAGAGCTGTAGGTGGAACCAAGCATAAATTATGGCTGACAAAGTACAATCAAAGTACCACGAAGTACCTCAAAGTCCCCAATAGGCGATTGGCATTGGTAGTCACTGGTGGTGGGGGAAATTTTCATCACTGTCCAATCTCCGTTGCCTTTCCAACATCTAGTTTAAATCCAATACAGGTGCCTGGAGGTAGGAGCCTAGCATACTTTTACAGCTGAAGGTAAGAGCTGGATGCCTCCAAAGAGCTACACCAAGTGCACAAAGCTACTTTACATCTGTTGTTTCCTGTCTATCCACCCTAATCCTTTCAGTCAGCCATACTGGCATGGGGCACGTTAAAGCATGTGCTTTCCTCTGCAGTCTTCAAACAGTAAGAATAGTGTAGGATTGCAGGATCTTAAGGAAAAAGCATTTTCTGAAACATTTGCAATATCCAGCTAGTATGAATTGTTTTGTTGGCTTTGTGCGTACACCGACACACACACACAATTTTTTTTCTAAGATCTAAGATGGTAAAAAAATCCTGTTCCTTAGCTATGGATTGTACTGAAAAGGTTATTTCTGCCGTTCCTTACAAAGTGAACTCCCCAAACACCTAGAAGGCAGAGTGAGGTGACACCCTTTCGCCCTTGTGTCTTGGCATGGTGAGTCTTCCACAATGATCTGCAAAACCGAGCCCCAGAGAAGCAGGGCTCCCACCCCACCTTCCTCCACCACTCTCCTTGGTGAGATGAGGGATCCCACCAAGGAGCAGGAAACCTGAGAATATGCAGGGTCCTTTCACTTTGCCTTGGATCTGTGGGGAGAAAAGCGGCCACATCTCCTCCCTTAGGGACTTGGTCCAGGATGAGAGGATGCAGCAAGGAGAGACTGACCCTTTATGAGAGCTAATGTGGCAACCTTTCTCAGCTTTTAATTTTTTTTTCCTCTTCTCTTCTTCACTTTTCAAGGAGGGGTGAGAAGTATCACAACACAACCCAGTGATCTTCAGCTTGGACTGTGCTACTAAGAGTTGGCTGACACTCTGGGAAGGGAGGATCTGTCTGAAATTCCACTGAGGCTATTAGGAGACTGTGCTCCTTTGGGCCTGAAGAAGACAAGTTTTATGAGTCTCTGGAGAGAGTGTGAAAAATTACATTTAACTCTTTAACGCTATTGTCCTCCCTGAGAGTACTTGTCTATCCTCCTGCTCACAGGAACCTTCTGGCAGTGAATTTTCTGTCCCTAAGTAGAACATGAGAAGCTAGTAAGAACTGAAAGACCTTGGCTTTCCACAAGAGGCCCCATACAAAACCCACCTTGTTCTTAATTTCAGATAACAAATAGGTGGTAATTAATAGGATCAGTCTGTACAGTCCTGCTTGGGACTTGATCTGAAAAATGATTCAACAATACCATGTATTCTACTGGCTGTATATGGAATGTAGTTATTCAACACATTGTTTGTTTCCAGGTATTTGTGATCATATATTTGCGCTTTTTTTTCCTGAGAGTGGCAAAAAGTATCTATTTACTAAATTCTGTCATCATTATAATGTTTAGTCCCTAAGGACAGAGCCATTATTTTTCATTTTCTGTCTATATCCAAACAGCCTTCAGCAGCACTGTAGATTAGCAGATGCAGGTGCTAAATTTAGTAGAATTAGAGAATTAGAGTGCAAAAGTACTAATTAAACTAGTCATGACAGCCACTGCCTTCAGCAGTGAAGCCTTCCAGGCATCCTTGGGGTAAAAAAAAAAAAAAAAAAAAAAGAGGCATGAATTTACAGGTTTTCCAAGGAAAAGTGCAAAACCTCAATCCAGCTACACAGGCTGGAGTGGGACTTTTCCTTGTCTCACCTGTGAGGTTCAGTGCCAACCTGCAGAGGACCAGCACATTCATAGCCTGGAAAAAGAGGTGCACTCAGCTGTCCTGAGGTGGGTGGGGCACTTGAGGTTTGTGTTAGCTGGATAGAAATTCAGTATGCCCTGGATCCTGCCCACCTCTTTTTTTGGAGCTCACATCTGAAAGCATCGTTCTACTCTGCAGCAGAAATAGCAGCAGGATGGTGTAACCCAGCAAACTAAAAGATAATTTCTCTAATTGCCACTGCTAAAGACACAGTCTGGGGTCACTGCACTCAAGTGAGGACTTTCTTGAGTTTTTTTCACTCCTCATGGAGGAGAGTAAAAACGAATATTCTTTGAGTAATTTCTACCCTCGTTTAAGCAAGAGCAATGACAGTTCTTTAAATGATGCCTTCCTTTTAGTGACATCATGGAAACCTCGGGATTTTTAAAGGATTTGAACAGCATAATTCACTAGGAATTTGAAGACAATTGTCCTGCTATGCCAGAGAAAAGAACTCAGCTTTTTCTCCTTGAAAGCAAAAGTAAAACTCTTAAAACAACTAAATCCAACAAACAAAATCCCGAGTTTGAAGTTGTACTCGCTTGAAGTGAAATTCATGACTGGTAATGAACTACCACAAAATGTGCTAGTTAAGTCCTAGCTGAGTCCTCAAAGTAGGTGTTTAAGATGCCTATGTTTTGTGCCGATGCTCTGCAGGAGTGAATTGCACTCCTAGTTCTGTTTGTTTGCTGAAGCTAAGAGAAAGCCAGCAATACTTCCTGCAGATCCCAAGCTTATGCTTTCATAGCTCACTCAAGCTTCTGGCATTTTGTGAAGTAATTAAGGGATGGGTACAAAGGCATTTTGGAGTTTGAGTCTGAATGCGCTGTCAATATTTAAATGTACTGTGTAGCTGTGTGTTGTAATTGTATGGCTGCGTTTAACTTCTCCAGCAGGTGCAACATGCAAAGAAAACCAGCACATCCTGTTTTAGACAATTTACACTGAGCTGTCAGCAAGAGCAGAAATGGACTGATAAGTAGCTGGTGTCATCAGCTGTCTGCAAATGGTGATGACACCAATGAAACAGATGAGATGAAAACAATACGAGTAGATGCAGCAGGAGTGTCCCCACAGGCCAAGTGGTATTTCATGTAATTGTATGAGTGAGCTCGTATTGTTTCCTTGAAATATAAGAACTTATCTTAAACAATAAGTGCAGTTTATCAGTTCAGGACAAGCGAACTGATAAGCTGGGCTCAATAGATTAGACTTTGAATATTGCTGTCATCTTCAATTGGCACACTGGGGAGATGGAGAAAAACAGGAGGGTAAAAAAGGCCCATGTAACATTTTGAATTTGCAATCAAGTGAATATTAATATAACATGACAGATCCAGTGGTGGTCTGACCTTAAGTTCCAGTTTTACAAGACAAATATTTTTTATGAACTAATTTTTTTTCTGAATGGAGCATGAAATTGTTTTCTCTAAGGTAGAGCAAGAAGACTGCATATATCTCAGTGCCCCTGAATTCTGTTGTTTGCTCTTTCAGGTAAACATTTGGCCCCACTATGTAACACAATACATAAGAATTTAAATATTCAGTAGCTGAATGGTAGTCCTTTGTAAACAACAAACAACAGCCTTCTGGCTGTTTCATCCCTTGATGCAGAGTCCATTGTGGCACAACCCTGGACTTCTGTCTCAGCTCACTTTGTACCATCTCCACATATGACTAGGCTTTGGTTTCAACAGAGCAGTATTCTGAGAAAATTAGTGCAGAGCAGTGAGCTGGGGAATAGTTGGGTGCCATCCATTTGTCTGACACAGACAGCAGCTAAAGGTGCAAAATTTCAACAACAAGGTTAAGAGCATGGATAAATTACCACTAGGCAAAACTCACATTAATAAAAGCTTTCTCTCTTAGACCACACACAACTACAAATTAAACCCCACACCACCACTCTGTTCATTATTACGTGTTCCATGGACTGCAAATTTCATTCCAAGATAACAAACCTGCATTCAAAGCCTATTCTTTGCAGCCTGCCATGGCAATATATTCCCCAGGGTCATTTCACAGAGGGAGTGATGGGGGAGGCACAGAGAGTGATGATTTGCAAAGGTCCCACCCGTGATAGTTTCAAGCTTGGCATGAGGATGCAGAGATTCTGATTGTAAGTACTAGGGGCATAGTGCACACAAGACAAGTATCTCCTCACCCATCCACCTTCCCTAACTTCATTTCCCCTCTGAAAGTCAAGAGCTGCCAGACCCAAGGATTTGAGCAAAGCCTTCTCCCAGGCCCTTCTAGTAGTCACATACCACTCATGAAGACTCTGTAATTGGTGCAATGGCTGTGGAATTATGGTGGAACTACAGTAAAATATACTGAGCATACAAACTGTGCTCTACTGTCCATTTTTATAAGCATAATAATGAGTCCCCAAGAGAGCCAATAAAGCCCAATTATTCCATCCAAATGGTCCAGCTCTCAGAGGCTGGCAGGTTTGATCACTAATTGTGTGCTGCTGGAAGCAGCAAAAAATGAAGTAGGATCCTGAAGTGTTATTAGGAAAAACTCAACTTTGATTAGGCTTTTGATGTTATTTATTCTGCAAATGTTCCAGTTCCCCACTGGAGGTCTGACAAGCAATCCCTTCTTCCTGCCCTGCTGCTCCTAGAGAGAAAGTGCTTGGTCATGGCTGGGCAAAAAAACATTGGACAGCAATTACTTCTCAGGATATAAGCACTCCTTTTTAAATTGACTACAGTGATCATTTAGGAGCAACATGATTTACTTCCACCCCTGACAGACATTGTGCTGCTTGTGCAGTATTTTCCACAGTCCCATTCCACTCACCCAGGTCAAGTACTTCATTTGAAGTGACCTATGGGGTCATGAGCTGATATTCCTGAGCGGGTAAGATAAGGGATTTAGGGTGGGAATGGAAGTCTGTATCAGTCCCCTCATAAGCCAACATAAGCCAGCAAGGGGCCCAACCCATTAAGCCACTGGGTAGCCTAGATTTAAGTTACACCAGTGGTTTTAGTAGTCTTATTAAAAGAGCATCAGAGTAGGACAGATGTTTTACTCTGCCAAAGAAGGTATCTTAGACCACATCACATTTACTCCAGGGCAAGTGTGCTTGTTCTTTTATTAATTGCAACAGTATGATATTTCACCTCAGCCAGGTGCATCCTCTGAGGGTGCCTTTCCCTTCCCTCTCCTGTCACACACAGCTGGGACCTGCCATTTGCATGGACAGTGGCAGATGTTCCCCTGTTTTCCTCATGTCTCAGTGGAGAACTTGCTCTCATCCCACAAGCAGCTTCATCATAGCTGTTATTTACAGACATCTGGTAGATTATTTTACCAGAATGACCTTTTTAATTAAAAAAATATTTAAAAAAACATTCCAGCTATCTTAGCTAAAGTGCTGCAAATTAGAGCAATAGTATTGAGAAATAATTCTGTAATGACTGGTGATATGTCCATGATAGACAAACACACAGAGCTTCCTCATCTGCTTGTGCTGGAAAGTCACAAAAATCCGGGAGCCACTATACTGCAGAGAAATTACCTTGGTGATATTTAAAGGATCATCAATATCACTGAATTCAAAGAGATAGAATTTCTAACCTCCCCTGGCAGCATGCAACCTAAGTGTAGTTAAAAATACAGCCAGTGGCTTTTCAAGTGCAGGGTAATGCAGTGCTAGCAATTTAAGGTTTGTTCTCTTACACACAGAAGTTGCACACTCAGCAATTTTAGTTTTCAGTCCTAGAGGTAGAACTGTGAGATTTATAGGGGATGACAAAAGTGATTTTGACCCACTGTCCTTTTCTACAGCTAGTAGCTTTGCCCTTCATGCTGTTGCTCTTGATTAACATTTGCGACACGGAGCTTGGGAATAACACAGGTGATGCACTGGCACCACCCTCTCCAGAGCTCAGAGCAGCTCACTTTCAAATATGAAATATGAATACGAAAACTAAGTCAGAAACTGGTGAGTCCTCCCCAGGGCTCCTTGTTAAGATTAGCAAGTAGTCATTCCCCAAATTCCTCAGCAGGTTTCCTGTTTTCAGGAAGCATTGGTGGCCATTGCATGCCCAAGTGGGGCTGCAGAGTGCTCTGTGTTTCCTCTTGCCCACTGAGTGAAGTGGCTGCTCCATCACCCTGTCTCCAAAGCATACCCTGTATGCTCCACTTGCATATACATACACGCATAATTTAGTGCTGGTCATGTCTTGACAATACAATATTTAATTTTTGTATGCCCTCTGACATGTAAGCCTGTTTTCTATAGTAACTCCACAGATGGAGGAATTACAGGCACCTGTTTTCTTTCCATGTGGATTCTCTGCTATAAAGGATCTGCTCATTAGCTTGTACCTTAGAACGTTAACACAGTTTTTCCTGTTGACCTACCATCTATTTCCTGAAAACTTACAGAAATATAGTATCATTGATATCTCAAGAACATTTATCAAGTTAAGATTGAATTTGTCAACAAATTCAAGAATAATTGTGTAGGAAGACAGACAGAAAACATGACTGTTCAAGCTTTGCTTATCTTAAGAAACAGGCGATGAAACCCACAAATGAATACAACAAAGACAGCAGAGGCAAGCTCCCTCTCCCCCAGGTCTGTAAGAAATTACATCCTTCCTTTCAGTAAAGAAAAACAGTGTTTGTCCCAAGGGAGAGGAAGAAAACACAATGTGAAAAGCAGTCTGCATAGGAAGTATTCTTAGCAGGCAAAAAAGCTCCAACAAACATAGCAATTCCAAGTCCTTTCTCTCATCCCTCAAAAAGCCCTTCCCTTCCCGCGACTAATTCACAATACTGAAAGCAAGCCCCAGCCAGGTGTGCTCATACAGGGCTGGATGTCACTTGACAATGTCAAGAGGCAGCCTTGCCCTCAGAGCCTTGTGGCCAAAATGGACCTGTGGCTTTGAAGACAAAAATCCTTTGACCATTTCAAGGACAAGTATAATCCATTCAGGAGAATGAATTTCAACTTGGGTCACTTTTTGCCATTCAGTGCCTGTGGCTTGAGCAGTAGAAGGAGTAGCCACCAGGCAGAATAAAATCCTGTTGGAAGCAGAAAGCTTATACTGAAGTCTGTGGCCAGACAGGGATGCTACACATAATGGGACAAAAAAAAAAAAAAGACACTGCAGAAAGTGACAATTATTTTGTAAGTTAAACTCTCCCTTGTTAACTATTTTGATAGTAGCAGTAAAAATAGCTCTTTATGGGAAACTCTTGTGTAGCACAGGAGGATATGAAACTAAAAGTAGCTAGTGGAGGAATGCAGTAATTTTTTTTTAAATTTCTGATTTACATCATAATTACTTAGCTTGTTATAGCAATTTCTGGGAAATACAACAAATTTCTCCTGCTGTAACTTTCTTGTTTACATTCCTAGACTAGACACGGCACTAATTTCTAAGTTTCAGCCCTTGGTACCATCTCAACATTCATGTCTGCCTTGCTCTGCCCTGCTGCTTCCTACAACAGTCAGATCCTGTCTCACCCAACACACAGATGAGCTCTGGAGTGGCCATTTCTAAGTACAGGAGTCCAGCTGTGGCCAGTAACTCCAGCAGAAACAGACAGAAATAGGAAAATGATCTGTGTAACAGCTATCAGTTTGAGATATTAATGTTCTGGGGGATGAGACTGAAGGAGAATTGGGATTTTTCCTACCTTTTGTAAGGTTTAAATACAGTACCCATCCCTACCACCTCCAATATTTGCTTTGAGCTATGTGAAGGTGAAAATAGCAGAGAGGTGGGGGCTGCATTTTGAGACCAGGCAGCTCAGATAAATTGCTGCAACTGTAAATATGATCCTTAATGGAAATAGATGGGCCAAGAGGTATGCAAGGAGTTGATTAAAACAACCCAGAGAAATCTCTTTTGATCTGTTCCCTTCCCTGGTGATCTTGCTCATGTCCTTTTATGTACTGATGGAACCAGCAGCAAAAATGTGTGTCCTGCTGTTGCCTAATATACAGATGCCACGTCCCTTACTCTGGGAATATGGGACTTTGAGCTGGGAGATTGCATGCCAACCATTATTTCATTGAAGCAATTACTCTGGGATGCATATTTCTACACAGATAAGAGACCAGTCCACAGCTTCACTGACTTCAGCAATCTTAAATGCTGTCCCAGGGCAAGGCAGTAGCTCGAACTTACAGATTCCTGGCCCCTGAAAAGTTCTGAAATATCTTAAAATCCCTCTAAAATCAAGTCTCTACTCTTTTTACAGGCTTTGGTTTTCCTCTCCCACTTCTTACATGCTGTCTTTGTACTTGGAAAAAGACAGAAGAAAAGCAACAACAGGGAAAAAATTGTTGTGCAGAGATGAACCTCGGCAATGTAATCTTTCTGTGTCAGTGAAAACTTACCCTTCTCTTTTGTTACTTGGATAATAAACCTTTCAGAGGGCTTACGCTACCTGGCAACCACCAACGAAACAAGAGTTTCTGCCGGCTCTGGTCAATGCTCTGCTTTGTGCCAGTCTGCAGAGCAGTATGAGCCCAGCATCCTAATCTGGTTTAGGTGAGGTTCTCCATCACCCCCTCCTTTCCCTTGCCTTATTAAATCCTACATCAGGCATAGCTCTTGTGAGCCAAGCCTCACTGTGCAAAACTCAGGCAGGCTATCAAGCTTGTCATGCATGGAATTTCTCACCTGTGCTGGATCCTGAATACTGCATGAGCCTTCCTCTGTTTTCAGGTGGATTTTAGCCTGTGAGTGCTGCACAGTAAACTGAGAAGCTACCAAGGAGCAGTGTTGCTTTCACATTTCTCTTTCATCCCATGGTTAATAAACATTAAACTTGCTGACACTATGAATCAGCATCCAGGGGATGGTTGATACACTGGAAGCATTTGTATGAGCACAAATTTATAATTACATGTCCTGCTCTCCAAATGCATGTCTATATGCAAAAGTCTGAAAGTACAGTTATCCATTAGATCTTAATGAAACTAAAGGTTAATAATGCTGTGATGTCAAATGTCTTCAGGATTCTGCATCTTATATATTTGGCCATAGCTTGACTGTGATTTCCTTATGTGTTGTAGTATTGCCAAGTTACAGAAATAAAAGTCTGAGGAAAAAAAATACTATGAGAAGAGAAAACAAGATTAGCATTTCTGTTTGTCTTAGCCTTTTATGTTGGTATGGATCTTATTTCAAAGAAAAACGTGTAAGTCTTCCAGTGGTCTACTTCTGTTCTTAATTATCAAGCATACACCTCAGATCAAAACAGCACATCTGTGGATCAAGTCCTTACATTTTGCACAGAACAGTAAAAACCTCTATGTGGTTCAGGTTTTTCTTTTTTAATCCTTAATTTAGACAATTAGGGAAATTGGGAAATTAGGGAAAATGAACACATTTTTAAAATCTACACAGTTCAGTGAAGTTTTATGCTCAGTCTCCCACTCCTGTCAAAAGGAGACAAGAATAAGCAACAAGATTATAATCCAAAAAGGTTGTATTGTTGTAAGAGGAATGAATGAGTGAATGAATGGGCTAGCCTCTTACAACAGCTTGCTTAGTTCTGTTAATCCTAAAAAATGGCTGTTGAATAACCAAATACTCTTCAAAAAGGAAAAACAGGGGCAGTCAAAGACCTAGAAAGGCTCAATTTAAGTGATTAAACTCCTGGCATTTCTTGTTCCAAGGAGGAGCTAGAAATGTGAGATGGAAAAGTACAATAAATTATGAATGATCCAAGGTGTAGAAATCCTGTTCTCTCTAACTCAAAGACACAATGGCAAGGAGACACCTGATGGCTCTAAAAGGTGATTACAGAACACAGAGGGCAAGGACTTCACAAAGAGCAAGAACATCTGTGCCTCAGGGTGTCAGTGATCACAGCACAATTCAGAGAGAGACTAGACCATTTCTGTGACTACTGGGAATAAAGTTACAAGTAATTACACCAGCTTAAGAAGAGAGATTAAATGTTATGTTTCAGATCTTAAGCCATCCTGCAGTTATTAGAGAACAGCATGGGACTGAGATGGGAAGGGTCTCTTGTACATCCTTCCCCACATCACCCTTGGGGAGGAGATGCTGGAGCACGTGTGTGTTTTCTGTTTCAGGTGAGAGGTTTTGTAAAAACCTTTGCAGTTCATGTGCACACTAATGTGACTCTGAGGGCTTGCTTTGGAGACTGGGCTATTCATAAAGACACCTGGCCTAGAAATTAATGGTTTCTATTAATATTTGGATGACAATACCCCAGAGGTAGTTCAATACCTTTGCCGTTTCCTCCCTGCCTCTTTTGTGGACACTTATTTGACTTATGGGATTTTACTTTTGACTGTATGCTACATAGACAAAAGTGCTTTAGGATTCACTCCTTGCTCACCAGTGGTGCAGCAGCCACAGATGGCTGAGGGTACTGCAAGCTGCCCTGGTAGCACCCTGAGCAGGTGTTGGCTTTGCCCAGCCCTGCTGACAGAGTTGGAGTTATGGTCCCAGAGGAGCAATAATCCAAGATGTTCTGCAGGAGGGCTAGCTAGTATCACACTGCAGAACGATTTTATTATTGTTAACCAGGAAGTCTTGGAGTACAATGCCATAGAACTCCATGTTCCCTCCAAGTATCATTAATATCATTGTTTGAACTGTAAAATGGTTACAATATGTTTAGTAAGAAACCTTGAAATTTATTGTAATATATTCCAAATATTATTATTTCAAGCTTCACAATGAAAGAGGGACCATTAACTGAATACCCACTGAGGATGATAGTTACAATCAGGAAAAAGCTGATTAAAGTCAGCACATATTGAAGGATCTCTGTTTATTTTTCAGAGAAGCAACACTACAGACTGACAAATTGTTGTAATTACAGCGTCTCAAGCACTAGATGCAATGTGTTCAGTTAAAAAAAATATTTAAAATAAGGATTTTTCCATCTCTAATTGGGCAGGGTGCTCTGCAGTGCAAGCATCAACAGCATCCGTAAAGATCTTCCAGGCATGACCTTGTATCCTTGACTGCAGCTAAGCTAGGGACCAGGCAGAAAAGCGTCTGCACTGGGGTAAGTGAGGGCAGAAATCGACTGAAATGACAGCTTCAGCTCTTGCTTTGCTACTGCTCTGTTAGTAGGGTTTTGTGATTGAAGCAAGGAATTCCCGAGCACGCACAGAAAGATGCTCCTATTCATTCTAAGCATCTCTCATCTGACTAACTCACTCTAATCTAAAATTAGGGAGTCCTGGGGGAATATAATCTCTTTTGGTCTTTTTTTCTGCTGATCTAATAATTTTTGATTATAAGAAACTATAATAAAGAATCAAGCCCGTTGAACCAAGCTTTGGACACAGTCTCACTTTTTATTGACTGCCTCTTCCTTAGTTAGCTGTGAGATCAGTTCAATGTGTCAACAGCTTTGGGTGTTGCATCATTTGCCTAAGATAGACAGCAAGAAGGAATGAGATGTGCTTTACTGGAGTTTGCATCATTCTTTCAGATTTTTCCTGAAGAGGCTGAAAAAGCCTAGCTGTGATCAGACAGGAGCCCATCATTACACTTTCTTTTCATACACGTATGCCAGCTGCATCCACATGGGAACCTGTGCCTTGCACTCTGTCCCTTGCACAGTCTATTTTTTAGGGGGAATCACAGCGTATCTCACAGGCTGTGGCAGTGCCTGGCATTTTATGTCATCCCAGATTATGGCCTGCAAAATAAAGATGTAGGAGTGTTTGGAGACAAGGTGTTATAATGAAGGACAAAGGACTCATGGTCTCCTTAGAAAGATGTACATTCCCAAGAACACTGTTAGGAGACTCAAATTTATCCCTGAATATTAATCACTAATAGAGTGATAATAATAAATAGAGCGGTATGATCTTGTAGAAGAGGCTGATAGCTCTTCTTCTAGCACATAGTTACATCGTGCATAGCAATTCTTAGATGACTGACAGAAGCCCTACATTTATTCCTGAACTTCAGAGAAAATACAGGAGTCAGAGCATGACTTCGGTTTGCTGATTGCCACAGTTGTTTCGGTAAGAGGTATTAAAGCTTCCTGAAGTTTTTGCCTCACAATCTCAAGCCATTTCTGCAAGCACATACAGAGTGATACTGTAAACAGAACTGTATTTAAGATGCCTGACTATTCTCACAAAAAAAAAAACCAGAACACACAATTGTTTGGCCATTTATGCAGGATGAGGACATGAGAAATCATTAATTACTTAAATTTATGTCTAAGATGATCCACTGTAGTTGGGCAGCCCAAGACAGTAACAGAAGGTACCAAAATCTTTTCAGGGAAAACAAGCATAGGACAAGGACTGGAAAAAAAATGTTTGTGCCTTCTTCGGTATACCCCCTCCCAAATCTAGGATAAGGTCAGGCTACCCACATCCCCTGCTGTGCATCAACATTTATCCAAGTGCTGGCAAAAGAACTCCAGATCTCTAGCACCTACTAGCCTGGAGAATGTTAGCTTGCCATTGCTGTCATCTCATCTGTGTGCTGAACTGAGAGATTCACCACCCGGCAAATCCCACAGACATCAAATTTACAGAGCTGGATTTTTTGTTGTAGTTTGGGTTGTTTGTATTTCTTAGTTTAGGGTAGATGCTTGTGTGTGGCACAGGAATGCTTTATATTCCTCACAACAAGGCAAAGAACCCACTTTAATACTAATGCAATAGGAAAACTAATTATAATGTAGTCTTCAGTAAAACACTCCATACTACTTTCCCCTCCTGGTGCTCCTGCTTCATCCAACACAAGGAATGAAAAGTGGTCACTAACTCAGAACTCATTCAATATTTTGTCTTCTTGTCACTCAGCTTGTAGCCTTTGGCTTTCTTTGTGGTGTGCTGCTCAGTCCCCACTGTGGGGACAAAAATAATCTTTTCCTTATGGCCTCATCCTCACCACACATCCCTGCATCATCCAAGTACTTGGAAGTATTAACGAATCTACTTATGCAATCCCACTGAAAAAGCTGCATTACCCTCACTTCACAGAAAGGCTGCTGATGCTCAGAAGGATCCAGCTTTCTGGGAAGGTCAATATCACATATTCAGAGTGCATACTCTGCTCTTTCAGTTTAAGCATTTAGGGTTTAATCCTTCACATGAGACTGCAGGTAGACACACACAGAATGTCAACTGAAAGCAACTGAGAGCTGCAAAACTTCTGCAGTGCTTTGCAGGATGGGAAGGGATGCTATTCTCTAGGACTATATTCAGCTGCCAAAGGCTCCTTTCCTCTTCTCCCTTTCTCCCCTGCCCCATTTGTCATATATCTTTTAACTTTAGTTCTTAGTGAAAAAGACATAGAAAACAAGGATTCAGAGTGAATGAGATGGGAATGTGTTGAAAGAAAGTGGAAGCCATCAAGTCTGCTCACTTCCCATGATGCAGGAAGAGGAAGCTCTACCTTACTTTGAGCTCCAGGACCAGCAATTCCTCCATTTTTCCAGGTAATTCTATGTCAGTATTTTGCTGTTTGCAAAACTGTTTGCATTTCCTTCATGAAGCCTATCTACATTCCCTTGCCATGGCTCAAAATTTTTGTCCTACCCACCGTGTACAGCAAGAGCACATTTTTCCTCATTTGGAGAAATTGGCTTCTTCCCACAGCCCCAGCTTCTCACCAGAGCCACACTCTGCATTCATGGTCCTGCTAGGGATGCAGGGTGTGATCAAACAAGGACTGTGCCCACAGTACATGGTGGTGGAGTGACAGAGGGAACAAACCAGGATTTGGCAGGCATCCTTGAGGATTGCATTATCTAGCTAGGTCTTTGTTGTCCACCATGAAAATGTTCTTTTAACATCATTCTTCAGAAGTGTTTTTTTGTATATGTATATTGTTCTTCATATTCTATTTATGCACACATGTATTTTAACAAGTGCCACACAAACCCAGAAACTGATGCAATAGGGTATCAGTGCAGCAGCCAGAGAGCACAGATCTGGTGACAGCCCTTCCCAAAAATGTAACCAGAGTATTGTTTGAAGTTCTCAGACTTACTCTTTGATGGTTCAAGCACATACTTCCTCTAATGCTCTTAAACAAACATCCAATTAAATTTATCAGCCACTGACATTCACATGTTTGATGTTGATTAGCAACTCTGCATTAAATTGAAATTTACGTCTGGCCATGGCTGGCCACAACCCAACTGCCCAGGAGCATTGTGCTCTTTTAATCCTGCCCCATTTTCTCAATACAGAGCTGAAGGCAGTGGGAGGCTCTCTCTGGGGAGAGCCTTTACTGCTCACATTAGCAAAGTTCCCAGGAAAGGAGGAGAGCAGATTCTTACAACTGACAGGAAAAACCCCCTCCAACTCTAGCCATTGGATCTCAGTGCCTCTGGTACCATTTGGTGTAACTCCAGATATGATCTGAACATGTCCAGCCAGCAGGATGTTCTTCTGGTCAGAGTTGAAGAGTTCAGCAGGAAAACCAGTTGCTCAAGATGGATTTTATGAATGTCAGATAGTAAGGAGCAGCTTGCAAAATCAGTCCTTGAATCACCTGCCCCAAGGCTCCCTGCCACTACTGTATGTTTCTTCAGCTGCAGAGTGAAATAGCAACAAGTTTCCCTCTGTGAGTCTCTGCTCAGTGGAGATTTTGATTGCTTCATCCTGCCTGGGATGAGGCTCGCTGTGAGGGCTGGACTTATGCCTGGAGAGCCACACTTACTTGTTAGAGGGTGTACTTTCAGCTTGCTGAAAACACTTCTGAGGCAGGACTGTGTATGTTAAGGATGAGCAGGGATAATAGTTTAAAATATTTAATAGTACAGAAAGAAATAGCTTATTCACTATGCACAAATAAAGTCATGTGTGGCTTAAAAAATAGCAAACAAAACTCCTAGATCTTGTGTATATACTGTATTCAAGCTTTGTAGGTATTTCTGTTCTGTGGTACAGCTTCAAAAGCTTGCAGCTATAATTTCATTGCCTCAGTTGTACCAAACACTTAACCTGTCAGCGCACACCTATGAAAGCACCTTTCCACTTCTGCGTCATCATACCACAAATGCAAACCTCTAATGCAAAACAGTTGACCTTCCAGATTCCCTCAATTAGAAGAGTGGATAATATTCAAATTTTATCAGTACAGATAAATTCAGTTCATAACAAATAGACTGAGGATGCAAACCATAAAGAAGGAAAAAAGCATTTACCTTTTAACAACGTATATTGTAATTTTTTCAAATTATCTGAGACAATCCATTTCATTGCAGCTCATAAAAAAGCTATTAGCAATTCACACCTAGGAATGTTTACAACAGAAAACTAGACAGGTAGTTTTGACAGTTCAGTGCTGAGAAGCTAAGGAAAGGACCACCTGCCCATCCCTACTCCCAGTGTTGCTATTGATTTACTGTCTTGTAAGTGCTCCAGGAAAAGGCAGGGGGAATCCAAAAGGAAAATTTAAGCTCAATACTGAAAAAATTCACAGTGCAGCACTCTATAGAGTAGTGTCTCTGAACACCTAATAGCAGTCCAACCAGCTGGGTCCTTTAGGAATGGGTTGGCCAAAACACCAAAGCATACAGAACCCTATGGTCTCAGTATTTAACAGACAAGAAAAAAATGAACCTACTCAAAAGATTTTCTCTCTTTAGCTATTATTCTGGGGACAATGGGAACAGAAAACTGCCCAATTGTAAAGGTGCAGGGACTTTTGTGAATGTGCCCCAGCACTGGACTAGTCCAGAAAAAAAAAACATTTCCTGTTTTTGCAACAGGAAGCCAGGGTCTCAGCGTGATATTCCACCAGGAATAATGTCAGTTTTCTCCCCTGCTAGCTTGCCCTGTGATCTTGTCATTCAGCTGCAGGGCCATGCGACAGGCACAAATAATCACCAAAGCAACTCAAAAACTATAAGCTTTTCACAGTCACTGACTGTAAAACAGACCTTATGTTATGTGGTTCTGGATCTTTGCTCAGAGTGATTGTAGAGCTCAGCTTTTCAAGCCCAATGGACATTTTTATGCTCCCACCTGTGATGCTCTGCCCACCTCTCCCCTTATTGAGGCAAGGCCAAAACTCCCTCCATAGCTGTAGCTTGTCAGTGCTGCCAATACCATGTCTCTAGTTTAGAAGTCAAGACCAGCACACTGTGGACTGTGTTTCTAAAGAGAAGCTTTTTTTTTTCCCCAGCTTCCCTTGTTCACAGCTAAACTTGAGAGCAGTCACTCTGGCATAGCAAGGGGAGGCTCCTGGACTGTAGGCCCTAGTACCAGCTACATACCAGAAATAAAGAATTTCCTTTGGTCCCATTGTACAGAGTTGATAGTTGGGATTCTATTCCTCAGGTGTTACTCAAAATCTTTTGCCCATTTATCCTGCTTCAGTAACCCTTGGTTTAAATGTTGGCTCTTAGCAATACAGGATTAATGAACAGACATGAAAACCAACTGTGTTTAAAAACTGCATTTCAAATACTCTTTCTTTGAATTTCTTCCCTTTGATGTTGATATTTCTGCTGTCTTCACTGTTACCTACAGAATCTACTGGCAGCAGAGGGCTGAAAGTCAGATCAACAGATGCTGGAAATGCTACTGCTACTGCTCCCACTGAGCTCATCTGAGAGACTGGTGGTTCTGATGAAGTGCACTGAGACTGAGAGAATTGCAGAAGGAAATTATGCTTCATTCTGGAATTAGTATAACAAGACATACTGTTCACTCAAGCTTTCTCCAAGCTGTAATTAATGTACAGAGACAAATCCAGGCAGTCACCAGCCTCTTTGCAAGAGCATATCAGTCTGAATTTCTGCTTCCTATTGGCAAAGGCCACTTCAGAGTCCTCTTATTAGAGAGTAGAACAAGCATCTTCATGCCCTCTCCAGGGGTTGTTTTCCAAAACTAGACTCAACTCTATACAGCCAGCATTGATACATCTCATCCATTTCCTCTGTCTCCTCTGCCAGATGGACTACACAGCGCTTGGACAGCTGAGTTCATGTGCCTCAAGGTCTCTCCTTCCAGGGCTGACAAGACTCTTGTGTCTTTGTGCTTCCTTGAGACCACTTTCTCATTTTTTTTTTCACTTCACTTGAAAGTTTTTTGGGTCATAGACCATTACTTCTGAGGCTGAATAGCTTCTTCTGGTCCTGCTGGTTCCAGCACTTGAGGTCATGAGCCACATTGATATCTGTGATGGTAAAGTGATGCCAGCACTGGACAGCTTAGATTCTGACCAAAATATCAGCCTGATCTCGAAAATCTAATTTCAGACCTCCAGTTACAGAGTTCTGACTCCTGATTTTGTTCTAGACCTCTTTTTTTTTCTCTTTGAGAGACTCTTGAACAACTGTCAGAAAGACTAGACTTGCGATTCAGAAATAAAAAGGCTTGGCAATCACTCTGGCCCCTTTTTAAAAAATATCCCAATTTACTGCTAAAAAGTACTTTTAAAACTCATGGAAATGCATTCTTCCACACATTCTTAGTGAAATGACTAAATAACGTGCTAGGCATTAATTTGAAAGAAAATGGAAATATCACTTTAGTTTAAAACATCATTGGTAGTTTTCATATAGCAACTTCTGTTCATGCAGTACCATTTAATTCAGCCATGTATTTAAAATCACTAAAGGTTTTTCCCAATATGTAATTTTCTCCATCATCAAAATATCATTGCAAGCAACACCTCACAGGAAACACAGTAAACCTGCTTGATTAGAATTGCAGGTTGTGAGGCAAGCAACACAGAGCAAAATTAAAGGTCACCTGTGATCCCACAGCATTAACCCTAAGCCTGCAATTAATACACACAGATATTGATTTTAAAAGGACTACCACAAAAAAAACCCAAAAAAACAAAATAAAACAAAAAAAAACCCAAAACAACCAAAAAAAACCCAGCACATCATGCAGAAGGGATCTGATGCCTCCAAACCAGAACTGGACACAAAGAAGGAGCACATTAAAGTGGATGCCCAGAAATTCTACCAAAGACTCCTGAAAGCTGGTATACTACCAGAGCATAATGCAGGAATGAGAGAAAATGGAAGTTGGTGGGAGGAAGGAAAGGGAGGGGGAAATTTCCTTTGATAGCAGACAGAGGATGATGTTTCTTGGCACAGTAAATATGCCAAAGGAATTAGAACATAGAACAGCCACTGGGGACCTGTGGTCAGATCACGACATCTATTAAATGCAAAGCACAGTCTCACTATGACTATTTCCTTTATGTTAACTGCATAGTGGGGAGAAAGGGTGTTGAGATAAGTGTTGAAGAGATGGCATGAAAAATTACAGATTTTGTTGACAGCTGAGTAATGAAAATGCTTTCAAGATAGGAGCCCAATTGTTGATGGACACCTGGTGGTTTTGCTGGATTGAATGGTTCTCTAGGTGTCTTCACCTCTGATGCATAGCTTCTTGGAGCAAGAAAATATTCAAGTCTGAGAGCTCTTGTTCAGCTCTCAAGTTTATTCACTCAGAAGTTTTCTTAAATTAAAAACATGCTGGCACACTCAGGTCATGCACTGTGAAATAAGCTTTCTTGAAACTGAGACAAAACTTTTCGCTGTCCTAAAAAAGAATTTGCCTAGAAGTCCTGAAGACAAAGTATGAAGGAATAAGCTGAGAGGTTGCAAACAGGAAAAATACTTATTTGACCATATGATTAGATATATAGGATTTCATTCTCAGGATGCCTCACTCCATTTCTTTTTAAATTTCTAGTATTCAGAACTGAAATGCTGAGGTTTCTGTTTCAAACTGTTAGGCATACAGGGTTCTGAGAGCAGTTAAAACATGACTAATACATTTTTGCTCATCTTCCTTTGCTCGTTTATGTTGCTATGGTTTATTTGTTCCCAAGTTTCCGGTTTTTCAAGGTAGTTCATTAATTCCTCCTCTGATGTGCCTTGCATTTGCTTTTGTTCCCATGTTCCCAGGAGCATATGAGTAAGGAGCCTAGCTCTGCATGCTGAGGTTTAAAGAGATTAAATGAGGCTGGAGAGAGCCTGGCTCTGTAGTACTTGTCAATAGTTGACCCCCATCTGGTGAAAGCGGAGGGAAATTTTTTTCCGGTTTCCTCTTGTACCACAAGACTTCCTTTAGCACACTTCATTACTTGGCTTTCCTATAAAAATTTTTCAAACTGGGTGTATGAATGTCTAAACCTAAATAAACAGGAAACAATTACAGTCTTGGACAATTTAGGGACCATCAACTGCTGTGTGTTCAGACAGTGGAAGCAGAAATTTTTGGTGTTTGAGAAAGGGAAAAAGTTTTGTTCATTTTCCCTTTGCTAGACTGACAAAAGAAGACTATCCATCTGCTGGAGTTGGTGAGGATTCTCCCAACATCTGGATTTTTGCCAGTGTCTGTCACACAAGTTGAATATTCCTGCTTAGGTGCATCCTGAAATCCCAATGCAAGACTACAAGAAGACTGGAAAAGAATCCCTTAAATGCAGAAGTGTAGCTGATCAAAAATTTGAGTCAGGTTGGAGCCTTTGTCAGGTAATGGATTCCACAAACCATGAATCCCTCCAGCTTGACTTAAAAACATCTAGTGCAGACTATTTAATTGTGACAGTCCGAGAGTGATGATGCTTTGTATGGTCCCATCTCCTGCTGAGCCTCTCCCCACACTGCCTTGTACTGTGTGTGCATTCAACAGCATTTGCTAGAACAAGACTACTGGGAATAGAAATTGGAAGACATCCAGATATTTCAAGCTTGTAGGCTCTTTGCATCATGTCCTCTGCAAAACAGGCTTTCTTTATGAGCATGGAATAGGCAGCCCATTGATGCCTGCACGAACAGGACAGAAGACCACCAAGCAGCAGGCTGACAGAGTCCTGACAACTGCAGCAATTTGTGGGAGGTGCTACAGACCCCTGAAGCATTTTTCTCTGCTGAGATTATGGGCACCAGTTCCTGTTTCTTCATTGCTCACTCCAGACCACGCATGGTTCTCAGAGTCAGTGCACTGAAGGGTGCAGCACTCAGATCCACAGCCCACCATCACTTCCTGCTCCTCTACAGTTGGGTGGAATCAGGTGCTCCACAAAGGGAGCACAGTACACCCACTGTTGGAAAAACAGCCCTTTTTGTGGATGGCCATGCAGAGGCAGCACTTTGCTACCTACAGGGCAAGTGTAAAGAGTGGAAAACCCTTGCCATAGCTCTCAGCTGGCTGAAGACCATTAACTAGGAACCTGATGGCTCTGGGGAAAGGCTCAAAGTAGCTGTGTGTTTGTCTGGCGAGCAGCAGGATACATCAAATAGACAGGGCTAATGTGAAATATGCTGTTAGATGTGATGCAGATACTTAAGTTACCTGGCTAAAAAATTTACGCCCTGCATCCACAAGTGAGCATTGACAATAGCCAAGTTTTCAGAAGCTGCAAGGACTGCACAGAATCCTTGAACCAGTTATCTTCTCCAAAAGGTAGGGCGCGTAAAACCTACCTCCAAAGCAGAGCTTGATGCACAGCATTTTAGATACAGTTGTTCTGGGAGGCAAAAAAGTAACTCTTGAGAGTTCAGCTGTAGAAACTGTTATAAATTATAGCCACCCACGTGTAAAAATTCGAACAAGTTACTAGTAGCAGCATTGGACATGTAACAATGTTTGGGCTTTGCCTTGCACAGGGTCAGAGTCAAAGCCAGAGAGATTAACTAGAGGCACAATTATTGCTGATTATTTTCCATCCACAAGAAGAGCTGGAAGAAGAATCTGGGGAACTACAGGCCTGTCAGCTTGACCTCCTTGCCCAAACTTGCAGATGTAAATGTTTATTTCTTAAAAATAACAAGAGCAAAGTAATGGAGAAATTCTGGTTTTATAGTGGCTTAACTTGATTTCCTAAAGCTTAAGCAATTTTAGAAGCTTTCTGAAATATGCAATTAAGCATTAAAATATACTCTAAATATAAGTGTTCCAAGATCTTTTTATTCAGCTCAGCCATTGGCTGATTTTGACCCAGGATACTAAATAACTATGCTCTGAGTTTTTCCATTAGTCTACTGCTCCTCAGAAATCCCCTGCTTCTTTTCAATTTGGAGTTTGTCTGGCAAGAATAACAGGTTGCAATTGAAACTAGACTGCACTTAATCATGTTGTGCATCTGAACTTGAGTTCCCCTTAGATGTTGAAGCTAAATTCAAAAAGTCTTTCAGACATGATTTCTAGATAATCAATCTTCTAGAGGAGGAGCACACATTCATACCAAGCTAGAAAGAAAATCGTTAGAGAGTATCAGTTAGAGGACACTAAGCAAATTATCAGTATTATAGTTTCCCTAAGGAAGGGGCATATATTGTCACATTATCTATCTCCTTTTCAACCTCCGGTAGTTAGGGACTCCTTCAGATAATTTCAATGTGCTTATTATACTTATAACATCAGAGAAAGGGTCCAAACAGGTGGAGATGCTCTAAGCAGACCCACATGAATGGGCATGGAGAATGGTGCCCTGCAGACTCCCTCCACGGTAGAGGATGGACAGCCATCAGAGGAAGGACAAAGCTCAGAGATGCCAAGCTATGAATGCAGGCCCTTTGGAAGGTAAGGTACTATTAGCTCCTCAGTCCACAGCATTTATTTCTAGTTTATTTTACCACTTGCCAAAGACCCCTAGAAGACCAAAAATGTAACATGCACTCATGCATTTGCAGATGAAGGATGACTCTGTTCCTTTTTTTAGGGGGTTCACACTGTTAACACTTACTCAGCAAAAGATCTGCTCGGGGGTGGGTAGGGGAACTCAGAGCACAGCTCACAGAGTAATTCCCAGCAGCATTTCTGGCTCAGACAGTTGCTGTCCCCACCTCCTGCCTGCACAGGGATCCTCCACCAAGGAGTCCCTGAACTGTGCAGGGGAGGTGGCAGTTCTAGGTTGGGGGCACTGCTCAGATCAGCTGGGGCAACACTGGCACAAGGTCAGGCCAAATTATGGCCCAGGTCCTCTTCTGCAGAGGAGTGTTCAACAGGCTCATGGCTCAAGGTGCATTATCACAGTACAAGTATCTTGGCTATTATTTTTCCCCCCTAATCTGCCCCCACTTATTTTACTTACAGGTAGCAAGGAACAGTTTTTAGACCTTCCTGCATTACCCCACCCCCACATCCATCCCATTGCTCATCTGGTTTCCTACAGCAGAACTGGGCAGGGAGATGACCCAAAGGAAGACATTCTCATCACTCTTCGCAGCTCAGCAAATTTGCTCAACACTTGGGTGTGTTATTCAGGTAGCTGCATTGGACCTGATAGAGCACCAGATTTAGGAGGTACCACAAGCAGAACATTTGTACCTTACATCTCACTAAAATAAATCTGAAGAAAGAAGGAGGTAGCATTGCCAAAAAATTCTGTACCAAGATGCAAGCAATTGCCAGTTATAGTTTAAAAAACACAACAAACAAACCAAAAAATCCCCAAACCAACAACAACCAAAAAAACCAACCAAACAAAAAAAACCCAAACAAAAAACCAGCAAGCAGAAAAATTCCCAATAAATATTCTGTTTGGAAAACATTTTGAATACAAGTGGAGACGGCTGCAGCAATAACAATGGGCTGTGGGGAGCTGCAGAAATGCTGTGTGTTTAACTCTGTGTCTCCTGAGCAGCCTGAGGCTCCAAAGGGCAGTGTATCTTCAGCACTGGGACTTCACACCAGGAAACACAATTCCTGATAACGGTGCATGATGAAGATATCATGACCTTGCTGGAAATATTCCTTAAGCTCTTTGCCAAGGAAAATGGTCGAGCACAAGCTATTAAGCTGCAATAGCTACCTACCCACTTTATTAGTGTGCACTGAATTTGTTTTGTTTAAATGACTCTTGGGGGAACAAAGAGCGGAAACGGGCATTACACTTGTTGCATATTTACTACTGAACTCATTCAGCTCCATTACAAGCAGGGGAAGATTTCAAAGCCTTTGCTCACAAGTTGGAATGCTTACTGAGAAGACTATTCATAGATACAAGCTAGGTCAGCATTTCCTAACTTTTTTTTTTTCTTTTAAGTGGAAGAATTTAAGGATCTGAAAAAAGTCTTACATAGCAAGATCACATAGTTTTCAGTAACAGCCATATGAAAGTCAGATTAATATTAGTGTTCAATTATTGCTTTTGTTCCATTCCTATCCCCTCAATTAGATTTGTTTGCTCACATGACTAATGAGACATGTTAGGATCTGGTCTTGATTTTTACCTCCTCTTCTTTTGGATATTAATCTGCTAATAGCTTAGAAAGCACAAATAAAGGGCTAAACTAAAAGACAACTGTCAACTCCTCGTCAACTGGATAACTCCGTTCCACAGAATAAAACAAAAATTAGCAGCTGCAATGCTCAGTGTATGTTTTCCACACAGTATCAATGAATTGCTAAAACAGGCATTTAAAAGGTCCAAATTTTCAGTTTTTGCCATTAACTCCTTATTGTTACTGAAAATCCTGGATCAGGGCAGTACAAGTCTGATGCCTGTTTACCCCACCTTCAGGATAGTTAAACTCATCCAGCCTACAAGATGACTTCAGCTTGGACCTATCAGACATGAGCTACATGTTCAAACACAACAAGGCTCTAAAACCTTACAAGGTGAGGAGACTCAGAGCTGTTCTGCAGGAAAATTAACAATCAAGCTTCTGCAATATCAGAGCAGAGTCAGTTTATGTACAAAACAGATGCCACTTAAAAACCTGATTCTCTAAAAATACTGATACTCTCAATTTTAAAGACAGCTTAATTCTCTTGGCACCTTCCGCTTGGACATGACACTGAAGTTACAGGGTCAACCTCTTGGCTCCCTTTCAGAGGGCTTTTAGCTGTACTCTAGTAACCCTCACCAGAGGACTAGCCCTGGGAGGCATCAGTGCCTGCATTGCTTGCATTAATTTGTGTCCCACTGGGAAGAATATCACACCTTCAGACCTGTATCATGCCTCAAGACACCTGTGTAGTTCAGGTAATTAAGCAGAGACATTATGAACAAATATTTAAATTTTAAATAAAGAAGGGAAACAGAACACTTGAAAAAGCAGCAGCTAATTTTGATGATAACAGCTGCTAATACCTGTGTTTCTTTTATGTTCTAAATGCTGATAGATCTGTTAAAAAGCAACCCTAAGCACTCAAAAACTAGGGAAAGGGTAGGTGCATGTAGGTACAAGGAAGAAGAAAATAAGATCTTTGTTAAATAAGGTCTTGTCTATCAGTAAACAATAGCAGATTAACTATGCAGAGCACTTCAGTCTAATTATTATGTCATCAGAAAAGCCAAACCCAGGAATAAAGCCCCGAGCAAGTGTGAAAGCATGTGCTCATGTTTCCAGATTTACTGCTGCTGGACTTTCCCCTTCAGAGGGTAAAGAGCCTCTGAAAGGCCGAGCACACAGGATGAGTAATAACTATAACATGAGTGTCCCTGGGGCTGCCCCAACTTCTTCAGAAAGTAGAGGAAGAGATGTATAGCATTTCTGCCAATCTGTCCCCTTTTTTTCCTTGATATTTTCAAGCTAAGAGGCTGGAAGACTTTCAGATATTGTTTACATCATTGGAGAAGCCATATTATTAGCAAATAGGGTAGCGGGAGGTATTTGGAGGTTTTGTTTTTTTTTAAATATCATCCTTCCCCTAAGCCATAGCTTCTCCCCTTCACTTCAGAAACAACATTTCTGTATTTTACTCAAAGGGGAAAAGTAGCCATATTTTGTGGTGTGGCACTTGTACAGGGCTGCAGCAGATTTATGTACCCTTGTGCACAGGCAGCTGCCAGCACGGTTGGCCTCATCTCTCCCTCAGAGCAGCCCTGAGAGGCACTGATAAGATGTTTTTCTCCTCCAGCAGCAACTATCAGCATCCATAAGGCAAAAAAACTACCACAGATGCTGAAAAAGCCATTTGGAAAACAAAGCTAGAGGGGTTCATTTCCACTCCCCCTCCCACTCTCACTCCCAAGCTGGATAAAAAAAGCACCTGACTTGATGGAACAAAGCCAGGTTTTCTGGCCCAATTATTTTCTACTGCTGAACAATGACCATTTATACTGAAGATAAAAAGCAAACTCTGCAGTGAAACAGATGAGACTGGGGAGGAACAGCATGGGCAGGCTTGGAAGGAGTCCATGGAGGAAAGTCCCACAAAAATGCCTCATGACAAGCCTACAGTTGGGCTTTGGAGACAACTGCTTGCTGAACAAGTGGTCTAGTTCCCTCCAGAAAGCTGAAGTAGGTGGGTGCAAGCAGAAATAAATACAAAAGCCAAAAAAATAAATACAAAAGTATAAAACCCTCAATCATGTTTAATATAAATAAAACTAGCTTCTTACTCAGCAGTGGGATTCCCCAGTTACTGTTACAAGCCAATGTTTTGGGTAACCAGGAAAGCCAGATTAAAGCAAAATTAGTATTTGGAGATATTAAGATGGTAAAGCAAGCCAAAGTGCTCTTCTTGCTCTGATTCAGTTTAAGGGAGCAAGGTACACCACAGCACAGGTTATATGTTGAATCAGTACTTTCACTGTGGGTTAAAGGTGAACAGGACAATTTTAAAGGCAGAGGAAAGCCACATATGGTGGGATATTGCTGAAATGCACCACAATGAAAGCAATACTTTTTAATGGAGGAGCTGGAATACCACTCCAGCCTTTGCAATCACTACCTTGTAAAGGATCAGAATTGTTTAAACTGATTCAGAAACATCCTTCTCACTGGTAGCTCTGGACATTTGCTAAATAATTGATTAAAGATTTTTTTTTTTCCTAACTATTTGCTAGCAGCCCTAGTGTGAGCCAGGTATCTCTGAGCAGCCAGCTTCCTTCTCTAGGGCACAGCAGCCTGTCCCACCAGGGCTGGTGGGCAGCCACCTTCTCCACAGACATGACATGCTGAAGAATAAATCCAGCATGCAAGAGAGGGACTAGAAAGCAGGCTTTACTTCCTATATCTTTTAACTAGTCTTGTCTTGGACAGAAGACACTGAAGACTAATTTTCCACAGCGAGGGGGAAAAGAGTGGGTCAGTGATGCTCTGAAAGATGCCAAAAATTCACTAAGAAATTTCAGAGTGAGTAGGAAAGACACATCTTTGCAACCAAATGAAAGCCTCTGGAAGGTCTGAGGAAGCTGGTATTTCCAACACCAAAGGTTTTGTTCCAGGTCAAACATAATTTATCTTCCTCCTTCACGCAATAATTTAATGGAGAAGTAAGCCAATTTTCTCAGACAGCCCCTCCCCAAACCCTAGGCCCTATTTCCCCCTTCACAGAAGATGACTTTGCACTACCAAAAGTGCCCCCTCACCCTTCTGCCACAGTGCTGAACCCCCCCACACCCCTGTGGTGCTGCTACACTGTACAGGATCTACCCCCACTGTCTTCATCCCCCCCAGGGGCTGGGCACATGCCAGAGAGCCAAAACAGGGAGCAGCTGCTGTCAAACCCAGAGATGAAATGAGACCTCTCCAGACCCATGAAAAGTATTGGGCAAGGCACAAAGAGGTAACACTTGTGTTGTAGGATCATTGTATTGGATTTATCATTGTATTGGATTTATCATTGTATTGGATTTTGTGAATTGGTCCCTCTGAGATTACCCAGTGACACACATGCATAATTTAGCACTGCCCCCTGCACCCTCTTTCAGCTTTCTTGAGCCATTTCTGGTTTTTAAGCAAAGCAGAGCTCTGTCCCAGCCTAAGCGCAGGAACTGTGCTGGGGCTGCAGGGGGAACAGCCCTCCCTGAGTCAGGTCCTGCATTTGGTCATCCTAAAGCTAGGAATAGAGTGTTAATTCTCTCCCCCACAGCCCCCTGATGCTTCTGCTACTTTATTATCCTTACAAAGCTGTACAGAGGGAAAACCAATCTGTCCAGAATGATTTTGGAGTGAAGGATTAAAAAAAAGAGAAAGAAAACAGTGACACTGTTGCAGACATGTACACAGAGAAGCCTTTGTGTGCCAGAGCAAGGGAGCCAGCAGAGATATCTCCATCAGTTTACAGCAACAGAGCAAGCTAGGGTGGAATTCGCAACAAACTCATTAGGATGCCGTTTAATCACACTGCCCAAAGACAGGCCTGCTAAATAATCTTGCTGGTGTGCTTTGAAACATTCCTGGGTGTTAATTTATAACTTTACTTGAGGCAGGGTAGCTGTTTCTCCATCACTGTTGTACTACAGTATATCCCCAAAAGTTTGGGATTAGGCAGGTAAGGGTTGAAATCCCTTCCCTACCAATTTGCCTAGCACAGCAGCTGCAGATAGAGGGCAGCTGGTTTACTGCAAAAGTCACTGGTTGTACCTTTGACAGTCTCACCACAGGCTGGTTCCTCTTCTTCCTCTCCACACATTTTCCAGCCCCTCCTATCCGGTTTGAACTTTGAGATAAGCCCTCAGGAGTGAAAACATAGATAGAGGATCCAGCCAGCACCACTCCCACACACCCTGCAAGCCCAGGGGTCATCAGATGGGTGAGGCAAATGAGGTCCCACTGGAGTCAAACCCTGGCTAAAACAGGAAGCAGAGTGAATCCTTGACCACAGCTTGTGGGATGGTCAGATGTTTTTAGCCAGGCTGTTGTAGCTCAACCAACTCCTGTCCCTCCTACAAATGAGGTTATAAATACCTATTTAGTCAGCTGTTCTATAGATTTAAGTTCCTTAGTTAGAGGAGAGAAAAATCCAACATTTTGTGAGCAAGTCATTGAACTGTAATCAGACCCTTAGTGTTGTCTATCTTGTATAGACAGGTGCCCAGCAAGGAGGAGCTTGGCTTCCTCCAGGGCAAGCAAGGCACGTCACAGAGCCATATTGGCAGAGCTAAGACTGCCTGGCCTCATTTAGCTGCAGAAATGGCAGCATTATCATTTGACATGTGTGTACCTGTACCCTACACCATAAGTCAACACTTATTTTTTATAGACTTGTACGACAACAGCTATCAGAGGCCAAATATAGAAAGGTTTCCTAGGATTAGCTGTACACTTACCTGAGATTTATTATACTAATGACCCTGTTCTCATATTAGTCAGTGTAATCTGTGAAGCATTCAAAATAAAGCCTTAAATGCCCTGGAAACCAAGATATATGATTAAGGCCAGATAAGGGCAGAAGCTTTTCAGTGATCTCCTGCCACTGTTGTACTCATAGCTCATCCAGTCCATTAGGTTACTCTAATTAAAACATTTCTGTTGTCTTTCTTAGCAAGGCTTATTCTTTTGAAATTGTGCATAAAGGCTTTAAGGATGCACTTTGAAAGCTGTGCAAAAGGTAGCAGAAAGGGGAGGTTGCTATTCCTGCATACCAGTGCTAGTCAGACTCTTCATTAGAAATGGGAGCAATCAGCTAGAAAATGAAACAGACCGTGATGTGAGATGTCAAGGCACACTCTGCAGAAAGACATTCTTCACTGAGACACCTCAGGACTTGCTGAAAGTTTCTTGCCATTGCCAGGGAAGCAATAGCAGAGTGCTCAGCCAGGGGAGCAGCAAACCCTCAGCACAACTCCCCATTCTGCAGAAATTGCCACCAGCAGATTTCGGGTGTTTCATCCATTATTCAGCAGCTGCTGCCAGCTCTCATTCACTTATATCACCTTGGGTATAAATAAGTAAAACACTGTACCTACAAACCAGTGACAGAGGAGAGCATTAAAAGCTAATGAGCAAGCAGGCTTCTTGCATTTGTTGACTGCAGTCAGACACTGATCATTTCAACAGCAACACTCATGCCGAGATCCAGATCTTGGACCATTTTTATTCAGTTACAATCCAGAGAAGCTTTTTTACATTCTTTTCCAGTGACAGTTATCTTCTTTTTATCTGGAAAAAGGTTCCACTCCAACATGTTCCAATAAATAATTTTAAAGTTCTTAAATAGGCCTCTAAAGATTTCCATTGAAAGTGTTTGTATGGAGTGTGGCATGTTCCAGCCTCTCACTACTACTTGCCAGGATCCTCATAGTTTAACTCAGATGTAGTACTACTTCTTTTCTCAAGCTAGCAAAAAAGAATGAAACCTTTTCAGTGTTACTACACATTCAAGGGAGATTTCTGCAGCCTTGACTTCAAGCTAGGATAAGTTCTGAAGTAGTAGATTCTGCTTGAGAGAGTGCCTCACTAACCAAGGCAATAATTCCTGACCTGCTTCCATAATCACTGCACTGTGCTGGGCAGGTTAGACCACTCTCCACTCTCACATTGTCAGCTAATCCTGGGAAATGCTTCTGGATGCTACCTAATTCCACAGAAAGATGTTGCAGAATGCTAATACATGCAGTTTGGTACACTGCAAATTTCACGGTTTCTTTTCTCCTCAGAGTCAGTAGCTCTCAGGATTCTGCCACAAAGATGCTGAACCAGTGTAGCCACGCCACATCCAAGATAGCCACTGGTTTTGCATTAAATATACAACCCAAACAAAACAAAACACTCACAGAGGCTTAATTATATACAACAACATTCAAGTGGCACCATAACTGATCAAACTAGAAACTAAACCTGAAGGGGGAAAAAAAAAAAAAAAAATCAAACAAACATGCTTTTCTTTCCACCAGGAGTCAAGATTGTCACTTGGCCACACAGTATTAGAGAGATAAGAAAATTAAGTAAGAAGTGGTCAGGAGGACTCAAACCAGCTGCCCTTCCTTATCAGCAAATTTTGTGAGTAATTACAAAGGAATTTGTAACAAAGACTTTTGGAAAAGAAATCTAGAACAGAAAGTAAATTATAATTATTATTGATAGGCCTTTGGACATCTCAAAACTTAATGATGTATTTTGGTTTATTCATGCAGAAAGTAGCATATTTAAGATTTACTTGGAGAGTTATTTCTCATAGACCCTGACAGAGCATTAGATAGTCACCCATTCTTGGGGTGCTGATGACACTGTCAAGCACACAAATATTTTACCATCTGCTCTGCCTGTATCTCTTTAAGGTACACCAGAAAGTTAAAGCATCTTTGAGTTTCACACAGGAGCAAGAAGTTTTTAAGGCAGCACAATAAAATGAAGATATTTCAGAACTTACTAGGTCAGCAAAACTGATCCAGTTACTTAATAGTCCATTATATCATAGGGAAGTAAGGAAGAACCTTTGCTCAAACTGTTAAGTCAGACTCACTTATTGAATTTCCAACTTACTGTAAGGCAATAGAGATTTTTAAAAAGCATATTATAGCTAGGCCCTACATGTAGACACATCTGTGTCAAGGAAAACTAATTTCAAACCAGGTAGCATGTGCAAGTATATCTGAGGACCACTACTGTAATGCTAACAATCTGCATAAAGCATTCTTCAAAATAAGTAGTAGACTAACATGTTTTCCTTTTGGAAACAGGGTGTGTTTCTGGATGTTCACCTTAGCTGTTTTCCATTAACATTTTCCTCCTAAACTGAGAGATTCCTTTCAACTTGTTTGATTAAGGATGTGTTACTATCACACACTCAAAACAGTACCTGCATAAACTTCAGCCATATTTCATGGAAGATGACATTATTTCTGAGACTTCTGTTGGTCTGTGAGTATTTTGAACACGCTGATTTAAGAGAGGACTCTGGACTCAGAAATTTTCTGCTCATTATATGACAAAGGAAGAGCTCTTAAGCAAATCTAATGAAATTTTGCCTGCAGGTAGGTAGACCCCTGGAGAGGGCACAGCTTATGCCTGCCCAGCTCCTACCTCAGCTTCTCTCCATCCACCAGACTCTAACACAGCAGGAGGGCCAGTCCACTGGCCAACTCTAAATTCTTTCCAAACACAAAGTCTAAGGGCAGGCACCACAAGCACAGCATCCATCAGGGTAAGATCCAGCAGCAGGGCCTTTCTCCCCAGCTGAGGGATCTGCCTGATCATGAGCAATCACAATCAGCTGCCCAGCCAAGACATGGCTGGTGAGGCACTGCCAGGCATCAGATTTTCCCTCGGGATCACTTCTAACCTGGTTTCACCTGACTGCTCCTTCAGCCTCTCTTGATCTCTTGCAGTTCATGTTCACTTCCTCTTTGGAGCTTTTCCACGAGTGAATGCTTCTCTCTCATTCCTGCCTTACACCTGCTTTCAGGAGAAAAGCCTCATGCTTGAGTGTCCTGTCTCTTCTCTCAACAGCTTCCTTCCTGAGCTGTGAACTTGTAGACCCCTGCCAAGGCTTTTAAAAACCTTTCTCTTTTCTATTCCATAGATTTTCCTTCAACCTACTCACAGACAGGACAGTCTGACCTGACCGTGCTGTACACACAAAAGAGTATCAAGCCTGGAGTTTGCTCTTCTCCTTGGAAGTTTTGGGTTCAAATCACAGGCAAAAGACAAAATGGCTCTTGACATAGATGGTTGCTTATCAATATAGCCATAAAGTTCATAGAGACCCATGGCACTACAAAAATAGTCCACCCCAGCTCCTGGCTTTCACCATGCCTTTGTGTAACGTTTCCACTCCCAGCAGAGAATGGAAGTGATCAGAAATTCTGCCGAAGTGGGAGAGCTCCAGAAAAGCCAGTCAGAATATCAGAATTAAGTCATTGCAGAATTTAAGCCAATTCATTTCCATGTGCCTTTCTGATTTCCATAGCCTAGTGTTTCTAGAGCTAGATGTCACTGCTCTGATTGTACCAAAAACCCCCCTAAACAACCAAAAGCCATTAAGCCCAACCCCAAAAAA
>JANRGV010000001.1:67341627-67396555 GCA_024734035.1 Alethe castanea | reverse complement strand
ATTAAGCCCAACCCCAAAAAAACTCCAACAACAAAAATATCCAGCCAAGCTGTCTGCAATTTCTGCTATAGAAACCCTTTATATTAAATTGAAGTGTATAGTCTTCTTTATGTTAAGTCAAAAAGAAATAAGTCAGAATTAAAATGATATGCATTCCCCAGGAAAAAGGACAAGACATGTCAGGGTAAGCAAAGTCATCTCAACTGGCAAGAATCAGCATGTCAGAAATGCCTACTCACCAGTGAAATACAACAATTAACTGCATAGGCAGATAAGTGTCAAAGTCTGCTAAGTGATTGTAAAACCAGGCTGGAAATCAGCTCATCCTAAACATCTGTGTATACACCACAGAGCTCTCATTGATCCTGGGGGAAAATCTGTATGCCTGTTTCTCATTCCAAGAGAATTAGCCATCCTGCCCTTGCAGTGAGTGAGTTCACCTTGCCAGGACATGACCTGGGTGGGAAATGGCATCGATCTGCTCTGGCCACTCAAACTTCTCTGAAGCTGCTCCTGTGCAGCTTGACAGGCTCATTTCCCACGAATATCCACTAGGTATCTGCTTACCCTCACAGGGTGTGAGCATCATTTGGGAGAAGGGAAGACATTTGCCATTACTGTTACTCTAAGAACTCTTGAGTTTTCTTCACAGCTGATGCTTTTACAGCTTGGCTGTGGGGAAAATAGCAGGTTTCTTCACTTGACAGAAATCAAAATGAAAAGCTGTGTTAAGAGGAAACCCATAGACAAAGGCTGAGAGATGCATGCCTAGTCAACACCACCTTTCCAGGAGTTGCTTGGCTCACTAAAGCAATCAGTGACACCTCATGGCTGTCTGGTCTCCATTTGGTTCTGGTTGGGTAAGTTTCCATAACATCAAATGGCAGCTGGCACTAGCGGGCACCTTGCCTGGTCAGAAAAGTGAGTAAAGACAGGTAGAGGCAGGACAAGCTCCCCCTGAGAAGTCCAGTCCACTGTATTTAACTTGACTCTGCATCTTAGACACTTGCTGACAAAAAATTCAGACTCAGTGCTTTAGATTTTAGTACTGCTTGTACTGAGATCATACTTAAGTTTAGCTTTTAGAGTGTTGGAGAGAAAGATCACTAATACATCCACAAGAGATATATTCCATTTGCCAAGTGTAAGGAAGCTAGCTAATTAGAAAATCAAGAAATTAGACCTACTAGGTATTTATTTTTTGAGATTACCAAAACAACAGAAGCTACACAATCAAAGCACGGTACTTGTTTTGAATACAGACATCAGTTTTGCTTTTCTAAGATGTTACTGTATGAAGACTAAAGATATTTGAAAATCAGGATTTAAAATAGACTCTCTATTATGACCAGCCAAGGAAAGGTACAGTTACTCTACAGAAAATCAGAAAGGGGGATGTATTTTAAGGAGAATTTATCCTGATATTCAGGAATGCCAAGTAGGAGCCAGGGCTCCATCAAACACTGGCCTCTTGTCTCAAACATGGTCTCTGCATATTGTCAATATAGATCTCTTTTCCAGCTTTCAGACCACATCCTGTATCACTTATTGCTAATTAATCCCTGAGGGGTTTAGATATTTAATATTGCAACATGAGAAGACGTCTTAGAAGCAAAAGAAACTAAATCAAAGGCACCTAGGCCTTAACCAAAGAATTAATCACAGAGGACCAGACTGCCTCTGGAAGCAGAGCTCTGCTCCATGCAGGAGAAAATGGGCATCACCTCCACATAGATTGGAAATCTCAAGTCTAAGCCTGGAAAGCACAGAAGCAGCCCAGGAAGTGCTCTCATTTCTGACACTGGCCTGAATTCCTGCAAGGATTCTGTGGGTCAAGGATCAACCAAGCCCCCAGCATTCACTAACTCATGGCAAGAAAACCAGTGGGAAATGGGTCCGGGATTTTGCCAAAAGCAATTTCCACGTTAAAAGGAGATTTATAACCAGTCACTTGTAACTGAAAACTAATCCATGGTCTGCATGTCCTTTATGTTTGACAGAGGTATAAATATGTTAGAAATGCTTGTAGAAATTATGTCAGAACAGAATGATTTTCCTGGTAGAACTTCCCTTGGTTCTGCTGGTGAAATTTGCCAAACTGACAGAGACAGCTCCAAGGGCTTCTGCCCATTTGAAAGTGCTATAAAGAGGAAAAACAATGAGGAATTTTTCCTCTCTGCAAGGTGTTATTGCCCTGACAACAGCTCTCCATGTCCATGGAGCAGCTTTAAGCAGCACAAGTGGGCAAGACATTATTAGTGGGTAGTCCAAGTTTGCCTCTGTGGATAAAGGCAGCACATTGCCTTTGTGGCACCTGAACTGCCCCAAGCTCTGCTGGGCTTCTTGAGCAGGGCTTGAGAGGATGCAAAAATACAGTCCTTATGCTCTGTGTGAGGAGGCAGTCCCCCTGCTTGGAGCTCTGGCATGAAAAAAGTAGTCCCACATTCAGGGCAGTTGCAGTTTTTGCATTCATAGGCCCAGATTTGCAGTTAGGGTACAGATGGCATCATTATCTACTCCTTTTTGGTTTCCTACAGAAGTACACATTTAAACAGCATGAGAATGAGGGCCTGTCATGCTGTGGCTGGTCTGAAATTTTCATTATCTCTAAAACACATGTCACAATGTCAAGATAGAAATAAATATATCAGCACTTTACCCAGCTGACAGAACATGACACCATCTAAGGTGGTTGACAGAAAAAGTAGGTAAGGCTGAAAAGTGTTCCAGGATGGAGTAAATAGGAGCTCATAAAATCTTGGCAATGTTAGGTGTGCCTTGTGTTCCCATTCCCATGGGATGACGTGGAACAGTTTAAATGCAAGATAAAGGGCACCCACATGTCTTGCCATAACTACTTGGGGATCCTTAACTCCACAAGGTGCATCAGGCTCCCTTTGCCTACAGTCACGGGTAATTATAGAGCATGAGCAGGTTTCTCTTAAGCCCTACAGTGGACTCTAAGATCAATTTCCATCAGGCAAGCCAGTGTCAGATGACATTCTAGATTTACAGCAGAGATCACCATTTGCCTTGCCAGCTCTAAGAGCCTAGTGACAAACTCTGAAGCTGGAAACTATTTTAATGGGAGCACACAAGCATAGGAAGTAGCAGAACTTTTCCAAAATATCCAGTGGGGCAGAGCTCTCTCTCATGCCTGTTAACAAATAACAATGACTGCATTTTAGTTAATAATTGCCAGGTGCACCAGGCCACCAGATCACACTGCCCTGGACAAAGATACAGGTTATTTCCACAGTGTCAGGCAGCTACTCCATCTGCTGGATTAAGCCTAAATCATTTTAGCTCTACCCATGTCTCATGAATGTGGTCCTCTGTGTCAGTCAGCCTGTGAATTGCAGCTCTGAATAGTTTTAGCAGCCCTCAGGGAGGTCATGAGTACCATGGAGGTCCTAGTGTTGTGGGTGAGTTGAGTCATTGGAGTAAGGAATAAAAATGGTAAGGCCATGGGCACATTGGCCAGTCTCCAGTTATTCTCTGATGAGACAGGCTCTTGAAAGATAATTTTGAAGTGATGTGACTGAAGTCAAACCATAAATGAGGTTTCTTAAAATATATAAACAAATAAGCATTGATGCTGCTGTTTCTGGGTTTCTAGGGTACACAGAATGTCAAGTGACTAGTGATGCATACACAAAAACCTTGCAACAAAGGAGATCAGTATTTGCTGAAACAGAGCACATTATGGAATTTCGTTTTTGACAGAACTGAATGCCAGCGTGTTCAATCTTCCACACTGATAGATTCAGTCAGCTCAGAGAAAAAAATTCTGTATCACTCCACTGTGTATGGTCATTTTTGTCAGGGTGAAAGAGGACGATTTTTAAAAAATATACTCATTTTGCAGAGCTTTAAATGCCTACACAGAGATGTAAAATAAAGAGCATCAGCTTTGCTGCAATTGAAAACTAAGGAAAAAAAACCCTAAAAAAAAACTTGGGAAAAGACTGATACCTTTCTTTAAAGCGACCATCATTCTTGGATTCTGCTAGGATATTTCAGATTATTTGCACAGTGAAGATTTGGGTTTTCTTCCCAGGGCAGATCACATTTTTTCTTACAAAACCTAAAAAAACCTCAAAGTGCAATGAAAATGAAGGCTGGGACAAGGTAGTAATGAAACTAATGAAAGCTACATCAGAGTAATGTGTACCTGATACAGAATCTCAATTCTCCATCAATTGAGGCAAACTCATCTATAAAAAAGACAGTGTAGAAGACAGCTACTAATGCATAAAGATGCACAAAGATTGTTAGCCATGCAATAGTTCTGAAAATATTTCTTTTTGTGAAGCATCTCATTTTGGAAACCAAGGATGAACAGATTACTATTTTCTTCCCAGCTGTGATGGAGAGATTTTGTGTGGTATTGGGTTAGCTGTCATTTCCCCATCTGTGTGATGTTATTGTAAGTAGAATCTCTGTACCACAGCAAGGTCACTTTCATCCTGGAAATTTCAGAGTAAACATAATATATCATTATTCTTAAATGAAATTATTTACAGCACCTGCAAACTAAACTATTGTCTGTATCCACCAGAATTAATTTAATACTCAGAGATGTCACTGAAAGAAATCTCAAGATATGGAAAAAGGAAGTGCAACCTTCCTAAAAATCGCTAGGCTAGGAACTATCTTTTGGATCCTGGATGTCTGTGCAGCTGTTTCACCTGCTGCTTTCCCAGTTTGGTGGGATCGGGTGAGAACAATCATCTCCCATCCTCATTTATGTTCTTTGGGTTAGGAGCTGGAACAAAAGACTAATGACAGGGCTAGGCCTTTCCTCTCTGTTTTGATGATTTGAAAACACAACAGCTCACTAGGCACAAGGGGCCTATACTGCCTGCCTGCATTTGCATCCTTGTCCCTAAACCCTGAGTCATGGTGGGAGCACTGAGATCAGCCAAAACACTGCATGAAATGACTCAGGCAGCATAGATCCCTGCAGGGGTTCACAGCCATGCACCCCTTTCCTTTACTGCTCTTATCCTTGTCATTCTGCCTCAGTTCTCCCTTATATTTTTAGTATTTCTTTGCCAGCTCTAGGCTAAGCAGACCACAAATGCTGGTGTTCTACCTGGGGGTGGGGGCCTCTGGCCTGTAGCACATCATGATAATAGATAACTATAAGAATCTCACAGTAACAGTCTTTTCTTGGCAAGGAAAAATCCTTCCAAACCTGGCTAGTGAAGTGTAGTTTGGAGTACTACACAGCCAGGAATACAAGTCAAATAAAAATACTCTGTATTGTGTTAAATGTCCTAGCATATTTTACTCCCACTGCCTCTGAATGACTGGCAGAGATGTCTATCAGAAGATATTTGAGAGACAGCTACATCAAAACACAAGGGTGACACATGCACAGAATCGTTCATGATATAAATAGGATGTCATTAAAATTCTTTGTTACATGCAATGATGAACACACAACTTCAGATTATTAACTTTGCAGTACCACCAGTGGTACAGGATAAAAGCCCAGGGGATTTCCCCTAAAAACACCAGATGCTGACAGTCTTCTGTAGCCAGGGATTGTTCTGTATCTCTTGTGTGTTTCATATTTAAAGTAAGAAGAAGATAAAGGACTATCTTTTGAAGCTTACAAGCTCCTAATGAGCTTGGTTCTGTGGTGAGAGTGGAGCCTAATGCCTTGCTTAAACAAACAGTCTCTGTCTGTGCAATGTGTACACAGCTCAGTGAATTTACTGAGGGTGAACTGGGAGAGCATCACACTGCTTCCCACCCTCTATTTGTGACTCCTCAGAAATTGACACCCATCCTGTCAGACATTAATTTAGGAAGAAGGTCCAGGCTGACAGACTATTAATAAGGGCATGGTGTCTTTTACTTACTGAAGTTAACCCTGCTCATTGAAATTGTTTAACCCCCAACCAACCGCCAGAACAATGAAACCAAAGAAGGCAAGCCCCAAAACCCTTGCACTATAGAAAGAATGAATGTGAGCTGTCCAGATTCTCATAACTCCTTCCTTGACTCAACAGAAATTAATCTTTATGTTGAATCCATCACAAAGCTCTCTGCCAAGAGGACTGTCAAAGGTGACAGATGGCACTGATCAGTGTGTAATCTGTTTTACATGATCTAAGAGAGATTAAGGCATTTTGTGCCAGCTGAGGTGATGTCAAACTCAGTTTCATGTGCACAGACAGTGCTGTAGAGCCCAAGCCTGAGATGTGGAAGTCAGGCCCAAGGAGCCACATTTTGGGTCCTCCCAAACACAGGGCTGGGTACAGTGTAAGAGCAAGTCTGGGTCTGGTACACATGCCAGGCTCAGCTGGAGCCTGCCCTAGAAGCTTGCATCTGGTGGGGAAGGTTGGGTTGCTCTTTGCAAACATGATTTTGTGCCCATTAAACCACACCTTGTTTACACCTGAGCATGGTAGTGAACAGCTGTTCCCATAACCATCAATATTCAAGATGAAGTTTTGAACCCTATCCATCTGGATGCCTAAGGGAATGCTATTTGAGCTGTACTCTCCAAAGATACTACAAATTGTGGGATCTGTGCTCTCACTGCCACTGCCTTAAAATATTTGCTGACTTTTTCTGCCCATACACACCAGGAGCACTGAGGACATTTTTCTCTTCCACGTGACTGACTCAAGGCTTTCTTTGAAATCCTGTTATCTTTGCAAGGAAGCTATGCCACGCCTCAGTATGTGTGTGACACAACCTACACAACTTCAGTCAGGGGACAGTGTAGTAGTATAATCATACTCTGTCTGCTATTTCTTAAGCTAAGATCTAAAAATCATTAATACTGATCCATGCCCAGAGCAAGTCTGGTATAGATTAGACAAGCTCACAGAAACACATTTCTGTCAGAAGGAGCTGGTGCACACCATGCAGAATTTATACACTTCACAGGACAACTAGATCCAGAAGCATCTTTCCAGATGGCTAAGATAAGCAATAATTGCTCTACTAGAGCCTGCTGAAAATTAGGTACTACATTGATACATTTTTAGGAAACTGGAAGCAAAATTATTTAACCATACTGTACTAGCAGTTTGTGTCACTTGGTTGTAAGCATTATTGAATTGGTTTTAGGAAGATCTTAGTGTCTTTCCAACAACAGCAAAAGAAATGGTGCTCTGCTGACACACATTGACCTCCTTGCAGAGGAGGTCTATGTGTGCAGCTCCAGTTGTTGATGTGCCTCCTCAGGTGCTGCTGTACAGCTCTTCACCTGATTCACCGTGAAACCTCCCAGCCCCAAGGACTGGTTTACACAAAATAGTTCCTGCCAGTTTAACTACAATCAGTTATTAAGCTGATTCAGTTAATCCCTCAGAAACTCCTTTGGGGACACAGTTGTAATAATTTATATCAGTTATGACTTAGAGCAATTTACCTTTCAGTTGCTAAGATGTCATATCAATTTAAAAATTTGTTTCTGGTTCATAAACTACCAAGCTAAGACGTAATTGCTATCAGCCAAAACACTGTGTTTCCAAGTGATGTTTTCCATAACTGATTACAGTTAAGTCAGTTCAACTATTTGTACAGATCAGCCCAAAATCCCCTGCTCCAATTACATGGGTTTTGGTTTCAAATGTTGAGCAATGCACAAGTGAATGATCCATCTATTCCCGTGGTAAACAAAAGGGTAAGGCAGGCAGTACTTGACTCTGTTTTTAAAACAGCTCAACATGCAAAAAATGTGTTAAGGAATCAGAGTGAAATGACAGCAGTGAAGAATTTGGCACACATATGCCTTGCAGTCCATCATCCCACAGCTCCTCAAAGACCCCCAGCTTTAAGTCCAGAGCATTTACCAAGTGTTTGGTTTCATGCATGTATTTCTCTCCTGTGGTTGTGCCAGACACTAATTATGGCCTTGTCTGTGTGGTGTGGCTACTCTTATGATACACATGGGAATAGGTTCATGTTTCCAGAAGCTTGGAGCTAGCATTGCTGAAAACAAGTTGAAACAAAAGAATCAGTTCAGCTAAATGTTAGTGCTCCTGGTAGGGTGACCATCTCACCAGCACAACTAGTTTTACTTCTAACCACCAACTTCAGATTAATTAGCTATAAAACCTAGTTAAGTAAGTCAATAGAATTAATTTTAATAAAATAAAATAGCATTAAAAAAAATATTTCCTCTAGGATGGGAGAGGAGCACCAGGGAAGACAGCTCCTATGCTCTTAACTGATGGTTCTGCCAGTGCAAAAACAAGCGGTATCAAACCATTTTGCTTATCTATCTATTGCTTAATCAGACTATCAGCTGCTGCAGACTCAGCTGGAAGCAGCCTGGAACTCATGGGCAAAGCAGTTTGGGGAGGAAAGTGCCCTCAGGTCGGGCTGGGGTGCATGGGACAGGCAAGCTTGTGCTGCCAGGGTGGCAGAGCAGGGCTTGCTGCTGGCACACCTCAGGCTCCTGACACTGCCCTGCTGCTTGCCAGGGCCAGGGCAGCCAGCCAAAGAGCTTTTCCAGCTGCTTTGCTTTACTGCTCTGTTCTTAGCTAGCAGAGGCAGAAAGCAAGGAAGAGGGGATTGAAGCAGGTGGAGTGAGGGCATGGTGCTGCACCAAGCAGGAGACAGTCTGCAGGAGGGGCTGATGTTCACAGGAAAACTGAATAGCTTCTCAAGAGGTGAATAGCTCTGCTCACACTTTTTCTATCACATTTAAATTGCACCTGCCCCAGGCCAGCACTGTTGTGTAGGGTAGGTCTCTGCCTGCTGTCCACTGCAACCTGCTTTGCTTCTCCCTATAAAGGTTTTTAGACTTTCTCTGTTCCTCATGGGGCACTTGGCTGTGTTTGACAGCTTCTTGGAAGGAGGTTGTATACTGCACTTCTGTTGTATTTCAGCTCAGTGAATAGGTGGTAAGTTCTTTCTCAATTTCATCATCAGGGGAGGATTTTTTTTCCATTTGATGGACAAAAGTTTTTAAAGTCCTCTACTATTTTGGGAGGACATCTGATGTCACAGCTATATGCCAAGCTATGTTGAATTATTTTGTTTCAGCTAAGTTTCTTTATAGAGTTGAAGTTAGCCTCAGCATTTCCTGGATTAATTTCTCTTTTCTGGGGGTCCCTTTGGACAGTTTATGCTGTCCAGGCAGAGAATTTCGTTTCATTGCTTTTTGCTTTCCAGTGTATCAGTTCTGCTTGACACATTTCACGAGTGCAACAGATGTGAATCCAAGAACCTTGCTTTTGTTGTTCTTTAGATTTTAGTGTGCCACTTAGCAGCAATAAGTGGTCTCTAAAGCCTAAGTGTAAGACCATCCTCATTGTCTCCTACACAATATCAGCCTGCACTGCTGGAGCCTGCATTGCTTCTTACTCACTTGATGTCAGGCAGTACCACAGAGCAGCAAAGAAAGAGATGTTAAAGCTAAACCCACTCCTTTCTCAGGGCACCTGCACTGCACTGCACATCCCCACACTCTTGTAGCTGTGCTGCTGAAGGCCTGATGGACAGTCCCATGCTCATCCACACCAGCCATCAAATGCCTTTCAAAAAATCAATTCAGACACAAACAAGAGGGCCCATCACTTTGCATGCTCATTGGCATGTCATCAGCAGGAACATGCAAGATGTCTCAGCATTGTTTTAGCTTTGCAACCATCTCTTCTCTCATCTGTGACTTGTCAAACCTTATTAATGCTCAGTCCCCAAGAATGAGCCTCCATGTTCTCTCACTCTCTAATTATACATGGCATTCCCTCTCACATCCAAACCCTCCCATGCTGGTAAACAAATACACTGACACCAAGCCAGCCTTACACAGCTTTGCAGAGGCTTCCTACACTTGTGCTGAGGGCAGCCTGCTTCTCCTCTGCAGCCCAAATCTGCTGGGCAAAGAAGGTGTCAGATCTCTCTGTTGTTAAGGCTAGGCTGAGAATGGCTCTTTCATGGCAGGAGAATAAATAAGTAATACTCCAGGGGCAGGTGAAACACAGCCTTGCTATTCCTGTCATGCCCTCTGCCTACCCTGAAGGCAATTCCTATGAAAGCTGCCTTTGCCAGCCTTGCACAGCTATGCTAGCTCCTCTGAAAAAGGGATTCTTCCAAGAGCACTTCTGCAGCCCCTTCCTACCCACTGCACCCACAGGAACAGCATTTCCTGAATGAACAGGAGAGGTAAGAACAGAAGAAAGAATAAAAAAAATCTTTAAGTGAGGTACTTGCAGGTATCTATGCAATAAAAAAATGAGAAGCTCTCTGTCAAAGTCTATGGTGTGATCCACTTTGAGGCAGCACAAAGGGAAGGAGAAAGAAAGAAAGGGTTATTTCTCTTTCAAAACCCCAAATGCAAAGAAATCTCGGGCTTGTGGAAGAATTCCTTGAAAGGACAAGGTGCTCAAGAAACAGGAGAAAAGCCACCAAATAAGGATAAGACTTGCTTTCCTTTGGAGACATAGACCGTAGTTCCTCCCAAAGCACCAATACAGCATTTAACCAGCTCTGAACAGTTCTTGCCACAGCTTTGTAGCCTAATTCATAAGACCGCAATCATCCACAGGAGGCTTTTCTTTACCTCTTGAACAGAAAAGCAAGGCTCAACTGCTAAATTGTTCAGTATCCTGCATAGCTTGGTATCCATTTGTTAGGTCCAAACAGTACAAAGCACCAAGAAAAAGAAAGAGACACCAGAGAGCTACTTCTTAGGGGACCAGCATAGAGATGGACAGTGGGAAGCACCTCTGAAAGATTGTTTGGAGGATGTAGATAGGGCCAGATGGCACAGGAAAAACTGTAGTGCCTTCCCTTACAGCACAACACTTTGAATTGTGCCTTCAGGCCAGTGCCCAGCACAGCACCCTGTTAGCAGCACTACAGGATTGCCAGAATGCCATTCCATGCCCAGTGGCTCTTTGTACCATGGTTGGCTTCTGCCAGGGCCTGACACAGCTGGGGGAAGGTGGCTGTAGGCAATATGATCCACTCCACACACAGAAGGTGTTTGTTTGGTTGTCTGACTCCTCAACAAATGCAGCTTTGAGACATGATTTCTCATGGCCTGGATTTCAAACAGATTGCAGTAGGAAATGTATCAAATGAAAAATGGGTGGGCTTCTGCTGATATGACTTTTGTTTATAAGCCTTTAAAAGCATTGTAAATGACTGGCAATCCAAACCCAGCAGGTTTGATGGGTCAAAAGATCTTGTTTTATTGTCTGTATTAAATAGGTGATTCAAATGATGTAAACAAAAAGAAAATGGCCATTTTAGATGCTTACAGCATCGGGACCTTGCAGTAGGCTTGGTTCTGGATCTATTTTCTTCTAGCAAAAAGTCACTATACTCAACCCAAAGGAGAAAGCATTACTCCTCACCTAAGCTCAGTCTCAGCTGCCACCCAGTGGAATTAGAAATCTCTGCATTATACCAGTGGCTCCTACTCCTACCTCATCACTCTTACCTACAAGATTTTAATGACCAACAATAAGATTTTATTTGTCTTCAGCGTTTCCTGCCCAGAGATTCATGCAGCACTTCAGAGAAATATCAGCATTTCCATTTCCCACAAGAGAAACTGAGGCACAAGAGCCAAGTGATCTTCCTGGTCACACATTGCAGGCCAGAAACAAAGTTGGGGATAGACCATGCCTTTCATGTTGATGTCCTAAACATCACTGACTGCTGATCCAAAGAAGATCCTGTGGGTTCATGATCTGAAGCAGAAGCAGCAGTGCCAAGCAGGGGGAACAGACAAAAACAAGGTGGGGGCTGGAGGTGGGACTGAACCTGTCATTTTTGACCTGGACAGCCAGTTCCCTTCCCTTTGTGGTCATCTGTATTGGTTTAAACTGAAATGAGCAAGCAGTTTGGTTTAAGAGATGTCTGCAGGGATTTTGTAAGCTGTCATGAGTTGTCTTTATCTTCCACTCTAGCAGAGCATGCTGCTGCTACTGCAACACAAACCTTGGCATATGGTAAGGATGTAGAGGAGAAAGAAAGAGCTGTCTGTACAGCTGGAGCTGCAGCTCCTGGAAATAAATGGTCAGCCAGAAAACCAGAGGTACTATGAATGAAGAGGAAGTGCTACACAGAGGCAGGCACAGCCCTAACAAAAATGCAGACAGGAATTGTCCTTGTGTTAGGCTATGACCACATTATATGCAAGGGGAACACAATATATCTATCCAGGTTTTATGAGAGCCCTGATGTCCAATAATTCCTCATCTGTCCATCCACAATTAACATCAGCTTTAATTCTCTATGAGTTATTTCAGTGAAAGAAAATTAGGAATAGCTGGAATGTTTCTTCCCCATCCTGGGCAGGGCACACAGCTCTGAGCTGCAGCTCTGTCATAGCAGGGACAAGAGCTGGTAAATGCCATACCCTGGGATGTATGGAAGGCCCCTAGGAATAGGCAGTGGCAGAAAAAGGAAGTATTTATTTCTAGAGACAATGTGTATGCATGCATACAGTTGTGTGTGTATATATGTTGCTTGAAAGACTATGAACAATGTCATATTCACAAAAGAGATTCTGAAAAAACAAGTAAAGCCTAACCTTCTCTGACCTAAATTACAATGTCAGGCTAAACATATAAACAAGTTGTTTTTCAGAAGAGGACTTCTTAGTGCTTTCTGCTCTGCTCCTGAGGAGCACTCAGCAGAAGAGAATCATCAATAAGAAAAAAAAGAACTCTTCTATAAGCTTATGTCTTGCTCTTTAAATAGTTGGATTTGAAAAGCACATCTCCCAGGCATCCAGATCGAGGTAGAACATAACACAAAGAAGTGACCATTGGGATTTAAGGGATTCAGGGGAAACTGCTCAGCAGCCAGCAACTCATGCTATTCCTAGTCAAATGAGAGACTTCCTCTTCAAGCCATTTTCCAATTTGCTCTCCCTTTACTCCTTTTACGAGGAAAGGTGAAGCAAACATGGAGCAGGAAGTGAACATACACGCTCAGCTGCTCTCCAAAGTCACAGAAGACCAACTGTAGTTACACAGTATTTTCACTTTGCTACTGAAAGCTCACATCACTGAAAGCCTACTTCAAACCAAGAGCCAACAGTGACCCAGTGCCACAGAGTAATCCCAAATTGCAGTAGCATTATCTCTCTTTGATGGCATCATCAAGCAATGACAAAAATACTTCTCGCTAGATTTACCAAGTGGATACTATTTCAGAAGATTCCATTTTCAAGCTTTATATCTTCAAGATAAAAAATGACCTACTTAACTTTTCATCATACCTCTGGAAGAAAAGATACTTTCTAGTGCTGTGTGAGAGAATTTTATAGCAGTTTCCATAAAAAAGAAAATCCCTGAATAGAATGTGCCGCAGCAACAAGCCTCCCTTTGCATTACCTACTTAATCTCATGCACCACTGCATCAAAACCACAACTGGTGCAAATCAGTGGCTGAATGACTTCACTGATTAGAGGCCAAATGATGCTGATGAGGAAGATGAAGGGAATGAGCTGTGGTCTGAAACACAGGCAGCCTCATGCAGCCAGATCTAGGTACAGACACGTCCAAGCAAAGCAGCTCCATGAAAGCGCCAAGGTTCAATGTGGGGGGCAACAACTGGGGTGGGAGAGAAAAATCAGTGTAAACAGAATCCTTATTTACCCAACTATCTTTGTTATTTAATCTGTTGCTCTGGTTTCACTGTAAATTAAATTCAGAAAATGTACTCTGCCAGCCAATCATGTGATGCTGGACAACATGCCCAGGCACACAAGCTGCTAAATTGCCACCAGCCTTCAATCTGGGGCCCTGTAAGACACACAGCTGGGCTGATAGGCTTGTCCTCTCTCTAAACAGGCCTTGACAGGTAAGATAGCATCATGCTCTGACAGCTGGACATGTGGGCAGCAGGCTGCATGTGTATGTTTCATTTGATTCACAAACTTCTTCAGTATGAGGGGGTCGTCTCCATTGTCTTGTAAGACACCCACAACTGGCAGTTTAACATGTCCATCAAGAATCCAGCTTTCTCTTCATAAGAGAAGGTATTCATTGATTGAAAGGTGATTTTCAACTTTACCTATGTCCAAAATATCCAAGTGGCCTCAGAGACTGCAGCAGCAGCCCTCCTGGACACAGTCTCTGTAGCTGTGGATGCATGTATGAGGATTTTAATTCTGAGCCGAGCTTTGTTCAAAAACACTCTCTGGACAACAGCCCATGACAATTATCTATCCTTCTTTCTATTGTTAACCTACCATTCAGTAGGGAACAGCAAACAAGAACAACTAAGTGGAAGGGACAGCTCAGAAAATATTTAGAACATTCAAAAGTGAGTATCAGGAAATGATAGGTCCAGTGTGCGTTTGTAACATTTTGCTTAGCACAAAAGAGTCATTCTGAGGATATAGAAAATGTCAGAGTTGTTCTTTGGAAACTTGTATTCCAAATGATACATCTATATTTTGCAGTTTTTATGATGTGCTAGCCAAGAGGAAGGACTGACTTCTGTTAGCTTTAGTACAATATGATGGTTTCTGCCTCCAAGATGCTTAATGAGTCATTAAATTATTGAACAGACAGGCTACCAAGAAAGCCAAAATAAACCCCACAACAACAATAATCCCAGACCACAGGGGAAGGGACTTACTCAGTTTTGCTTTTGAAAAATCAGTATAATAAATGAGAAATAGCTTGTCAACATTAGTAGCAAATGCCAACTATTTTGCCTGCATGAATTAAAATTGTTTTCAAGATTAAGAGAAAACTGTTTCTAAAGAACTCTTCTGGCTTGGTCCAATGACTATAGGAGGGTGGCTCATCTCTGGAATCTAGTAGGATTTCTTTGCAGTTCAGGGGAAAGAAGATGGCATTTTCTAGTAGCACACCTATGCCTTCCCTATAAAGTGCTTGTCTGCTGGATGCAAACCAGAATACAAGATCACCATTCCTATGCTTGCTTTCCCCCCTTCAGGACAGCTGCTTTGGGGACAAGCAGCTGGTCACAGATTTCAGTATACAGAGATTGCCACTGACTCCTCTGCCTGGAGAGCTGGAAGCAGACTTCCCAGGACATGTCTCCTTTTTTGTTCACTTTTGCATCATCCTGAGGCCATCTTGTTTATTGGAGGTTGTAAACCCCTTTTCATCACCCAGTTTGACACTGATCTTCATTGTTATTCAAATTACTTTAAACACTAAAGCTGTAGTCCTGCTCAGAGTAAATAGGCATTTTCTGGAAGCATTTCCTCATGACTATAACCTGCCATCCCAAATCAGATATTGCACAGGCACACCAGAATTTGGAGTGCACCAGTAATCAACATAGAAGCATGACCTACTACAAAGCCTCTGACTGAATAATGCACACAAAAATGCCTGTTTCTGGTAGATCATGGAGAGAATAATGTCACATTTATCACTGAAACAGCTGGAATGAATAGGATGATTTCATTGATTACTTCAATCAATGAGATTATTGCTTTTCCTCCTACAACTCCCATTACATTCATAGCATCCTAAAGCTATCACAAAGACCAATTCCTTCCATAATAATATTACCAGTCTAAACTAATAAAGAGCCATCAGCCAGCAGAAAACTACAGAAACAGGCTTGATTCTTGATGAAAGGTTACCATTTTTCTCTAAATGCGTCTGTTAAATTGCAGGCTAGCTCCTGCATGAAGTGCTCTAGTGCACACTGCTATTGCTTCATGTAAGAGCACAAACAACCTCAGCAAAAGCAGTATCTTTGACAAATTCTATCAGGCCCATACCTTGATATGCCTCATGTTTGAAAAAAAAAACATGTAAAGTATATTGGTTAGTCTTAAGCTCACTGACACAAGGAAGAATGAAAAGTGAGAAGGAGCCAAGAAACAAACAGGGACAGATTTAATGAAATGAACTGATTTTAGTCCTGGCCCAGAAACTGTATCTAAATTTTCAAAATATTCATTTAAAGTGTAAAGCTTCTTCAGCATATGGATATGTTGGTGAATATTCAAATACACATACATATATTATATATACATATATGTACAAATATACATGTATGTGTACTTAAATATTTATATCTGACTTTATGAAGTATTTAATCCCTTTAACCACACTAGAAAAGGATAATTCTAAACAAATTTTCCCTAGTAACAGCACTACACCTGAATGCACTAAGAATGACATGGTGGACTCTTTCCAGACTGCCATATTGTAATTGTGATGGAATAATTGCAAACAAGAACCATGTGTAATCACAATATTGAATGCATCACCTCAAATGTTCAAAACTATATTTCTTAAACAACTGAGATAATGTATTAGCTAGGAAAGGGGAACATTCAAGCATGAGCCCTAGCTATTCTCACAGCATAGGCACAGAAACAAAGCTGGAGGGGAAGCTAGAATGGGGAATACAAGTACTGAACAAATGGATACCTGCAGCAAGAAAGTCATGTTAGTGTTTATTTTATATTTATTTAATAGGCTACTGCCCTGAAAAGCCATGTGTCAAATCAGATTTGGAATTCCCCACTCTCACAAGTGATGAAAGAGTGACTATTTACAAGAGCAGCTTTACATTTTTCCTACTAGGCAGCCACAGCAGGCTCAAAGCCTCCAACCTAAGAAATGCAGATTACGATTTTCTTATTTAGTAGGTTTTAATAAAAGGCTGTGTCTAGCATGAATGTGGAGGGCATTAATATTTATGCCCAACTGAAAGAGGGCTGTTTGTCACTTAGAGCCATTCCTCTACTGAACACCTTAATCTCCCTAGTCACTAGTGCTCATATTTCTTTCCTTTAAATTTAACTGCCTTTCTTGCTGTGACCTATTTTCTAGAGAGCATATACTCAGCTAATGTTGGTAGATCAAATCAAAACTGTAGCTATGATTCCTTTGAACAGGGGTACATCCTTTTCATTTGAAACAGAACACATCAGGGCTTTTTCTGACATTTATTTCTAAATGGAAACTCTAGATCTGTTTAGCCAGGCTAGTTTAAGCCTACCTTAAACTCAAAATTAGTTATCCTTATTACAGCATCAAAAGCTCATTATTTTCCTCAAAACAGGCTGGATTACCTCCACTAGTAATTCAATTGCTATTGCTTACAAAACAGCCACATGTTCCACAATATTCAATAAAAACCAAATGGGAATAGCTGTGCAGATCTGATTTTTGACACATTTGAACCCCTGCTCTACCTCTGGGGATTTGCTTGCTGCTTCTGAAACCTCACCAAATACAGTAACTTAAATTATAAAGCTGAAGCCACAGGGAGGAAATGTATTTTTGATTTTTCCAATCAGCTCAGCACCAGACACGATCAGCTCTGCTTCAGCACCTGATTTCAGCTCAAAGTCTTTTGACTTCTTAACCTATTGCAAAGGATTAATTTACTTTCATTGGCCAGCAGCAGCCCATAGCCTACACAAAGTGCATCCATCTTTGTGAATCCTGGGATTCACAAAGAACCCCGAAGTTCTTCCCATCAGAGCACTTTGAAGTGAGGCCCATGTGCTGTGCTCCCCCTCACTGCAGGAGAGCTGCTGATCACTGATGGGAGCTGCAGGAGCAGGTTCCAACCCTCCTGCACAGGGACAAGGTGCTGCTGCCTGGAGCAGTGACATGCAGAGGAGACAGCCTGATCCACAGCAGCAGCAGGACCCTGGGACAAGCTTGCAGCAGGGTAAGGCAGCAGAATGTCTTCTTGCAGGATGTCAGAATGAATTGGGTTTTTTCTTCCTGCTGAAGCCAACTTCTCCCAGGAAAAGCAATCTTGCCTCTGAACTAGGACTTAGAGCTTGTCTTCACTTCACTGGCTCCCATTTAAGTGGTCTGAGCCACACCTCGTGGGGATCCCCAGCTTCCAGCTCCCATGACAGGGAGGCTGTGCATTAGAAATGGAGTTCTGGGATGTGTTTGGGCAGGGGAGTGAGGGCAAATTTCTGTCTGGCAAAGTCAGACCTTATCTCCCACTGTTGAGCTGCATCCTTGGCCATATGCTGCCACATGGATGGTACAGATCCTTAGTGGCTCTAACAGACAATTTTTTCTCATTATTTAATTCCTGCTGTTTGAGCCCATGTTTCACCTGCCTTTAGAAGACCTGTCTCTACTACTTCTCCCAAAGACTGTTTTTTATGGGTTGTACAAAAGTGTTGATGTCCACATATTTGGATTTATTTTAAAAACACTTCTTTCCTGTCCCCCACAAAAGGGCATTGGTGTCAGGCTCTGAACTGCACACATTAGAAGACAAAGTCATCACACAGGCAAAGAAATCAGAGCAAACCTAACTACTAAAAAAGGCTCCATTAAATCTTCTGTCATGGGCCATTTGAAGCTTTTCTCACATAAATGGGTATCTTTCCACTTGCTGCACTAAGAGCTGGATCAAGACCTTGGCTTTTATCCAACACTCAGTTTTCAAGTACAACACTTCTCCAAAACAGTGACCTGTGTTTCAGGGGAGAAAGCAAGCCAGAAGAAAGGAAGGAAAGGGAAAGGAATTCCATCAAATCACCCCACTAATAACCAAAACCCCTACATCAAATTAACAGACTTAAGCTAGTTAACAGTTCCAGTGCAGTCAGGCCTGTGGCCCAGTTTTTGAAAGGAGCCACTGCTACTGCTGTTTGCATGACATTTCAGTCCAGTGAAATGCTTCTCTAAGTTGCTTTTGGAAAAGCAGATGTAAGCTCCTCACTCACTCAGATATTACTGAAAACCTACCCTGCTCATATTAATTAAAAGGAGAATAACTCATTACAGATCCTAATTAGCACTAGATACAGCAGAGAGTATCATGTATGTGATGTTTAATGAGCATGAGGCAGATGTTACTCATCTCATTTAACACACAGCTGGCAGAACTTCTCACCGAGTACTATGGAGAAAAAGAACCAGCTACAATATACTGTGCTTTGCAGAAATGTTTCTGGCTTGGGTTTTTTTGTAGCCTCCGCCACCAATTCCTGAAGGTCCAGCTTAATTTTTGTGGAACTAGAAGAGCCCCACACTTTTCCAGGACTGCTGAAGGACTATCAAAGAAGGCAAAGCTGCCAGAGGTTATTTTTGTGAAGTAAAAGGGATAGAAAACCACAGAACCAGGCAAATGCTAGTTGACAGAGGTACACACACACAATTGCTACTGCATACCTCAAAATGCTCTCCAAATTTGGTGTGGCTGCAGTTGTGCCCTATGACTGCCAGCAGCATTAAAAAGTGGTACCATAGGGATATCTGTCAGGTGATTAAGAACACCAACAAATATCAGTCACAAATTCTCCCCATCAAGGGGCTGCTGCCATGTCAGAAGAACCTTGTGGCTGGCAGGTGGCTGTTGTGGCCAAGCAGCAGCAGCAGGTTCTGCCTGGCTGAAACCCATCCATCATGGGAAGCTGTCCCTCAACTCTTCAGCACTGGCAGCAGTACAAGAGCATGCTATTAAATATGAATATCTTATGGTGTTAAGCTGCCACCCTCTATAAATAGCAAGGCATTCATTTTAATCATTTTATTGGAATATGGAAGCCTGGAAATATCTTGCTTTGGGATTTGAATATTTATTGCCATTTGCAATGACTGGTAAGCCCCTCTAAGTGCTTCTTCTGTCAAAAACTCATTTTATTTTTCTCAGGTACTGCAGAAACCTACTGTAGAAGTCACAAACAAGAAGACATCTGAAACTTGGACTTCATAAGAAAAATACATTTTAAAAATAGGGTGAATTTTTGTGTTTATTTAGGCAAAAGGCTTGTTTTTTTTACTGTAGTTTACTGAAGGATTTATAACAATTAATGAAAACAAAGCAAACTAGAATAAATCCTTTTATAGTCTTGCCTGGAATATCAGTTACACCCCGAGTGTTTCTATCAGCATCTATAAGATTCAGCTGCGCTCACCTTGAAAATTGTGTTGATACTTGCTTGGATAAGCAATTCTGCATTAAAGTGGCAAAGAACTATGGTTAAAATCTAAGGAGGAAGAGAGAAGAGAAGCCACCCAGTTTAATTTTTAATGTAGGATTTTCCTTTCTTTATTGCTTTTTCTCTCCCCTTTCTCTTCCCTAGAGCCAGGACTTGCAGGAGATCCTTAATCAAAATTCCCTAATTGGCAATTACCACCCCAGAATAAAAACTTTTTGTTAAGGGTGGCTCAGTTATCTCCTAGCTCTTCCCACCAGGCTACAAGTGCGTTCAGAGGCTCTCCACTGACCTTTTTCAGAAAGAGATATTAATTCACCCTCTGCATTTGTGGTGAAGGCTTCCTCAAATTTTGTAGCAGGGGCAGTGTATTCTTCAGTACCAGTTATGGGACAAGGCTGGCTTCTGGTTTGCATCAAACTTAATTTCAATGCAGCTACTTCATATGAAGATTTTCTGCATGCCCTGGACCCCTGTAGATGTGCCCAGCATTATTCCTGGGGTCAACCAAGTGCTCTACAGAGCTGTCAGAGGCACAAATATTTGACAATGCTTCCAAAGAGGGCAAAGACAAGGAGAGAACCATTGCTCCTGTATTTTCCTCCATTTTATTTGGAGGAAAGAACAAAATGGAAGTACAGAACTCTAAGGAAGAAAAAACCATTTTCCCTCTTACACAAGAAAATTGCACAACTTGGTTAGTAGTGTATTTTGCAACATAACCTGTTTCCTGCCCCTTAATACTCAAGGGAGCAGGGGAATCAAAGTGCTTTCAGTGATCTAAGAAGACTTAATGATAAAGGAGAGTGCTACATTTTACAGTAAGACAAGGGGGTTAAGAACAACATCTCTTTTCCCAATTTCCTATCGGCTTCTAACTGGGGCTGAATGACCATTATGGACACAAAGCACATTTACCCTGCCCCAGATGCAGTGGTTTTTCTATTTGCTTTCTGCAGATTTCCCTCTCCAAGAGCAGCCGTGTCCTCGTAACCATGGAAACCCCTCGTGGCAGATTCCCTCAAAATGCAAAAGCAGAAGGATGGAAAGGAGCAAATATTTTAAGAAGGTTACACACAAAGAGGGAGTCAACATCCTGTCATAGATGTAAGACAGGATTAAACACAGTATCCTCATGCTGGAGGGCTTGCCATTGGATTGGTAACCTTGCTCACTGGACAGTTGGCATTAGACAAAGTCCTCTGTTTCATCTTTCACATTGCTGTTGTGCTCTGGGAAGATTTGCAGAGTGTCAAAGTTTTTCTGAAGATCTGGCAGATCAAAAGACACAACAGTGAATTTTCATGGCAGTATACGACAACCTTGCCATCATGCCTAGGACAGATGTCCTTTGAATTCAAAATAGTAACTTAGACTTTTGTCTCCAAAAACAAAAAAAAATAAAGACATGAGTAAAATCGCAGAAAATGTAGAGTTATATCTGAGCAGACTTTGGCCCACCTAGTTCAGTTTTCTGCCTCCAGCAGTGTCTGTAAATGAGGTAAAAAACAAGCACCACTTGGAAGACACTTTCATACTAATACTCTCCCCAGCCTTAAGGAGCTCCCTGAGCCTGCTGTGGTTTATCTAGATAGTAAGACTCAAAGAAGCTTTATTCCAAACACTTTTCCAGGCTCCTTTCCAAACCATCTTTTGGCAGGCAGTACAACAAGCCTCATTCACTCCATAGGAACAACCACCTCCTGTTTGCATTGAGCCTGCCTCCTACTAGTGTCACTTGATGGGCTCTCATGGAAAAAGGAATAATAAGAAGTCAATCTCTATTCCCCTATTCTGTGTCACTCATGATTTTGTAGATCTCTGTCACACCATCCATCCCTCCATCCTTGGAAAGGGACAATGTAAATTTCAGCCTACTTAACTGTTCCTTGGAAGATATCATCTTCTACCTTTGCTCAAATCAATTACCTTTCTTCAGACTTCCTCCTGCTGTGATATATTTGAGATGAGAAGACCAGAACTGGCGGGGGGGGTGGAGGGCAACCCTTGGAGTCAGACAGTTTTATCTCTGTTCTCTTTCCACAAAGTAATAGTATTTAATCTTTTGTTCAATTGCTACTGAGTACTAGCTGATGGTTTCATGGAACTATTACAAACCCACAGTTTCACTTTTACATAAGAATAACAAATAGTTCAGAATATTTTATGTGAAGTTAGGATTAATCTTACCCAGGAGCTAAATTTACATGCACTGAATTTCATCTGCTATTTTACTATCCGTCTCTCAAACTCAGCAGATAATTCCTTGGTCTACCCTTGAGCTCCTCCAGAACACATGGGTGATTAGCACCAGCCCTGGCAATCTGCTAACTTTCATGTTGTTTATTTGTACCTCAACCTGTTCCAGAATTACTTCGCATTTTCGGCTGAGCATTTGCTGAATCACTGCTAAGAAGAATGGCATAGGGAATCTCCCCAGCTTCTTCTACAGTAAGCAGACACAAATAATTATCATCTCTGCAGCAGTCTTAGCCACATGGCTAACAGATGGCCCTAGCAACCTTCTGGTGGAAGTTTTGTTCTTGCTGTTAAGCCCTGCAGCCTCTCCTCCCCCTCCAAGGGCTGATGCTCAAGGCTGGCTCTAAGATGGTGCAACTGTGTGACCTGACTGCTGGCAGCAGAGCTGGGAGAAGCCTTGCTGGGGCTCTCTGCACCTTCCAGTGTACTAAGCTCAAGCCCTTGCTCTTGGTGCTTGCCCAAGCTATGCTGTAGAGGGCCCTGAGCCCACCCTTGCCCGTCACAAACCCGATTCCGAGTCAATAATTTATCTTCCCAACCCTGCACCTCCTTGTCACAACAGACTCCTGTGTCCAGCTGGACTCCTGGCTGCCCCTGGCGACCATCACCCAGCCCACTCTGCTCTCTCTGCCTGGGACCCACGGTAAGGGCAGCGTCCTACCTACTTTGCTTCACCTTCCCTCCTGGCTCCCTGTCCCCCATGCAGCAGCCTCAGCCCCATTACTGCTTGGCAGGCAGGCTGGAAGGATGACCAAGTCCTTTTCCTATCTGATTCTCATATTTGTATTATATTATCATCGTAAATTCGAAACCCATGATCACCAAACCTGAGGAATGGTTTTGGAAAGAGATGTGGAGAGGACCAAAGGGACCTCCACTCTGGTGTTAGCAGAGGAGGCTCAGCTGCTTTGTACACCACACACAATCCCTGTGCATGACCTTGATCTGGTTGTTTAACTGCTCCCTGGCAGTTTCTCTTGTGCTTAAGAAGGGTTAAACTTTTCTCCTGAGAACAAAAGAATGCTCCTTCCTTCCTTCCTCCCTCCCTGTAACAAATGTCAACAGCAACAGCCCTGACTAGAGCGAGGAAAACTTGGAAGATTGCCATTGACTTTAGCAAGTCATGAAAGAGGTTTCATTTACAGAGCAGGGACAAGATGAGCTTTTCTGTAGAAAAGCCACAGAAAAGATAATGGTCCTCCTCTGTGATCAACATGTATAAACAAACTAGCATGTGGTTGGGCATCACATATCCCTACGACTTGTCAAGATGCACTCAGAAACTTGAAGAAAACAGCTTGTCATGTGAAGTACCCAAAATTACTCATGAATATAATATATTATATTGTGTCAATATGGCCAGCTTGTAGCCTCAGCTAGCATATCCTCATTTTTAAAAATCTGTATTTTGACACCAATTTTACTATGCCAATCTACAAAGGACATCACATATAGTCTTCTACTGACTGTAGTTTAGAAAATTCTCTTCTACAATACTAATCATTAAATAGCCTTCAAAAAGAATGCTAATGCAGTATTGATAACTCTGTGTTGAATTCTTTTTAACTTTTTGTACCTTTGTATATATAAGCCAATCTAAGCTCTGTAGTCATGTCTCAGCAAGCTATAAGTGAACAGCAAGGGGAGCAGAAGCAGGAAGAGCATGCCACAAAGACGGTTTTCAAAACATCAGGTCTTATTGGCATAAAACCCACCTGCGGTATTAAAATATCATTTCTCCTAATTCTATTTAAGTAAACTAATGCAGTTTTCTAGTGCTCCCCCTTCCCTCCTTCCTCTTTTGTTGCAGCCTCCTTGGTGGTCAAGTGACAAGAGAAGAGCAGGGAGAAAAACAGAGATACAAACATTAGGGGAAGAAAAGAAAAATCAGAATATATCTTCTTATAATGAAACCATTCAGGGTAAAAATTGCCTTAAGAAAAGCCTTGCCAAAATGGCATGTAGAGAAATATATGGAAAACCAGGCCTGGAGGCTGAAACAGTATTTGTGGCTTGTTTAGTTTTAAAATAATTATGTTGGTAATGATTTTAGGAACATAGTAAATCTTATGAAGGAAGACTGTATCTAAAAGTTTCACCTGTTCTCCCTTCCATCCATACAATTTCCTATTAAGATAACCTAACTCTCTGCAGCTTTTGGCTCTTAAAAAAAGTTGTCATGCCTACATTCTAATGTTCAGCTCAGCTGCCTAAAATATTTATCTTATATCAGATTCCAGTGCCATCTCTAAGATTAAGCAGCACTGGTATTAAGAAGGTGAAATGAAAACAAACATGGTAATCACTTTCAGCTTTTAGCATTAATCCTGCATTTGAACATCCTGAATTGGCTTCCGAACAGGGAATTTCATACAGCATCCACCCAGAGTATGGGAAAAGTTATTGATAATAATGGTTACAATGGATCACAAGACACTCCTCAGCTCTGGATATTAAATGGAATAAGGACTTGGAATCCTGGTCTAAAAGGTTCCCAGAAAGGGCTTTTTCCACGTAAATTCCTCAGACTACATAAACCTAGGACACAGTCGGATGAAGAGGGCCTAAGGAGTCAGTATTTTTTGTTGCATGTCATATCCTTTCTTCCAGGTCCTTGCCATTCAAAAGGTTTAAATTGTTGTGCTGGATCTAAAGAGAGAGATACAAAATCCTTACCTTAAATCTGCAGGCTGGTGCATGAAATGTAATGGATTTACATTGGGTGAGTAGCAGATCCTGCTACAGGACTTGTTCTGACACTAATTTAGAGGTGAGTTACTTGGGAATAGCTTGGTTTATAAATACCACACAGGACTGTGCAGAGCAGGGTCATCTCAAGTCCTGATCTAAGCAGAAATTCAATTTCACCCCTTCTTGAAGTGTGGCTACAGCCAGGTGGGAAGCTGCTTTTCCCAGGAAGTCACTGCTATGCTCTAGACAGCTCACTACAGGCTTTAATTGCTCAGAGTAACACTTCCTCAGATGTGTGCTGCACACATCTGCTTTAACCAAGGACTCCACATCCACCAGTGCTGTAGGTGTCTGTGTCTAATCTGCAGCCCTGTCCTCTGCTGCAGTTGTATCAATGGGCATCTATTTTTAGCACAGCAGTCCCATAGGATGTGTGTTAGGTTGGAGGCTGCTTCAGCGACCAGAATGATAATAGGGCTGTACATGGGGAGCATAATTTCCCTCTTCTGGCTAATTAAGTGTGTTCAGGGAGGCTTCCAAGTGAGAGCATCTAACTGCATACAAAATGAAAGATATTAATCTTCCTTAGCAGCTATTAATGAATCACTATTTAGATGCCTAATAAATTTGCACATTAAATTCTAATAGCATCCTGCTTCCTTCATTAACCTGAACTACTCTATTGGTGAAAAAACCCTATTCTTCTACTAGGCACTACAGTGTCTGATACTCCCTGATCAGACTAAAACCCTAAGTCTGGATGTGCAGTCTCAGAGCTGCCTAAAAGTGCTAATTCCATCTTTTCTATTTATCACATGCATGTAACTGCTCTGCACCTCTCCTCTGACTCACTGAGATATACAATTCTCTGCCCTGTTGAATGGCTCATAAAAATCCTGTCTGGCACTGTAGCCCTATGCAAAATAATATCTGTTTTCCACTTAAATGCCTCAGATGTCTTAAGCCAAAGCCCCGCAGGTTCACAATATATTGCTGCAGTACCTGTTACTGTATCCCTTGACTGGAATTCTTGCTCCTGTTCAGCTGCTATCTGCTTATACCCATTAGCAGCCAGTCTTTTCTCCCCTCAGTCGTGCATCTAATCACCCATCCTCCACAGCTGGCCTGCCACCTTCATCATTTCTCAGGTTGTTAAGCACAAAGGAGACAAATTGAATTACAAGTCTTCTCACAGTTCAGAAGCTGCAGTTCTGCACATTTCAGTGCAGATTGGGTAAATGTCCCTGCTGTCTCCTCAAGCTGAGGAATGGGACTGCCAGCCCTCTTAACCTGTCCACAGCTCAACCCAAGGATATTATGATATTAAGTAGAAAGGAGATAAAAATTGTTCTTTCTGAGAAACTTATTGCTTGCACATTCAAGATGCCCAGCGCCAGTGATTGTGCAGGCTCCATGGTGACACCACACCTATCAAACCCTGACCTCTGTGGGTCTCCTGCCAGGGAACACCTTCACTCTTCCTCTGGCAATGATCATATTTGCCACCTGGAACCACAGGTTATATGGCCAATATAGGTTCAAATCTGTGATTATTATAACGTCAGCTTGTTTATTGGATTAGGCATTCACTAACTCTACAGAGAGATGGTGCCAGTATGTCATTTCAAGTGAACTGCCCATTGACTTCTAAAAATGGTTGGAATCAGACAAGAAACAGAAGGAAATCCCCCAGCCATCAAAGCCTATAACTTATTTTTGGAAGCTACACGTGAATAGATGTTGCTATTTTATTCTAAAACCCAGGGCAACATTAATTTATCATAAATACCAGTGTCACATCAATGTTTTCTAGCAGCTGAGTCATTAAGCAGCTATACCTTCCAGAACAAACTAACTATACTCCAAACTCACTTGTTATACAAAGAAGGTATCCCCAGGCATATAGTCTTTGTTGATATTTCTGGAAAGTATTTCTCTAAAACAGGAAAAATCATGCTAATATCATGAAATGCTTGTAAAGACTAGGCTTATCATAATAAGTGAAACAGAGGAACTCACTGTGAATTAAGCAGGATGGTCATCAGTCACCCAAGAGAATATGAGGCATGACACATCTCATGTCAGATGGCAGCCCAGGGACTCCCCACAACAACTCAGGAGCAGGACTAGAAGCAACCAGTCTTGTAGGCCACTTTAAAATTGCTAAAGATCCTGGGCGGAGCTGAGGAAGAGCCCCTGGTTGGAGGGTGTGGGTGAGGTCCCAGGTGAGGTGAATGGTCAGGGCAATCCAAGCCTGAGAGCGCCCTCATGGCCATCACCTGCAGCCATCTGCACTTTCAATCCTACACATATGGGAATGAAGCATGCAGAGTAAGGTGCATGTGGGAATAGCTGAAACAGAAGCTGAATTCCCAAGTCATTTATGTGAGCTGTGCAGTGCTTTAAAGTGGCAGCCACATCCGATTTTGTTGCTGCAAAATATCTGTTTCCAGAAAGTTCAGCATATTCACTTTATACAAAGGCATCTGATCAGACACAGACGTCTCATTCTTTCAACCAAACCAGCCAGGGCTGGTAACATTCCTTGCAGGATACTGGTGAGGAACAGTTTGATTCAGCACCTGGACACTGCCAGACCAGAGCTCTCTGACAAAGATGAGTTATTTCAGCTTCAAGACTGAAACTATCTCTGGAGATCTCCTCTGTTTGTGCTACAACCCTTCATTTATTTCTCATTCCCTCTCCTCCCAAGCCATCCCTCTGCCTCCTGCCCTCCCTTTGACATACACCCACTGCTTGTTTTCCTATCTGAAGGTCACTTTGGGGTGGCTGGATGTACCATGTGCTACCACTCTGCTCAACCACTGAAGCCAGCTCTAATAAGACAAAAGGAAACTTGGCAAAATTTGGGACATTTCTCTTCTGAAAAGAGTCCATGATAATTCAAAAGTCATGGAACCTGTTCAACTTCATTTTAATGGCTACAAGGGAAAACATGGGCAATGGTTGTTTTGCTGGTGGTGGTGCTGATGGTGGTTTTTTTCCATTTTACATAACAAAGTTGGCTTCTGGTACATGTAATTATTTCTATTTCCAGCCTGCCCAGTACAAGGTGATACAGCTAAACAAGATTACTTGCAGATGGTTTCCAAACTCAGCTGCAATGCAAAATGGAGCTAACTTACTGATGGAAATTATCAAAGCTGCTTGGAGCCCCCAGAATGCTGGAGGAATTTTAATGTGACTGCACAGAGGTTTGTAGAGAAGACCAGTGCCCCCAAGGAATTGAGAGCCTCCTGTGAGTTGCCAGGGGATCCAAAGGAAGCTCAGTACCTCATGGGCCTTACAAGCACACATGCTGCAACTGTGGCCAAGTGTTGATTTTGGCAGGTTGTGTCAGAAACAGCTGTACCAGAGGGACATGCAAGGCCTTACACAGAGTGCCAACAGATGCTGTAAAACATCTTAGTGAAGAATCTTCTAGTTTTTGAAGTTCACTGGAAAATACATACACAGAGCTGGTGCTGGGATGCTTTTAATCAAGACTCCGTGTTCAGATTTGAGTTTTCTTCTTGCCAGTTTATCAGCTGTCATTTCTATCTAAAAGTTTCTGAAAACCATTGAGCAGAATTTGAGGACTAAAGAAGGATGGTTAAAGGCATCTCCACAGCCCAGGCGAAGGCTGGGCTCTAATCCAGTACTTTCTGGCAGAAGTGGGCACTTGTGCAACTGAGAAGTGATTTCCTACCAGCCAGTTCTTCAGTTCAGTCATGTAGGTAGCCTCACAGGAAAACAGAAAATCAGTTTTATGACTCTGAAATGTTAGACATGGCATCTTCAGAAAATAAGGAGCTTTTCTCTAAATCCCTACCTGAGCAGGTTCCCTTAGTAGCAGTCTGTGAAGAATGACAACCCAAACCTCTGCAGAAACTCCTGTCCTGAAGTACAAGGCATCTGCATGCTAGATGTCCTGCTAGGACAAAAACTAAGCACTGCAAAATTCTGTCTCAGACAACTCTTGCTGTTCCATCTTCCCTTCTGTGATACCAGAGTTCAAGCTGTTCTTTCTCTCAACAGAGCACGGTGGGGTTATATGCATTAATTGCAAGAAACAGAGGCATGCTAACATGGTTTGAGAAAGCCCAGGAAAGTCTGAATTAATACAGCTCAATTGTAAATTGCATCCCACCAATCTTCACTGCTGCTTTTAAGTAAATAGGAATTCTCCATTTCTTAGATCTAGATATATTGTGTTTATTACCTTGGTATTTTGCCCTTATCTAAATCCCCCAATGTATGTATTACCAACAGAGTTAATTAGGATGAGAATGGGTTTAGAGGAAGAAGAAATTATCTGACAGCACTGAAAATTGGAATGGTTTGTGTGCTATAAAACTTGAGAACTGCACTTCAGGGTGTGAATATTTCCACAAGAAAGCAATTACATGGATGAAAGCTGATCAGTAAAATAGCCTGAATAATTTGTGTATGTGTGGAGAAGGGAGTTCAGAGATAGCAGATTGGAGCAGGAATGGATATTACAGGAAACAATTAGAAAAAGTTCTTTTTTCTCTCATTTTTATTTTAGAGTTTGATACTGAGCTACAGATTATTGTTGCTATGAAGAATGGACTTGGAATCCAAGACTGAGTTTTTAAAATGTGGTTGATGTAACCAAAAGTAAAAGAGATTGGTGGACAAAACATAGCATAGTGTCATATACTTTGTCTTCCCTAACTCTCCTAAGTTTTGGCAACACTATAATGTCAGCATACTACATGACCCAAGAAATAAAACCCAAATGATTTTGTCATTGCTTCTCCTGCCAAGAGACACATACCTCCTGCTCCTTCCCTAGACAGCAGCACACTTCAGCTCTGTTCTGCTCAGGCAGCTCGTAGCAAGGACTGGTACATATGACCCCACGATGTGTGCCAAGGGCAGAAGCCAAAGTTGCAGAGAAAACACAGACCAGCTTTCCAAGGACAAGCCTTATATAGCAAGCATCTTGGCATTGTGTGGAGAGGGGTTTGGGGACAAAAATGAATAACAATGCTAATTTTTTACATTTCTGGAGGACCACACACAACACCCATCTGGATGCCAGCACTTTGCACCCCCTGAGACACTTCTCACAGGGCTCTGCAGACCTGGGCATGAGGGATTTTACCAGCTACAATGGGTGCACAGGGGAGAGGTCCAGTTATGATATCTAAACCATGGAATTTTATTTCAGCTACATTTTCCTTAAATAATGAAAGACTGGTTTGTTCTTTTTTAATTTTTTTTATTTTTTAAAATCCAATAATGCAGCAAGAACTGAATTCTGCACCGTTTCATGTCCCCAGAATACCAGGGTACCTGGCAAAAATAAATGTACTTCCAAAACACGCACGACAAAAATCCTGACCATCCAGCATCTGGGCCCCAAAGACACCTGCAGGTCTGGCTGTCCCTGCTGACCCTTGGGTTTCTGCCATTTACTCCTGGCCCAGGATCCCATGTCAGTCCCCCCAGCCCATCAGCCCCTGCCCCAGCAACACCACCGCTGGGCTGCTCTCCCATTCCCCAGAGCAGAACCATATCCTGGCCTGCCCTTGGCCCACCCTCATCCTCAGGGAGGTGCCTGGTGCCACCCTGGTGCCTGGCATCCTGCTCCTGGCAGGGTGGTGGGACAGGCCCCAGCTGCCCAGCCCTGCCCTGCCACCCCCATGGGAGCCCCTGCTCCACAGATCCTGATGGGGCCCTGATATTCAGCTTGACAAACTGGAAATGCACACAGCTTAGCTGGCTTTCATTTTGAGGAATGTGGCTGTACATTTTAAAAATTATCAGTACTTATGTATTTATTTTTTAACTCAAGCAATTTAAAGTTCTTTAAAAGATGTTACCATGTGGTCAATAATTCATAGGAAAATTCAAACGAATTAGGGGACAACATTGCATCAAAAACCATTGACGCTGCTTTCCAAAATATGAGTCTAGGAAAATTCAGTGATAGGGAGATGAAGTAGAATTACCCAAAGCAACATAGTAGGCTGGCAGCAAGGTCAGTAATTGAAATAAAATATTCCAATAGCCAGTCCAACACATATGTCTACCAGATGTTATTTCTACTTCATCACGGTTAACTAAGAACACTAGCAGAAGAATTAAAACTAATGAGAGTAAACCAAATTAAAAAAAAAATCTTCACAATTCTAATTCAAGAGGCTGCTCAGAAAGTCTTTGAGTGAGTGGTAACATATTTCCTTCTACTATAGAAATTTATCTTACAAGAATATGCTTCATCTTCAAAAATAATAATGGCCAAATTTGATTTCACTGATGTTAGTGAGAATTCAGAAGTCCTCCACTAAGCTGAGTGGCATTAAACTACATACACCAAGAACCAAGATCAACAGCTAGGCAGAGGTTTCATATGGATACACACCATGTCTACAGTATGAGTAACATGTGTGGCACAGAAATTGCTATTACTGAGAATGTTTCACAAACTATGGGGAAAAGAAAGAGGATTTGACATGTCTGGGAAAGTGTACCCCAAACAAGACACAAAAAAAAAAAAAAAAGAGAAGGCACTGTTTGAAGCTGCAGAGATGCACTGATGGTGAGTTATATTTTATTTTATTTCATTAAAATATATTTTAAAAACATACTGTGTAAAAGAATTATGATTCTCAATAATTTATTATTTACATTAACAAATTCTGTTTGACTGTTATTCTATAGACAGAAATGAAAAGTCTGCAGAAGGGAGTTGTATTAGCTTCATCAGAACCAAGCAAGCTTCTTTTCCAAGAAACATGTCCAAAATTGTATTTCTTTCCGTTTCAGTCCCTTCAAATTTATATTTGCAAACAGATGGCAAAAAGCTCAATGAACGGTCACATTGGTGAATATTGAGCACTTGCAGTGAGAGCTGGGAACTTGGAGCACTCTGCAAGGGAGAGACCCCCAGGAGACTTCAACATTTCACTACTCAATAGTCAAGAGGCTGCAGGGTCCAATCCCTCTCTTGCTCTCACTGTCTTATCTCTGCTGAAATCCATGGCATTACACAACAAGGGTTCCTGCACCTAACCCCTCCAGGCAGATATCAGAAAGCTGGACAAACTCCTTGAGACAAGGTGGCAGTGGAGGGACTGTTTTTTCCTACCAGTGTAGGCACACTGCAGCTTATCATTCTTTTTCAGTCCAAACACAACATAAATCTCAGTGTCTTCCTTCCCATCCTCTGGAAAGAAATATGCATAGGGAATTATCTCTCTGATGTAAACATCTGTAAGCACCATTCACATCTGCTGGTCCACATGAAAAGAAAAAATATTATCAAAGTGCCTGCTGTAGCCTTGACCCTTCTTAGCGGAGCAGCTCAGCTTTCCCATTGGCTTTCCAGACTTCTGAAATCATCCAAACATCATCCAAACAGTTCATTGCAATGCCAGTTGCTGTCTGCTTCACTATTCCAGGAAAGAGCAGTCACCCTTTCAGTGATTATACAAAAGCCCATGATTGAAAGAAGTAAAGCTGTCAGCTCGTGTGTTCTGTTTCCTGGAGGCACTCAGTGGTATTTCTGACATCTCGTGTAAGGCACCACTCATCCGGCAGCTGAGCAAAAAGCGACCCACGAGACCTCCATTAAGCAACTGCAGAGGGAACTGACAAAGTTCAGCTGGTTTGCTTGTCTTCTTGCTTACAAAGCATAAAAAGTGTGGTCACGCCATCTGAGGAAGTTTCTGGTGGTATCCTAAAAGGGGAACTCAGCTTGTACCACAAGGAGCACGGGTGACTTGTGGCTGCTACAACACAAGTTTCTGACAGCTGCACCAGAGTGGCAATTCCCACAGACATAGCAGAGATTGCACTGATCCCCAGGAAGGCTCTGCTGCCCTGTTTTCACAGAAAGTGAGTTTGTTGTCAGCAGCAAAGCAGATATCTCCTTACAAGATGTCTCCAAAAGACACATCAGAGGACCACACCTATAAAACCAGCTTTGTGGCACTCTTGCTGCAGCTTCTCTGCCGTTGATCTTGTCTGCACAGCCTTTTTCACAGAGATGCAATGCCAGAGATAGCAGAACCTATGGACGAAGAGGTTGGCTGGATGCTGGCTGGCTGCACCCCTGAGCAGCCTCAGTCCAGAATGTCAGTCTCAAATGGGACCAGGTGATAGTATGTCAAATTGGTGACATAAGCTGTTGGATCATCACTGTCTTCCAGCTCTGAGGTAAAGTCACTAACACTTTCGAACCTAAAGAGAGATGAAAAAAAACCACCAAAAGGCATTAAGTCATTTAGAAAATCAAAGGAATTTGAAAAAAAAAGTACTGAGGGAGTGGGAGAAACACTTGGAGCTGATTCCATCCATACCTCCTTCTCCTCCTATACTCATGTCTTTATGACTAAACCATGAGCCAGTGAAAACCATGGTGCACACAAGCAAGTAATCTTTTCACCCCTAACTTTCAAAGCTACTAGTAAGGAAGGAAGGAAGAAAGCAACAAGTGAGTCTTGGAAAAGTGAATCACGCAGTTGGAAGTCCACAACCCTCTATTTTGTTCCCACAGCATGTGTGAGCAGCACAAAATGCCTCAGTTCCCACATAAAAGTGAAAAAGAAACTGCCTTTGTTTCCCATCTGAATTTGAGCTCACCCTTTTTCGCAGGCACTTTCTCTGGATTTGGCTTTTGTAAGAGGCCAAGTGTCTTACATAGGTAGGAAAAAATTACTAGTGTCCTTCCTCCAGAGTCCAGCTGTCCTTCCCACGGTATAAGATTTAGATTTTGACAATCAAAGGATCTCCAAATATAAAAAGATTCCCAAATGTAGTTTCACTTTAGTTTTGGTATTTTCCACCCCACTTCCCAACACCTGTTTCATAACCTGAACTTTTGCAAGAACTACCTACTGTCTCATAACTACTCTCAACCAGAAGGCATCATGTTAAAACCTACACTTGTCTCAGTTACACACATTCCCGTTCCAAGAAGGCTTGAATTTCTGCAGTAAGAAACATTATCTTCTTCCTAGATAGCCCAGCAGTTAAAGGCATTCACTGCAGGCCAAGGACTAAATTTCACCTCAGTTCTAAAAGGGGTTTGAAGAACTATAAAATTTCTTTTCTCAAACTCTCTCTCTAATATTTTGAAAGAAATTTCATTCACTATGACAGAGTGAAAAATAAAAGGAAGCTGAAACTGAAAAATTGCACAAGACGGAAAAAGAAATTCTAACCTAGCTCTCACTTTTAACATGTCTCTAACACCTTTATCAGCCTAGCTGGCCTACTGCAGCTCTCTGAATGGCAGATAAACAGATGAGCGTTAAAATAATCAATATTTAAAACTGCATCTCACCTACACCTGAACTAGTTAGACTCTTTAGATAAGTGAAACAACTGCAGACATCCCTCTAACCTCACCCTAGAGGGTGACCTGAGAGTTAAGTATTTCAGCAGACCTGAAGAAGGATGGTAGGGGAAAAAAACAGATAAGTTTCCCACTTCCATCTCTTCCAAAAACTTTATTTAGAAGTATCATGGATTATTGGATAGCCTAGTCTACACATCCTGCAAGTTCGGTCTTTTCCATACTCCTTCCTGGTCCTTCTCATCTCTCTTTTTTTTTTTTTTTTTTTTTTTTTTTTTTTTTTTTTTTTTTTTTTTTTTTTTTTTTTTTTTTAAACTATGAGAGCCAAAATAGAGGACAATTTTTGAGCAGAAACTCATGGATTTTCTCCCGCGGCACTGTTGCTTTGCTCTTCACTTTAAATGAAACAGCAGTGAGACTGAACTTTGAATGTTTATTACCCTCATTCCTCTAGTCCCTCCAGGCTGTTTACTTGCCTGCGTGTGTGGGAGCGTGCGCACAAGGGAGCTGACTTGGTATCTTGCAAACACTTCACAGATCACGTTGTGCTGTCTTATGGACTACAAGTGATCCAGAAATAACAGATTATGAAATACCAGTGGGGCAGATAGAATGAAGAAAGCAGAAGAGGAATAAAGAAGGCTATTCAGATTCTGCTCTCTTTCTCTTATCAGTATAAAGCTACATGATTACATCTGAAAGGTCCCACAGATTTTGTGGTTCTCCAGCCTCACTGATAGGTTACTACAAGCAGAATCTGAGGTGCAAAGCAGTGGAAAGTCAGATGCTGTGGTTAAGCAGAAAGCTTTTCTTGCCACCAAAAAGGAAGTGTGTGCACAGCAGTCTGCAAAGCACCGCTCTAGAGTGCTCACACAAGACCAAACTCAGTAAACCAGGACTGTTCACCACAGTCAGCAGCTGTGTATGATATCAACAGCCAAAATGCTTTTGTGCTGTTAGCAACAGGTCTTTCTCTCAAAAGAAATCTTGCAACTCTACTATGGACCTTCAGATTTCCAAATGCCCAAAGTACCTGAAGTACTTTGACAGATACACTGTGTTTTGCAAAAGCCTACTTCTTGTGTTGTGAGATTAAATTCTTTATCATTTTAACCTCTGCTAATGCATTAGATTTGCTACTCAGATTTGCCAGGAAGAAGAGGGAACAACATAGAAGCATATGGTTTGGACAGGCTTGCTAGGTAAAAAATTGGTGGCTGGGCTCAAAGAGTGAGGGATGGTAAATGGAATTAAATCTATTTGGCAGCCTTCACAAGCAGTGTTTTCCTGGGCTCAGTTTGGGGCCAGTCCTGTTGAATATCTTTATTTATGGTCTGAATGTGGGGATCAAGTGCACCCTCTGTCAGTTTGCAGATGACACCAAGCTGAGTGGGAGTGCCAATGTGCTGGAGGGTAGGAAGGCTTTTCTAAAGGGATCTGGACAGGCTGGATTGATCAGCTGAAGCAAATTGTATGAGCTTCAACAGGACCAAGTGCTGGGTCCTGCACTTGCATCACAACAGGTGACCCCATGCAGAGCTACAGGCTTGGGGCAGAGTGGCTGTAAAGCTGCCTGGCAATAAAGGACCTGGGGGTGCTGGTCAACAGTGAGGAGCCAGCGTGTGCCCAGGTGACTGAGAAGGCCAATGGCATTCTGGCTTGGATCAGAAATAGTGACCAGCAGGGGCAGGAAGGTGATTGTCCCCCTGTATTTTGCACTGGTGAGGCCACACTTCAAATCCTGCGTCCAGTTCTGGGCCCCTCAATACAAGAAGGACATTGAGGGGCTGGAGCAGGTCCAGGGAAGGGCAACGGAGCTGGTGAAGGGTCTGGAGCACAAGTCTGATGAGCAGCAGCTGAGGGAGCTGGGGTTGTTTAGTCTGGAGAAGAGGATGCTCAGGGGAGACCTTATCACTCTCTACAGCTGACTGAAAGGAGCGTGCAGCCAGGTGGGGAGTGGTCTCTTCTCCCAGGTAACCAGTGACAGGGTAAGAAGTAAGGGCCTCAAGTTCTACTAGGGAAAGTTTAGATTAGATATTAGGAAAAAATTCTTGACTGAAAGGGTTATCAACCATTGGAACAAGCTGCCCAGGAAGTGGTTGAGTCACCACCACTGGAAGAATTTAAAAGATGTACGTATCATAGAATCATAGAATGGTTTGCTTGGAAGGGACTTTAAAGATCATCTAGTTCCAACCCCCCTACCATTGGCAGGGATACCTTCCAGTAGGTCAGTTTACTCAGAGCCCCATCCAGTCTGGCTCTGAATGCCTCCAGGGATGGTGAATCCACGACCTGGGGGACTTGTTCCAGTATCTCACAACCCTTACCTAAAGATTTGCTTTCTAATAGCTAATCTAAACCTACTCTCCTTCAGCTTAAGGCCACGCCCCTTATCCTTTCATATGCTCCCATGAAAATTCCCTCTACATCTCCTTCAGGTACTGGAGTGAATTTGCCAAAAAGGCAGCTTATCCAATGCCACAGACTCTGCTGCTGGCCTGGAAAACAGAAGTGCAAGCAGTTTCCGCAGAGAAAGGTTCCTCTGTAAACCAAAGCATAAGTTCAAATGCATTTATTTACCACCTTTTTCTTTCAAAAGCACTTCAGACTACTCTCCAAGAGCCACACACAAAAGGACTGGTTATGCCACATGGATGCTAAGCACACTGGCTTCACCACAGTTTGCAACAGTGTGGTGTACTGCCAACTAGAATCAGAGAGAAAATGAAGGAAGCAGAACAGACCTACTTCAGGACAACAGGGTAAGTAACTGCAACTTGGAAAAATGCAGTGGTTTTTTTTTGCAACAAGTATGAGACTTTTCAGCTGATAGATCACTGAGCAGGTAGCACTGCAGGCTACATAGCTAACTAGTATGGGGAATAAGCACTTCCTACTGAAGCTTCAAGTACTTCTTCCCAAAAAATACAGGTTTGATCTGAAAAATGTCTCATTCAAGTCCATCAGCAGCCAAAATGCAGAAGCCATAAAGAGTTTAATGCAGCTGAGTGGAAAAAATTCCCATCTGAGGATATCAAGTCCACAAGGAATTAGCACTGATTTCAGGGTAGAACATACCATAAATCCAATTTTACTGAGACGGAAAGGGAACAGCATAGAATTTAAGATTTTAAAGTTTCCTTTCTGGGTTAATAACATAGATTTTAACCAACAGTACAGAAAATCTCTGCTTTTGAAAAATGTTCAATTTTTACAAAACAGCTGTGCTACACTGGTTCCATTATCTCCTGGCTATTATGTCTTGGCTATAAAATACAGCTGCAGGATGGGAAAATTTAGGGCACCATATAAAACACACATTCAAAATTTATTAACTTCTTGACTTCTGACTTCACATCCTTTGGAAAGTTAAACTAAGTCAGGCTGCACAAAGTCAGGCTGTTACCCTAGATTCATTTCTTCCACCACAGTTTATGGGAAACTACGCCTAGCGTTCAGTTTTTATCACTTTAGTATTTTCTGACCTTAACAGTCTCTGACTTTAATGGGATGACAGTTAGATGATTGTAGTTTCTGATTCCAGGCTGCTAAGTTTTGCTTGGGCTGGAGAATATTTTAAAAATCAATACTAGCTATAAATATATTTTTAATAATTAAAAAAATAATCAAAGTAAGGCAGGAAAAGGCTTTCTTTAGTAATTTTTTCCTATAATTTGTCACTCTCAGTAGAAAGAGTGATCCACTGTGAACTATAACAATTTTAATTTCCAGGTATTGGCCTTAGAGAATTACCCCTAGCGTGCCATTTCAGCCTCATTATTACAAGCTTACAAGTTTAAATGCTGTTAGCAAGGTCGAGGTTCAAAACACTAAGCGATAAGTTAATAAAAATACTTCAAGAAATTACACTGGAGCCAGACATACTCTCCAGCCCCTGACAAAATATTGCCAAGCTCTAAACTTTGTTACAGACTGGCATTTCAAATATGACAAGACACATCACTGCATTCAAAGATAAAGGCTCCATAAGTGTTTTAGTATTCTCTCCTTCATTAGACTGGTCTAATGAAAAAGTAGATCAATATTTCTCATCAAAAATATTTAAAGGTTCACTACCTGAAGCTCATTGAAATATAAGTCATCTGGTATGACAGAAATCTGTAGGAGCATATTTCCATCAATACACATCAATCTGTGAATACAGTCACTGAATTAAGACCTACATGAGCCAAGGAATCACAGAATGGTTGGGGTTGAAATGGACCTTTGGAGATCATTCACTCCAAACCTCTGACATGGCAGGGTGACCCAGAGCAGGTGACACAGGAACATGTCTGGGTGGGTTTGGAATACCTGCAGAGAGGGAGACTCCATGACCTACCCGGACAGCCTGTCTCAGGGCTCTGCCACCCTCAACATAAACGAGTTCTTCCTCATGTTGAGATGGAACTCCTTGTGCTTTAGTTTATGGCCACAGAAGCACTCCTGGTTACAGGTTTCTAACCCCAGAATACCTACATGCATTAGGAAGCACAACTTTCCAATGAAACCAGACTAACCTGCCTTTTCTCTAAGTATATACACATGCTACACCAAGTGCCAGCGGAACAATTGACCTTTGTTTAATTACTTTCAGGGATGTGTTCCCCTCTGAGGACATTCTACTACCCTTTGTAGCAGGATATGCCATTTGTTAGGCTGTTTGAGTTTCCAAGTTTGGGCTCAAACCAGCTCTCATCACAGTCATGAGAAAAAGAAATAATTCTGTTCTCCCTTCACAGCACCCCTACAGCAACCTCAGTTCTTTTTTCATACACAGAGGATTAATCACTTTGGGGCCCATCATTCTCCCATTTTAACAGAAAATTGCTGTGAAGTGTTAACCATCAAGTCCAGTAGCCTTTAACCAGTCAGGATGACTGTGTTGCTCTTAGACAGACAATAACATTTTGCTAGGGGGTGGGAAAGCTACAGAGAAGGTGATAGCATTGCTTTTCCTCAAACTCCACTTACAAATGTTCTGCTGAATCTACATCCAGGTGCTTCTCTTTTCCATTAGGTATACTGTGGTCAATGACTATTGTTTCAGTGTTGGCTAAACAGAATCCATTTGATCGCATGATTTCTGTTGGGAGAAGAAAGAAAACAAGATTAAAAAAAAAAAAAAAAAGCTGTAAAAGAACTGTGTATCATACGCAATTGATATGGTTATGAACTGAGATGTGTGTATGACATTGAAAACCTGCACAGGAAAGCAGGAATGAAGAGTTGGTTTCACAGCTTCTTACATTTGCAGACTGACAGCGCTCAAACAATTTTATTCACCTAACCAATTCATGACACAGAGTATCTGAAGCAAATACCACTACCAAATCATAATTGTGTTTTTCTTTGAGAGTCCTAGGCTTAAGCAAAAATAAAGACATAAAAAGGGAAATGAAAGGTGATCTCACAAGTTAATTCAATCACCAGCTCAAAGTCATGTAAAGAAACACCATGTTTTACACTGCCCTTGATACTGCTTATTTGTTTCTAACTGTGTTAGAAACCTCCAATACAGAATATCTAAAATTTATACCTAATTCCACTGACTTACTACCATGGGGAGAATTGATAACTAAAGAACAGTATTTGATGTGAATGAGAATTTAATCTACATCTGTGCTCTCTGGAAAGTCAAACTAGGCAAGTCACAAGGATTTCTTTCAGTCACACAATTTTAGATGAAGCTAGGACCAGCACAAAATAAATGCACTTTAAAAATGCAAATTAAATAAATAAATATTTTCAAAATAAATAATTTTGAAAATGATTTAAAAAAAAATCAGCACTGACTTAAGTAGGATAACTCTTGGTCTGCCTCAATACACTATGACCCTGTGTTACAGCCTTGCATTATCAGCACAACAAAAAAAAAATAAACCTAGTCTGTGGCAGAAAATATGGTAGGCAGAAAACACACCAACAAATTTCAGCTATATATACAGCTTAAGCAATGAACAGGAGATAAGACAGGAGGGAAGAGGTAATATTTTTAACATTACACGCTCCTTCATTAAGGTAAAGCCAAAACTCACTTCCATATTTTTCTTGAGAGTCATTTTGACTTTCATTCTGTACTTTACTGCAGCTCATTTTAGCAGAATACATTTGGGGGTCATGAAAACACTGAACCCCAGTGGAATCACACTTCACATGACTCATCCTGAGCCAGCATGGTATGATTGTAAAATAAGATTTATACCATAAATTCGAATTCAGCTATCATCCTAGAGGATGATCCTATCACCCCTCTCTCTTCTCCATCACCTACCACTCTGAGCAGGACCATGCAGGGGACAGTTTGTTTTTCCAGAGAACACAGAAAATTTTTGCCTGCTTTTCCAAGACTGAGCCAGGTAGAAAGCTGCACTATGACTAACAGGAATGTCAGTATTTTCCTAGTGTCCTTGACTTGACCTAAGAGCTACAGAATTTCACTACTGCATGAACTGCTTTACCCATTATCATTTACTGCCATCTACTGACAGCACTGCCAAACACTGAACCATTTCCATTGTGCAACATCCAGATGAGGCAAATATCAATTAAGATCAAATTTCCACCTATGTTCTTAGCATTAATGGCAGCAATCACTTGAATAATAAAATTAATTACCACAAGATCCTTTTGGATAGCTGCATAGGTAGGAGAATCTTCCTCCATTTAATTAGATATGACTCATCACTACCAACAATAATTTAGAATTAAAACATAATATTATCCAGCTGAGATAGTTTTGTTAGTACCAAAGAAAATTGATACCAGTTCCTTGCCAGACACTATAAACCTTGGAGGACTATGTGGTATTTTGCTTCAATTAACTGCAAATAAACTCTTCTGGTGACACAAAACCAGGAGTTCCCTGGTTCCTTAGGTTCAAAATGTTTCAGTATAGAAATAAAAAACCAGGCACACCAGAAGGTCACAGACCTTTTCACAAGGGTCAGTAGCAGATGAAGAGGGGAAAGGCTAAAAGAATAGGTAAGCATAGGCTCTCCACTTTACCCACTAGCAATCTGTGGTTTAGGAACTTGCTATGTCTCCACCTGTGACAGGTTTTTAATGTACTTTTCCTCCACTTCCTTGTCTAATTCCCTTTTGAAGTCACTTCTGCTTTCAGTTTCACCATATCCTATGACAGTGAGTTCCACTCCTTAATCATGCTTTGTATGGAAACAAAACAATATTATAACCTTCCTTTTGTTTCTTTAAAGCCTGTTGTCTGTCAATGATACAAGATAACCAATAGATCTTGTTTCACAAGAAGTACAGGGTAATTGACCTCCTTCTATTCACAGCTTTGTCAACTTCCATCATGCCAGTCTGTCATCTCTTCTCACAGGTGAAGAGTCCTTCTTTAGTTAAACCCCTTCTTAGAGAAGCTGTTCAACAGCTGGAATCCTAACCCTTTATTTGTATAATTTTAAATTCTATTATATCCTGAGATGAAGAAACCAAAATTGTGCATATTGTATTCAGGATGGGGTTATACTCCTCTGTTTCCTAAAAATATCTAATATTCTCACTGCTAATATTGCCCATTGTTTGGCACCAAGCTTACATTTTCACAGAACTGTATCAATAGCCTCAAAATCTCCTTTCTAAGCAGTAACAGCACTATTATATGTGATGATACGCAGTAAGGACTGCATTTTCCTCACATTCACTGCTTTGCACTTGTCAGCCTTCCATTTCACCTGCCACTTTATTGCCTGAATGCATGTTGCACAGTATATCAAGGAAAATTATATGTTCTATATCACAATACACCATTGAGAGCTACATTTTGAATTGTTGATAGAGAAATAATAATGGGAACAACAAATGAAGTAATTTTCATTCTTCAATTCTTGTGTCAACCACGGGAAGATAACAATTCTTACCTGATATTTTAACTGGACTTTGAAAGCTTGGCTGAATTTTATGGACATTGTCATTTTTTAGAACTTGGTCCAAAGGAGATCTCTCAAAGAACGTGAGGACAACTTCAGACCTTGAATACTTAAAAAGTGAGAAATAAAAACAGGTATCAATTTTTAACCAGTAGTTTGCTTTGTCCCTCTTCTCCATTTCCACCCCTTCATAGTATGACAGAAAGACTTATTACAAGTGACAGCTTGGAGGCATCATTACACAGTTCTGGCACTCAGCATTTCTCCAAGTTACTCCATAAATTGCTGTTTCTCTCAGAGTTTGGCAAAGCCCGTCACATTCTAATCTGCATGAGAGTGCATGTCACCATGAAGGAGTCAAACTGGGCTGAATTGGAACTTGGCTTACTCACCTTCCAGGGCATGTTTATAATAGTCTTCAGAAGCTTTTCCACTTCATTAAGTCTGGCTTCTATATCATGGGCTTCTTTTATTGTGATGAGCCCTAGAAACAAAGTAAATAGATCATAAGCATAAACAAAAGCACAGTTATGAACACTTTAGCAGCCAGAAGCAGCCCCTCAGGAAGATGTGGAACAACCTCAAATATGCCTTCCAGAAATGTCTTTTAAACCAACTGATGACAAAGTGTGCACCCTAAACTGTGGTGGGTGTAGTTTACAAGCAGAGTTGCAAGCCTGACACAAACTCAGCTGTTTATGACCAAATCTAGGAATTGCAAGACAAGCAGAAGTAGAACCACCTACTCCCTCACCCACAGTTTCACTACACAGCATTCCCAGCAGTGACAGTTGACCAGCCCACTTCCTGCTTCCAAGAACCATTATTCATCCTTTAAAATATTTTTTTCTGAAAACAAAAAGCAAAAGAAAACCCAAGATAACCAAAAGACACATCCTACAGATAAGAGGGAGAAAAAATAAACACAAGCTAAACAAAAGGCTTTGAGAGCAGTTTTGTATTTCTCTGACTGCAAGCACCACTGAGTGGTCCAAGGAAAATTTCTCATTATCTTGTTTTTCAAGTGCAGAATAACTGTTAGAATTTTTTTCATCTATTCAGCCACTGAATTATCACAGTGCTGCAGAAGGGATTAAGACAAAAATTTTACTGCCCAATATCCAGAATGATGCATTACAATGTAATATTGAATTACTTGGTAAGGTGATCTTAAACACTGATACTGTATTTTGTATATATAACCTGCAGGACACCTGTAACTTTCCCCTCCTCTAGCTGACTGAAGGAAATATGGCACAGGTTAGATATATGTAAAGGGCATATGAGGAGAAGTAAACCCCAAAATCTCACATCCCTCTAGTGGGCCTTTTATTGCTGATATTTGCAACCTACTTTTTCTAATGAAACCATCATTTAACTTCTACATTTGTGCATCTTTTCCAAGGAGCAGGACACACCCATGAAAATGAAATACCTCAGAGAAATTGTTAAATATAACAAGCCACAACAAACAAAAAAACAAACAACTGAACAAAAAGCTGGAACAGGAAAAGACACAATAAATAAAAACCATCAAAATTAAAAATCTGCAAAGCAGTCTGTGAGAAAGCATTTCAATATACTACAATTGTGCTAAAGTAAGTGTATCTCCATCCTCCTATTCATAAGACAAACTTAGAGCCATCAAACCTGCGGAGTGTGGGAACAGCATCCACAAACAGTTTCAGCCTGCACCAGCCCTTGTTTGCTACCAACAAGATACAATCCCACAGAAACTTTCCAGACAAAAGTGTGACTTGGAAGCTGCCAGCCCTCCTCCAGTTACAGCTCCAAATAAAACAGCGATTGTCTCCAAAGCAACCGGGTTCACTTGACAGTTGTCCCACAAAAGTCCCCTACTTGTATAAGCTTTTCTCTTGCTCAAGAGTAATTTGTTTTGCTTGCTTTTTCAGCATGGCTATCACCTCACCCCAGTACAACTCTCCTGACAGCAGAGCAATGCATACCAGCAGGCATAGAAGGGAGGTGGTGTGTGTCTGGCTTTGGCTGGTGTACGCTACAGTCAGGTAGCTTGACTTGGAAATTCTCTGAAAGGCTGTAAATGTGAATAAACTCATGTGCATGGGTCCACAGACTGCATACTAGCTGGGCTGTGCTTGACATTACAGACCTGAATTGCAGACCAGCACCATTCATCATCCTAACCATGGGGTGCAGGCTTGGGTGGATCTGCTTTGCTCCTCCACAAATATGTTCCCATCCCACATTTGGATCAAGTTCAGATTTTTCAATGAAAGGGATTTCATCTTCCCTAAAAGAAAGAAAAAGCTGCCAATGGCCCCACAGCTCAGACACCCATCCATGATGTTAGAAACACACTGCTGGCCCCGGCGCTGCAGCCCACATCAGAGAAAACAGAGCCAGCCACCCTGGTGCCAGCTGTCATGGGGTGCCTCTACTTGTCCTGCTGGTCTTGATCCACTCAGCATAAACTCTGATACAGTCAGAGCAGAGACTGCCCAGCTGTGGCTCCCACTTCAATGCCCATCCACCAGGGATTCAGCATTCAACTGCTCCCTCTCAAATCTGCCCTTGACCTCAGACCCTTCCCCAGGTAAGCATGCACTGTTGGAACTAGTATTTTATCAGGAAGAGGGATACTTTCAAACAAATGAAGATATTCAGACTGGGAGGAGGAGAAAAAGAAAAAAGAAAAAAAACCCTAAACCACCTTGGCAACAACCCTGAGCATTCATCCCATGAGGAAAACCAGCCAAGTGGTCAGGATTTCTCTCATTAGTAATCAGGGGAAGCATCTGCAGCTCCACATAGCCTTTTTATGCTTTACCAAGAAGTCAGACAAGGCTGTCAGCCTGTTGCACTGTCATAGATTGCCCCGTGGGAGGTTTTACAGCTTCTTGCATTCACAAGGAATTTCCAGCCCTGGTATATTATCTCCTTCCACCTCTTGGAAAAACACCAGCCATGAAAACCCACACTTCAACTTGGAAACTGGCACGGAAGACTTGTAACATCTGGCACCATAAAAACTGTTTCTTACTGAAGCTTTCAGTAATATCAAAACCAGAAAGCAGACAGCGTAGGAAGGAGGGTGATACATCTGCCTGGACAGCTTCCTATATATGTGCTTAATGATAGCAGATGCACAGCTTTGGCATAAGGCTGCTGACCTTAAATGAATTCCCCATACAGGGAGTTCAATTTGGCCAGGCTAAAGCCTTTCTTTTCATACATCTGCAATCCAAACAAACAGAAACCACTTGACTGGCCTCATATACATACATTTAAACCTGTAATTTCTTCTGCATTTGTCATGAAGTTTTTAAGGCCCTCGTTTATCTTAATTCTTCAAGTCTCTGTTTCTAAAAGTTAACAGATGCTCTTGTGGTTTTCAGTTTGTCATAGATCATGATCCCACAACCTAGGAGGCTGCTCCCAACCCCACAGCCATGCTAACCAGAGTGAGGCACTGCTGCCCAAATAGCCAGCAGGAGTGGAGGTCCTGGTCCTTCCTTTGCGTACTTTTCAGCACTCTCTAACAGCACCTATGTGCATGAGGAATTCTGGGGTTTTGCAGGGTAAAGTCTCTGGTGTCAACACTGGCTTAAGGTGCTCCCACCCTCCCCTGCACCTCATTTCCTCTCCCACACCACAACACAGAGCTGCTTTTTGCCAGAACAATTAGGTGAGCAGCAGGCAATACCTCAAACCACTCCTGTTAAAGGCTTCACCTCAGGAAACCCCAGACTCCACAGAAGAAGTAAGAGACTGCAGGCGAGAATGCCCCATCCAAGCTCCTTTCTCACCTAGACACTACAATAAGTTTGAGCAGGAACCGGAATTTGTGTAAATAAGGGTCACAGAACCACACCCAAGTATCCAGGCCTATTCTTCCCTTTGTGGGGGTTTCTCCTTTGCCTATCTTCTTTCTCCTGTTTGGAAGATTTGTCAAGGCAGAAAGAAGGAGGAAAAAAAAAAAAAACCAACCAAAAAAACCGCCAGAAACTGATGTAGGGTCTCCAAACACTGGAGCCTGAACAAACAGACACACAGACATGCCAGCTGACACTGCAGACAGAGCCCAGCACCCGCACCATTTATTAACCCTGATACAAATGCACCAAAATGTGGATGCATCTGGAGAGTCTGGGACCCCCTGGCCACATATGAAGCATCCATACAGCAGCTACAACGTGTCCCAAGGCTGTTGTCTCTACCCATAGCCATAAATATGTGTCTAGCCTATATTTCCATCTGGAGCTTTTACTACCCAAGAAACTTTACTCCGTTTGCTATAAAATAAAAATAAGATTCCAGTAAAGCAACCAGTATCCTGCACCAGTTTTACTTTCTTCAGTTTTTCAGTCATGCAACAAAGCTGAACTCAGAGCTGGGAAATTTGTTAGTGAGGTCATGGTGAAAGGCTGTTCTCATACCTTTTTCTCAGCTCTGGCCCTTGTCTGGACTGCTAATGGAAAATATGCACAAACTCCTCTCAGGAAAACTTTGCTCCCTGTCTTGTTACCTCTACTGTACTTGGACAATTAACGATTGTTTCAAGTGATTTAAATGCTATAAACACCAATGTTAATAGGGTTTGAGGTAAACTGTAGTCCCACTGGCTCCTTTTGTTTTTGTTTGTTTTTTTGCTACAAACCCTGCTGCCAAATACCACGAACTTCTAAGATTCCTTCACCCTGCACAGAGGGGAGCCAGCAGGCTGGGTTATGGGAGGGATGACACTGCCTAACCCAGTGTGGCACTCACCTGTGCCTGGGAGATTGTTTTTTTTAAATTACATATTCAGGGACCTCATTCAACCCTTTTGACATTTTCTCTGCCCCCTTCCAGACCAAGAGCCTTAGGCAGATTCCTTAAGACTGAAAACTATTTGCTTTCAGTTTGAGATCAAGTGTAGGCAGCAGCTCTGCGCAGAGCAGCATGTGTCTGGAAAAGTATGGCACAAACAGCACCAGAAGCCTGCAGCTTTCTTCCTGCCCTGGGTCCCTGGTGCTGGGGCAGCTGCAGGAGGCAGGGAGAGCAGGCCAGCAGCTGTGTACCTGGCACGCTGGCTCACAGCGTGGGAGAGGGGCCCAGAGCTGCACACAGGCAGGAAACGAGCTCAGCAGCAGAGGAGAATGAACTCAGAGCCAACTCCTGATGTAAACACACAAGCCTTGGTAGGGCTGTCCTATTACTGCTATGTGAGCCACCAAATCTGCAGCCAATGACATTCTGAAAACCACAGATAATGCACCGCATGTTTCTACCACAGGAAGCAGGACAGGAATTGCAGCATGTGCTTCATGGCTCATAATGAAAACACAGAGCAGTCCTGACAGTCAGCATACACAATGAGCATTGTCTCAAAAATCCTCTAGAGCCTTCCAAGGAAGAGTAAGTTCATGCCCGAGTCAAGTACCTATCTGTAATGTCACATCAATGACGACACACGGAAATCTGCTTCTCTGGAGATGTGTTGCTATGTACAAGTCACTATGTATACATGATACCAAACGGTGGGCAAACCCCATCTCTCCAGTCTAAAGGACTACACTTCATGTCTGTGGTCAGGACAGGAGCAAAGACTGTCCAAGAGATACCCTATTTTCTCAAAATCAGTCAGTACTCCTAAACGCTGTGTGTTCCAGTATGCACATGAGGATTAAAGTTACATTAAGCCCCTCTCATCTAATTCTCTCCATTCCCTATAGGAAGACTGCAGAGTAGGTATCAAAGGGGAAAAAAGGAGTAACAAATAAATCCAGAGAGAAATCCCAATGTGTTCTGCTAATCTACATTAGAAGAAAGATTTGAGGCTTATAGATTTAAATCATGAGTCCATCCTTCTGTCTTTGCACAAGACCCCAGGCAGCAGTTAGGGATTTCAAATCTTTAGGGAAGATATATAAGTTGCCTTGCATGGGAGACTGCTAATTTGCTATCTCTCCTGACCAGATTTCAATGGGAGATGTGCCCCTTTTCCCCACTTAGAGTATTCATTACCACTGCAGTGCTAAAACTTTTTTATCCTTTTCGCTCATTCCTCCTGTCCCTCAGATATGTTCTGAGCCTTATGCACACACACAGTTCAAGATGTAGATGGAGAAATAGAAGGAAAGTCCTAGTCATTAGAGAATAATGTTAAATAAGAGTCTAATTTGATCCATCTAATGAAGGGCCAGGTCCAAAGTCAGATCAGGCTGCTAGGGACCATATCTAGTTGACTTCTAAACAGATCCACAGACCAGTATTCCACAGAGACATGCAAACTTCTCAGCTGGCACATGGAACAGGGCTGAAACGTAACAGGCAACTCAGCCTCATTTTTTCTGCTGTTTTGCTTCTTTGCACTTCCTCCTACTTCCTCCCTCTGCTGAACTGGGTCTTCTCAATACTGTTTCAGCTGTCCCTTTCCCCTACTTCGTGGCCACCATACCTTGCTCCTCCAAGCAGCTGCCCAGCTAGGATCCCTCCTCACTGCAAACACGTGTTCCCTCAACCTTGTCACCTGGGAACTGTGGCACTAGCCACCTCAAACTGGATTCTGAAAAGGCCAAACCAGCTCCCCTTAACAGCTGCCTCGTCTCTGATGAAGGAGAGGAGGATAAAGATTGTTAGAAGGGCAAGGGAATACTCAGGGGTATGTAAAGGCAGGAAATGAAAAAAACCCCAGCAGATGGGAAAGCTTGTTTCACACAACTTTTCTCCAGTAACTGCAGAAATAACACCACAGGGATCTCTTAAGTCCAAAGACTTGATAAGATCCAGAAAAGGGCAGATAATTACAGGCAATCAGGGATGTCAGATCTTCAATTACTAGAGACCAGGACTGTCATTTTTCTGTTCTCTGCCTGTTATTTATGCTGTCTTCTGCAGCATCTGGTTCTCATCACCAGGGACAGGATCCTAGACCTAGCTAAGCACTGGTCTGACTTAAGTCTGGCAGCTCTAGCAACTCCTCTTTAATGCCTCTTGCCCAATTCTACAACCCCTCTCTCTCTTGAAGCAGACACACTTGCCCCTTCCCCTTGTGGGGAAATTCATCCATCTCATGTGACAGGAGTCACTGCAGCCTTTACAAAGGATTTGTTTTTGAGGCAATATCTCTGACATGATCCCTCTTGCTGGCATTTCTGAGGAAGCAACTAAAAGGACACAGTAGAGCTGAAAAGAGGGGTGGGTGTAGGGAGGTGGACTTTTGACATTTATCACATTGTGCTGCCCTTCTTAAACTTGATGATGAGGACCAACATTTTTCAATACACAAAATGCATGTGAGTCACTCTGTATTTTCAGAAGTTGCACTAGGTAGTACCAAACATACTGAAGATACTGAGATAAATCTGTTTAATGCAGAAAGAGAGAGAGCTTTCAAAACCCTGCCCACACCTTTCTTTTTTGCAGCTCATATGAAGCAGATGCAGGATGGGGAAGAGTCCTGTCCAAATAACTGTCTGTCTGAAATCCCCCAGAGCAAAAGCGGCCATGACCTTAGGACCCTGGCACACTCAAATACCCATGCAAAAAAAGGAGGCAAGTTAAAGCTGAGAAACCCAGACCCTCAAAATGACGGGTTTTCCACACATTGATTATTAGTTATGGGATCTCCCAGGATCTCTGGAATGGACAAGGCATGTTTTGGTGGCAGAACACAGCAGACAGGCTTTCCCCACAGAGCTCCCTGTCTTGATGAGCCACAAGAAAGAAAAAGATGTCAAAGAAACATGAGATAGGAGTGAACAAAGCAGTTAAAACCTGATGAAAAATGCAAGCTCCTACAACAATTTTTAATGTTGATTTCTTATCAGGTGAGAGCTGCCATGAAAAACACACCTCATTTCTATTCCCTTCTGCCACAAAACTTCCCTGACACATTGCCTTGGTTCACCACAAAAATGCAACTTACGTCTAGCTTTGTAGCAACACAATCAGCTTCATTAATCGCCATCATTACAAATGAACCATGAAATTCAGCTGATAAAAAAAAAAAACAAATCCAGAAGCCACAAACTTAATTTTGGTTATACAGTTCTGCTAGAGCCTGATAACCAAGAGCTGCATCTTTTGTCTGCCAGACAGAAGCTCTGAGCAAGCTCCGCTAATGAACTGTTGACAATGCCAACAATGAAAAGAGCACAATAGATGCAGTGTATTTATGTGTATTGTCACAGCACCGAGAAACAGCTGCTGTCTGTGGAAACCACTATGCTGCTTCTGTAGAGCTCCCTCTTGTCATAAATCACACTCCCAGATGGTCTTGTAAACAACAACAACGCTATAATGCAGCATATAGAAAACTAAGTTCTGAACACAGCATTTGCAAGCAAACAATGTTCCTGGGCTGGCCCTTTGGGAACTGCCTTTTGTGTTGTGCACATCCTTCCAATGGCAGCCACTCGGACATGGAAAAGAGCTGATCACCTGCTTCCTGCAGGAGGATGGCACCCCAGAGCAGGCACAAGGCAAAATAATAGAAAACTTCTACAGATGGACAGAGCTTGAGCACCTGCAAGGTGGATGGGAACAGAGAAGTTCTTCAGAGCCATAAATAACCATGGATGGCAGCACACCGGTCAGGGAAACCTGGAGGCAAAGAAAAGGAGTAGAAAGCAGCTCAGGGAAAGTAACTTGGAGAAGAAGAGAGGAAATAACAGAAAGAAGAGCAAGCGGAAGAAAGACCACGACAAAGCAGAATGAGTCAGAGGAGGCAAGGAAAGGAGGAAAATGAGAACTTTGGGAAGAGAAGCCCATCTAGTAATCAAATAAATCTGTCAGTTTCTGATTTGGCAGCTCAGAGTATCAGAGCAGTACCAGGCACTACAGGTAGGTACAATATGAACAGTTATATTGGAAGAGTATCTGAGCCTCTGTTCTGATAACAAAGGCAACAAACAAGCGCAGAGGAGGATTGCCAAAAACCACCCTGCCACTCCAAAGGCAAAACAAATCCCAGTTTTGAAAGGCTGCTAATGTGCTTTTTAGGCTCCCTTTAGGGGTTGATTCTGCCCGAACTGAAGTCAGAGGTGAGGGAGGTGTGTGACTGCCGACTGCGTTGAAGCTGGCTGAAGTTCTAGGATAAATCTTAGATGAAACCTCCTCACAAGCAGTATTTAGAGAAAATAGGAGGGGAGGGGGGATGGGAAGCATCCTTTCCCAGATTTACACCTCAGTTTTGGTGTCTATTTGGTCTGTTGCAACTATTTCCATTTCCATCAATTTTAAGTCAGCTTCTAAATCCATAGCTCTGCCTTTCTCAAGAAAGCTGATTAAATTCAAAAGTAGATTTTGCATAGACAAACAGACAGTTTATTAACATTACGCTGTGTTCATTGCAGGAGTAAACGAGCCTGTGTTTTCCTGTGATCCTCTTTTGTACATTTGCCTAGAGCAAGGGACAGGCAGATTTCAAAGACAAATAAAATACTAGCAAGTCACCGGTAACATCGCAGTGAATCATACTTAGTCACCCTGCAGGTATGCACATATCTAACTTTGTTTACCAGCTTCCTAGTGAGATGCCTTGTGCTCCTTGGCCTTTAGCATCATTGCACACTCCAGATGCAGAGAGTGCACTCTGCCACAGGTTCTTATTAGTTACCAAAGACAAGACCAAACTGTGGGATGCCCTACTCCCCCCTGGGACTTCCTCTCATATCAAAGAAAGGGTGAGATGAACAGCCACTGCAGACAGCTACACCTCCCATCCTCTCCCCTGCAATCTCAAAGCACTCAGCAGCTCCAACAAATCAGGGAGGGGAGAGCATTGTGGAAGTCAGTCCAGGAGGATGAGAGGTCAAGAAAGGAATGGAGAGGATGGTTTCCTCATGCTGAGCAAGAAAAGGAGCACACTCCTGCTCAGCATGAGCTGTCTGCTGAAACCAGCAATAAAGATAACAACCAACTCTTTCTAAAATTGCTGAGGTTTTTAAAATAACCACAACCTTCGTTTAAAAAGTTAATAACATCAAATAGTTCAAGCTTCCACTCTCAGTCATATCCCTTAAATGTAACACACTGCAGCTTGACTGAGCTGTAGGATAATGCTAGTCCTTTTAATGCTCCTTAGGCAAATCTGTAGGGACTTTGGAGTCCTTCAATGCAATGCAAATTTGGTTTGCAACACTTTATCACTTCGTCCAGATAAAAGGCACAGCTGACATTCACCTACTTTCAGGAAGCCAAAGATAAACACATACATGCACACACATATACAAATTCACATACATATGCAAATACATTTGTATATATATAAAAATACACATAAATATATATGACTAAATGCTAACACACGGAAGAATGGGCTTTTGTCAGGTGTTTTTGTTGGGTTAAGTACATTGAGCTTCACTGTAGACAGCAGGACATCTGCTTTCAAACAGGGCATTAAGAAACCATGCTTACCCCATTAATTTTCTAAAGACTGGACATGCCCCATGCAATCTCTTCTTACATATGAACCTTTTGCTCACTGTCACTTAGTTAAATGAGATTTTTATGTTTCAACTTTGTCAAGTTATCAGAGGCTGTGGCCAGCCAATTTAAAATGTTGGTATGATGAAGTGTTCTTTAGGCAGAGAAGCATACTCTGCAAAATAATTTTCTTTAGAGCAGGAGCAGCATAATTTTGAACAGAGTATTGCTGAAATTGTGACGCATGCTGTAATTGCTTAGAAACTACTCCTGATTTTTATTCCATCTCTGCTGCAAAGTTAACCCCCACCCCCTCAACAAGCTAAACAGATCATAATCTACTTATATTAGGTTTCGATTTTTCAAATCCTGAATTGATGCTTTGCTCATTCCCCATTCTACTGAAGTCAGTGTGCCTGTTCCTGAGATAAAGGTAAGTCAAGGTTGCTGGCTTTAGGTTTTAGGCAGAGATTGAGCAATGCAGGCTGAGGATGGTTAATCTTTCCCAGTTATTCATGCATGAATGGAGTATCTACCTGGGACTGTCAAGTAAAGCCAGTGCAAGGGACTATATTCCCATCTGGCTCAAACCGCACAGATAATGCTTCAGAGAGAAGTGAAAAGAGTTGAATACTTTGCAAAAGCTCTGGCAGGCCTTGAGACAGGAGAGGAACCAGGAGAGGCACTGAGGAACAAGAAGGGCTTTAGGATAAGCAGCAGCTCCCGTGTGTAACCAACGGGGAAGGAGCGCTGGGAGGGGCAGGAGGCCAAGGATCGAGTCCATTTGCAGTCAGATACAGCACACACCCTAGTCCAGCTGCCAAGCTGCTCTTCAGAGCCCCGTAAAGCCAACAAGAAGGACTACTGGCTCCCTGGGATGTCAATTTTCAGTCATAGTGACTCTGGCAGGTGCTGTGCCCTGGAAGCCATAGGTAGGCTCGCTCTAAACCTACCCAGCATCCTCAAAAGCCGTGGCCCAGGTGCCACATAGACTTGAAGGCCATGTTACTGAGAATTGACTGCCACTCAGCACTAGCGAAAATCACACCTGCAGTTCTTCGGGTAGGACACGCGGTGGGTAACAGGTTTTTGCAGTACTTGAGATCCCCGGTCAGCAATAGAAATGCATAAGGCGTCGCTCGTGCCGGCACACACCAGGGCTGAGAGGTGAGGTCTGGCATCCGCAGGAACAGCCCTATTCCCAGCAGGAGGAGACAGCCCCCTCCGGCACCCGGCCCTGCGAGCATCTCCCGAGCACCGGGGCTGTCCCGGCTCCCGGCTGCGCCTTCCCGCCGTCTGCAGAGGGCACTCGGGGCCCGCGAGTGGCGCCGCGGCTCCCGGGCCGGCGGGGCCGAGCTGCCGCCTCCCGGCAGCGGGCACGGGAAAGCCCAGCGCCAGGGGACACCGCTGGGGAGGGAGAGGGCTGCGGCTCCCGCGGCACGAGGAAGCTTGGAGGGGGAAAGGTACGAGCATTTTAATGTGAGGCACATAAAACCCCCAAACCTAGCCCACCGCGGGAGGTTAGGAGCATGGAAAAAGACCTGTCTCACTATAAACGCCAGTCAGAAAACATCCTTGGGGAGGCAGCCCGGGAGAAATCGCCACTGGCAGAGAACCGAGCTGGCTGTCACACAGGCACGGCCTGGGAATGAAGTCCGCTGGGTTTACGCCTGTATGAACGGTGGAGACCCGGTTCCGAGAACAGCAAAACGCAGAGCCTCTGCAAGGGGGTTCCACTAGCAAGGTGAGAGGCTAAGTGAGAGCCAGAGAAAACTTTCCCATCCTCTTACAGAGAAAATCATGCACAGAATATCGGCTTTTCCCCGTTCCTGTTCAGTCAAATAATTTACATCGTAACTCAAACAAGTGGGGAGACTGGAAGTGCTAGGCATACACCCATTTTCAGATGACTGGATGCTCCTCACCACTCTACACACTTCAAATACGTCAGAGTAGAACTCGTAACTCTATCTATAAAATACCTCAAACATTAAACAAACTGAACCCAACCCGCAAGACAGCTTGGGTACATCCTGCTTCTGCACAGCAAGGCCTAAGCATGGACAACACCCCTAGAGTTTGGTTAATCCACTTCAGAAACTGGAAGAGAACAGACTCCTCTATTAACCGCTGCTGTAATTCCCGTTTCCACAGAAGTTATGCGAGGAATTATGCCAGCTCCCAGAGTTGCTCCGTCCCCTGGCAAGAGCCGCAGCCCATTTTTTTTTTTTTTTTTGCCTTCTCCTTGTGGCAAACAACATACCAAAATGCGGAGATTTTTCAGCTACACCCTTTTTCCTGCCAACCACCCGCCATCCCTTCCTCGGGGAGCCCGAAAGCACCGCAGGAGAGGGGCAGAGCCAACGGGGATCCCTCTATTCCCCCAGCCCAGCCTAGCCCGGAGCCGCGCAGCCAGTGACAGCAGCAGCTATACTGGGGTCTCAAACGCATAGCCAAAAAAAAAAAAAAAAAAAGAGAGAAACACAAATCAACATCCC
>JANRGV010000001.1:67301601-67341601 GCA_024734035.1 Alethe castanea | reverse complement strand
TTCCGCCCGCAAAACGCCCCCGCCGTTTTTGTGCACCCCCCCCCCCCGCCCCCGCCCCGTCCGGTTCTCAGCGGCTCCTGCTCCTCACTTCCCTCCGCCCAGAGGGATCGCCCGCCCGCCCGCCCGTCCGTCCCGGCCACCGCCACCCCCGAGGGACCCAAAAACCCGCCCGCCCGCCGAGCGGGAAGCGCCAGGGACGAGGGGCTGCTCAAACCTTGGAGCAAGGGAGAGCGGGACAGCTCGGGCCGGTCCTCGGGGAAGGAGTCGAGGAGCCGCTTGAAGAGGCGGCCGAGGTCGGAGTAGCTGCGGTGCAGGTAGAGGATGTTGCGGTCCGACCACTCGGTGCGGATCTCGTAGAACTCCTCCTCGTCGCCCCGCCGGCTGATGATGAGCCGCCGGATGCCGTTCACCCAGCAGCCCCGCACGTACATGTTCACCAGCGAGGTGCCCTCAAACACGGCCGAAGCCATCCCGCCGCCGCCCGCACATCCCCCGCCGCCGGCGCAGGGCGAAGCGCACCGCCCGGCGCCGCCGTGGCCAAGTTAAGACGAGGAGGAGGAGGAGGAGGAGGAGGAGGAGGAGGAAGAGAGAAGAGGGGTGCCACCCGCCGCACGCCGCCCCCGGCCCGGCCCTGCCCGCCGGCGCTGTGTCGCCTCCCGGCGCTGGAGAGAGGCTCGCTACTGCCTCATAGACGGCGGCCGCAGCGAGGGGACAGCCCGGGCACCCCGCCCTGCCGAGAGCAGGACGGCTCTCACCCCTCCGGGGCGGGGAGCAGGGTGGCTCGGCCCCTTCTTCTGGGCTCCGCAGGAAGGCAGAGCCCCTCCCGTCCAAAGGCGGGGGACGCCCCGGCCCCGCAGCCAGCGCCCGGCCCCTCCGCCGAGCCCTGCGGTCCCCGCGGGGCCGGATCCTCCTCTTCCTCCTCGGGACGTGTTCGTGGACTCCGCAGACATGACGAGGATTTTTTTTTTTCTCCTCCCAGTGACCCCAGAAGGTTTTTTTCGGTTTTTGTTTTATTTATTTATTTTTATTTTCTTTAAGCCTCCGTCCCGGCCAGCTGAGGGAGGCAGAGGGAGACGGCCGGCCTGTCAGCGCACAGGGTGGATCAGCTCCCCCTGTGCCCTGGAAAACCTCGGTGGAGCCCCCGGCCACCAAGCCTGCACCTCCGGCGGGAAGCGGGGCCAGCACAGAGAGGAAAAACAGGAGGAAGGAGTACGCAGCTGGCGCCTGGGACTCCTTCGGCCTTTTAATAATAGTCTGGCGGGACGGCATCCTTAAGGAGCCTCCAGCAGCACCGCGTACGGGAGGGAGATGGGGAGGTCTGTCCTGCAAATACACTGCAGACTTCCCACCCTCCCTCCGTCCCACCCAATGCCGTGCCGTGCCCGAACGCCCAGAGAAGGGGCACGGGGAGAACTGCAGCAGTCGGCAGCAGGCAGCTGGCAAAGCCGGAGGAGCACTGTAGAGCAAGGAAGTGTGTGGGAGATGCCTGGATGCTGGGGGGGCTAAGACATACACAGTAAAGGTGAAGCAAATGACAGCCCGGCGGTGTAGGATGCATCATCCAAAAAGGGATTCTGCTGGAAGGCAGTGGCCTCCGGCATGAGGCTTTCTGAGGCAGAGAGGCTCGGCCGTGCAAAGGGAGGCAGTGAGTGACTTCCCTGGGTCATGCCATGGCCCGGGGCAGGAGAGACCCTTCCTGTTTGTATAATTTGGAGAGGTCAGAGGTCATTACACTCACACTATGTATAATAAAATTTAAGCCAGTTTCTGCCAGAGTGACATCTGTGGCTCAAGAGGCCAGGAATTCACACGGTAAAAATTCAGGTTCTGTATAATCTCTCAGAAAAACCAGCAGAGCCCACAGGAAAGTCCACTATTACTAGGATCAGCCAAAAAGCAGTGTTTGGAGAGCATCACAGCTGGATCAGCTTGGGGTAACAAAAATAAGCACGATGGGGTGTCACAAAGGGGATAATTTTTTTTTGCAAAATGCATAATTAAATAACTAAACCACATTCTTTTCAATACATAACATTGCAAGTAGCTGCCTACATCATTCAGGTTCCAAATGCCTCTACATTAAAGCAACTCCAGCAACTGCAATGGTGTCCCAATTGTATATTTTCTTTACTTTGCTTCTACATAATAAAACTGGGTTTAGCTCTCTCTGAAGCACAGTCAAAGAATGCAAACAAACAACTGAGCCTCATCTCTCCAAACAGAAAGGCATGTGACTGCTGCAGCCTTGCTCTATAGCACCTGCAGACATTTCTTTACAGAAATCTGTGGTTTTGGAAACAGGTGGGCGATACTCAAGATGACAGAGCAGACCCTATTCCTGTGAAGCCGACTTCACAGAGAATAGCACCAGGCCCAGAGCTGTGATACAAAACTGGAAAAAGCAAACAACCTGAAGGCACTCGCTTCCCATAAAGAGGTGTGAGGCCTTTCACAGAGCAAAGCATGTGGCAGTGGATCACCTTGGATCACCAAAAAAAGAATTTTCACATCACTGCCAGGCTAGACATGTCCCAAGTATCAAAAATTAGCTGTTCAGAGAGTTCAGTGTGGCTTCACAGGAAAGGAATTACTGTGAACCTTTGTATTATAGAAAGATCCACACACAGCTCCTTTTGTTCAGGGTAGGCTTTTGTAATCCCTCCTCTTGTTCCAGTACATGGTGGTCTTGACCATTCTTCAATACAAAAAAAAACCCAAGCAAATAAAATGTCTTCTCTTCTGGCACTTGCTGTGCTAACCTGAAATAACCTAAGGAAGTGAAACTTCTAGGAAGAGAACCGCAAGAGTAACCCCTCCTTTTTTAAAGATATCTCCCTTGCACTGCTTCTGTTTAAGCAACGAAAGCACTTGACTTCTGCTCATTCTGACTGATATTTTCTGCTTTTGCAGTAGAATGATTTCTGCTGTTGTTGGCCTTCCCACCACCTGTGTATCACTCAATAAACCTCTGAGGTTCTCAACACTGAGTAGGAGCTTTGGCTTCAGCTGGACACCTCAAGGTCTTGACTGGGGGTTCTCAATTTGGGCTAAAGTTGGCATGTGCCACCCTATAGGCTTAAGCATTAAGTATTTGGTTCTGTTTTTCTCTTTTAGTCTGACTGGTGCCATGCTTCCAACTTACTTAAAATATTCAAGTCACGGAAACCCCTGTGTGCCTGTCACTGCATGCTCATGGGAAATGAGCCTAAGCTGAAAATTCTATACCTAAAGGGCTTGAAACTGTCATCCTGATGCCTGATGCTGCTGAGTTTTCTGACTATGAAAGGTAGAAGTACTCCTATGCCTAATGCTGAACGTGTGGGGTCAGTTTGTTATTTCCCCATGAGTACAATCCTGTTTCAGAAAAACTTTAATCCAGTAAGTCCGGAAGTACAACATCCCCTTTTTGGAGTGAAAAGTAGAACTGTGCACAGCTTTAATCCTGCCACTGAGCACTTCTGGCAGTCATTGCCTGGGGCCAAATTGGTAGCCCACCACAATCTAATCTCATTGTCAGCTCAGGTGGCAGGACATGCATACAGACACACACACACACACACACACACACACACATATATATATATATATACACATATATATTTTCTCTCCCCCTGGGTCAGGAGAGCCCCTATTACAGCAGTGTAATGTTGACCAGACATTAAATATGGGCACAATGGCTATTCATGAAAGTTGGGCTAGTAATAAACATCTATTACTGTGTGGCTCCAGAAAAGTTTTCCTGGAAAATGCTTACGCATGGAAAAGTTTGCTTTAGACTAACAGTGTGCTGAGGAGGATGGTGGAATTCACAAGCTTATCAGCTTCATGGAATGTAAAATGGATATTCAGGAAGGCCAGATTGTCCCAAAGGACATTGACATCTTTCAGACGAAAGTATCTTTCATTATTAACTGTTTTTATTGTCAGAGTACAACTTGTATCTCTTGTGTGCTTTTAAAAATACTGAGAGGCTGGGCCTTAAGGTTTGACAAGTTTTTTACATGTATGCAGCATGGGCAGAAGCACTGCGCCATGGTGGCTCTTCAGTAGAAAATGGGAAAATGTATTTGACTTTATTTAAGGTAGAAAGATGTGTTTTATTAAAATACATTTTATTCCTTCTTGTGTGACATGCAGTTTTACTATTATCCATATTTAAGTTTTGAGACAAAAGCCACTACTAGCAGTTGTACTTTAGAGAATAAAGATGCCAACAGCCTATGTTTTATCCACTTGCATTTTTGTGATCTTACTGTCTCACTGGAGTCATAAAATGTTATGGGAATGCATGCATTTGCTTGACCATTTATTAGATTGATTTTAACCTATCGATTTTATGGTCTTGCATTTTACTTTCACAAACTTTAAAGGATTTCATTCATTTAAAATACATGCAAGGTACCTAGCACATACTGTTAATAACCTTGCTGAAAGGACTCAGGCCCAGTAAAGGTTGCTCTGGCCAAACCAATGCAAACACAATCGAAGTGATGCAGCAAACTTGCCTGAATTTGAAAAGAGGCCAGGGCCACATCACAGTGCTTAAGAAGCTCAAGGGCAGGTAAGTCTTGGCTCTTATATTTGTGTTATGAACTGCGGTTAGAAACACAAATGAAGTCAGATGAGCTTCTAGCTCTAACCTTGTGCTGTGACATGTCAACCCTGCTTTTTCAGGTTTTTTCATCAATGTAGTGGAAATTATAGGGATACTTACCTTTTGTCATATAAAAGTAGGTTATGAAGACTTCTAAAGGCTATTTCCGTACTATCTAAATTTTTCTTCAAATGTCCTAGAGCCTACAGTCCACTGCAGCACTTTCTTCTGCCCTCACCAGTTATAGCTCCCAACAATTACTGTCTCCCAGACTGCATCTTCATTCAGTAGGAACTTCATCTAAATATCTAAGAAGATCTCTCCCTGTCATTGTTTCAAAGACATTTTAGGACTCCTTTTTTACCATTGTGGCTTCAACACCCTTAACACAGAGGCATGAAGATTCACCTTCTTTCTGTCCACATTTATGAACTATATACTTCTCAGGGAAGGAAGAGACTTTTCTACAATTTTCATAATTAAAGTCCTCATTTTTGGAAGTGGCCTTTAGTAAGGCTAAAGTAATAAGGAATGTTGACCACTGCAAACAAAAGAAAATTTTCACCATAAGGAATATAAGAGCCTTATCTTTTGTGAGTATGACCTGACCTGTGAAACTGGCACATTTCACTACTTTAGTTTAGATCATTAATATCTTTAAAGGAAACAGATTATTGTAACAGCAGCAGCCATCAACCAGCCAACATGCACTTCCACCTGAAACCAAGCTGAGTGCCTCTGGGACAGGGACACCTAAAGGGGAGGCTTCTCATGGAACTCAAGGCCAAAGGAAGGCTGTGAACTGCAGGCAGCCTGGCTTTGGCAGCCCTGTTAGAATTATGTTTTCTGTACCACAGTGATTACCCCTGCGAGGTTATCAAGTTTAAAACCATGTTACTGAGGTACAGCGCAGGAGCAGACAAGAGAGTATTTCCCTTAGCTGACACTGCCACCAAAACTCAAGGGCTGGAAAACACTGATCTAAAAAATCAGTCTAAATAGCTTTGGTGCATCACCCTGGAAAGAGTCCAGGAGGGGCAGGAAGGTGACAATGCCTGCCGTGGGCTAAGAGGCTCTCTGGTTGTGCAAGGCTTCCTTTGCACAGAGAAGCAAAAATTGTATCCAAGGTGCCTGGCTCCATTAATAATTGCTCCTTACTGTTCAATACTTGAAGTCACTTAAGTCAAAAGGCCACCACAACTCTCAGATCTGGAGTCATCCATCAGCTCTTGTCTAGTGCCTTTTAAAAATCTTTCTGTCATGAGAACATGGATGGCCTGGACACTCCAGGGAAGAATAGGGTAACATTTCCATCCTCAGCTATCAGATTTGGAAACACAGGAGATGGGAGTCTTTGCAAAGAAGCTCAGTTAGCTCATTTGGCTCTATTGCCAGTACAGCATCGGGGTAATGAAATTCTTCATCAATTGATCAACAAAATAATTCTTAAAGCAAGAGGGGTTGAAATTTTATACACTTACTCAAGCAGTGGATGAAAATAATGGGCTTTAAAAAGCAGCCCTCTCCTCTACAATACCTGCAAACAATACGGGGTAGGCATGTTATTTTTTCCTCTGTTCTCCCCCAATATGCACTACTCTGCTAAAAGGGCTTTTTTCAATGTACAAGCCAAAGTAAAAGCAGCCTGCTTTAGCCTCTAGTTCACATGACAAGATCTATTCCTTCAGAACACCTCTGCTGAGGGGGAGCCCTTGATTAAATGAGCTACAGACTGAAACATCCTTTCTTGCTCCTGTGGGGAATTTTGACTGCAAAAGGTTTGCATGCATAGCCAGAGCACTCTTGGGACTGTGTATTGTCACTTTGTTCTCCTTCCCTCTCCCTCAGGCAGATTCTGTGAAGTACTGAGCCCTCCTGGAGCCAACAGGACTTTAAAAAGTCCTCAACATCTATCCAGTTTTGGCTACCTCATAATATAGGCATTAATGTATGCACAGACTATTTTTAGAATCTGTAGCACGCTTTCTGGGTAAAAAAAAATGCTTGAAAGACCACTTCTTCTCCCTCAGAATTGACATTGAATTGGATTTAATAGAACAGCCTGAAATTCCTTCCATTAAAAAGTGTATTATAAATGCTCAAGGAGCTGTAACTGCAGTTGAAAGCTAGGCATATTCCTGCCAAAGGGTAAACTAACTTCATCTAATAGGAGAATATTTCTAGTGGGACAATTTACCCTTTATGAGCCTTTTCCCCAGAGACAACATAGAAATTATATCTTCACTATGTTTCTAGAAGAGCAAAATAAAGTAAATATGCCTGCAGGTTGCTAAGAAAGCCATTGGCATAAAAATATACAGGACAAAATTTATCTGTGTTTTCAGACTCTTAGTGTAGTGCAATCAGCCATCTGGGCAATAAAAAATTCCACAGTGCTGCCCTTCAGTATGGCTTGTAATGATCCTTCGAATGGCCCAACACTGCAAATTTGTGTTGCATTTTGAAATAGGAAACCCTGAAGTGTTAAAATAGATGAGCATTATTATTCTGCGTCTGCAGAAGGGGAGACTGAGACACAGAACAGAGAAAGCAGCTTGCTTAGGACTGCAAAAAGAGGTCACCCTAAAGTTTGAGGTATTTGTAGCATTTGGCATGTGAACTTGTATACAACCTTCAGAGAACATACTGTTTTGCAGGGGAAAGAAACCAATCACATTGCATAAGACCACTAGAGGTGTAAATGTCCAACAGAGCCATTTGCACACACTAACAAATCCTTTTTTGGGTTTATTTTAAGGGTGAACTGTTCTAATGTTCTTCCATTTTCATCCCCCTCATTCCTATGAAGAAAAATCACTCCATTTAAAAATGGTAGACAATGGATAACAACTTCAAATGAGGTATTCTTTTCCTGCTATTGTTAGTAATTGAAATGAGTTCTTCCTTTGCTCTTGCTACACTAGCCCAGGAGAAGAAATTGCCCTGATTTTAGATGAAAACTCTGTATCTTAACCAGTGGTAACTCTCCCGTAAAACATTTGAGCAGCCCTGCTGACCTGCAATAGTCTACTCATGCTCTGAAAATTAAGGGCACACAAAGTGCTCAGCTATGTGAATAAGGAGCCCTTCAACATCTGCTTAAGGCAAGGAGAAGTTCTCAATGAAAGAAATACATAAGGGAGTCACAGCAACAGGAATTCTGAGTATGACAGACACGCAGGATTGGACCCTGAGCCTGATGAACAAGCATTGCTGAATTGCAGTCATTCACACAGCAGCATCCATAAGATACAGCTCATCGGTGTTTGCTGCTTCAAATACTTCAAGTCAAAACAAGTGTGAGTGATTTGATGTGTCTACACAGCATAATTAGAGATGTAAACAATAACTGCCACTGCAGAAACTAGAGCAATATGCTAAGTAATTACCTGAGTTATTTTGGCCTGGCTACGTTCTGCGTCATTAGTATAATTACGGGAATTGAATTCAAGCCCATCATACCTTTGATAGTTCAGTTTGTGCACAACAACCTCATCCTCAATTTTTATGTTTCCTTGATCGCTAAGGGTGGCCCATACTCTCTTCCATTTCTTGTCACCTGAGCCACAAAGGAAGGACCCATTAATGAAAACAAGGTTAATCATGCTTTCATCAGAATGGCTTCAGAAGAGATTTCTTCTGAGAAAGAGCAGAGTGGGGAGTCCATTTTTTCTATTCCCTTCCTCCTTAAAAAATAAAGTAAAACCACACAATGAATGTCCCTATTTACATTTCAGAGTTCTTTTCATGCTTAATATGCCTGTGTGAATGTACCAAACACAAGTGAAGCATGAATAATATGTGACTATTTTTCCTTTTTTCTCTGTATTGCTTAGCACTCTATTTTTTTAACTCTTCCCAAGAGCAAGAAGGTAACCATTCCCCTGCCCCCTTCCTCTTTGTTTCCTTTTTTTTCGTTATTCAGGATGGGGCTTGTAGTGAATCTGTTTGGACTATTGTGCTATATTCATCACTTCTACTTGGCTCAGCTCATGTGTGAATCAAGGCTTTTTATCTCTATGAGAAAAGATATTTCCCTTTATAGCATTCTAAGTCAATTCTGTGTTCGCCTTATAGGATTTTTTCCCTTCCAAGCAGACATATGAGAAATATTTTCCCTAAAGTCCTTATTATTATTTGTCACCTTATAGAGGCCAGAGACGTTAAGCATTCTTGTGGTTTGGGTTCACATTCACTCAACGCACACTGAAAAAGGTCACAAAAGTTAGCAGAGCACCTTCTCTTTATAAAGACAAGATCTGATGGCAAACTCTTGTCACTTTCAATATACTGAGGTTAATAAAAACACCTACAAAGTTTTTGTGTTTGCATAGGACAGTGGTGGTTTATCTGTAACATCAACTAAGGACTCTCAACTGAACCCACTGTAAAGCCTCAAACGAATATGAAGAATGAAGGAAAAGACATACAGTGGTTGCCATGTAAATTGCTGGAAAAACAACTTCTACCCACTTTAAAAAGACTCTGGTCTTGACCGCATAGATGCTTCAAGTACAAAAACCTAACAGGTTCAGCATTAATGATATGGTGTTTGTTTTATTTGGGAGAAGATGGGATGCAAAGCCAGTGCCTACTCTTGTTTCCATATGATGAAGGTAAAAGCTCATTGTATTCCAGTGCTAATCCCCCTGAACGCCAGCTTAATTTTCAAGTTCAGTGAACTCCAAATTAGACCAGCTAAAAAAATCTACAGAAACCTCCAGTTTTCAGCACACAATGCTGTCATATCCTATGGGTCAGAGCCAACAAACAATGCAACATGGGGCACCAACGCAACTCATCTTGTGAGAGAGGGAGGGTCTTTACTGTCAATGTCAAAAGTAGAAATCCCCAATTTCTGCTGAAAGCGAAGGCTATGCAGCAGGAATTGCTGCAATATCCTCCCACAGGATTACTATAAATGCAATGCATGTTTTCTTTAGGCCTTCCCAGCAAAGATATACCCCTTGTCATCACTATATGATCCCAACACAGTCCTTAGTCCAAGACCATCTCTTCTGCTGCTTCGGTGAAACTTCTGCCAATAGAAACTACTTGTATTAGAAATTGGCAGCTGTACACACAATCAGTGATCCCAGAAAACAAGCAGACATTAAGAGAGGTCAAAGAGCCCTCCTGGAGGAGAACTAGGTTTTAATGAGAGTAGTTTAAAACAATTTGACCTAAATAAATTAAAGATTCAATACAATGAGTGAGCAACGAATGATGAAATACAGACTTCTAATGGAAAATGCATATGGTCTGACTGGAATAAAAAATCAGCAAAAAGAAGAAATCTTAAGAATCTAAATTTAAAAGTAAAATGTTTCTGAAGTTTAGTAGGGAATTTACCAATGAGGGTTGAAAACCTTACTTTACTTCAATTCAGGGCCTAATTATCAAAGACATGTTCACAAACAGATGGGAACCTCTGCATGAACAAGGGGTTCTTTGTGGTGGGAACACCATCTTGGTGCCAAACTCTTCTTTTATGCCAGACCTAACAGTGCCATCACTAACATCTAGTGATTCAATTATTTAAGGCAAAGAGATAGGATAACACAATCTTATCTTAAACATATGGTAAAATATGCATCTGTGGGCTAGCCTGTTGATCAAGCTGCTTCTTGTCAGTTGTTGCCTGACAAATATTAAGGCTTGTTTTTCCACTCCTGCCATTTAGATTTCTCAGTTTTCTTGTTTCCTATTATTCTAACTCAAGATGAGGTGACAAAAACTGCCTAGAATTATTACTTGTAGCTGCTAAACTAGTACTATGTTTTCCTCCCCTAATCTTTGGTGAACTTCCTATGTTATGGGGATCCTATTCTTTCCATCAAAAAGGACTGAACCTAAATCCCAGTCCTATGTCATCTTGTGGTAACTACTACAGCTAGAGCTACTAAAAATAAGTTCAGATTAAATAAGAGGTATGCACAGTTAGCTAAATACCACTATGATGTGCAATTTTCTTTGACTTGCATTTGCTTTTGGAAACTCATTTGACAATGTATATTGCCAGTGCATCTGTTTATTAAAAATTACAACAGGTAATAGTTTTGTCAGGATCTATTTTGGGGATTTTTTTGCTTTTAAATTGCTTTCTCTTAACATTTTTGATTAAAACCTCATAATGCGGCTTGTGAAATGGACCAAAAGATCTGTAATTAAAGGAACTATTAATATTATAAGGAAACTATCTATTGAGAGGGTCCCAAATGCAAAGCAAAATTTGTTGGTTGCTCCAAGAAATTTCTAATAATTCCGCTTAGGGGCTGGATGGGAATAGAGGGGTAACAGTTTTTGTGAGGTCTGAAGACAATGGGGGATACTCATCCCCGAAGATAGTCCCCACGAACTTGAAAGTTTTCCTGAAAATTTTGTAGTGATGTAGCTCCACAAGCACAGATTCATTGGTGCAAATCACCAGAGAACTCTGATCACTCCCCTGTACAACTATGTGTCAGCACAATCAAACAAGACGCCAATGAATCCCATGTAGAATTAGGTGCAGAATTGGAGCTTTATAGCAAGATGTGTCAATGGGACCAGAATTTCAGCTTTCTATTCCTCCCTAAAAGGAATCACCAGGAAGAATCTAGTGAAGACAGAGGCATCTGCAGAGATGAAAAAGAGATGAGAGACCTTGGGAAGACCTACAGGGAATAAGAAAACTGGCAGCCTAAGCCCTCAAAAGCACAGCAGCTTTCATCTCTCTTTAGCTGCACAGAAAAATCAGTACTAGGGCCTTGTATCCTCCAATCCTGAATGGAAGCAAAGAGCACAAAGGCAAAGCAGCACAAGTATCAGCCATCTGCTTGTGGGGAGCTGCCTGTCCTGTGGTTTCCTATAGATGATGGACAGATACATGACTGTCTTGGTAGATGGGGCAGCAGCAAGCTTTTGTTCCTGCCTCACCACAGCTCACAAATGTCACCTTCTTTTGAGTGAGAAGCTGAGCAACTTCTCCCTTTAGAGTGGCTTGAAAACACCCCATGCTAGAAAAAGCCCTGTTTACAAAGCAGTTCAGAACATAATTGTGTTATATACAGCCAGCCCCTTGCACAGCACCTGAGTAAAACAAGGGAAACTGTTTTGACTTCCTCTTCTCCACAGTTTTCAATTTTAAAAAGTGTATGTGTGGGAGGGAAGAGATTCAATGCCTCTTTATTGTTCCTCAGCTTCCTGTCAAAAAGGTCTGGGCCTAAAATCCCAGGAAGCTTCTCACTGCCTGTCCTAGGCAGGATTCAGAAGAACAATAGCTGGCTACAATCAATGATGTTGCAGCAGAGACTTGCTAAAATACTTGTTTGCATTGCTGTCTTCTGCTGAGAAATGCCAGTATGTAACAGCCACACATAGCAGTTACTGCAGAGAAGTATTAGTAATGCTAAGTGCTGAAAATCACACACTAGTTTATCTTTTAGCTTCTCTGACAATTGCTAGCAGGATTTATTTTCCTTTAAAAGGCAAACCAAATGGATAGAAGGTCTGCAAAGGAATTTACCACAGTACAACTCAAGAGCAGTGTGCTTTAAAACAGAAGAGCTCATTTTCCTCTAACAGCACATTTTTTCATCCTCCTTTTAGTTCCAAGGGTTGGTGATGCCATAACACCCAAGAGGGCAAAACTGGCTGACCCTTGAGTAATTATTCTTAACATTCCACTCAATGCTACATCACAACCTTCAAAACTGATAAGTAGCTTCTTCCAGTGTAAGCCCAAAAGTTATCTATCCCATAGTAGTTTTCCAAAGCCATATTCGTTACTCAAATGAGTTGTCTTAATTTTCCCAGAAAAAACAACCTCTCTTTGCCTAATGGAGCAATTACAAAGTTGTCCAGCATGAAAGACTGAGCCTGAGTAGCTACCCTGATGCCTTAAGTTTTAGCTTTTATATTTTCCAGATTCTGTTCTGCATTGGTGTGCGACTCTGAACTTTGTATAAAGTGTTAGCAAGTTCTCTTCACAGTTTAGTCAGACAAAAGAATCCTTTTCCAGCCTGAGAACCAAGGACACCATTGCAACTTCAGTATAAAAAGCGAATTGAGGGAGTAATCTGGGAGGATAGGACTTCATAACCTAAAGCTGTTATTGGACAATTAACCCCAAAGTGTAAATGGACCAAAACTTATAAAAGTGTGAAAGCTTGTGACTCAGAGTTCTTATATTGTCCATCTTGGGTCCATCTTGGTGTAGCCTGGCTGGGCTCTTGTACTGCCCAAGGTGTATCTTTTGAAGGCCTTTTAATAAATACCTACTTCATTTCTTTCTTTAACTCTGTCTAGCCTCTGTTCTAGGTTGCCTCTCCAGGCATCAATCCCTGCACATGGTTGTCGCTACCAGACAAGAGACCCCAGCACACGACTGAGGGAAATAAACATCAGAATACATAAACCATATAAAGTTGCCATTGCCTTCCAGCTTACTTCCCACCATTGTCAGTATAAAACTATTAAAAATACATAATTCTTCCCAGATTGCCCATTTTCATGTGATCAGACTTTCCCTATAAAGGCTTTCCTCTTCAAATGACGCTCAATTTCCTCAGATGCCAAGCGACATTAAAAAAATTAGTAGATTTGAGGCTGAACTCTTTGAGAATATTAAGTATCATCTTTTATTTTTTTCTCAGATTACTGACACTCAGTTGAGTCTCACTCAGGACTCAGATAACCTAAGATACTAGCTGTATCCACTGATTCAGAATCTGAAAAAACCAAACCAGAAAACAGCAAACAGGACTGGAGGCCCAAATCTTGTTTGCTTGGATTTAAGACAGATCCATGCATTGAATCAGTCCTTCTTCCCTGCAAGAAAGCATGAAGCACAGATGTGGTTGTGCAAGCATCAGCTGCTTACTTGGGGACATCCAGTCAGACCACAGCAGATGAGATAAATTGGGAGGCCAAGCAGAGCACATCAAACTAGAAGGTTTGATGATCAAACTCTCTCAAAATCAGGCTGCTTACTGGAAGGATACCTGCATATTCATGTCCGGTGCCCACCCACAGGCGCTCAAGTTTGACTAAGTATCACAGCCTAAAAATGTCACGTTCACCAAGGAAATTCTGTGAAGAAATGGGAATAAAACCCTTTTTGTCCTACCACCACAAGGCTTGCTTTCTTCCTTTGTTGCAGTAATTCATTTTGTACAGATTTAGCAAGCTAAATCTTCAAGTCCTTCCTAAAACAGATTTGGATCCAAGCTGCCCTGCATACTAGCTGGCATAACTGAGCTCAGAATTCAGACTTTCATTCTTCTTTATTCCTTTTCAGGCAGCCTTCCTGGTCCTTCAAAATAAAGCACAGACGGCAGTTACAGAATTAAGAGTTCATCTCTGCATAACTAATTAAAGGGCATTTTTTGCTGTACTTTTTGGCTTATTAATAGCACCATGGTATTTCTGAAAAGTAACAGTGGCTTTAACAACTAATGATGATTTTAGAAACAGAAGCAATGCTTTGCTTTGCTTTCCCTAACAGGATTCAAGAAACACAGTGTGGCATAGAAACCCCTGTTGTGCATATCTGTCTCGCACAGAGATCATTACCGGGGTGCGTGTGTTTAACAGAAGCATCATCACCAACTTTCTGTTCCCAAGGAGAGGAAAGACCACTGGAAGGAATTCATCACAGTCATTAGGCCACAGGTTTGTTGTGCTCAGAAAGGGTCCCTAATCTTTTGACTCGTTAAGAGATAGTCCTCAGAAAGCTCAAGGGCTTGCTTCAGCACCAGGGAGGAATAGTCTGAGTAAAAATCCCTGATTTCAGTGCTGGCTGGAGAGCAGTGGTGCTGAGAAGGATTTCAGGGTGGGGGTGAACAGGACCTGGGCACCAGCCACAGCCTGCTTGATAGCCAAGATAACATGGCAAGGTAGCATGGTATCATGGGCAACAGATCACCAACTATTTCCTTTTACTTGGCATTCATGAGACTGCAGCTAGAATATGGCATCCAGTTCTGGCCCCAGGGAGAGAACATAGAGTCAGACAGGACAAGTCCAGGAGGGCTGGAAGTTGTCACACAGGTCTGTGAGGAGACACTGGTGGACTATGGCTTGTTCAGGCTCGAGAAGGGGTGGCTTTGGGTACCTGAGAGTAGACATCCTGCACTTTTGAGAATAGATAAGAAGGGAGCTACACAGCAGAGAGACAAAATTGAAACAGGGATAGAAGAGGGGAAACCCCCCAATGGCACAGTCAGGCAGTAGCTCAGCTGCCAAAAGGTTGTGCAATCTCAGTTCTTGGGAGATTTCAGGATCTGGCTGCATAAAGCCCTGATCAACGTAGCCTGATCTCATTGCTAATCCTGCTTTGGGCAGGAGGTTGAACTACAGACCTCCTGAGGTCCCTTCTAAACTAAATGATTTTTTTTTGCAACAATTAATAAGCAGTAACATTTACAAGGTATGTACCCAAAAAAAGTTTAAAAAAACCAACTCGCCCCTTGCCACAGAAGAGCTAAAAATTTTAGGAAGCAGAATTTTTCAGATGCAATGCACAAAAACAAAACCAACCCTCCCCCATCTTCCTCAACAACACATAATATTGAGCAATTACACTAAAATCTACTTCAGATATCATTATCTGACACTTCAACTTTGTCCTGACCAGTCACTTCAGAGATTAATGTACTTGGGATCCAGAAGGAAGAAACTCTTTCCTTTCCTCTGGCAGGTATTCATAACAAAGCAAAGAAGGGAGTGTATTATCAAAGCTTAACTGCTGTTGAAGCTTTTGAAATAGAATTTCTGCCCGTTCCTTCCAAGAAAACATCTGCTCTACAAATATAAAACCAGACTAAATCCACTAGTGCTATTCAGGGAGACTCTTACCCTGTTTACACTGGCCCAAGTTTGAACAACTCCCCAAGAAAAAAATTCTTCTGAATCTATGCTATAGGGGTTGAGAAATGCATGCCCAGCTGAATCTCAGCATAATCAGCTGTACAAGGAAAACAAGCAATCAACTTAGATATTGCTTTAAAAGAATGAAAAGGCATCAAAAGAAAACAGGCAGTTGGTATATGTGGGAAGCTGCATAACACTCTCAGCTCCCACATTTATGTGTCCCATAAGGTGACCAAAGGGCCTGTGAAACCTGAACAGGGAAGGCTATTCTCCACCACCTGCACAAGGACTTGTGAAGTTCTCTCAGCTGTATGGGGATGTGCATTAGATGTCCAGAATGGTTACTGCATGTCCCTACAAGGAGCCAAACACGGTACCACCTTCCCACCTAAACGAATGGAGTCAGAAACCACAGCAGCTCACACTGCTCCATTAGCTCCTTTAACATCCAAACCCACGGGCCTGGCTTTATTCTTCAAAATGGCCCAGATTGCTGATGAGCAACTTGTGAAAGACTTGCAGGATCAGTTTCCACATTAAAAAGAGTTTCTAACTAGATCCTGGGCTCATTGAAAGATTTTGGATCTGGAAAGATCACCTATGTGGCAACTTAGAGGGCTGATGAGTAAGCTCAGTGCTGAAAACATACCTCATTCCATGCTTTGAAATGCTACATTGTTTTCAAATTAACTCCTGTTCCTGCTTGGGTCATGCAAGTTTAAATACTCCTTCACACACATCTGTATTTTAAAAAGCATTTCAGAATGAACCCCCTCCACCCTGCAAGAAAAATGCTTTGGGGAATTTGTAGGAGGATTAGAGCTTTAACTACAAAATGCAGAATAAAATATTAAAGTATTATAATGTCTTTTCAGAAACCAGCCTTTCAAAAATTGGCATTTTCTTCAACAGTTCTGTGGTAAAAAGCCCTGCCCATGAGTCTTCTCTGCTTTGAAGTCTTAGCACTTTTGCAAAATAGAAAAAATTGAATGTGGAGCACAGGGACTGTAATTATGCTCCATCATTCAAAATAAGGGGGAATAAAAAGCTCAAGCTTCTGTGAGTTTTAAAGTTGAAATGGTCATGACCATGAAGGAGATGGTAAAGCCTCAGGATAAAATTGCAGCTTTGCTGAATTTGTCAAGGGCTCTACTATAAGGTTTCCCACATAGACTTCTACTCCATGGTCTTGAACCTGGCTTTATACTAGTGTAGGCCTTGTTTTAATGTTGGTGTGAAATTATACACAATTCCCACATTTAAAGAGAAAATCTCTGGGTGAAAAAGTCTTCTTTTCCTTTGCTTCACTCATTCTTAAGCATTCAAGTCTTTAATTAAGTAAATAATTCAGGAATTTTCAATAAGAGAAAATAATTTTTGTATGTTCAAGTAGAATAAATTTCAATGCTAGGTAATATTTAGCAGTCTGTAATTACAAGAGGTTAACAAGGCTTTCCTTGTAAAACAGAAGGATAATTAGACTTTTTACTTCAGAGAAAACGTGATATTATTCACTGTAACCAAAGTTATAAATAGGGCTAATGAAGAATTTATTACATATATGGACTGAGTGCTTTTCAGAAGAGTGCTGTGTGTCGCCAACATATACTTCTAAAGAGGGAAAGATGTGCCAGAAAAAAAGATATGCCAGAAACAAATCTAGAGTTTATTATGGGAAAGAAGACAAATGATCATAAACAATTGTCTAAGACAAAAATTAAAACCAGTATGTTTACATTGCATATACATCCTCAAAAATGTAAGAAGGAACTATTAGCACATGAAGGATTTAATTTTTCCCTCTCTAGTAATGTTTCTTGTGTGAATTTTCGGTGTTCCTACTAACAATCAGCAACAGAAAAAAAAAAAAGACAAAGGAAATCAAAAAAGTAGGAGATGGTTTTCTTGTCCTGGTGGAAAGCAGAAAACTACCGTGTATTTGCTGGCAACCCCTTGCATACAGTCCAAAGAGTGATGTAATAGCAGCTCACAACTTCATTTAGGAGCAATTTCACTTTCCTTATACTTGAAGAGAGCACTTTCCCAAGCAATGCCTCCTGACAACAGATTGTCATGCCTACGCAGCATCATGTGGCTGTGTGGGCATGCTCTGTGTTACACTAGAGATCACTGATACAGCTCAGATGTGATAAATATTTATCACTTGGTTCAAAAGGAAGCAACGAATACTTTAATGCTAATGCTGTCAAGTCTTATCACATGCATTTTGTTAGGCATTCATACCTTGCTTGCAAATCATGCTTTTATCATGTCTGTAACCCTGTTATTCAGGTTGGATCAGATCCTGCCATGGATTGTTACCTAGACCTGTCCAAAAGTAACACATTTTTAGAGGAGCTTTTTTAGAAGCCTCTCAGGTAATTCTTATCTCTCATCACTTCTGATACAGGACTCTAGCTACAACCCAAGAACACCAACACATCAATAGAGTGCATTGCACTTGCCAAGTAATTTACATACTCTTGCAACAGGCAATATCATGTTCTGGTTATGTTGACTGTGCCCTAAGCAAGACATTGCAAACATTTCAATTTTAGATTTATACTCAGACATTTCCCCTTGTGTTGTTCTCATGCCCCATAAATTACCTCCATTTACTACTTTCTATGAACCTGCTTTCAGGGATTAAACCTAAAATGTCCTTTTTGCAGCCAAAGAAAATTAAACATACCAGAAATCTGAGAGCCTGCAATAACATCATCTTCTCTTCAGCCGCGTTTATGGTCATTTCCTGTCCTGTGATACATGGTGGAGTCATTCTCTTGAAAGTCAGCATGGGAGAGTATGAGCTGGAAATAGGTTCTGTTAAAACTATTGCCATGCTTTAAGTGATGTGTAACTCTTATGGTCATTGACTGTGAGCAATAAAGCAGTCACTTAACTGTCAGTCAATCCAGGTTTTGGACAAGGCTAACTCTTCCAGAGTCATTTGGCCTAATAAATGAAGGAAGATCATTTCTTGACATCTATTTCACTCTCCTCACCTCCCCACCTCACCAAAAAAAAGAGAGATCAAATCATTTCAGACAAGCAGAATAGGATGTTATTACAGGATGTTGCACTAGATCACCTAACACTTCCAGATGCATGCTCTCCCTTTGCTGCTCCAGTTCCCTCCAAAGTAAAGGGACCAAAAACCTTAGGTGCAAGATATTCCACCATGTAGAAGACATATACATAGTCTTAAAGCTGATATCTGAGAACACATCAGAACTCAAGAACTTCAATAATTTACTCCCATTCAAAATTAAACACTTTTTATACCACACAGCAGCAGGAAAAATGTGGTCTCAAAGAAATTCGAGAAGAATCTATTGCAAGCTTCTTGTTGCCATTTTAATTAAGATCGTGATGATTTATTATTTGCCTTGGTAAACATTCAGATATTTTCTAGTAAAAAAAAACACCAACAAAACCATCAGAGTCTCGAGAAAGAAAATTCCTATTTGCTGTGTTTATTTAAATATAAACAACTCCCTGCTCTTTCCCCATCTTTTTATGTTCTCCAGTCAAGAAAACTCCAGTATTTAAGTGACTTTCCTTAGTTTGTGACTCTGGAGTCAATTTCAATGCCACAGGCTCTTTAGTGGATTAGCAGAGAGAAAGGCTGAATGCTTTGATGCATATCAAGAACTCAGGATATTTTGTGGGGGTTCAAATGACAATTTGCTATAGGTCTTTCTCTTCAATAATTCTATTCTATAATCAAAATTCTCATCCCAATATCAGATTTCCACTTCTAACATTTCAGAAACACAGATAATCTAAAATCACTCTTCAGTTCAACTGCAGAAGCAGGTGACTCTTACCTTGGTGTCTTTACAACCCATAATACCACCAAATAAGCATTTAGCTTTGCTAAGGCAAAATGCCCCCAAAAATGACACATTCAGGACCTCACAAATACAGGTCCCTTCAGCTACCTACAGAGCTCAGCCCAGTTAATTACAATACTTGCCCACACAGAGTAGTTCATTAACCTCTAGGCTATCCTAATGAAAATTCTTGTGAGATCAATCCAGATTTCCAACTGAACCACGTAAAAGAAAGCCTTGGCTTTGTTTAGAAAACAAACCCAAATAAAACAGGTGGTTTAACTTCTCTGGTTGCATAGCATGGCCCCACCAGCAATTGCTCTGGCTCCTGTTTGGAAGAGAAGGGCAGCAGAAACAAATACACTCTGATTTAGCTTGTCCTGTCTTCCAGTTTGATTTAGGTCACCAGCAAATCTTACATTTACTTTATGAAATCTTCAGGTTTTTACATGTTTGCTTCTATTTGTCACTTCAAAAGCTCAATTTGTCATAACTGGTTCCTACTCCGAGTTTCCCCTTGAGCACTTCAATGCTCTCTGTCTAGACATTACTTCTATGTATCAGGTCAAAATTATTTTCTCAGTTGTGCTCAGCTCTGGGCAATAAATCCCTCCTGTGTGGTAAATGCTACAAAGACCTTCCCCTTCAAAAACTAAAAGGAGGATAAAAGCAGCGTTTTCCTTACAGAGAAGCAGCCTCCCCTCTCTTTGCAGGTCCAAAGGAAAATGTTTAAAAATTAATTTTTGTTTAAACTCCTCTCACTTTCATTTGCTTACGTTTTCATTTCAAGATGTGTTACAAAAAGAAGCAGAAGAACAAGTTCCTCTGTTTGGCTGGTTGTTCTGAAACTAGACAAAAGTTTTTCTCCTCAATTTCATATCCAAAATATTTTCCAGAGAAAAGAACATTAAATGTAATATATTTTTTAAAAAAAGAATAAAAAAAGAAATAATGGTCTCTTTATGGTCTCTTTACACCCATATATACACTGACTCTTTAATCTTCTCCATTAGAAATTTGTGACTTTCAGGAGCATTTCATTATCCTATTCATTTCCTTTCATGATTTTATTCATGTTTCCAGAAAATTAAGCCTATTTTCAGACATTATAAGAGCAAAAACATTGTAAGAGTTTGTTTGGCAGAACACCTTATGAGAAGTTGCTCCTGTTCACAGAAGTTAGACATGGCATTTTCAGTCACAGTGTAGCCCTCTTCTGAAGCAGATCCATAAGATAGGAAAAATTCAACTTTTTCAATTGCTTTTTTTCTCCAATGAAATTAACTGAAGGGCTCATATTTCATGGTTTGGTATGTGTTCAGTCAAAATTAGTGGGTGATATCTGCCTTCATGAAAAAGGAGGTCATTTCACTCTTGCCAAGCATGATGGCTGCCATCAGAAATGTATCTGGAGTATCTTCAAAGTCAGGCTCAGTCTTTACTTCATGAATTCAAATCCAGAGAAAAGCCATGTATTCCTGTAATTGCCTTAACATCCCATGTAGAATTATGGGATTTGGTCTATGTACATCTGTACATCAATAAAAATATTCTCAAATTGAATCTTGGTTACTGGGTACAAGAGAGGCATTTGGGTAGAAGAGGAGCCCAGCATAGAATCAACCTGGGCACACTGAAACATAATGAACACCTCTGTGAGGAGGAAAGGAAAAGGAAATTCTTCATACTTATACAAACCACATTTTTGTATTTTGAAAAGGGTTCTTTTAAGGACACTCTGCAAGGACAGGTTTGGGAGTTTTTTTGATAGCTGCTATGTCACTTCCTTCTTGTCTAGCAAAAGATGAATTGATGCATTTTGACAAACTCATACTCACAACTCAGATGATTCCTAGACAGCCATCACATAACATCCAATTTAAACTAGCATAATAATACAATAATGCGGAAAGTTTGGAGGTTTTAAGAACAAACTTTGAGTATTTCAACTTGAGCTTGCTGCTACCAAATGCACTTGGTGCTCTGGGGCTTACAACAGTGGCAGACTTAGCTTTCAGCTCTGGACACTTCATTCAAAAAGAGCTTATTTACAGGTCAGCTCTTTTGAAAGTCTAAGTCTAATGGTAGGAGACATTACCACTGCACCATCATGTTAGGGGACACCACAATTATACCATCATGTAAAGACCATTTGCAGTTATAAGGCTAAACTGTTTTTTATTAGGAAATGCCAGACAATGTGCACTGGTACTTTTGGAAATTGGAACAAGGAAGAGAGATAAGAAAGATCCCTTTGTACTGCTGAATATGGGCCTACTGCTTTTGGGAAGTTCTGCAAGCTGCAGAACTGCAAATCCATCAGCTGAAAACCTGGTCTTGGTAAATTTAGTAATGCCAGCAAGTATCAGAGCTTACAATGTAGGAAAAAGATGACTCCTAGAAACAAGACATGGAAGGTTAACAAAGCCTAAGAAAAGACATTCTTAGTGCCTGAACATCGTACACTTTTGTTGAAAACATAAATAGGACAGTCTAGTCGTAGGATACGAGAGGAAGACCATAGGAATGCCTCCTCTGAAAACTCTGCTAACAGAAAACATTTATTCTATCCAGCATGCCCTTTTGAGATCTATCATCCATATGCATTAAGTTCTTACTGCTGCTTTAAAACCAAGAAGGTCTCTGGAAAAGCCCTGAATACCTAAAGTAATGGAGACTGACTGAGAGCTATTGAGGCAGAAGAGCTCACAGAAACAATTCTCCCATGTTCAAGCTAATGTTCTTGGGCATTCTGTAACTTCCATCACTGCTGTGTGATGAATTCAAACACAGTAAGAAAAGCCAGAGACATCTATTGATTTGAGTTGGAGTGGGTTTGATGTCCCCTCCCAACAAGACAGTGAGATAAAGAATGGCCAGTGCCTTTTTGGCAGCCTGGCCCATCTCTGCAGTTGCACAGACCACACAATGGCAGGTCTTAGCACTCCAATGTGCCACATCTCCCCTGCCTACCTGAGTTCCACTTGTCTCCTGGCAAGCCTTAAAAGCACCCTGAAAAGCCAACTGGAAGAGGGGAGAACTGGACAGTTTGGGGCACATCAGGCTCCCCTGGCAAAATAGAAGAGGGAAGGGAGAAAAGGAGCAGTGAGATGCATGCTCCCCTCCAGTGAGAGCAGAGAGAAAACTGCTGCAGGGCAAAGGGCAGCACCTGCCAGACTGCCGTGGGACAAGCACTTGGGAAAGGAGGATGGTCAGACACACAGAAAGTTTGTAGTTGCACTAAGTACTTTCCTCCCAAATGCCAGGAAATACAGCCTATGGGAGCAACAAAGCATGTAACCTTGTAGGTCAAATGCAAAACCAAATTATGCCAGTTCTTAGTAGGTGACCTCTTAAATGTACATACGCGCACATAACAAGATGAGACAGCTGTGTGCAAAGGTAGAGCCAGTGCCAGTGACTGGATACAAAATGACAAGCCTTTTCAAAATAATACATTTGTTTCAGATGAGGTTTAGATTAACAGCTTTTAGGGTGAGCATTTGCACTCCATCTCATCTCACAAAGGCCACAGAGCTGCAGAGCTGGAAACCAAGGAGTAAATCTGAATATGGCTCTAGATCATCTCTAACAAAAACTTCCAGAAAATTATTCCATGACAGCAACAGCCACTGTGCAACAGCTGCCAGAGCTGTCTCAAGGCTTCTTTTAGGTCAGTCCCCAGCTCCAAGAAAAGGTGGACTACCTTCTTAGAGTTTCAGACCCCACCTAGAACTACCATGTCCACTGGAGGATTGACATCTGGAAAATACATGCATATACACGAAAGGGGAAAAGCACAATGGGCAACTATAATTTCTCTCTGGGAAAAAGGAAATAATAGGAGACAAGAAGAATAAGAAAGAGGAAGGAGGTGGTTGCAATGAATGTATCAGCCCACAAAAAGCACTTTCCAGTTTGGAGGCAATAGACACGCATTCATGAGCATGATTCAAGGTGTGACAGAAGTCAGAGAGGTTAATTACCAAGAAAAAGCCATCAGATGTGAAGCAGCACAAAATCATGTGTTTTGTCACTAATTTCCGTGCAGCCAAGCCTTTGCTGCAGGTTTCTTTAGGGCAAGCTATGATAATTTCCTTGAGCTGAAAAGAAAAGCGTGGAGTTTCTTATGTTTCCTCTCCCCTGAGATATTTTAAGTTTACTGAATAAGGCACAATGAGGACTTTGCATATGCCAGGGTTAATCACAGCCTTTGTGTAACTTCCCCTGCATCTGCTGGAACAGTGTGCACACCAGGCCAAACTTTGGCTTGATAACCTCAGTGGATGTCTCGCTTGTGTTAGTAGTCCCTCACAGAGTTTGTTTCTGCTGCAATGTGTTACCTGGAAACTTCAGGTCTCTGCTAAAGTTTGATTTCCAAACAACTCTTATGTCTAATTCATTAAACTGCAGGAGGAAATCTTACAAGAAAGGAAGCAGCATCCACTGGTATTGTCCCACTGCCCTTCTGAAACTCTCTTTGTAGCTGTGCCTTCTCACCCACAGCAAGTACCTCATTTCTCCCTTATGTCTTCATATCTCCAACTCAAATGACTTGTCTTTCAAGAAAAGCTGCAAAGTCCACAAGAAGCCTTCCCTCTGTCTTTAGAGTCAATTTCACTTTGGTCATCCATGGTCTAAAATATCTTTATTTTACGAGTCTTTCATCCTATCCCAGGCAATGTACTCTCTTGAATAAATCTCCATCAGAAAAATATTTCTTGCATAGCTCCCCTGGAGCCTTCCTGCACAGAGGCAGAAAAGTAAAGACAAACTTCTGCATTTGTTTGAAATCTTAGTATGAAGCCATTGAAGCAGCATTTGTTGTCTATGTTGTACCGGTTTTTCTCTGTTATTATATAACAAGCACAAGTCTATATGGTGTGGAATATCTCTTTGGCCAGTGTGAGTCAGCTGAGAAGCTGACGAATCCTTGAATTAGAGTAAATTCTACTCACCAACAACTAAAAATCAGTGTGTTATTAACATTATTGCCATCTTAAATCCAAGCCACAGCACTGTACTCTCTAGTAGGAAGAAAATTAACTCTATCCTACCCAAAACAAAGACAAGGTTTTACATCAACACAGGATCTTTTCCTTTCCCCTCCTCCTCTGATTTACTGTCAGTTGACTTGGATAATTTCACTATTATCAACTCTTGGATCAAGAGCTACATATCTCTTCATCAAGTTCCAGATTGAAAGCCAAAAGAAACATTCATCACACAGTCTTGCAACCAACAGCCTTTGGCATACACCCTCTGTCATGAACCTCTGATCAGGCAGCCAAGATTATACCCTTCTCAGATTGTTTGCCCTGGGCCTGCTGAGGTGATTCTTCTCTTGTGGACTCCTCCCCATGACACTCAGATACCAGCCTGCTGATATCTTCATGATTTAGATAAGCACATTCAAATCAATACAGTTAACATTCAGGTAATACAAACTTGTGTAAAGAAGTTCACATGACATTTCAAAAAAAAAAAAAATAATTAAGAAATAGATACTTGAGAACTAAACTCTGGGGAAACCTTGATTTCTTTTTTTCTTCCCTTCCCTGATCTGTGTGGTTTCAAAACTCTTTCTTATTTCATGGAAATGTATCACCCTTGACTCCTGCCCTGCAGCCTCATGGTTTTTTCTGTTTTGCAGAGCCAGTGTGGGCTGCAGGAGGCAGGTGCTTCCTCCAGCAGTCCAGAGGCCACTGCAATTTCAGGAGTGACTCAGCCCCAAGTGAACCCCACAGGGTAGGGCTGGCAGTGACAACTTATATAGTCACAGCTCCGTACAGCCACACCGGTTTCGAACTGTGCTCTCTCTAGCAAATGATCTGCACAGGGGAAAAGTGAGGTGTGGCAGCCCCCTATCTTTATTGTTTCTCCGCTTCTAATGTTTTTAACTTCTGAGGATTCTTCCTGTGCAGCTCCAGATTCAAGTACAAAATCCCATGCTTTCTTCACGGGAAAACTAACAACTACTCCCTGCTCCTGAATTGTTTGCAAGAGCCTGAACATTGCTTTTCCAACACAGATTGAGCAGTATTTCCACAGGGGAGAAAATCATGGTCTTTGAAAATCATTCTTTGACTACTACTTAAGGCAACCAGGAAAAGAAAGCATCCAAAATTTTTCTCAAATTAAATAAAATCTAAAAGAAGCCTCTCATTCCACCACCCACAGCTTCCTAAATCAGGCACATCAGCATAGAAAAAGTTCTCACAGCCACTTCCTTTGAATGGTTCATTAATACGAGTTGTTATCTCATACACAAAATATATGATTAACTGTACCCTGCGTCTTCTCAGAAGACATGTGACTTGCTTGCACTACAGAAAGGGAGAGAAATCTCTGTGTTTGGGACTGTTGCCTTTGCTAAATCTTTATATATGCTGATTTTTTCCCTCACTTTAGTTAATTTGTTTGTTTGTTCAAAACCACTAACCCTCTGGGGAAAGAGGCTACCATTATATTATTTAGTGCAATGTCTACATAGTGCCCTATGATGGTGATAAATACAACGCTAGAGTAGCAACAGCAGTCCTGTCATTGAAAAAGTCACCAGGGACAACTATAATAAAAAGTGGCAGCACAGACTCCTGAATTACCTAAGCTGAACTTTTTCGCCTTGTAAGGACTTCAGAATACACACCAGGAAGAATTTTGGGGTGTATTTGTATTTAACTTCTCTCCACATTGCCCAGAAGTACGCAAAGGAAGCATACCAGAGAGGTGGAGAGGGACTTTTTACAAGGACATGCAGCAACAGGACAAGGGGTGATGGATTTTTACCCTGAAAGAGGGGGAGTTTAGATTAGATATTAATAAGAAATTCTTTACTGTGAGGGTGGTGAGGTCCTGGAACAGGTTGCCCAGAGAAGTTGTGGATATACCATCCCTGGCAGTGCCCAAGGCCAGGTTGGATGGGGCCCTGAGCAACCCGGTCTAGCGGAAGGTGCCCCTGCCCATGGCAGAGGGATTGGAACTGGATGATCTTTATTGTCCTTTCCAAACCGTTCTATGATTCTATGAAGTCAGCTACACTGCTAACAGCTGCTGGAAAACCCATGTGATGCACAGTAAATTTTTGTAAATTTTTTTAACCTAATCACTTAAACCCTTCTCTGTGATTTTTTTTTTTTTTTTTTTGGTGCTTGTTTTGTCCCTCATCAACAGTTCATGCAAGTTTCAAAGAACCTCAAGCCCCACTTGAGGCTTGCAGGTGAGCAGAAAACTTTGTGACCATGCTGCTGTACTTTGGGAAGCAGCTCTCAAGTTAAGAACATCTTCTGTTCTTTAAGTATTTTTCTCTGCCCACTGTTTTCAATTGACTTTAGTAACTCAGTGTGAAATAATTATTCCAGAAGTTTCATCAGGATGCAGAACTCACACCATAATTCTTACAAATTAAAAAAAAAAAGAAATTAGAGAAAGCTGTCTCCAGTGCTACTTCTACACAGTCAAGAGTGGGGAGTCAAAGTGTCTGCTTCTTTCCTGGAGGCTGAGATAATGGTATCGTGTGATCTTTATGGCATCTGCCAGCTGGGTGAAATAATAACCCCGAGCTTCTCCTGTGCCCTTCTGTGATCTCACTGGTTTAGCCACCACACAAGCTCCTGCTTTGACTCATGTGGAAGTGGGTTAGCCCCGGCCTCCATCCTCCACATTGATCACAAAGCAAAGGGAAAACAACAAGGTCTGAATACGTCATTCATGGAAGACTGCCAGGGTTTCCTTTCACTTGAGATTGCAGCGCTCGGAGTTAAGAAGTTTTATTGCTACCACGTCAACATGGGAATCCTTTGGTCTGTGAATTCATTAATCATCCCAGCACTTCCCCTCCTGGATTTATGTCCTTCAGCCAAGCCAATCTTTTGAGTATTTCATAATGCTGCAATTATCACTGTCTCTTAGCATCAAAGCAAGCACACAGTGAGAGAGCCTGCACAGGTAACCACAGGAATTGCTTGGGAGAGGCGGGAGAGCCAAGTTTGGTGAGCACTGCTGAGTGACATTACCTCCTGGGGGGGCTTCAGCTGCCTTCCCAGAAAGTAGTAAACACATCTTTCCCTCTGGCAGAAAGGAGTCATCAGTAAATTTTACCTACTGCAGCTGCTATTTGTGAGACTAATACAAACTTTTGTAACTTACACAGAGAACTTAATTAAGTTCTAGTGGATCCAGTTACAGGAAGGAGGGCTGAGAACAAAGCAGAGAAGAGCATCACAGTTCAAAATTTTAAAGGTGGTTACACGATATTTCCATGGTCCTGAGAGCAGTAAAAGTAATTTCCAAAAGTAACTTAGGTCAGTGAAACAAAGTGTCAATGATTTGTAAGGGGATTTCGGTTAAGTCACAGCCTAAGGTAAATTTCAGACCTCCATAACACTCAGGATATTCTAATAGTGAGAGGACACACAATAACCTGTAAAATCTGAGCCTGGGCCCCTGCTCAATGTCAGCACTATTAAGCTTAGCAATCCGCATTTTATTTCTTTTTTTTTTTCCAAGCGATTCACCTCTTTACTCTTCCGAGCTGAGGGAGCAAAGAGCTGATCAAGTGCAGGAGGGTACAGACAGTACAGATAAACTGTTGCAGATTGCCCAGTGATCCACCAAATCCATTTTATTTCAAAACACAAAGGCAGAGTGGTCTTTTCAAATAGTGAGCCAGCTGGTAATGATACAAAGTATTTACCTTGGAGCTGAAACTATTTGGGAAGGAAACTCAATGTATTTTCATATATCCTTTAAGTGTCTTCAAATATCCCTGTCATCTCCTAAGGCCTCTTGGGGAGCATGCCTGTATGTGCCTGGATCAAAGGAAAAATGGGATACATGAGAAATAGCACAGTCACTCAGGCAATAAGGTTATTAAATAGAACATGAACTCTTCAGTAATGTTCGGAGAGCTCTGCAGCATAAAGCATAACTCTTTTAACAAAGTGATTGTAGATTTAAAAATACTCATATGAACATCATAATATGATCATAACATGAGATTTGTAATAAAACAATCTTAAAACTGTTTTGAGAAAGAATCTCATTGAAAATCTCAGACTACAGAAAATTTGCTTCCTTTATGGAAGTATTTGGTCTTGATTTTCAGAGGCACTGCTTACAAAAGAGTTGCAGTTTCATGGGTTTTCTACTGTAGATCATGTAGAAGGAGCAAGAAGTAAGATGAAATGGTTCCTCAACATTCCTCAAGATTCCAAGCAGTGCCATGAAATGTTCTAGAATTCCATAGAGTTTTGCAGTGGAAGGAAGGTCAGACTCCCTGAAAGCCTTTTTATGAAACCCCTGCTAGAAAAGAGATCTTTTGCAAAAGGTGAGTGAGTCCCAGAGATATGCAGGCTGTTGCTGAAGAGGAGCACCCCAATCAAGGGCATGCAACAGGGAAGAGGATGGAGCTGTAGGTGGGGACACACACAGTGCAGAACTGCAGTGAAGTACAAGAGCCAGGCAATATGATTTGGCTTTGGTTTCAGGTATGAAGGCTCAGGTCATTTTCACAGCACCCTGCTGCTTTAAGCACGTGCCTGAAGCCCTGAATAAAAGGCCACCTGAGGGAACGATGCAGATCCTGGTAATGGCAGTGACATAAGAAAGGTACTATATGTCTTGGAAAGGAGTAATTTTATCAGGAAATTGATAACAAAACCCAAATTACGTCCATAAAATCTGAAGCTGCCAGAATATATTTTATTTCCCTGGGAAATGAACTTTTCATGAATGCTTAGAAAGTTCCAGGTATTTTCCCAGACCCACAGCAGCTATTTTCCATATGGCACATAGACCATACCAAAATAAGCAGTCACATAACTTAGCTCTGGTCCTGAACAGATCTGGCAAAATTAATCTGAGTGTCTACTTTCCCATATAGGCCTACCACATGCACTGGGCTTCATTTGCAAACCTCATGCATTTCTAGGGGTCAGATAAGGCTGACTCACAACATAAATCCAACTCCAGCCATGCCAGTAACTGGAATCAAATGCGTTTTAACTTAACAAGAGGCTTATAGTTACAGACTGAAGGATACCAGTGCATGCAAGGGCAAGTAAGGTCTGTGGTGGGAATTGTGAGCAAAACACTGCTGGGCAAGAAGGGATGGAGATAGTCAACCTAGGAACCTTCTGCTCATGTGGAGGTTATTTCTGCATCTGGCAAAAAGATTCTGGGGGAATCTTCAACATGGCAAAGATGACAGATTTCTTCTTTGCATAAAGCCTATCAAGCATCATCACCTGGCGTAGAATAATTTCTTAAGCATCTGCCAAGCACGTCATAAAAGGTCAGTATTGTTACAGTAGTGAAGGTTGCATTAGAGACACCAGTTTTACAGGCTTAAAGGGCCTACAGTGTAGTTTTGACAGGAAGCACCAAATATTTTGGTGCCTGGAAGGAAATTAAGTTGTATTGAGCCAAGGAAAGTCTGTGGGAGCTTCACTGAAATTTTCAGCTCATTGCTTTTCAAATCCTTCATTTGTAAACTGTGGATGAAGTTTCTCTAATTGACCAAAGTTCAGTTGGAGAAAGTGTTTGGAGAACAAGCTAGTGCTTATTAAATACTTTGAGAGTAGAATGGTTGGAGTATTATTTTATTGCACTCATCTTTTCACTTCTTGGGAATCATCCTATAACAAGACTTCAAACACTCTTAACAACTCCCTATATTCATGTAGCTGTTCAAAATGAATGCATACATAAATTTAAGCTGGTCAAGAAAGATGAAAAGTTGTGGACAGATCTTCATCTAGACCATTAAATGCCCACTGTTTCAGGCAAAGCTATTTAGGCATCCATATTACTCTGATTATAATTCATGGCCCTATGTCTTTTGATGACATTACAGCAAAGGCACGAAAGGCAGTAAAATTACCCTCTGAATATTCCTGGGAAGAGGCTGCACAAGCAGCATGAACCAATGAAACGAGAAACAAAAACACCTCTGAGTGATTGCCCATACAAAATTTCCCAGGTTCTTGTGTGGGCATTTTCTTTAGAGAGAAGAATCTTGTGTGTGGGGTGTTCTGAGCTGGTCATCCACCCCTATGTTCAACCAGATACTGCACAACATCCATCAGAGGCAAATGTGGGCTTTTTAGGAACACAGAGGATGTCTGAAGGATGTGGATGTGTTGGGATAAAAATGAAGCTACCAATGGCTGACACCAAGAAAAAAATCAATAATGCCTTTACAAAGTAAAAACCCAGATGGCAGGAAATTCATTACAGCCTACTGCTGTCTGAGGGAAAGGATCAAAACTACTTATCTGGGATAAAGGCCATGTAGCTAATGCTTCTTGAATTTTTCCTGCCAGACAATGTACCTAAATAGAAGATTTTTTTATATCTCTTCCACATACATGGCTAATTAAAAATAGCTGTGGTGCAATGAGACATCTCTAATTGGCCTTGTATGAAAACTCTGTATTCTACTGGTAATTACAATTATTCTCCCATTGCAAACAACTTCACCTTCACTAGATCAGTCATTTATTTTCTGAGCTATTAGGACCCTGGCTGAAAATACAGGAACTATTAATTTTCCATCCTTTTCTTTCACACTGTGGTATACAATAAATTTGTACATATTCTTCAGTTTTCATAAGACATTTTATTCTTTTAACTCAGAGCAGACTTCCTCCAATAATGTATGCAATTCAAGGCAGAATCCAGTTCCGTTTGGATGGCAGGATTCAAATGCAAAATAACTATTTGCTTCTCTTTTTCCCCCCTGTAGTTATGGCTCTCCCTACAAAGTGCCGTTAGACAAAACCTTTAAAGCTGTAATATGTAACAACGCTCAAAATGTCCAGAATCTACATAATCCCATGGTCTTGAACACAGGTTGGGCCTTCAATTAATGTAAGAACTAAGCATTCACATTAATTTCAGAGTAACAATAATTGCCATCACACTGCTTTTGAGGGCCTTCCTTTGAAACAGATTCTGCAGACAGATCTAAATTTGGCATCAGTGCCAGCTCACAGACTTCACTAGAAATAGCCTTATTTACTATGCTTCATGGAGAAGAAAAAAGGCCTGGGACTATGGACACTTGTAGGCAAAGTGTCAAACTTTTAAAATTAATAGGCAAGGCAAGTGTTCCTGAGAATTTCAGAGTGGATGATTTTGGTAAAGACAAATTATGCAGAAAGGCATGCATAGCAATTTGAATTCCTATTTGGGAAAGAGTGACTAAAGTAGGGAAATAATAATGCTGCTTGGACACACTGGATCTGGGCATGCTTCGGGACTAAAATAGCCAAAGTATATTAAGATTAATAAATGTAATATAATATACTATAAAACTTTACTGAAGAATGAACTTTTGTGGAAGGGAAGTGACTACAAATTTGGATCAAGGTCACAGGACAGTTTAAGTTAAAAACAATGGGGGAAAAACTAGGATAACCAAAACAATTATGTTGACATTCTCAAATGTCCAGTTTTCTGTATTTTTACAATTGTCTGAATATAATTTAAACAAGGAATTAAATGAGTTTTGAAGAAATGTAAATGCCTTAACAAAATTTGTTTGCTGCCAAAATATTTTATCCAGTCAAAACAGCTTTGTTTTCTCAGTTTATTTTACCAAGAAAAAGGGAAATTAATTGCTTGTATTTGTGCTTTCAGCATATGAAAATAAGCAGTTTGCAGTGTGTTCCAGAGTCACCAGTCAATGTCACATCTTGTGACTTGACATGACTAACCCACATAAGGTCTAGTGGTTTCTGACTGGCTTCTGCTGCAGTGACAGTGCTCACTAGCTCCCACTGCTAGCTCCCTGGACTCCCAAGAGAAAATACAACTTCCCACCCATAAATAAAGCCCTTCACAGTTGCAGCATTTCCCTCCTCAGCCTTAGACTTGTACTAACAGTACTGTTGTAATCTGAACATGTGTCTATAGTGCCAGAAGATAATAAGGCTATAATCAAGCTGGTTTTAAACACTTTAAACTCTCATTCCTGAGAGCTCCTCCCAGTGCTTCACAAGTTTATTTTCATTCCCTGGACAGCCATGCCTGCTGCAGTGGCACTGGAGCTGTTCGCAGGAAAGGGATTCATGGGGATTGTCACCTCTCCTCCAAAAGAGATTACATTCATTACACTCTCTGTGGCTTTGAAAAGCCTCACTTTTTCTCCTGCTGAACCACATCCTGAAGGTGGAAAAGGGAAAAGCAATGCCTGGGGCTGCTGGCTGGCACTGAGTAGAGAGGGTCCCTTTGCCTGTGCCTTTGAACACACCACAGGGGCTGCAATCGGGCAGAAAGCTCCTTGTAAACCAGTGTTGGTCTGTGAGGGAACTGTGGGAGGGAAAGAAGGAAAACAGAGACTTCCCCTTTAGGGTTTCCTTCTGTGAGAGCACCTACAGAAGGTGCTGAGCACCAACCAGCTTCCTAAAGCACCTTTTGGAGGCAATGACCAGAGTCCTGCTGCCCACCACAGCTGCCAGGGCAGCTCACTTTAGCAAACCACAGCTGCTGCTTGCCACCCACCAGTTGTCACAGCCTCACCCCAAAACATGCATCTCCCAGCAGGCTGAGATGCTGGCACCTTCCTGCTGCTGAGCTTTTTTCACCTGTGTTATGATCGCCACTGCCTGCTTCCACTCTCTTGCCTTCCACCTGGCTCAGTCCCAGGGCTCTGCTGGTGATATTGCACACTGACCTGCCTGGCCCTGCTGCTGCTTCACTTCCAGAACTGCTTGTGCCTATTGCAAATGAGCTCAGTTAGGGAGAAATCACATGCCAGAGGAGCAATCTAACTGCCTGCACCTCCTTTATCTGTATCTTTCCCTACACCGCATTCCTCCAGCACATTATAGAGAGGCTGGAAGAGGGACAGCCATTACAGCAGACATGGTGGCAGCAGTCCTGGGAGCACAGAACCCCTCTGTCTGGCACTGGCACAATGTCTGTGCTTTGGCTTCCCTGTCTCTAGACTGGAGCTGAACACCTGGGTCACGCTGCAGAGGCTACAGCTGGGCTTTTTCAGTTCTTCCAGCAAGAAGGCCATAATGCTGAAAACAGCATCAGTGTGATTCCGTCAACAGTCTTCTACATTTCAAGCCTATTGATGCATTTTTTTTTTTACCAGCTTGCTACAAGGTGTGACTTTTCAGATCACTATGTCTGTAAAATGTCATTACTAACATTAAGTATGTACATTCCTTAAAAAAGGACACAATGGACAGGGTTAACAGTACAAATCAAGTTTAAAAAACAATTTTGAAATCAGCACATACTTGATTTTTTTCCTCACTGGTGTACTTCCATCACTTTTCCATGCTTCCTGCCAGGCACTGCCACTGGTTTTTATTTTATTCTTGTATTGTAGTAACTGAAGAGACAACCATTGTCCTTGGCACTATCTCCAGAGCTATAGCAATGTGCTGGATTTCAGAGACTCTTATCAGCTCTGCGCTGAGTGGTTCTTAAGCCAAAGCCCCACTTTGAAAGGGAAATATGTCAATGCAAACATGCTGCCTTAGCATCTCAAGATTTTCCAGCTAATCTCTCACAAGGTACCAGAACCACAGTCTCAAGAACCCATGGCTAAAGTGCATTGGGTTGCAATGACTCCCTGGAAGATCCCTTTTCATTATCCCAGGAAATAGATACATTTTTTGCTAGCTTTGTGCTTGCAGAGTTCACAGGAATTATCACACAGGTATAACGCTTATTCTTAAGAAGGAAAAAAAAAAAAAGAATATCCAGCCAAACAAACCTGCACTGGCCATCAACTAAGAAACGTAAAGAAGATTAGATACTCCTTACAGTTTCTGTACTTTCTGCAGATGCACAATCACCCTTTTGGATGAAATTTTTCTTCACTATAATAAGCTGTTTTCCTTGCTACAATTTACACAGCCGTATCTCCCACTTGACTTATTATTACCCATAAATCTTAAGAGACTATTTCTAGTGTTATTTTGCATGCTGGCCAAGAAACCAAACCACTCTGAGCATCACTCTGCAGTCCTTCTCATGGAGACATGGCATTTTCCAAGGCCTGGGACGAGATGCCGAAGCACTGATGTCATTTGCCTGAACTGCCAGGCCCTTCTTTTCCTGTTTCTCTTCACTTAACAGACTCCTGAATCATTCCAGCTCCACCATGCGACTCACAGCTTCCATAAATAATTGGAAGCAGGAAGGACCCAAGAGCAATAAAAACAGAACCTGAAAGTGCAGGAATGAGATCGGTTACCTTGGTGTTTTGTTGTTTGCTTTTTTTTTTTTTCAATTTTCCATAAGGGAATCTGCTCTTTACAAAGGAAAAAAGAAAAGTCATCTGATTTATTTAGCAGGAATTAGCAATACATGCTTTACTTCCTGAAGTGGGCCAAGATTATGTCACCAGTTTCTTATATTCTTCAAAGCCTTATACTGAAGTTAGGATAAGAGAATTCTAAGCTGGTTTGACTGAATGCAAGCCAGAGGAATAAAGTTCCTCTGATCGCTTCATTTTGGGCTCTTGCAGGTATTCATTCAAATATCTCACTTGGAACAGAATAATCCCTATGCATTTTCCCATTAATACCTATCAAATATTAATTAACCTTCAAAGAATCCCAAATCCTGTTAAGTAGAAACTTTGTCTATTTTATCTCTATTTCAAAAAGAAGACAAAAAGACAAGGGCAAGAATAGATATTAATACCAACATGACCAAGAAGTCAATACTGAAAACATGAGCAGAATGAAAGGGCTGCATCTTCTTGTCTGGCATATGATGTATATTCAACTGAAAAGGCTAGTTGGATGGGATGAACTACACACAAAGCTGTGTTATCTAAGCACCAGAGGCAGGAAGAGGTACCTTGGAGTTTCTATACACTATAAAAAAGTGTGAAAATAATATTGCAAGGAAGCAAACAAGCAAGGAAAGAAGTGGAATTCAGGGCCAAATTTCTCACCAACCACATAGAAAGCTGCACTCCAAACCAAGAATCATTTAGTCCTGTGAGAGAGATTTAGCCTGCCTATTTCCCACTCTACTTGACTGACTCTATTGATACAGTGTATACGAGATGTGAAGTTATTACATATTTGGGGCAAGCTGGGAATTCTGAGCTGTCCCATGCCACAAACAACCCCCAATTAATTTACAACATGAAGGTTTGATTGATGAATTTACATGCAGAGCCAGTACTGGTTTCTTGGGGCACTGTGGATTCATCTGATCACTGCATCTTCTGGAGAATTCACCTCGGGATGTTTCACACAACCTCTTCTGAACCTCTGTTCTCTTACCAGTATCTGTGTTGCCAAATTGGCTTAGCTGACCCATAGCACATTTATGAAATGTGCAAGAAAACAGTTCCCAGACTGGCAGGCCTGTATTTGTACAGCAGAATCGTCACAGTGGGAGCATGCTGTGCAAAACAACTCTGCACGTGGAGGGCTGTGCCTGAGGTGCAAATTTCCTTTTGAATACCTTCAAGTCACTCTGGAGATTGTTAACTCATCCGTGATTGCAGCTCTGTTGCCTATTGCTACAGGTTCTGGAACAAAACGGGATCAATGTCAGAGTGTCTCTAATAAATGTCTGCTAGCAAAGGGCTCTCCTTGAAGTGGTTAAATGAAAAAAAGAAATGTATATCAAAATAATAAAGAAGGAAGGAAAACAAAAAGTAAAAATTCTCTATAATTTGGATTCATTTACCACTGAGGGCTCTTTTTTATTAATTTTGCCCCAGAGTGTTCTAAGGCATTTCTTTCCCTTCCAGCCCCCTATAGCTCAGGGGATCTGTTGTTCAGGTCTCCAGTGCCTCAGCTGCTCATTGCTTAGTCATTTCCAGTGGGTTAGACCAGCTCCATTCTTGACAGAAAGACACTATCCTTTTCTTCCTCTAAGTTAGTTTTTCTGTCAAACTGTAGCACTGACACCCTCTGGGTGTGATTGAGCCTATTCTCTCACCCACTTCAATGAACCTTGACTCTGCTCTAGGAGGATAATTTATTCCCACAGCTTCTGGGTACATCAAGTGAATGGACTGTCACTTAGTGGATCCCATTCTTCTCGTTTTTAGGGCAGCCTAAGTCTCCAATGTACTTTATCCCTTTCATTTTAATTTTTTTCGGCCTGTGTCAACCTACTCTTTTTGCTCTTTTTTACTTCCACAAAGCAAAATAATCTGCCTTGGCCTCATATGAGGTTGGAAATTCACCAGTATGGTTTAATCTGAGGGAAAAAAGCCATCCCAGACTTCCCTTGTGTAGAAGTCTTCAGGTATACAGAAGAGCTGCTCTCATGAAGATGCCACTGCCTCTAGCAATTCTGCTGCTGAAAACCTGGCAGGGAAATATCACCATTAGAGTAGAATATCTGTTCAAATACCCATGAACTCTTCATATTCTGAATAAATCTGTTCTCCTTTACAATTGCACCCACCACCTTGGAAGAGTAGATTTTCTGCTCCTGCAAATCTAGCCCAAGCAACCTGCATGGAAAAATTTTGTGAGTTTCTTTCCCCCCAAAATCTTTATGGGATGCAAGTCCTGAATCTGACTTCATTGAGATGACTGAGTTGGACCAGGGCCAAAAAAATTCCTTCCCAGCTTGTCCTTGCTGTGTGTGCTATACTCAAACTTATCAGGCCCATCTCCTATTTTCCCTAAGGCAAACATTCAAACTAGGAAATGTTGCAACCCATATCAAAAGAGAATTTAAAATTAGGGGGAGAAACTCCAGATGAAGAAGGAAGAAGCCGGCTGGATGTCTATCTCACTGCCACTCCAAGACAACTTTTCAGCACAGTAATGGCAGGAAGACAGAATGAGCAGGCACCTACCAGGACGTTCAGTCCAGGCCACTGGTAATACACACACCACCCTTTTCCATTCATCACCTCAGCAAGATCCATCTTAAAAGCAGTCATGAATCCCACTTGTGGAGCTACTGTTCAAATGCCTAAAACTCATTCAGTAATTTCTAGCTTAAATTTATTCTCGGTCATTTGTATTCTAAGGCATCCTTGGCTCCTTTTCTCCTATCTGGTATTTACCCACCTGACACATTTCCAGACAGAAAACATATCACATTTCTGCTTTTGTTTTGCAAGGTTAAACAAATCATTCCCTTCAAGTTCCTACTGTAAAGAAGGATCCCTATTCTGCTGATCTTTCTCACTGCCCTTTTCTCATCTGCCAGCTTCAATTCACCTTTCTGTAGAGACAGTGGTCACAACTATATAATGTGGTATTGGAATTAAAATTAACTACCACAAAACAGAGAGAAAAAGGATCAGTTTTGATGACTAGCTTAAAACTTGTAAAGATTTATAGCATACATTATAACTAAACTCACTTTCTAGGTCTATGGAAAAAGACCTTCAGAGCAACACTATGTGGCTTTTCTGTCCAAGTTATATCTTGTACAACTGTGTCATAATTTGAAACCAGTCTCAAAAAGAGGTTGATAGAAAACAAATTTTAAGGTTCATGGGATTTCCATTGTGTCATGGCAGCATTGTTTCTGTCCCTGAACCTGGGATTAAGGGCTTGAGGCAAAGATGGAGATCTCAAGTGAAAGCCTATGCACTGATTTCAGCAGGCAGAAAAACAGCTCCAGAGGAGTTTTTTCATATTTCAAAACCAATGAACCTTTGCAAGTCCATAGACGTTCCCTTCTTTAGGCAGGAACAGAGGCTGGTGTGTGGCCTGTCAAACATCAGGCTGCACATCTCTGCAGCCCCAGTGTTTGTCACTGACCAGAATACATCCTACATTAGCCCTGATGCAACCACTGCAAGCAGCCCTAACTATTTTCTGTAGCCTTCTGGCCACAGAGTGTTTCCCTGGAGCAAAGTTTGTGCAGCCCTTCCCTGTGAGCATCCTTGGACATGTGCAGAAGATTTCAAAGACAGTTCATGAAAGACCATGGACATATTTTCTCAGTCCAGTTGTAGAAATAACCTCATAATGAAAATCAAAATGGCCCTACTTGGCAATCATTTCAGTGACTTTGTTTTCACAGCCCCAGGAAGGATTCCTTCAGTTCTGAAGGTAGCACAATGCAACCACAGCAGATACTATCAATCTGCCATATTAGGAGTCCTTCCAGGCAAAAAGCTTATCATCTCCTGACGACATGCTGTTTTGCATGGATGTATTCTCCAAGCTGGAAGGGGGAAAGCCCAGAGTTTTCTACTGTCATCTGATTCTTGTCCTTTACACCACAGTGTCAGCAACACCCTCTGACTATCGGCCAGATCTTCTCTGTAGGCTGTTTTTGGAAGCCATCAGAAACAGAGGGGATTCTTTCCTATTTGTAACAGAAATGAAGCTCAGAACAGAAAAATGCCTCATGGCTAACTCAAGCAATTGCTTCACTTTACATTTCCAGTTCTGCAGTCCTTAAGGACAGGTATAGTCCTGTCACTGGACCAGGTTAATTACTACTGTACATCGTTTGTAGGTTAGAGTTATGCATACTTATGTTACTGCCTTACTCACATACTGCAAAGATGAACAACATCCATGGGTTTTACTTTTATACTTCTCAGCCTTTCTAAGGTCTGTGGTTCATGCTCAGTTCGGTTCATATGACAACGGCAACAAGAAATATTTGTTTCTAGGTCCTTTCCTTTGGAGCTATCCGAAATACACAGATTGTTTGCAGCAAAAAAGCTCATCTACCTTTGAGTAAAAAGTAAATTCAAGCATGCCTACAAAGGGTCTGTGTGCTCCAACACTGTTACCTATGCTAATAAACTGTGAGAGGGAGCTCCTTGGCATGAATGTAGCCTGCTCCAACTTTCCCAAGCAGTTTCTGGACCTGTTTTGGTAGTGGGATTCTGCCAGAAGGCACACCCAAGCAGCAATTTGCTTGCAGCCACCTAGCACAGGCCAAGCCAGTCCACCAGTGTAGATAGATGCAGGCTGTTCCATGCCAGCTGGCCTCACTGGCTGGGACCATTCCCAGGCATGGTTTAATAAAGTGATACAGACCCAGCCTATGTCTTTTAACAAAATTACGAAGTCAAATCAAATTGTCACTGAAAAGCTGCTATACATATGGTTTTAATAGTGTGCTATTTTGCAAGTTTCTGGCATATTCTGGGCTCACTACACTTACCCTGTGCTCCAGTTAAATACACTGATACAATTTCACAGTTAACAGTGAAGCTGCAGAACTTCAGCAAGGCTCTGATGAACTGTCTCCTTCGGAATAACAAGGGTAGAAGAACTTAAAAGAAGATTTTCTAAGGTCAAGTTTGTCCATGACCTAAGCTGCAATCACGGAATGTTTTCTACATGTGACAATCTCATTATAATTTTCTGCTGTGTCATTGTGATTACCTCTCACAGCCAGGAACCATCTAAAATAATACCAAGAAAGCAACTGCTCTCATATTGTGCAAGCAAAGTTGGAAACACAGATGTGATCAACTGGAGGTTGGGAAAACTCCAAACTCTATTTTTAACTCAAATCACAAGATCTAGGGTGTCCCATTAAATACTGAAATAAACATAATAACTTCTTTCTTTCAAAATCAGCATGCAATGATTCTAGTTGGAAAAGGGCTTCTAGAGTACTCCAGTCCAACCTCCTGCTCAAAGCAGATGTAGTTAAAGCAAGTTGCTCAGGGGCTTGTGCAGCTGTGGTTTGAAGATTCCCCAAGGGTAGAGTGTACAGCTTCTCTAAGAATGCATCCCAGTGTTTTTCCACCTTCACAGTAGAAAAATTTCCTTATACAAAG
>JANRGV010000001.1:67242243-67301501 GCA_024734035.1 Alethe castanea | reverse complement strand
AGAATTTTCCATGTTGCAGCATGGTAACAACCCAGAACTCTGCTGGGGGCAACTGAAAATCCCTAAAGGCAACCAAGAACCCTTTTGGTGGGGAAACTGTGGATAACTGGGAACTCTTGGAGCACCTCTAGGAGCATCTAGGGGCAACTGGAAGTAACTGAACCCCTGAGGACAGCCCAGAACTGTGTTGAGGCAGGCAGGGATAACTGAAAACCCTTGAGGGCAACCCAGAACCTCAGACATCTCCCTGGTGTGTCATATGCACTGAAATCATAAGAGTCAACAAAGATTTTATTCTACTCTATATGCCCAAATGAGCCAAATTTAGGATGAACTGTGACCTTAATTTGCAGTATTGTCATATCCCAAGGGCAAAACTTAAGCAATACTTTTTTTTCAATATTAGATTTAATAGGTATTTGTAAAATACTGTAGAATGCAATATGGACAATGCAAAGCTTGACAGCTAAAAGCTTGCCCCTTACTCTGTTTCCCAATTTAGAGACAGATGAGCAAGGTCCAAACAGGCATTCCCCTCCTTGTGCTTTTATGTATCTACACGACACCATCTATGCAGAACACCAATAAACACCAATCAAAATATGCAGTATTCTTCACCAGAGGAGTTTTATGAGACATGACTTGGCCTTCAAAGTAATTGCTCCAATCCCCTCATAAGGCCTGGGGAGCTCAGTCAGGTTCATCATGATTGATGATAGCTCTGACTGCTTCCATTAGGAGGCTTGCTGCACTATGAAGAGTCAGGAAAAAAACCCCACTACTATGTTCATTAGGAGAATTTCTACACCATTTAATAAAAGACAAACCCATCAGACCTATGTGTCACAAGAGCTATCCACCACAATGAAGTGCCTTGCTGGGTCAGGGCAGGAGATGATGACACCATTCACTGAGCATTTAGGGCAGTGTAGGCACAACCCATTGCATGATTAAGCCCTAAGAGAGGCATTGAGGATTAATTACAGGACTTTTTTTTTTTTTAACAAAGGTTCAAAACCTTGAGACACAAGATAGACTGTGCCTGACTACTACTGAATTCAGTCTTGTACAAGCTGCCAATTAATTTGATTGTCCTGTCTCCACCTTTTGCAGCGACTAGTTGTGACACATTTGTCGGGGAAATGGTCACATACATGGAAATACACAGACAGGGCAAACAGGCACAGTATTAAAAAGCGAGGTCAAATTATGGTTCCATTAACCTTGACAGCATCTATTTAAAAGGAGATGAAAACCAAAACAACAAACAACCAGACCTAACCTCCAGCTAAAAATAGGAGCTCTTCAGCTGAGCTCTTTTGTACCAGAGCAAATATTTATAGATTGCTCAGAAATCCTGAATAATGGGAGGGTTTAATGGAGGCTGACAAGTTCTTAACAAAATATTGCTAATGTGTGCTATGATGAGGCTTCTCTACCATTTACCACAGGGGCCACTGTGCCACTGGAGGGTTTGCAGTCTCTATAACCATGGATAATTAATGTTACAATGAACAACTTCTCAGAGGAAAGCAAATGATCATTCCTGGAGCTTAATGGCAAAGTAAGTAGGCAGCCTACAGCTTTCAAATTTCTGTCATATCCATCAGGAAAGTTTCCAAAGACTTAAATACAGAGAGAAATATCTATTAAAGACAAAACATGAAAACAACTATAGTGTGTTTTTGACTACCATCCATCTGCAGCTGTAAGTGATGAAGTATTTAGGGCAGGGGGACACTGTGCTCAAATTTTTTAAATTATCAGGTTTTATTTAAGAATTTCCAGTGTTCATCTTTAGAATTTTCACCAGAAAATAAATGGCTTAATATATTATCAAAAAAACTGTCAAGAAATGAGCAAGAGAACTGCAAATTTCTCCTTCCAATGCAAATGAGAGCTCTCAGGTCACAGTAGACAGCCCAGAGGTTGTTTAAATAACTCAGGTGCTAAGTCCTGTGGAGAAACAGTGGGTTCTATTTGCTACTTGTAGTAATAATAAACAATCCTTTTTCCATACAGCTTCATCCTGACACTATTTAAGGGCACAGGATTTTACAGGAGCCAGCAGGGTCTTTTGAGTCTCAGTGTCAATTCAGGGAACTGACATATTTGGCTACAGAGCCTGGAGAGACAGAAGAGAGCAACAGGAACCAGGGCCAAGGCTAAGCCTGGACATCTATGGACTCAGCATGCCCATGGCTCACATCTGGAGCATTTGCTCACCTCACTGCAGGATTGGAGAAGTCCTAACAGTTACAAACATGCAAGATCTGGTACTAATCCCAATGACTTCTATCCCTCCATTACAGAATGTCTTTGTTTATGACTCAGTCGCCAAGATATTTTTGGAAGCTTTTATTCTGGCAATCCCAAAGCATTCTTTTCCTCTTATGAAAACCTTCATATTTTTTTGGGGTGTGGTATATAACTTGGATACAAATCTTGGCTGAGGGCTAAGGCTAAGTAAGAAGAGTCAGAATGACATTTTGCAAGAGATGAAACTTCTTAACCTTTCTCAGCCATTGCTGTGATTACTTAAGATATTTATTTTTGAAACAACATCCTAAAATACCTGTCAATAGGCTAAAATACACATTACAAAGTACTGATTCTTACAGTACAAGATTTAGGAAAGGTTCAGTGCAAGAAACTGGCTTTAAACCAGTAAATAAACAATGCCTCTTATTTTGTTTCAGATAGCTGGAGAGAGTAGCCAAATCACAGTACAAAACCAGAAAAAATCAAGTCCAGCTTTTCTTATTTTGCTGACAAAAACCCCCATATATTCATCCTTTTGAGTGAACGCTTGATAATGATGATTCCTTGAAGAATTTGTTGCCTATAAATACAACATCTCTTCAACTTTGTGTACTATCAGTTTCTGTGAGTACCAGTCACAGCAGCAGTACGTGCTAAATACTGTCCTTTTCCTCATAAATGGCAGCTTTCCAAAACCTTTGGCTATATATAACTACTGGAGTGTTTGAGGAATTTGTGGAATGAAAAATCTCCAGTGGAATAATTTGCTCAGGTCTGTAGTAGAAGCTTGAGCCCTCTCACTATATTTCTTAATGAACAGTAATCCAAGAATGTATTTTTTTATTTGCCTCTACACCTCTGCATCGCATATTGCATCTACAATTCACCCAGACCATGGCAGTGCTCACATGAACCTCCATCAGCTCCTGTACCCTTCACAGCAACTCAATTCCACTTCTTCACCACTCCTTCAGTGGTGCCAGGACACTCACTGACTAGAAACTCATGTTTGAACAAACCTCAGGTAGTATAACTTTGCTCCAGGTTTTGAATCAGGATATTTTAGACACAAGTAAGTTCCCAGATCTGATTCATCATTATAACTACTGAAGAACAAAACTAAATTCAGACTGATGGTGATGAAGGTAGCACTAGCATCAAGAGCATCCATAGATGTTTTAAACTTTCTTCCCAGGCCTCCAAACTTTTAAAAAGCTGCTTTAGGACAAAATTGATGGCTTTATGCCCAAATTGACGTCTTTATCTCATCTGCTGGTGCAGCATATTGACATCTGCAGAGGCCTTGAATTTAATTCAAGAGCAGCTTCCAAAGCAGGAGCCAGCAAAAGCATTCAAGGAGTTCATCCTTTGCCAGTGATAGTGGGTTCAGATGAAAATTTGATGTGGAGGAGGCCTCTGCCTTCTCCTATACTCAGCATATGCTGGCTGGGGGCCATGCCTCTAGCCAGAGATGGCCAGGAACTGGGCAAATTTTGTGTTTTCAAAAGCCATCAAATGGCAGTATGTAACAAATTGTTCTGTAGAAGAAAATCAGTTAGCAGTTGAAAATTAGATAATTTTTAAACTATTCTCTCATTGCAATTTCTCATACCATTACTGGACATTTGAAATTCTATCTGGATACCCCTGTATACACAAGAATAACTTCTATCTTCTTTATTTTACCTCTGCGTTTTGTGATATACAGATTTCATCTCAATGTCAGTGCAAGTTTTAGGCCTCACACTGCCCTGTGAAAACTGCAGAGGTAGCAGATGCAGCAGAAGGTGTCAAGTTTCAAACCATCTAGCAGAATGTTACAGTTCTGAAACTTTTTATTTTTTTCTTAGTCATATTTCCCACTGAGCAGAGTAAGGATACAAACCTCTGGTCTTCATTCCCGGGAATACACTCTATTTTCTTTTTTCTTCAACGATGTAGTAAGAAAATCAGCTTCTCAACAGCCAGGCAAAGCTAACAGTATCAACAACTATCACTATGACATGCAAGGTCAGAGGCTTCTACCTGCAGGACAGTGAGTACAACATCCCCAGGCTAAAATTTTTTTATGTTGCTTTGCCTTAACAGTATCAAGCATGTGTAAGCACAGTGGAGCCAGCATGTAACTAATAAGTACCACACAAAAAGTTTCCATAGATGTTTCCATTCCTAAATGTCTAAATGTATTGCAGAGTTTTCATGCATTTGTGTACTTGTGCAGCAGCACAGCTGTTAGGATTTTGCTGGCTGCTCCCCACGCCCTCACAGACAGTATGCAGTAGCTACATGCAGTAGCTTGGGCTGAACATAAAAAGGAATCCATAGGTAAAAGTTACAAGCTCATAAAATATTAATGGTCATTTGCTTCTGTTTTTCAGTATATAATAACTAAATAGACTCATCTTGTTAATGCAATCTGAGGCTGTTATGGTTTTGTGATATTGTTCTACTAAATCTCCACTGCGTTGTACTGATGTGCTCATGTACACTCACACTCAGCTACAAAATTTTGTGCTGTGATTCTTCCCAGCTAAAAAGCATTGCAGCCACTACTGGTACCAGCAGAGAAGGGAAGGAGGTACAGCATATTGTTTAACAATGATGCTAAGCAAGTTAATAATTAGAATTTGCTATGGTCAGCTTCTTTCCCAAACACTTTATTGAAGTTTGTTCTTTCTAAAAGATTTTCTCTTGTAAGACTCACATTCATGCAGAAGGCAGATGCACATCTGTGGTTTGCAGCCTTTCAATAAATAAGTTGTTACTACAAGTAAAATTTAACAACCTGGAGGAAGGACTGGATAAACCCAAAATCTAAAGAAGCAAAAGAACTTTTTGTACTATGAAACTACTTGAATAGAACATCTGTTGTCTATAATCTGATAGTAGTGTAGGTTTTAAACCGCGCAAAAAGATCCTAACACATGGGCAGATGTGTGGTTAAAGGCAGTGCACAGGATGATCCCCATCTTGTGCTACCCACTTCCTTAGATGGAAGAATAAAACCTCACTCCTGCCAGAGCACCGTCTCACTGTCAGCACACATTTGGACAGCCTAAGACCTTACGCCTTGTTTTATTGAGTACCAGCCTTGTATCAGTCAACCTGAGCCTTTGTCCTTGTGAAATCATGCCAGAGAGCAGCCCGGGCCAGGGACAGATGTCCTTTGTTTCAGAACAGATGCGGCCATGCTTTGTGCCTTTTCTTTCATGACCTCCTGGCTGGGGCTGCGGTGGCACCCTGACCCCTAAATTGCCGTGTCTGACATCTGCCGTGGCAGCGCAGGGGACATCCCTCCTTGGATGCAGAGCAGCTGCATGAGCCAGGAGGGCACTGCTGCTGTGCAAGCCCCAGGACTCACCTGCTGCTGTGGCTGCTGCAGCCTTACGTGTGTGCAGCACGGGGTACCTGTGTGTGTCTCTGTGTGCCTCTGTGTCTGTGTGCGCGTCTCCGTGTCTGTGTGCTCACCTCCCTTTCTGCCTTTCGTGACTGCAGGAGGTGACAAGCCCATGATTGAAAGCTGTGACACCAGCACTGAGGATGCAAAGCAGCAGGATGTGAGGAAGCACTGGAGCTGCTATAGCTGAGTCAGCAAGCCCCAGCTGCTCTCCTGCCTATTTGTCTTACAGCAAGCTGCTGTCTGTGCTGAGAGCTCCCCAGTACACCATGCTTGCTCAGGAAGTTAGAAAAGTAAGTAGAACGGTCTCAGCTCTCCCAGAGTAGAACAAAATATCAGAACTTACATTCCTAGGCTGGCTATTTCTGCTCTGAACTTTGCAAGCAGAGCATCGTTCATGTTAAAGACAGAACAGTGGTGACAGGCTGAGAGAGCGGGGTCTTTTCACCCTGGAGAAGAAAAGGCTGTGAGGAAAAAACAGAGCAGCCTTCCAGTACCAAAGGGGGCCTGCAAGACAGCTGGAGAGGAATTTCTTGCCGGGGCATGGAGTGACAGGACAAACAGTGATGACTTTATAATGACAAAGGTGATTTAGACTAGATATTACGAAGAAAATCTTTACTTTAAAGGTGGTGATACATGGGAACAAGTTGCCTAGAGGAGCTGTGGATGCCATAATCTCTGAAAGTGTTCAAAGCCAGATTGGATGGGTCTTTGAGCAACCTGGCCTAGTGGAAGGTGGCCCTCCCCCTCCAGATTATCCTTAAGGCATCTTCCAACACAAATCATTCTATGATTTTATGATTCTATGCTTTGATTCTTCAGAAGACTTCCATGACATTCCTACAGCTCTCACTGATGGAGCAAAGGATAAAGACCTTTAGTTCTGCTTCCCCACACAATACTGCTCCTTTATCATCATTCAGAAAGAAAATCTCTGGCCACAACTCTTGAAAAATCCCTATCCAACAGCCAGTGTGGAATCAGTCTGACTGTCTCTAACCAACCTTAAGAATACTGCAGGTTGCTGAATCACCCAGATTTTCTTTGTAGACAGTTTCCTCACCTTTTAATTTGCACCAGCAATAAGTAGTATAGCAACTAGAAAATAAGCCACTTGAAGGAGATTAAAATTATTTGTTTACTTTTTGCCAAACTCATTTTCAGCCAGATCAATTCCTTGAACCACTCCACTGCCTGACAACAGAACCAGCTGCAGTGGGAACAAGCGTCGACTGACAACCAGCTGGATTTGGATTGGCTTCAGCCATGATGAAACAGCATCCTTCTTCAAGAAGGGAGGCCTCAACTAAGGCATGACTCATGCAATGACCTGTAAGCTTTAAAAAAGATGTAGGGAGTGATTAAAACCTGAGGTAGAAAAAAATGGTGCATTAAGGAAGGTGGTGTACTTCCTGAGTGACTGGTGTCTTGGTGGAGTGTGTAATGCCTCTCCTTTTCATACACACCATCTGGTCTGTGGCTGAGGATTAAGCTATCTAATTTCTAATTTCTAATCACTGCCTGGTGTGGTGAGCACTTGCTACACACGCTTTCTGGATGGTGAAGCTATGATCACATCTATGAAGCTCAAACAGAGAAATACCTTTAGATACTCAGAGGAAGAAAAGCTCCCTGTGAAATCTAAGCCAGCTACAATGCTCATGGAACTGGAGGGGAGAAGATCTGAGTCTACTTTGAAGGGGTGGGGGAGAAAATATCACTATTTTCATAGAGGAAGTATCTAAATGTATTTTCAGTCATTGAAGGAATACCTCTGCAATTGTAAACTGTGGAGTGATTTAAAACTGTTGGAAAAAAAAAAAAATCAAAGAGATGTCCCCTGATGTCTCGCTCTCTTCCTGAGGCACATATGGTAGTCATGGCTTTTGATGTTTGCTCTCACATCTTTAATTTAAGGGAAGTTTTCTGTAAGCTATGACATGTAAGGACAAGCAAAAACAATGTTCTCTGGCCCCTGGGGCATCTGAAATAACTTTTGTCTTGGAAAAAAAGAATCACTAGGTTGATGTGCACAGGCTTACTCAGAGACCTCACTTTACAGGCAAACTCTTACCTGACACAGTGAAAGCAGCAGTTTAAAAAATAGTATCCTACCAATTTAATATTTTTTTTCTCACTAAATTCAGAAGTAGTTACAACCCCCAGCACAGTCACTGCACAAAATTGCTTTTTTCTTCCAGCAGTTGAAGAGGAACGTGTATTGCATCATCAGCCTGGAGATCAGGGCCAGCAGATGAATGTGAGGGTTAGTCTCTAGTGAAACACTAAGCATCTCTCTCTTCCTTGGACACTGACAGAGGCTTCATATCCCTCCCTCAAGACCAGCCATTGATCAAAGATAATCTTTAATATACAACATCTTTGGAGCAGACTAATCTTCCCCATTGTCTAGACTTCACAATACTGCCTTCAAACAAGAAGTGCAAATGGGGACACTTGTGTGTTCTCTCCTCATCCCTCTTATGTGAACAGCTGAGAAACCAACAGGGAACAGAGTCTTAGATCTTGGATTTAGTTTGTACACTGCAATAAAATTGCAGTCCAGATTGTAATAATATGACAGAGAAAAACTCTGTGGGTACATTCACAGACTGGACAGGCATTTCCTCAGAGATACTCTTTGACTCTCAGGGCAAAGTGCTTCCTCCTCAGACAGAGGCTTTTCTATCTTTTCTAGATGACTTTTTGTAGAGGCCTTTCCTTGGCTTGCCACTTGGACTCCAGCTTTCAGATTCAACTTCTTTCTTTGAGAAACCCTCAGAAAACATTCAGTGCTGCTGGTGTTTCCCACCGTGGGAAAACCTGTCAGTGCCAGGCAAGAGGAGGCAATGTTTACAGTGTGCAACAATTGGGTGGCTCTCAGCCAACATGAAGTGAGGTCCAAGGGTCATGTATGCCCTGCTCTGCTGACTTTGGTATTCTGACCGAATACTAAAGATTCCCAAAAGACAGCCACTGCTGCAGATTTGTGTTGCAAATCTTTGTTGGTATTTCAAGGACTTTATTTTTAAAATTATTTTTCTGGCCACAGTTTTCATCTGTTTTTCCTAGATTTGGTGGATGGTCAATTAACTAGAGTTTGGAGAAATCAGCAGTTTTTTGTTTGCAATCATTCATGCAGATCTTTCTCTGCCTTCAGTCTGAGCTGATTTGCAAAGACAAACAACTAAAATAGACATAGCTCTAATGCAGCCTGGTTCAAAGTCAACTGAACATTCAGCTCTGGAAGTACTGCATGATTTTTAGGTAAAGCATAAATGCATCCAAATCTATTTCATGTTTGAAAGAGATCCATCACAGATGGGCCTGCCTGGGAGCCGAGGTCTGATGGAGTTAGACAGTGCTCACACTTCCTTCCTGGAAGCAGCAGCAGCAATTTCAGTGGAAATACTCAAAGAGTAAACGTTGAACCCTGATCCTCATAATTTAGTCCTTTGGCTTAACTCCATTTCCTTGGCTTCTGCATTGACTGGCTGGGACAAAACACCCTGCAAATAGCTCCCCTGTCTGCCCTGCTTCAGTGTCTTCAGCACTGCCAATATCTCCCTTTGCATGGACAAACTGTAAAACCAGTTTGGGGAAGAGTTCAGCTTAAGAAAGGAGCATGGAAATTTGGGAAGGAGGAGGGAAATAAGGAATATTGGCTTGTGGGCTCCCCAAGGCCATTTAGGGTGGGATTCCTCCAGTCACTGTGTTAGCACTACCGAGTGGGGAGCCTGGAAAGGAGAAGGGGAAAGTGGGCAGAGATGGAGCAAGTCTGGTTCCCAAGCAGAACAGCTCCCGGAACCCTGACCTGGCCCAACAGGGACCAAACTCCATAAGCCAGCTCTGATACTACTGAAATACCCATCTGGTCCTGCCACATCACAGGACAGCCTGAGAAACAGATTTAAATCCCTGTGGGCCTTGAAAAGAAGACAAGAAGTCCATAGCTTTGTGGGGGTAAAAGCAGAGGGTATGCTTCAGTGCTCTTTGGCTTTTATGTTAGATACTGAAGTCCACTGAATTCATTTGAAAGACTGAGTGCACTGTTCTTGATCAAGACTACAAATCAAATATTTTAAAGACTTCACCAATTCTTCTGCTAACTACAAAGCACTAAGAAAGATGGCTGGGAAAAGATAGAAAAAGGCGACAGAAACACAGAAGCAGCTGTACACCATTGAAACAGAATGTTACTGCAAGATGTAGTTTATAATAATGAGTTGATCAACATGCTAGGCAAGGGATTTTTTTTTTCTGTTTTGAACCAGTAGATGCACAGATGGGGTCTATAATAGAACTGGCATGTGTGTGGATTGTTTTTTTTAAGGCTGCATAATTTTACAACCACTACTAACGTTCGTGTCTCTTGATCTAATGGAAAGAGCACTCAAACTTCTGAGAATTAACATTGTCAAATTGGCTTCCTGCCCATGAGGTGACATTGAAATTGCAATAGTCTTTGTCTGGAGCAGCAGTAGTGGCTACAGCCAGATTGTGCAGACCCACGAGCTACTCTAATCATAGTATTAGCAGTAGCATCTATATGATAATAAGTCAATTAAGAAATGTAATTTTCCCCAGGTTTTCAGCCAAAGGTACAGTGACAGCTACCTTGACTAGGATCAAGCAATAGATCTGCTTTTGAGGCAGAGTTAGAAATGAGCTTTTTCAGCTTCTCTTGCCCTATATGATGGGTTACCATGTGGAAGAGAACATCAGCACACACTAACCAATTAGGCCTCATTGACCAGCCAGGTCCAAAAGCATTTCCAACATGTTTCTCTCCACCACTGAACTGCCTGAATATCCTCTTTGTCACAAATTTACCAGTTTCAGCTGCACTCTCCCTAAACCATCACCAGACAGGATCTTGCAGTTAGAATGATCCGATGGACCCTTACCAAGAGGGGAAAAGCGTTCACCTGTGACAAGCTTGGGTTCTGGAAGTGAGCTGTCTGCATAGGTGACCAGCGGCTTGGGTTGTTCGTGTCCACAGCCATAGAGGCCACTCCATAATTTGCCTTCTGATTGTCAGTTCATGGGTTTATTAAGTGCCCAGATATTCTAAGACAACTTTGAGGAGGGGTCATTACTCCTTTCTCATTCACCTGTATCAGTGAGCAATGAAGAAAATGAACATGACATCATCAGTGATAAAGAAAGAAAAAGAAAGGTACATCAAGAAATATGTATTCTGCCTTTCTCCAGGGATAATGTAGAGAGTACATTTTGTTCTGATATTTTCACGAGAAAGCAATTAACTCTTGGAACAAAATAACATGAGTCAAGATTTTAAAACCTGTATGTGTTAGAACTAAGATCAGCACTAGGGGAACTCATACAAACATGCTTTCAGAAGTCCTCTAATGCTGTCAGTTCAGCTGAATGTCACCAGTTCACATGAAGTGCAGGAAGTCCCCATAGCAACTCAGCACCTTCAAAATGTTTATTTAGAAGCACAGCTACTTCAGGAAAAGCCTAGCTTTAAGCCATGGATTTGTCAGAGACTCATACATAAACCATTACACTAAAAAAAGCTATTCCAGCACTTGATCACTCCTAAGAATGGTCCAAACCATGCTGCAAAAATATTGGAGGATGTGTCCTGATCTCTGGGATACAATCCAGTTGTGATAAACACCACTGCAGTCCTACCTGTCAGTGTTTTAAAAGAAAGGCCTATATAATGCTAATCTGATCAAACTGCAAACTCAGCGCTTAAGCAATAAAACTGGAGTTTTATGGTCCTTATTACTTCCCAAGTCTTAAAATCTCTGACATGCAATATGACATCTAAAAGACTGCTTTTAAAAGAATAGCTGTCCTAGACAAGAAACGAATAGAGTAAAAACATAGTAATAATTGAAGCACCCATAATCCAAATAAATACTAATCAAAAACCTCTCTAAGGAACTTCCTATTTGGCTTCTGCTGATCCCTTTTATTTGTTTGATTTTATCAGCAACACCAGTGAACCAACAGCCCTAAGAGCTGATGCCACCACACGCAGACGCTGACTGGCACTGCACCAACGTGAATCTTGCAACTCCGAAATTAGTTGAAAATTCTGGCACATCAGGTGAACAAAGCCCAGTGCCTCCAAAAAATAACACTACAGAATTCAGTCTCTCAAGCATCCAGCACAAAGAAAGCAATGCTGTGCTAGTGGAGACAGATTTTTTTGTAGTGTGTTTTTCATTCAGATTATTGTCTCCTCAATTGCTGGTAGCTGAATTCCCATCTCATAAAAGCTTTTTGGAGGAAAATCCCTCAGAGGGAGCTGACTTTCCCATTTTTTTCTTCATTTCTTTTGCTCTGTGGAAGGCCCACCCACAGTTTTGGCTGCCTATTGCAACTCTCCGTTCTGTTTAAGTTCTTTTCTTGTTCAGTTATTTGCAGCTGCCAATTAGAGCAAAAATTAATTAAAACAATTTTAAAAAATAAAAGAAAAATCTTGATTTCAATTCTAACCTCAAATTTGGAAAGCTACAAACATTTAAAAACACATCTTGTCTTTTTTTTGGTTCTTTTTTTTTGTTCTCTGTCCTAATTATCTCCCTCCAAAATCATTAGCTAGGATAAATTAACACAAGAAACATATCTTCAGCTACAGCAGCAATTACCATCTTTAGGTTTGTGGACAGCCATACATCATGATACTTGTCCTCAAGGGATGCCGGAGTGGTTGTCAGAGGGAAAGGGCTGCAGGCATGCTGAAGCTATTACAGCATAAACCATAAAGGCTGCAGGACCACTTTTTTGGCATTATAAAATACTTCTGTATAGAGTGGGAGTTTTCACCTGAGTAACAAAGCCATGTGATAACTCATGAAGCCACCTCCGTACCTCCATGAAAGGATATAACCAGAATTATCATCTGTCATCCATGCTAAACTTCTTCAGGCTCTGCTTGAAACTTCTGTAAGCTTAACTTTAACAGGCTTTTGTAAAACATGTTTTCTGCCTCCAATCCCCCCTTTAGTAGTGACACATGCATTAATTGATGTCTCATTATAATACTGTTACTTCAGCTCTTTTGGCACAGTCCTCTTTTAGCCCTGAAAAACTGTTTTCACTGCACTGCCATTTTGTCTCACTTTATGCAATTATGAAACAGCACATACATCTGTTAAATATTATTATTAGTGAAGTAAAAAATTCCCTGTAGCACAAGCAATAAATTTTTTATAGAGAACATATTTATCTTTTGACACATTATTATATTGACTCATGAAAAATAGAGGTAATGTTCTCATTATTTATCCAATCTAACTTGAAGGACGCTCTTGTCAGTTCTTTCCAGGAAGAAAGGATGTTGAATATTTGATATATGTGATTAGTGAAGTCTTCAGTGACCTCTTCCAGTATTCTGTATTGCTAACAATCATTGAACCTTACAGACAAAAAGGAACAGGGGCTTTAAGAGTTGTCATGCATTTATAGTTTCACAAAGCCATTAAGTTTCTTGAAAAGCAACAGGTAACTTAAAAGGAAGTTTAACCAACACATGCCTAAAAGTCACCACCCAAAACAAAAGGTCATGAGAAACCACTCGGGGGGGTTGAATTCTGTGCCTGAGTGAGATTCCCTGGATACTATTGATTGCCTGTTAGAAAGAGACAACAGGAACACCTCTGGATTTACCTCCCATTCTCAGCATTAAAATTTCAAATTCCTACAATAATCTAGGTTCTTCTATAGCTCAGCCCCTCAGCAATTATGCTGGCTGCTAAAACCAATGTAGAAATGGAGCCAAACCACAATGAGCTCTAGAGGCATCACTTCCACAATGTCTGAGACAGTCTCTCTCCATCCAGGCCCTAGGAGACTAAGAGTGGACAGTGCTTGCAAGTAGGATTTTAGCTTGGGCTCTCCTCCAGCCCAAAAGGGTCAGTCAAAAAGAAATCAATGCTCACATGAACACAAGTGAAAAATCTGGGATCCCAGCTCAGCTGCTGCTGTAGCAGATGTTGAAATTCAGCCTCACAGAGCAACCTTGGGAACGGTACTGCACCCAGGACTTCCTTCTGCAGTAGTTGTGCCAGCTCTACAGAGCTTTGCAGTTTGGCTGTGAGGCACAGAGAGAGAGGCAGCAGTGTGCAGAAGGGAAAATTCCAGCTGTGGTTGTTTCCCCTTCCCTCCCTTCCTGTCCCACAATAGCTTCACTGTCAGAAACAACAACAAACTGCAGGACTACATTCATGCTGATCCCCAAGTGCAATTCCTGCCAATTTCAACCCCTCAGTGGAGGGATCATTTTCTTAGGCACATTTAACTAGCTCCAAGCCCTTCTGCCTGTCCAAGAAAGCAGTATCAATTATTAATAAATGATAGTACATAATTAATAGCAATAATTAGAATCAGTCCTGCCTTGCAGGGCTCTGGCTACTAGCTAATCGACCTTTACACTGAAGCACACCAGAAAAATGTTAACATTATCCATCATTGAGAGGATAATTCACCATATATTTATCAAATAACCATCCGGCCACTCTCCCTTTCTTTTCAGAGCACTTTCCAAAGGCAAGCCATAATAGCTGGCAGCACCATCCCCATTCTTCAGAGGAGGACAAGGCATGGACTGGTAGAGCAGCTGGCCAGCAGCTCACTGGTGGAGCCAAGAACAACAGCCTTGTCCATCAAGCTCTGTGTTTTATCAAGTCAGCCACAAGCAACGGAGCATCTCGTTAAAATAAGGGGAATATTGCCCTGGTAGAGTTTCCTACACAAGTATGGCAGGAAGAGGTTTTGGGTCCCGGTTCTGTTTGCTCACAACCTTTCACAAGCACTGAGCTCTTTTCAGAAGAATTCACTGAGAAGATTTGTAATTAATTATCAGCCTTCCCAGCTTTCAGCATTAACTACATCAGGTCTCAAAACCACAAAATAAATTGAATGCAGATGAGCCAGACCAGAGCCACAGATAATGAGAGAGCTCAGAAGAAGAAAAAAAGAGAATTAAATAGAAAAACACATTAAAAGACATTCAAATCATGTCAGTGCCCACTAAAGAATGTCAGTAGTGATCTTTGTGGTATAGGAGCTGGGCTTGGCTCCTATTTCTCTCAAGAAAGAGAAGGTTTATTTTTGAACTTGATTTTGTTTGGAGGCTTTTAGCTTGACTTTTAGAGTACGGAAATCTGGGGCACAGGGTAGAACATCATATTATTTTCTGGAAGAAATTCCCATTTCAAGGGTTATAGGTATCAAAGCAGCACATTATCACTAGTTTGCTTCATACATCTATTCCCCAACACCTAAGCGTAAGTAAGGGTCTGTTTCTTTATGTGGCAGGAAAAGGGAGCAGAATGGGAGGTGAGAGCACTATGCTGTATGGAACAGCAGTACTCCAGGAGTGGCTGATAGGTTGGCATGGATTTTAACTCTTTTGCCCTTTTGCTCCTTTCCCAGGGTGGAAGAGGGAACGTTTTTGGCAGCACTGTATGGCCTGTCTGTATTGTTCCACTCATGTTTACTACTAGATTTTTATTGGAAAGAAAGAAATTTTTAGAGCATCTCAGCAAATTCATCTGGGGATTTTTACAGAGCATGTGGTAGACAAATTCTGACTCCTGCATAGCAATAGATGTACGACAAGTTGCTTTGAAATCAACTCTTGGAGTTTTCAAAGCAGAAAGTGCATTTCCCCTTCCTGGTAGGAGAAAGGCTACATATTGCTGATCACCATGACTTCTCACAGTGATCACTTCCAGAGGCAATAAAATAAGCTGCATTTCAGCATTTGTTGACAGTAAGGCTTTAACAGACTCAGCTATAAGCAAGCAACACATTTTCTTTTCTGTCACAGGAGTGTGAATTTAAGTTGTAACATCTTAATAAACACTTAATCATGTACCTTCTTCTGTTATGTTTCTCAAATGCTTTGAGCAGGACTTACTTCTCCCCTGCAGCTGATCCAACTGGCTTTGAAGCTCAAAACACACTTGTCACCTTTGAAGCTTCATTTAACCACCCAGGCTCTTCCTACACATCAAACAGATTTGAACCCTGAGACAGAGACTGTAAATTTTCGTAGATAATTTCCACTACAGCCAGATCTGGCAAAACCCACTGTGTACTAGGACTAAGCTTAGGAATCTTCTTTCACATCAGCCTGAGCATCTTGCAAGAGCTCAGAGACATCTAAACAGTTCTGGGTTTTAGATTTCAGGCTACAATGGAAAAGATGCTTCAGAAGTTCCAGATGCACAGCCCAATCCCTGGAGAATATCTAGGACTGGACACTATCTGGGGTTACAGTGGGTGGAATGTCACATTTTCTCCCTTTGCCATTTTGCAGAGTCTTTGTCTACTCTGAAATGTATGGTACTCTGCCTTTGCCAGAGGTTAAATACTTTTTATTCACACCACCACAAAGGTTTCTCTGTGCAACAGTGCCAAAAACGTCTAGGAATTCTGCTTGGCTTCATTTTTATCTCTCTGAATGTTGTGTGTGCTATATTTTCATATGTTGAGGATTTCTACAGAATTTATCAAAAGCCATAATTTTTTCCAGGAGAATTCCTGGCTTGCCTTTAAGAGTGAACAGCTCCATCCTCAGCTTACCACCTCTGTCAGGCTAAGATCAAATCCAGACAACTCTTTCCATTTTTCTTTTAGTGGATCATCTACACTTAGTCTTTGCCTCTGACAAACAGGATTAAGAAAACCCTCTATTTTTGTTCAAGGTCTCAAACCCATATATAAACACTGTAATTTACTACATAATGGCAGCTCTTTCAAGGCATAAATATAAGTAGCAATAACAATTGTGCCTTTTTTGAGAAGTTCTTCTTTCTGGAGGTAAAAATGCAGCTGAGGTGGAGTGTGTGTGACCTTCACATGCCTGAACTCCACAATGCACTGAAAATTCTGCTGCTGAACAGGGGATAAACAGTCCCATCTCAACTGGAAAACTGAATGAAATTAAACAAAACAGTAACAATTTCTCATCTGATCCCTTCTGCAAATAAGATTTGCTAAATTGCCTTGGAGATTTCAGAGGGCAAATTTGCCCGCTGAGCTGCAGGAGTTACAGCACGTTTCAATCTGGTTTCGGTACAGTGAATGGCTTCTGAGCACTGCTGAGGTTACTGTGTGCAGAGGTAATGAGATGAAATCACAGATCAGCAAAGGCTTCATTTGCTAAGACATTTTAACAACAATAGAATATTCCTAAGAGTCTACTGCATTTTATTAGTTTAGCTGTTGAAAATAACAAAAAAAAATCCTGAATTATTTCCATGGAGATTTTAAACAAGTCAAGAATGGGGTTTCTGAAGTAAAATAGCTTGTTTTTTAATTTAAGAAACAAAAAGATTTTCTGCTGTAGGGACTTTTGAATAAAACACTTTCCTTTTTATTGAAAAATTCCTTTTTGGCAAAAACCAAAACACTCAGACTGAGAAAGGGAGGAAAAAAGGTTTTGAAAAACTTCTTTAAATATTCTGAGGAAGCTTTGCCTTCTGGCACAGACATGGCAATATAAGTAGTATACAGTATAAGCAGTATATTAAGACAATATACATTGAATGTTTTAAAAAACATGCATTTAAATTTCCCTGTTCTGACTCCCTTTACTGCTGAGCTTGCAGAAACAACAGATTGAGGGGAGAAAAACTCCTGCTAAGTGTGTCTGTGCTCCTCATGGGCTGGCTTGGTCCTCATCTCAGCCCCTGACACAGACTGAGCAGTCCCAGAAAGATTCTCAGGCACAGCACTATAGTATTCTTTCCCCCACGGTGAAGTAATGACAACTTGAATAAATAATTTTCTCTAGATTCCTCTGCTGTTCCAGCAAAGAGCTGCAAACAGAACCTATTTATCTGAGCACTGTGTTGGAAGGGTGAACACCGAGCTAAAGAAAAAGGGGCAGAGAAAAGGGCAATATTCTTTTGTTAGTTTGAAAATTTGGGTGAACTCTGACATCTAGAAAGTGCTTGCTATAATGATTTCTTTCACAGATGAGGTTTTAAGCTAACAAACTTTAAACAGATGAAGAGCCTTATACAGAATAAGCCCCTCTGAATAATATTCCAGCAGGGAATATTTCAGTGAGTCTCACAGAAATGAGTATAATAAGAGTTAAATTGCTCCTGCTCCAAGAGCAGATTTTTCTTAAAATAAATGCAATGAAAACACCATCCCCTGAGTATAATTTCGTACTCTAGAGCCAAAATCCTCTCTTATTTACACATAAATCTACGCCTTATTCACAGAGTACCAGTTGCCCTCACTCTTTTCCCAAGGCATGATCGCTCCAGCACCCCAGGTACAACCCAACATCTGCAGTCAGGCTGTGGCTCTCAATGGCCATATTCCAGAGATATATCAGGATAACCATATTCAGAGCTAAATTCTCATGCTTATGGGTAATGAAAGCCTGATGTTTATGTACCAGCAGAGGCCAGCAATATCTGAACATGGGTAGCTTAAATTACCACGTTCTACTGTGTTCAGACTTCTTTTACAGCAGTAAGGAGGGGAAAAAAGCACCATTTGAATCTGACTCAAGAAATGCAAGGTTATAACTCATATTGCAAGGAGATACAGTGTGTGTGATGAACTGAAAATGTTATTAGAGAAGAACAGATTCCTGTTATGATAGGCCAAGTAAGTGCTGGTTTCTCTGGTACACTGTTAATTATACATTCACTCTTTCACATAATGAAAAAAAAGTCTCGTGTAGTGTCTGCAAAAGGGGCTTGCACATTTGCATATAATGAAACCTGCAACTACAGGTGTCAGCAGTACCATACACTGATGCCATGAATAATTCATAGCACAGAATAGTTGAGCTAAAAGCAGAGAAATAATCATTCCCGTTGATCTTTCCTCACTCACTCCCAGCTCTCTAGAGGCAGAAAAAACCTTATTTTCTGAGCACTTCAAACCCAAATGGTTTCAAGGATTCCATTTCAGAGAGAGGAAACTGCTGTATGGTCATTGCAGCTTTGACTTTTAGAGGATCAGTTCTGGTCTGGTCAGTCAAGCACTATCCGTCAGCTCATTTATCTGTGTCACTGCCTGGGACTCTATTTGGCAGAGGCCAAGATTTACCTGGTCATTTCCCTACAAGAGCAGTGTCTTCATAACAATGGAGCCCATGAGAGGAAATGTGGAGAGTCACCACTTCCTGCTGTATTTACTTTGGGCTCTAAGATTTTTCTGTGTCAGCAGGAAAGCTCCTGAAAGCCTGCTTTAGAGCAATAATTGAGGATGGAGAAGTAACCATCACGTTCTGCTCGTATTTAGCCATGACATATTCTCAAACAATTCCAGCTGGGTTACTGAGCTGTACTTTTTGACAGCCTGGCAGGGCAGATGGTAACCAAAACCTGCCAGATCAGAAGTTAATGTTTCCCCACTGGCTATAGGAAGCACTGCAATTGCCTGAGATGAAGGTTTGCTTTGATAATTATTTGATTAAATAAGCAGATGCCTACTGACTTCAGAAGGCATCAGCACATGCTCCTGCAGAGGAGTCAGCATGACCAACTTCCCCAGGGGAGAAACAAAATTATCCCACAGCAAAGTGAGATATTGAGGAAAGTTGGGGGAGAATGGAATTGCTGGTCTGCAAGGATGTCTAGAAGATACTCCAGATTGAACAGTCCAATAAAATGTTTTTCTCTCTTGTTACAGGCATTTAAACTGGAATTCAAAAAAAGTGTGACTTGAAGAAGGCAGTACTGATCTAATTTTCCACTGATAACACCTCACTCTATCACACAAACAAGGGAGGTCACCATCACTCCACAGCTCCCTCTAAACTAGAACAGGAGGGATGTATCACTTAGCTCACAGCCAAAGCACATTCGATTCATGGAAAGTTGTACACTTTTTACTTGGCATCATCTTACTTTGCTTCACTTACGTTCTCCACCACCCTGGCTTTTAATATATGTGCAATCATGTATATATTACATAGCTTTTAATTACTGGTTCACACTCCTAAATACCACCTGTGTCCACAAAAATCCACATTAGGAGTCTCAACAGGGTTTTTAATCATGTTTCCTCCAGACTGTACACTGCAACAGACTTCCTAATGATTTGATCATATGCTGTTTAATACACAAGGACCTGGCCTTGTTCCCTCTGTGGAAAAGATGTCTGCAAATGCAGTGATATTTTGAAATAACTTAATTTCTTTGTTTGGGTGTCGCACTGATCCCTATTTGCAAACACCATTTGCTGCACAGATCTGTGTCATTTTGTCTCACCTGAGTACTTTTTTCTATAGATACAAAATGATGGGTCTAAGTGAAAAAGACTGAACGTAATACACATAACAATGGTAGAAAAAATATTTATTTTTGAACAATCTCAGCAGATAATTTTTTGGATAGAAATTCCATGATAAGAAACATGAGTTTTGGATCCGTGAAGCCAAACTCCTTTGCCCAATGCAGACGAACGGTGAGACAAGGCTGCTGGCAGCAGGAGACAGGATGAGCCAGGAAGCCTTGCTTGCTTACACAAACATCATCACAGACCACATAACAGCACTCTCTCTATATTAAACAGCAACATTCTTATGCATGCATGTGCAAACACAATGGAGCACTGAGAGACTGTCTGCTCAATGGGCATTGCCACACTCTTTATATACGCATGCATGGGCAAAGCTAATGAAATTCAGAGAGAACTTGGCCTATTGTATGACCAGTAACAGTATATGCAAAAGAAACAGATTTTTACAGGACTGTTAATTCAGTCCTCTGAGAACTTGTTCCTTCCTGGCATCAAAAAACACCAGTTCAGTAAAAAACTTGAAGCTTATGCTTAATTTTGTGCTTATGCTAATGTGCTGCCAGTCCAGCTACAACCAAAGCAAATTTTCAGATGATACTTGAAGTTTTTCTTAATGAGGATCTTTGTTTCTGCCAAATATGTTTCCACTGTTTCTTGCTGAGTCCAAACATCTCTATAAAAATGCTACAAAAGATTGTTGGGTTTTGTTTTGTCGGGTTTTTTTTTCTAGTGAAGAAATTAAAATATTTTTATTCTTGAAAAATTGCTGAACTTCCAGCGAGAAAGAGAAAAGATGTTGATGAACTAAGAACAAGTGTGAGAAGTATGATTCTAAGAAGGAAATGCTGGATTAGGCTACCTGAAGACCATGAAATAATGCTTAGAAAGCAGCTGAGAACTTGCATCCTCCCAGATGTCAAAACAAACTGGCCCAGAACAGAAAATTCATTTCCCACATTTCAGCAAATACCACTTTTACCATTCCTGATTTTTCAAACTCTACATTCCCTTCCACTGCAAGGTTTTAGAAAGAAGTAACAGCAAAGAGCAAAAATATTACAAAAATTTGCTTTAAACAAAGAACAATTATAATTTAATACCCAGCATAACACTAAGGATCTTGAATAATTCAATCTTCTAGCATAGTTCTAGCATTCTGCCCAGCAGCAATTAACATTGGCCATATGTCTGCAACACAGAGAGAGCTCTGGAGAAGACCAATGCTTCAGGGCTTGAGATTTAATACTGTGAGCCTCAGCTCTAACCACTGCAATTTGCAAACCAGCTTTCTTTACAGAAAATGTTTTACATGCAACGGGGCTCCCAAAATGTGTTATGTGTAGTACCAAAGGGAGACAGGCGCCTTCAAAGGGGCAAACAGTCTGACAATGGAGGCACCATCACCATTCTGCTGCCACTGATACTGTATTTACACATGTGGCTCACTTGAAAGCTGCTTGCCTTTTACCCTGGAATTTTTTATTATCCAGACATGTTGTAACAACTTCAGCACAAACAAGAAAAAAGGGATTGTCTGGAGGTGGACCCCAAAATGCTCAAAACTACCAACTATCTTTTATTGCACCTCATTGCAACTGTACTCTCAGATTAACACGGACAGGAAACTAATTTGAGAGAGAACAGGAGTAGAGCTGCATCAGCTCCTAATCCCTTTGGGTTTTCCTGCCTGTAAAGGCAGATGTGTATCACTCCAAGAGCTTTGGATCAGAAAGCCTGAGCTTGAAACTCAATTGTCCTAAATCCCACAATTCCAGGGTGATAATTCATAATGCATTTCAGGTCAGGAAGCAATGTATAGTACTTAAAAAGAAATTTTAAGATCAGAAGGAGAAGGGCTATTCATGCAACTGTGTATTCTACTTAAACAAATGTGTGAGCTGAGAAAACCAAGGGTAGGCTGGTGTTGCCTTATGCTGCAGAATCTCCTGCCCTGTTTTACCTTGGTAGAACATTGCTTGCTTACAGGAGGACAGATGCAGGCCAGCAATGTCTCTACCCTGGCTTTTTGTCCATTCTTATTCTCCCCCAGTGCAGCAGAACCAAAGCAAATCCCCCACAAGTATATAGTAAAAATTGAAATTGTGAAAATTGGTCTGCTCTGACGCAGCCTAACCTGCTGCCATGACTCAGTGGGGTTGAAGCTTGTCATCCCACCTCATTGACTTTGAGGGCAGGATTTGGAGGCAGGGCTGCTAGAGAGACCCTGAGCAACTGGATGGTTTTGCCAATGCAAACTTAAAACTAACAAGAATCCCCAGGATAGGTCTGCCATTTGGCCTGTAAAGCCACAGTGAATGCTCTCACACTATTGAAGCTGGTTAAGTGAGTTAGGAACAGTCCCCAGAGGAGAAACCCAGAAGAGCATTTGTAACAGGGTTACTGAGCATTGTGAAAGAATCATCAGGGCCTTTCAGAGAGGTGGATGTATCATGCCCACCTTTCATTATCCATATTTCAAACTAATGAGAACAACAGAGTTCCTCCAGGCAGAGTAATTTAGGACAACACTATACCTTTTAAGAAAATACACATTCTCAAATGCTGCAAAAATAGCTCAAACATCTGGACAGATCTTCATAGTCGGTATGTTAGGAGTGGCCTCCTAAACTTTATTTAAGGATGCTTTCCACTTGCAGGTGAGCTGGTCAGGTTTTTTCATCATATTAGATCAGCACAAGCTTTGGCAGCTCTCTTTAAAATGCTTTTCCTGCTAATAGTTTTAAATCCTGTATTTTGGAAATATATATCCTTATATTTTGCTTGGTGCAGTAAAATGCCTCATCCTCACATAAAACTCTCCTGGCACCAAAAAGGTTAATTCAATTTCTACTGTAATTGTGAGCTTTTAGTAGAAAGACACTGTAACTGTGAACTTTTAGCAGAGAGACACTGTGCCTGCAGACCTTCAGCAGAGAAGCAAGGCATGCAGAAATTGTTCTTCAAGTAAAGATGTTAGAAGAAAGAGAGAAGACATCTGGCTCAGGAATGCAGCTACAGCCAAAACAAGGACCAAGTTTAGGAATGTGGGGAACATGGAAAGGATTTTTTTAGTAATGAACAAACTATAATATGCATGTAGTGACTGTATATTAGCAACACACTTGTAGAAATCTGGGGGCATGTTAGGAGGAGTGATCCCCCATGCCTTTCAGGCCCCTAAATAAATGATACCCTCTTTAACAAGAAAAATTGATGTAAAGAGGTCTTATTCCAGTTTTCAGAGATTTGGTAACAATGACAGGTAGCTGGTTTCTAAGCTATGCTCTGTACTTTACATTTTCAGAGTGAGCCTATTTTCAAGTCTCTCCATCAATAACAAAGCGGGAGTAAGTCTGGTAATAAGAAGACTTTCTAGGCTGACAGTAAATCAGATTTTAGAGACTTCAACAGCAAATAAATAGATCTCCAACCTGTACACTTATTTGATTTCATAAAGCTCACTCATCTCACCCTCTCTGTTGGAGGCTTAAATTCCCAAGGTCACTGCCATAAATCATAGAATTAATTGGGCTGGAAGGGACCTTACCTAGTTCCAGCTCTCCTGCCACAAGCAGGGATGCCACTCACTAGAACAGGTTGCTTGGGATCCCTTCAACCTGGCCTGGAACACTTCCAGTGATGGGGCACCCACAACTTGTGTAGGCAACCTGTTCCAGTGCCTCACCACACTGAGTAAAGAGCATCTTCCTAATCAGTGGTATCTGGGAGCAAGAGGCTGGCTGGTCAGTCTTTCATGCCAGGAAAGAAGCAAATTCAACCATGTACATTTAGGCACTTTTGGTTTCCATGTACATTTAGGAGCTTTTGGTTTCCATGTACATTTAGGAGCTTTTGGTTTCCATGCACATTTAGGAGCTTTTGGTTTTTATGAGTAAGCTCTAAATTAAAGGCATATTTGTCATGCAGGTAGAATCACAGAATAGCTGTCAAAACTAAATTATTTTCTGCAGGGCTTTCTTAATGTAGCATGACAACCACATTGACCAATGGGTAAGATTCAGGTGAAATTCTCCAGTTTTCAAATAAAAAAGCTCTTTTTCTAATAATTGTGTGGAGTTGTAACATTTACTACAAAGCCCATTCTGATATAATGAGAGCTTGTCTTTTACAAGTTTAAAGACCTCCCCTGCTCTTTGGAAGTCTGCTTATTTGTATCCTATGATAGGCATGTAAAACCTTTCAGCAGTGCTAATCTGATCAGAAACACAAGAGATGCCAAACCACAGTGGATGGTCCATACTAAATAATTTCAAAATCACTTTCAGCTGGTTCTCACAAGAGACACTGTAATAACAAAAAGAAAACTTGAAGGCTAAAATGAGAATTCATCCCCACAAAATAGCTACTTCCTTTAGAGATGCATGACAGAAATTCTAGAGAAGACTTTTTTTAAAACACAGCAGAGATTATCATTTTGGATCAGCCAAGGACGCTTACCATCTTGCTACTGCTTACCTTATTTATCATTAGTTGGTGTGCTTGCCTATGAAACATTTGGACATACAGTGGATGATCTGTGGGAGTCCATGCGGAAAAAGGTCACTTTTCTTGTCTGCTATTACAGGATGATTTTGGAGAAGGCTCATCACATCGCTGCTTTGGACCCTTGGATAATTTAATGTGTTACACTAAAACAAACTGCTGAGCTTTATTTTCCATCATTTTGCATTCATGTTATTAAAAATGCTTTTAAGTATTCCAGATGTGCTGCAGAGCAACACAGCTTCAAGGACCAGATGTTCCACCACAGCTCTTCCCAGCAGTGTTGATGACAGCAGTTTTCCTGGTGGTACCTCACTTATTCTCAGCCTCATTTCAGATCACACACACAGAAACTTCTTTTTCTTGCTCTTTGGCTGTACAGATTTTTCCTTCTCTTCCAGTATTTTTCTCAGCAATATCTTAATTTGGCAACATATTAAGGGAGATGTCTTAACAAGTCAGTGTGAAGGGGCAGAACTAATTAAACTAACTTATGCAATAAGAGATATTAAAAATTCAAAGGCTGCTTTATTACTTGTTTCAGTAGAAGTGAGTTCCAAATTCTACTGGCAAAAGGCTAAAGTTATCAAATGCATGCCCAGCTGAGTAGTAAGAATCATTATGGCCTACCTAATAAGGATTTATGCTGCACTGACTGGAATGTAACAAATCCCAAACACATGGAGGTCATATACTTGGAGGGGAGGGATGTGAATCCTTCCAGGCCTGTATAAGCCAGGGATGAATGCCAGTGCTAATGTACACATACAAACAAATTTTTCCCACTTTCCCCATTCTGCCATTGGCAACAATGCTTAGATTACCCAAACCATGAACAAAATACAAAGCAGAATTATGACTCTCTAAGAATATCTGTGCTGGAAGCATTACTGCAAGTCATGTTGATAAAATAAAGAAAATAGCTAGAAAAAGTTAGATTTTCTTTCTCTATTTTTTCTCTAAGAGAGCAGCTTGCTGATTTAATATTATTATTAGCCCTGTTTATTATTCATTTCTCAAACCCTATTTATTTTTAACTAGGTAAAAGATCACCAGATCAGGAGAAGGCTCCATAAATAAGAAGAATGGGAGAGACAAGAGCCCTTTTAGATGTGAAGCATCTGCTGTTCCCACGGAGGTATGTGGGTTTGGGATCAGGTTCATGGATGGGCTCCAAAAGCCCTGGGAGTTAGGTTGCAGGATAAACACATATATCCGAATCAGATGCAGTTTTGCTTCTCCCTCATCACTCAAACCCAAACATCGTGTTACAATTTAGAATCCCTGCAAAACATTTCTATTTCCCTTGGTATTATACCAAGGGAATATTATATCTTCTCATATCTCTTCACAAAAATCACCACAAACAAAACAAGAAGAGAAACCCAAATAAAATAACAACAATAAAACCCAAACCCAAATAACAAATCCAATAACTTACGAATAAACCATAAATTTTTCCTAAATGTGGTGCTTGCAAGAGGGGACTGTAATTACTGCTTCACAAGTGTCATGAAATACAGGCTGGTTTGGGCAGTCTTACCCTGTCTTCCACAGTTTGCCTAAAAACCCAGATCCCCCACTTGCCTAAAGCTTACTAATTATTAACTGCTAAAGAAGGCAGGTGTTAAAACATGGGTATCTGATCTATACTAACAGGATGTTTTGCTGGAGTAACCATTCAAGCCAAAGCATCCAGCAGAGCATCTCTTGTGTGGTTATAATTCAAGAGCAGCAGAACCACTGCATTTGGCAACCCTTCTGAAAGTCACCCTGTAACTGTATAACAGTTACATTGGGGTAATTGCATTTGTATTAGGTTTTCCTGGCCTGGCTCCACTAGCCAGAGATGACACCTTTTCATATCCCTGGCTCATATTGCTTTGTCAACAGAAGTCTGTAACATAGATCCCTTCCTAGAGAAAAATTCTGATTCTCTAGGAGAGGCCCAGACACTCCAGTGCAGACCATTCTCTTCCCTTACACCAGTGCAGAAACAGTGCAAGCCCACTTACGTCTTTGGATATGATCCAAATTTACACCTGTGCAGAAACAGAAGACACTTAGCTCTAAATCCAATGCTGCTGCAGTGTTTCATACCCATGATAAAGAATTCTGAACCACTTTCCACTAATGTTGAGTGGTTTGCAGCTGGATCCAAGTTACATCTTCATGTGAAGATGTGGTGGGGTTTTTTGTTTAATTTACCACAGTGTTTAGGATTTTTTTTTCATGCTAATGAAGAAAAATTGTTTTGCAGTTGCCATATTATTTCCAAAAAATTGATTAAAGATTACAAGGGAAATTCACATCAACATTTGTTTTCACTGTAATGATTTATACCAGCTGCAGACCTGACCTCAAAAACTGACACTGTGCAAGTCAAATTGCACAACACAATGCCATTTCTCACAGTCCTAAACCCTCTCCTAGCAGCACTGTATTTCTCTTACTGTCTTGGGAGACTCATCAGTGACAAAGTTTGGGGTAGATATTAGTTTTTTCTGATTCTGTGGGCTTCCTACTACCTCTGCCTCATACACACAGTGCTGGCAGGAAAACTGGGGCCTTTTATTCGTTGGCAGCACTAAGCCTTTTCCAGTAACCTATCACACTTTCCAGACTTGTGTAGTAGTTCCCAATTTTTTCAGTTATCACTGCATGGAGAGGTGTTTAAATTGTTCTTTCCTTTCCTGGATGGCAGCCAGCATAATACACCATTTCAGGCAGGGTCGATGCAGAAGCAATGCTCTGCTTAAGAGCATGAAAGCATTTCATGAAAGGAAAATTAAAAAAAAAAAAAACCTGAAGGAAATGCCTTGCTTTTTAGCAAATGACATCAACAGCTAAATCCAGGAGTCAGAAGTCAGAAAGCAAAGCCAAAGCAAACCTGTGAGATTTGCCTGCTGACAGGCACACACACTTCATTCCTATACCCAGTATGCAGAGCACAGCACCAGAACTAATAGCACAATGACCCGAAAAAAGAAGAGAAAGATCCAGAGGATGAAAGACAGGGTGTAAGGATTGGGGGTGAGAGTGGGAGTAGAGAGTGTAGAGATACACTTCCCATAGCTTGAGCATTTTGCTTTAGCATATAAATGCATTGCCATTGACTTACCCGTGCCTGAGTCACAGAAGAGCTTTTTTGTTTTTATCCCTGTTCTGATTTACTTAGAGCACCACATAAAAGACAATGGGATTTGTGAAAATATCCTATAGAGACCTACCAATTCAGGCATGCTCAGTCACTCATTAGGGCCATGCAAATTGTAAAGCTGGAGAAAAGCCTTAAGAAGTAGATTTCCTGGAAGGCTGGGGGTTTACCTCCTCTACCTGAGGATGACTTGTCTCACTCATCACTTGCACACTGGAAAAATTATTATTTCTACTATGCAGCTCTAAGTCACCAACAGCTAGGTCTTCAACCAGAACTTTTTACTCAAAACACACTTGTCATCTCAAACTCTTCTCCCAGACATAAAACAATTGGGTATTTCTCTCAAAAATCTCAAATGCTGTTAATGGCATCACCACACAAGTCTAGAATTTGTGGTGAGAATTAGAAAATAAAGGTAGGAGAGAATCAGAACTCCAGAACAACAGTGCAGGAAAATGACAAACTCTCAAAATTGAATTTGATAAATTAATCAGCAATCATTTAATTATTGGGAAAAGAAGGGTAAGACAAAATCACCCAAGTGATCCTTTGCAGTCCTGTATTTCAGACTTGATAGATCTGTGGTGATTTTAGCTGATTATTTCAGAACCTAGTTGCATATATAGTTGAAATATATTAATGATGTCCACTACTTTATAAGAGACAAGTTTTCCTAGTACAACTTGTTCTAGCATGAGACAGGCAAAGACACTGCCTTCACTACTAAATGACTTTTAAGGGGTAGAGGAAGGGAACATTTCTTCTATGTAGGACTCCTGCCAGCAGTTCTGAAAGCTGGAGCTGTTGTCCTTATGCCTAGCAATACACATATGCAACACCACTTCATTTCCCTGTAAGGACCATATGGTCTGTCTAGCATGAGGTTGAACCACTGCCATTTCTTTCTAGCCTAGCTGTTCTGTAACAACAGAAGGATTTGATTTTCAACCCATCCATTTTGTCAGTAGTGTTGTGTTAAACCTATACAACTCATCACCCACGTAGAGGGACAGCTGCAGCCAGCAAAGTTTTTGCTCTGCAGCAGCACAGAAAAATGACCTGCTAGCACTAATCACTAAATGCTTCGGGTTAAAATGTTTCTTGAAAAAGGCTGCTAGTGCACCCTATGTAATTAATGTTTAGCCATAAGGTGAAATGTTTAACTTGACTCTTCTGATCACCCTCAGATAGTGAGGATTAAGCAGTTTACTGTGTCTGCATGAAACTAGCTGTGAGCAAGAAGTTTTCAACAATCAGTGAGATGATGCTCTCATGTGTCAGATAGGGGCAAGCAAACAAAACTGGTGCAAATATTTACCCAAGAAAATCACAAAAGGATGACCATGCTAGATAAAACTGAGGCAGGCCGTAAACTTAATCACATTTGTTTATTATTGTAATTAATAAATAAATAACTCATTCAGAGGAAATTTATAAAAGAGCAAAATCAGGTCAAACACACGCTCTTTCTGCTTACGGTTTTAAATCTTTTGTGATGCTAGATTGCCAGGCAATTTAACATAACAGAGCAGCGTTGATGCTATCCTTGTGCAGGGCAAGGAGTTGAATCAATCAGGATCACTAATCACATGAGAAAAAAACACAGCACAACATCGTAGAAAGAAACAGCTGGCAATAATAAATTTAAATTGTTCTTCATAGAGAGAGAAATGGAAACATGTAGTGATAGACCAACATCCTCCTGAATGCACACAGTGCTTGGCTTTGAGTAGGGCATTTGAGGATCTCAAAGGAACAGCATGGTTCGACAAATGCTTGCTAATGAATGCGAGAGTTGTAAAAGGAAAACTAAATATAAATATAAAAATGCAACTTCAAATTAGCTGGTTCTACAGCTTGTACTGAAGTAGCATCTTCCCAGCCACAGAGGAAAAAAAAAAAGCCACAAAAAAACCCCAAACAAATTAGTTGGTGCTGCCATCCTTACTTTATCATGCATTTTTATCATGCAAAGCAGATAGGAAACTGGATATTGCTTTCCTTCTGCCAGATCTGTGCCAGCTAGAAAGCATACTATAGTCAGAACCTGACAATTAATTTAGAAACTGCTTTTGACCACATAGATTGCAATTACAGAGCAAGGAGCCAGAATGTGATGGCTAGAGAAAATGCCCTATCATAAGCACCCAATGAATTCAATGCGCTTCATTTATTAAAAAAAAAATAATAAAGATCCAATTACAGCACTCATACTCCTCAAAAATAAAAAAATAGCTAGTAAATATTAAAAAATGTAAAAAATAGTCTCAGAGGGTTGTCTAACTTAGCAGAGAAATGTAGTGTAAGAATCAATAGTAAAAAGTTAAAGCAAAAAATAACACCAATTTAGAAATGAAATAAGTAACATTTCAACTGTGACCCATTGCTAAGACTAATTATGAGCTGAAGTAGTAAACTTCTTTTTTTTTAGGTTTAAATGATACAGTATTTTAATAGAAAACAAGCCATCTCTTGTCTAGCAGGAATTCTGTGAAATGGACTACAGAGAACGGGCCAGGTGGGAGATTGGACACAGGCACCTTTCTGTGCTTTTTGGGGCCAACCACACTATGAAATCAGTTGTTTCTCAATACCCTTACCACATCACCACACCCCATACTCTAAATTTATTGCCAAGTTTCCTATGAAAAGAAAACTTGGCTTTGTGTTCTACATAGACATGGGTCTGTCCAGTGCTTCTTAGTCCAGTGGCAAAGTTTAATGAAATTCAACACAAAGTAGGAAGTTGCTAAATATGAAATGCTTAAATAATTTGTGAAAAGAGCCAAAAGAGAGAGGACCACAGAATCACACAGAGAATCAATCAGGTTGGAAAAGGCCTCTGAGATCACTGAGTCCAACCTATGAGTGAACACCACCATGTCAAATAGACCATGGCATAGTGCCACATCCAGTCTTTCCTTAAATACCTCCAGGGTTGGTGACTCCACCACCTTCCTGTGCATGGGAATGGTGGTCCATTCCAATTTCTATTCACCCTTTCTGAGAAGAAATTCTTCCTAATGCCCAACCTAAACCTCCCCTGGCATGGCTTAAGTCTTATGATAAGGTCACCTCTCAGTGTCCTTTCTCCACGATAAACAGCCCCAGCTCTCTCAGCTGCTCCTCATCAGACTTGTGATGCTGACCCTTCTACAGCTTTGTTATCTTCCTCTGGATTTGCTCCAGCACTTCAATGTCTTTCTTGTAATGAGGATTTCTAAACTGGATGGAGTACTCAAAGTGTGGCCTCACCAGTGCCAGATGTAGCTCCACATGGGACTGTTGTGGCCAAAGTGTACTTGCCCTTGTTGAACCTTATACTGCTGGTCTCAGCCCATTGATCCAGCCTGTTAAGGTCCCTCTGCAGGGCCCTCCTGCCGTCCAGCAGATCAACACTCCTGCCCAACTTGGTGCTGTCTGCAAATTCACTACAGGTAGACTCAGTCCCCTCATCGAGATCATCAATAAAGACATCAAACAGCCCATCCAGTCCTTAACACAGAAGATATCTTCTTAATTCACGGATCTCTTATTCCCCACAGAGGAATGCACCACAGAATTAGGCATCAGAGAATCCACATGGGAGGACATGAAACATGCATATACACACTTTGGGAACAAGGTTTCAGTAGCTTTGCTGTTCGTGAAATTGCTTAAGTGAGACTATTACAAAGGCAATTTTGTGCTGTGGCTACAGATAGCACACAGGCCATATTTATCTCAGAAGTTATCTGGGAGATGTTACTGTTACAATCTCTTTTAGCCTTAAGATCGATACCATTGTGTTACTTTTTCTTCAAATCTGCCATTAGTAGGACTCCTTCACCAATCTTAGTCTGAGTAGCTCTCTAAAATATAGTAGAGAAAAACACGATGGACAATACTGCTTTTACTTAGCCAAATTCCACATTGAGCATGAGACTGCAGGGACTGGCCTTTTAAAAATACCATTACATATTTCAGATGATTGTATAAAAGAATTTTAATAACCAATTTTACTATTGACAGCACTTAATTTTTATGAAAATATAACTGAAAATGATCCCATGGCAGATCATCCTGCAAGGCTGGATTTGCAGAAAGCAGAGATGTTAGATCACTTGTTAGAACACTCCCTGCTGTGGCTACAGCTAGGAAGCAAACAACTTGCTACCCCATCCCCTCAGTCAGAATAGGATTGATTATTTCCAGGAAACAAATACTATCTCCATTGCCTCTATAAAGTTCCCAAGTACCTAAGTTTAGATGGAATGCACTACTTCTTAAGCCACTAAAGTTTGCAAAGCTCAATCACACACCTGGCTCCAGGAAAGTCTGAAATTAGTACAAGACCAGGTTGGGAAGAATCAGCCACAGCTAGCGTGATCCCTTGCAACAGGGTGTGGAATAAAGCCCCTGCTTGCAGAAACAGTACCAGCATTTAACCATATCTGTCATCTACAGGAAGGAAAGTACAATACAAGGAAGGCCATGCTAAGTCCATCCTTAGGAAGCATGTTTTTTTGCCTGAAGAGATTTCCTCAAACCTTTAACAGGACATGTTTGCCTCAGTTGAATTAGAGACAGTTTCTATCAAATGATCTGTTTCTGCCTGTTCCGCCTGCAGTGACTAAGGCAGGTTTAATTGCACGCTAGGAAAGGTGTGCTGCATCGCTCACTTTCTGTCAAGAAAACAGAAATCAAAGCTGCCACGTGAAAATGGAACTGCAGCGTCTCCACACAGCAGCTGGCAAGTGAAGAAAGGGCATTCCAATCACCAAGACATCATTTCCGAAATTCAGACAACAATCAAACGCCTTGAGCCAGTTGCATTGACTACCATGGAGGAAGTAAAGCTTTCTTAGTATTAGGTTATAACATTATATTAGCTTGCTGCTTCCTTGTATTGGTGCACCAAGAAAGAACAACGACAATGAAACAGTAACACAGCTATTTACCAGTGCACGGCCTTTTCTAGCACTGGACACACCCACTCTTATAAACCAGGAGCCAGAGAGAGACATTGTTTCACAGCAAGTGCGTCAGGAGCAAAAATCAGGGAACGACTCCCTACGCAATCCTGTTGGGGACAAGGGCTGCTAGTACATGTAACCTCAGGGGCAGGGCCACCCGAGAGACTGAGAGGACAGGGAGCCACGCTTTCTTGCCAACCCGTGCTGGCAAGAATATTAAAATTCTGGCCAAAGTATTCTTCATGACACAAAAAAGAAGTGCTACAAATCCCTTTTTTCAGGGATAAGAACTATTAATAAACACAGCAGCACACTCTGTTCTTCAGCAAGACTTGAATCAACATCTATAGAGAAGAAATTTTTTCTGCTTCTGCTAATGGCTATTACTCAGTACAATTCAGACCAGAATAAATTAACACCAATTAGATGCAATTAGAGCTTTCAGCAACAGCTTATGGGCATACCTTTAGATATGCCTGCCTGGGAACACAAAAAGAGCTTCCCTCTCCCGGGGTTATGGTGGTTTGTCACTGTTGTATGACAATATTACTCAGAGGGTGTGGAGTAATCAGGGCAATGACCCAAAAGAATGCTGAATATACATTTACAACGCTGGACTTTCACCTACTCTACCTCTGTTGGTTCATCTTTACATTTCATCTCTTAGCACTTGTTTTCTGTGTCTGAGAGTCCACAGGGAGCTGCTTATTTTGCAAATAAGTGTAAATGAGTAAACACAATCCATAAATATTTTCAAGATATTTTCTGCCAACACTGCTGCTCTGTTTGTAGCTACTTAATTTCTGTTGGCCTTTTAGTTTTCCCATTATATGTAGAATTACCTTGGAACAGGAATGTGAAGTTAAAAGCACGATATAAGTGCAGCACAACCCAAGAGTGTATATCATGTCTACCACTAAGTCCTGTATACTTATGATCCAGAAAAGAAAAATGTACTTATACAATGCGCTGTCTTGCAGGATTCAGAGTTAACTACATATAATAGCATTAACCATTCATTCTTCAACAAAAATCAGATTTGAGCAGTTCTATCTGGTTCTCCTTCCTACCTTTTAAGTTTTTTAGCTATCCTGAATTTGTTTTCAAGAAGAATCTTCTAGGGAAAGAAGGGGAGAAAGTTATCTTTCTTCTCTATTTCTAGTACAGTCCTAAAGAGGACAGGTATATTTGAAAAAACACATGCATGAGACAAACTGTTTTTCCTTGCCTGACTTGTGCCCTAGACTTACTTTGAAGTCTCAGTGAAAAAAATTTAAAACTCCCTTCTGCTACCTCCGCCACCTTTAGAGGAAGGGATCTGACCATGAAGCTAGAAGAACATCTGAAACCACAGCTAACAGACTAATTCTGTCAGTATTAGCCATTAGAAAAACAAGAAAGTCTACACAACATAACATTTAAAATGTGTTACATGGAATGATGCAACGCAAATCCTGTTCCATTTAATACAGAATAATTGAATATTCTCTGAAATAGAAATTGGTCTCCTCATGCATAAATAACATTTTCATAGGACCATTGATAAACCTTATTTCCAAAAGGGGTTTTAATCCTTCTGCACTCTCTTGGGAAACCCAGAATGCAAAACACTTACCGTGCAAAGAAGTCTTCTGAACCATGACACAGTATCTCCACCAAGACAAAAAAATTAAAGTAGCAGCACCAGGACTTTCCCAGGTTGTGCCCTATCAAAGGAAACTCCAGCCATCAAACAAGAGGTAAGAGTTCATGGATTAATTATGACCAGCTGGAGATACTTCAGTCTGAAGATTTGGGGTAAAAAGCCAATCCTATGTAAAACCTTGTCTCTTAACTTGAAGGCTCCCTTAAAAGCACACACCCCTGCTGAAACACTGGGTTCCTACAGGCACTCAGAGGTTGAGGTCTGGTGTTCTTACAGCCTTTTCCAAAATCAGCTTTCAGGCACTTCTGGAAGGATTCCACATCACTCAGGACTTCTACACCTAAATCCTATTATATTCCTAAATTCTACATCTTAGATGCATTCTAGGTGTAAGCTACTCAGGCTTACAACAGGAGACTAGGGGGCCCAAAGGGGACAGCAACAAAATGACATTGGCCACGCTAACCTGTTTCACTTTTTTCTACAATACTGCCAGCTGTGTGGCAGAGGCTCATTTATTATTTTAAAATCCATAAATTACTAATATAATTTGCAAAATTCATCTCGACACTGTTAAAAGAGTTTAAAACAAGACTGATGAATGCATGCAAACAGAAAGGATCCAAATTAATGCAAAAATCAACCTAGTCCAAAGCAAACTACTAGCCTTCACAAAGATCTGTATTCACACACTTAGACACAACTTTGGTAACTGTCAGACACCCATAGTGAAGTCAGTACGATGTTATGTTTAGAAGAGGCCATAAGGTGTGGTTTTAAATCAATTTAATTAAAATAGTACCAGAAGTTGTGCCCATCTTTTTGGATGGGCTTAGAGCTCCAGATTCATGAATTAGCCAGGTATCAGCCTAGCCACTGTGGCTTACATGGAGTCCTAAGCCTGTGGTTAACATCAGGAACAGTGTGATTAAACCCAGGAAAATCTGTCAAGAAATGAATGTTTATTATCTGCTTTTAAAGTATTTCCCTACTAATAATCAAATTTAATGGGTATGGTGTGCCCTCCAATTAATACTGACCAAAGGAAAAGGAAACTAGAATTATCAACAACAGTGGGCATCCTGTCTTGTAATGATGTTTCATGCAACTTTTATAATATACAGTGATAGAAATTCCCAGATGATTATGTAAATATGACATTTGTCTTAATTTATAGGAAGGAGCTCACTTGTGCAGGTAGTGGTGATGAAGAGAGCCAACCACAAATTTGGGGAATGTGTTGCATATTCAGCATGTAAGCAGACTCTGCCCCTAGAGATTATACTGAAATCAATGAGCCTTTAGAGACGGATATTTTCATTTGAAGTTTCCAATTAAAGCATGCATTATTTATAGCAGTGGAGCCTTTGCCTGAATATAACACAAGAGTCTTTTGTCAACTCTGCTACAGCCCTTAACCTATGCTGAGCCTGCACTTCATGGAGCTACTGCTCTATGGAAGGTCTTTCATGACAGCAAAGTAGGAAAGACAGGGAATGCAAGGAACAGTTTGTTCAAGAGGAAGCACAGTTAACACCTTAAGACCTAGCTCAGATTCTCCTCAGATTCACAGGAATTAACATTCAAAAAACCACATACATCCCTGTTTGCTGGATTACGCAGAGAGAAAACAAAGCATGCTAATTCAAACATTCCTTGAAAAATCTGGCTTGGAGTCAGAAGCAGACCTGGAAGATTTCTACTATACCTGGCAGTTGGACTATAAAATTATTGCTTACTGCTCAAGGTACACTTAAAATACTTAATAACATTCAATGATAGTTACTTACTTCAGTGTTCATTAGCTCAATGAAAGCCACATCAGACTTCCACTACGAGCTGCTTCTGAAATACCAAAGTGTGTGAACTTCTGATAAAAGGCTGCTGTTCCAAGATGTCTTACAAAGCAAACCAGAAATAAGCCAGAATTATTAATTTCTGCACCTAAACTTTCTTCCTTTTCTAGAGTGCAAAGAAATAATGCTGATAGAACCTGTCATATTCATATTGAAAGATCACCTACAAGGACATACCAAAATCCTTCACTTTACTTCAGAATAACTATGCTGCCAGGGGTAAAGAACAGATTAGAATTTGGTTCTATAAATTATACCTTGTACATACAAAACCTGTTATCAGCAGTCACTCTTTTCAGTAAACTAATTAATGCTGAATATTTCTGCCTACTTACAATAGGGTAATAAACACACGCACAAAAAAAGAGATAGAGCATTTATTTTGTATTCAAGGTCCCCTTTCTAATTAACTTATCAAGCTTACTATACAGCCTGCTTGAACAACAGTGGGGGGAAAAATGGGAAAAAAACCCCCAGCATATTAAAAATTCTAGTGGGCATGCAACTGCAGCATGTTACACCTGCAGCTCTGCTACTCCAAGCTACTTTTGCCTGTTATCAAATGCTAAGATTGAGCTTGGTGCTTACGCGAAAGATGTAAAAACAGGGCAGGATGCTACCAGAAGTCATCTCTAGTTATTACTAGTAATTTAGTAAGTGGTACAGACCATCCTTCACAACATTACTGAATAAATTCCCTAGAAAATCTGATTGCTTACAACACAATTGTCAAGGTGACACCAGAATGAAAGCTCAGTTCACTTACCAACTATTATAAGTCTCCTTGTGCTTTTTGCAAGATTGGGAGTGTTGATCTGAGTTTTGGCTGAATTCCAACTTGTTTAATTAAATTCCACATACCCACATCTCCCTTGCATCCTTTCGGTACTGCTAAATGCTATTAAACAACCAACACATTACATCAGTGTCCTCTGGGCCCAACATCAACAAGGATCCAAACATTTCCCCAGAGCAGTCAGTAAAAAGCCGTTGGAATCCTTCAGAACAAAGTACTGCTGTTGTCATAAATGAGTACTTACCACTTAAGCAATTTCAAGTTAAAGAACCATCAGATTGTTGTGCAAACAAGTTAATACAATTCACATGGCAGCATTTTAGTGAAAGAAAACATTTCCTATTAGTAATATTGTATGTACTCAGTTGCATGTCCAACTATTATTCTTCCAGATGAAGAGGGACCAAGTGTTTGTGTTTGGTATGCTACTCCAACCTTTTCTGTGCCAAATGTACAACAGGAAAATGAGACTAGGGATGCTTATCAGTTTCTTACACCATGAGAATTTTCTTCTATTTAAGAATTTTTAAAAATTCTTTTACAGAGATTCTACTTACAAATTGCCAGTAACTTCTCTCCACATAACTAACTAACATTTTCCTGTAAATCAAGGAATCTACAATTTACCTGAAGGGAAACTTTTATCCTGTTATAGTAGCATATTCTTCACAATGGTGTTTCAGAGAACAGTGCGTCTGTCTGGTAGAAAGTTGTGATACCAGGTTTTTTATCCCTATAGGTTTTTTAAACCATAGTCAAATAATAAATATGGAGTCTTAGAGTAAAACCATTGTAAAGAGCAATTTCTATTTGGCTAAATAAGATTCAGTTATACTTAGCCACTGAATTTTTAAGTCAAGTTTATTTGATATCATATTTTATTAGTTTATATTTTTATTTCAACATTGGATAAGCTTATGATAATATACTCATTTTCTTATAAAAAGTGACCATGAAGAAATTTTGTGAATTTTGTTTACTCCATTGAATGCTACAGCATCAGTATATTTTCTTGACTCATTTACTGTTTTATATAGAGACTGTATTAAAAATTAAAGATGAAAAGAAGAAACCACTTGTAAGGTTCACGGTCAGCTTTGACACATTTCAACTGATCCTGCCTTGAAATGTCAAACTCTTCATTTGTAAGTAAGTAGAATGTATCAGCAAGAGGTAACTAGAACAGGACAAATCCCCAAAATCCTCTCAGCACATCGGAGTTACCACCTGTACCATACCCCACACAAAGCACTTCGGAAAGGCCACTCTTAAGTGCTTTTAATTGCCACATAAAAACTATTCCTTCTCTTCTTACCTATAATCCCTGGCTTTCAGCACAAAAGCCTGACAATGCCAACAGCTTCTTTCTTTGCTGGAATGTTTTGGTGGAAGTTTAAAACCTAATGTTCCACAGGAGTGATCTGAGGGTAAAGATGACCTGGGAACTGATTAATGAGATTCCTGTACTCAGGTGATATTTCTTCATGTATTTTCAGAGAAGTTGTTTATCAGGGGAAGAAGAGTAGCAAAAACTACAGCCAAACACCTCATCACCAGTGTGATGTCCGCCTACCTGAAGGTCCAAACTCTTCTGAGAGCTGACACAAAACAGAAATGTCACAGTGATGACTACCATCAGCAGCAGTGAGTGAGCACTGCACAAGCACAGCTGTCAGTCTCGAGCTGTAGTGCTCACAAATCCAAAAAAGCCAAACGGTGGGTCAGGGGATGAGCCATCCCTAGCAAGATCTCCTGGCTCTGCCCAGCAGCAGAGCTAGCCCAGAGCAGCTCTCCCAAGCAATTTCACTGACAGCTTGGCTGTATTCCCAAGTGAAGGATTCTAGACCTAAAGGGCTTCTCCTTTTACACAAGCAAGGTGATGCCTTTCACCATTTTTTCCCCTACTACTGGAGTAAGTTAGTGGTGTTTGCACCATGTTTTCAGCAGTATTTCTATTTCAGTTGTGTGGCTGTGGAAGTGTCCCAATTTACTTTTCAGTCTCAATAGGACCTATATGTATTTAGATCCTTTGGATACAACAGCTCCAGCATGCAACCCCCTACACCTACACCACCTACACCAGAGCTGCACAAATTTGCATGTGCAGATAATCCCAGCTCAATGTAGTGAGAGCTGCAAACTGCTCTGAACTTCCATTTGTCATTAACTCTACCTATTTTGAATTACAACAGAAGGACATAACCTCAGAATAAAGAACTTAACTGTAACACAAATACTCCCAAGGATTCATTCTATATTAAAACATGAGATTTGCCACACATTTACTACGGGTCAAAATCCTGCCCCAAAACAGTGTCATCTGGTATTAATCAAAACCTCAGTTCTTTCAGGTTCAGGAAATACCAAATCTAGAACCTAAATCTCTGGGTTCTGGCACTTTCCTCATGCAAGACCAGCCAAGAATGCAGCTGTACGCAGGGTACAAGAGAATCCAGTCTGTGACTTGACGAGTCTTAGCACTTGTGACCTTACATCAAACAGTGAGACTCCAAAACTTACCAATTGGTAATATAAGGTCTCTGAATTTAAGGTTTCCACTCAACAAATATTGAGGATCCATTTATTTTGACAGCACTCTGCAGACCTACAAAGTAAGATACTAAAACAATCACCTACAGGAGAATTCATCCCACATACTGTTAGCAAACAGGTGTATTATCTTCTAGATTTCCCCTGGAAAGTTAACTGTAGGCAGGCAGTAAGAAATCCTAACAGGTGAATTAGCCCACACATTTAAGTGATGTCTTATATGAAATTAGAGTGTCTTGTAGGAATGCCCATCATTCTTCAAGAGCATAGAGGTCAGGTTAAACAACTAAGTTGGCAAAACCTAATTTTTTAGACTGATGTATACACCGTGCTAGTTTAAAAACCTCAAGGCTGGCGATGCCAATATTCCTGGGTTTTGTGGTGGTGTTGTTACATGGATACAAATGGCAAAAAAACCCCTAGACCTCCTTACAAGTATGTTTAATAGGAAAGCATATCTTAACCCTCCTTTTCCTTCACACTTCAAAAAAAATTGAATTGGCTAATCTAGCAAAGGAAAAAAAAATCAATTTTCAAGATAAGATTTATAAAAAAGATGAAACATTTTCCCATATATTATTACTAAAGCAGCACAGAACCCTCACCATCTCTACTATCATCAGGAACACACAATTTTCAGGAAGTCTTCTTGCAGTCTTTGATAGCAAAGCTACAACAAATGTGAACCTGTCAGATTATGTGTCATCAGGAGTAGTCATCTGCCTCTTCCAAGTCACTTAGTATGACAAATATCTCAAGCAAATTTATGTCCCATCTTCTACACTGCTCTAAGCTCTTGATAAAACAAAAGCCTTAAAGTAAAAGACTGTTGTGAACAGCCTAGCTACATACTCACACACATATATCCAAGTATCAACAGACATAGACATGCACTCTTTTCTGAGTATCAATAAAAACATTTATATTTATTCATTAACTACATGAGAATACTGTATAGGTTTAGAGATTACACTTTCCAGCATATTTCATCACTGCAGTTATGCCATCCTTAGTCTTGTTTACACTCAGATCTGTGTGTTATTTCTGCTCTTTACACCTCACTCTTGAACACAGCCCACTGAATCAGTCAATGAGCCCTGTGCAGGTGCAAAGTGTATGCCTGGAGACTGGGTTGGGTTTGTCTAGATTTTTCTCTCTTTTTTTTTTCTTCTTTAGTACTCTTAATTTTTATTGTACTTTTGATACAATTTCAGAGGTAGAGGGTGTTACATTCTGTCATGCTTAAAAATCTTAAGACCAACACAGACCTGAAATAATCTATTTAAGAAAATAAAAAAAAAACAACCCAGCACAACAAAACCCCAGCCTTAGATCTATTTACCAATTCAGGCAAACTCTTTCACAAGTGGCCATTTCAAACATCCTAACTATTTAGGTCAGAAACATTATGCAGACAGGAACTAAATATTTTTTAAGTACAGATTTCACGTACAACAAAAGAGTATTTTAGACTAATGAACACTAGTTAAATTACTCACTTCCTGATCTCATATACTGTCATTATAAGTTTTTGACTTATTAAAGAAAAATTCTATTAATTTCCAATGGAACCAGTTTCACAGTGGAGCATGCAAGTGCTTGTAATATCATGATGGCTAACATGCATCTAACAGGGCAAAGCAGGCTGGTGGAAGGAGGCACATTGATAATTTGCAAGCAAATAGTTGCAAATAGTTGGTCCCTGTAAGAAGGACTGATCTATTACAGGTAAATGAAAAAGTATATGCTTCTAAAGTAATACTGCAAAAAGAGACAAAATATCACGACAGATACAGAACGATTTACTTTTAAAAGGAGTTTTAGTAGCACGGATCTTAAAGAGTATGGCTCCCTGTCACTAAGTTGTATCCAATTACTAAGAAAATTGTTGTAACAAGGTCAGTAATCATCATTCCATTATATGAATTTCCTTCATTTTTTGTTACATTTGGATAATGTTTACAATTTTGCATTTTTGCACACCTGCCACAAAAGCTAGGCAAAAGTGTTTTAGCCTGTTATTCCATTACCAGATATTGAAAAGCTCACGGTGAAGAAGGAACTTACTTTAAGCTCAAGATATTTTATCACTTTTGATAAATGCATTTTCAGATTTCAGTTCAGGCATCAAAAGACTCTCCAAACAGAGCACTGGTTTTGTAATTAGAATTACCATTATTATGACAGCTAAAGAACCAGATTAGATTAAGCTTTTTATTTTGTGTTAAGTAAGTAACAAACCCAAGCTAATCAAACCTCCTCTCCACCAACCACTGCATACCTCAAAAAGTCAACTCATGGACATTAGCTTATCTTAGTTTAAATATTCCAGCTTTAAGGAAAAAAAAAAACAAAAACAACAAAACAACCTGAAGCAAAGAGTACTTTATTTAGTGTAAAGAGGTTAAACAGACATTAATTGAACATTCAAACACCCGTTAAGGCTGCTAAGTACATACTTGGAACATGTATTTTGGCATTACTAAGACTAGCTAATGCTCCTACTCATCACATGACACGCCCTGCCAACACTGCAAAATGAGATGTGTTTAGCACTATCAAGAATGCAATCATTTCCTCAATCCGTGGGGGTGGGGCAGTGGAACCAAAACACAACAAGCAAAGCTGCAGACAAAATCAGTGAAAAAGGCTGCGTGGTAAATCTAAGACACCAAATTATGGCATAAAATTAGTGAATGAACATGTTTTTGTTTTTTTACGTAAGTTACTACCACTTGTCCCAGCACCCTTTCACGCACATGCTCTGATACTGTCACCTACTGGATATTTTTGTATTTATCCCATTAGTGTTCCACATATGTTCCAGCAGGGTCTACATGGTAGTTAAATATACAGAGAGCTGTAAAGAAGAGCCAGAAAGCAACTCTCTTAAGCAAAAAAGCCTGCACAGAGCCAACAGAAATATTTGTAAATGCTTGGCTTGGGTAGGAGTGCATACCTTAAAGAGTGGGATTTTGTTTCAAAAGCTACCAGATTTACAGAATATGTCTGACTGAGGGATTATTTACACTTACCAACTCTATGAGCAGAACCAACATTTGTAGGGCCTCTCACTTGCACATTTGCAAGTGCCATCACAGCGGCACAAGAGCAGAGTTCACATGTGAAAAGCTTCTTGCCTATCAAAAAATGAAAAGCAAATAGGAAGGATGTTGCATCTTCCAGGCAAACATCAAGTGTGTGTGGGAAATTCAGAAGAGTATCAGGGGATCGGCATTTTCAGCACATCCTCCAAGCCACAGCTCATCTTTCACAAGATCCTGTTGCTAATGAAGCATAATCCTAGACACTGCTCTGGGCAATTAAATGTTGCAGTCAGTTTTACCAGTAGCAGACTCACTGTATCTAAATTTGGCTTCAACCACATGTTTAACCAAGATAGACTGGCCAGAACCATTTCCAGTTTTGATCTTTTTCTCTGAATCAAAGTTCAGAGGGACAAATTCAAGTGTGTTCTATGTCACCAATTAAAACAAAACAAATTCCAGAAAGCGGAAATGTAGCAGAACAGGAAATTTTCTAAAAGCAATAGGAAATTACATTAAGGTAAAATAATTTTAACTTAATGCAGAAAACACACAAATTTTCTGTAAAGCCATCAAGGAGAACATTTAGGTCACAAATACAAAGGAAAAGAATGACTTTCAAAACCAAAAATATCGAGAGGTATGTTCTTAAAGGACAGGCTACCCCTTTCATTCACATTCCCACTGACAAAATCTAATTTACAAATTTACAATGTTTAATTTTATATTTGTATGAAAATTCTGAAATATTAGTCTTACAGTGGAGAACCTGATATGAACCTAATCAGGAAGAAAACACAGACTGAAAAAATGAGACACAATCACAGAATGGTCAGGGTTGAATAGAGGACAAGTCCCACATAAGCAAACCTATTTTCATTTTTATATCCAAAAATAAAACATACCAATGAAAACATTTAAGTTTTAAAAAGATAATGAAAAGTGAATATATTTTAAGAATCTAAGCCTAAGACCAACCATGGTATAGTAATAATTCCCCACAAGACAGCATTTCACTCCAGCATTACTATAAGTACTTCTCCTGTACCAGTTCTGCTACTGTTATCTTTCAAGCATTAACACATTGCAAGACCACTGCCAACATTTTTTATGTTTACCTCCAACTGTCGATGGGGAAATGAACAGGAAGAGGCTGACATCATGTTCACGAGCAGCTGTCAAGATAGTAAATCGTATTTTCATACGTAATAAATAGCTTCCTAAAACTAGTTACATGTGCTTGCTATGGCTCACATAGCAGCACAAGGAAGAGGAGACAGTTCTAGATTTGCAATCGTTCTTCTAGACAGTGTCTGCCTTCATTTATTTGCAAGAGTTCAATTTATTTGCAGGGGTTTGGACACTTATTTACTTATGCACCTGTACACCATTAAGAGTGCCTGGCCACACTACCCAGTCAGCCTCTCAGCAGAAGTTGTTTTGCCCACCACTCTCCTTCCCCTGTACCTTTTGAAGCCCTGCCAGTCGGCATCTACATAAGCTAAGAATATTTAATAGAGCAAACGTCTGTCTCTGAAGACATGGCACACTTGCTACCACAGAGACGGAGAGCCATCTGTCCCAGTAGCAAGAGACGTCTATCAGCCCCCTTCACACCCGGGTTTCCTGCCAGACATCTGCCTGCTCTCCTGGGCCACCGTGTGTGATGCCACGGCTCCAACGCTGCGGGATGCAGCACCACCCACGGCACTCAAGTGCTGGAGCACCGCACTCCTCGCAAGTGACTGCAAGAGTATTTCCTTTCTTCAACTCAGTGGAAAGTTAATTTTGCCACTGTGGACAAAGGTGGATGTTCCCTATTCACTATGCTGCCAGGTCCTATGGGATGAGTTCTCCACAAGCTGTTTCATTTAAGTATTATCACAAGAATCGAATTGGCTCCCACTGTCCTGTCCACCCACTCACTGCACACACCAAGTAGGAGGTTTCAGAAAGGCTTTAATACAACATAGCCTGTTTCCATTCTATGCATTCACTTAACCTTATTTTCTAATTCTGTAAAATGCTCAATTCAGAAGAAAGAAGGAAGGTTTCACTTTTTAAATACTACCAACAAAATGGAGTGGATCCAACAGTTCCAAGCAGACAGTGGTACAAGGTACTTCCGTGTATTTCAGATTTTCTAATGTAACTGCCTTTCCTCCCCTTCCCCTCAAAGAATGATGAGTTTACTATAACCATGGCAATGCAAAGTCTATTTAAACAAATCACTTGATTGAGACAGAAAGAATACTGGAGGATCAGTCACAGAGACTGGGCCTTCAACTCAAAACAAAAAGCTGAAGTAGGGAGCTTTCCAGAAAATTAAACGGAATATAGTCAAGGTGGAAACCCAATTCTACAATATTGAAAATCTTCAACTACGCCTACAGGTGCAAGTTGATACCAAAAATTTTGAGAAGACATTCCTATTTTTAAAGTGGCAATGGAGTACTAGAAGAGAAAAAAAATGTGTGGTTGAAGCCCACAATCCTCTGAACTAGCAAAGACACCCTTCCCAGCTAACAAGCCAGGAACATAAGCAGTCCTTGTCTTTGCAGTATTTGTTTCTGTACATAGGTGTCTTCCGAACACAAATTCTAAACTAGGAGCAAACATACACTTAGAGACCAATATCCCTAACTGACATAAAACCCACATCAGTTAAAAATTCACCTGAGTTGTTAAATCAAGATCACAGTGTTTGGTTTTTGTATGTTCAACATAATATAGAAAACTACCAGGAGGGAAAAAATACCCCTTTTCTCTAAAAATCCTTTTCACAAAATAATCACTCCAACACAGCACTCAATACTTAACTGTGGAGTACTTTTTATTTCCTCCCCAAGCAATTTGCTTAAGTGGAAACATAAAGAGGACATCCATGTAATCCACCTGTATGTGTTTGCACCTGTTGGGTCAGAGAGACCTTGCTCCCTACTCCCAGTGCTGGCAATGAAGGGCTTTGAAGCCACCATGTATTCCTGTGTGTTTCTGCAGAGCTAACCGTGAGAATGCTTCCTGTCAGAAAGGAAATGAACCTTGTCACAGCTGGAAAATCATCATCTGTTCTTCCTGTATAAGTGGTCTGAAGGGATTACGTTTCTCAGTTACAGTGTTAATTTAGGCTTTTAATGCCTTTTATCATGAGTATTTAAGGCTATTAGTTAGGAAAGACTGATACCACTATGGGAAAGATAAGAGCACAAAGATTCCTATCAGACCTGTGCCCAATGAAATACTTCAGTTACTAGTTTATTATCTTTCAATTATTTATTTATTTATATTCCCAAAATGACGTTGTTTGCTGTGTTGAATTAATTTCCTAGCAGCCAATAGTGCATAATGCAACACAATCATATTGGGCTGTTCTATTTTAATGCTGGAATGGTCCACAAAAAATTTCTAGAAATTGTTGTCTTTGCTGTATGACCTGTTGGTCTTTCAGACCTGCAAGTGGAATTTATTTAAAAGGGGAAAAAAAACTCCATATAAAAATTACGTATATGCTAATATACAAAGAGAAGATTCCGAGGAAGGGAAATAGTAAAACATTTGAAAAGGCAGATGCAGAATACAGATCTGCTATCCCAAATTCCTTGATTTTCTGGATTATCCCCCTCACCATGCTTAGCATACCTCAGGAACAACAGAGGAAGCACTGGCTCTTCATAAACTCAAACACAAGTCTTTAATGCTGTAAAGCCACATCTTTAACACACAGTAATTTCAAAGAGAAAAATACAAGCATAGAAGTTTAAAATCCTTGTCCTATGAAAACCAACTATAGCAGATTTTGAAAGTGCTTACACACCTATTCACATTATTGACCAGCTCACAGCATGAAAGGAAACAATTTCCTTTCAAAACACAGTGTAAACAATTATTGAGTAAATACTATTCCCAAATACATGTAGTACATTCATCTATTAGATGTAATTAATAGGATTACTCATTCTTTAAACACTCTATAAGGAAACCATAGTTATTTTCATGACATATTTGTGAAGGCAATTCAAGTCCAGCTATTCTGAAAATGAAGTATTTTACAATACAATGGAATTTGTTTACACTATACTTAAAACTTCTACAGGTAAGTCTTCCTGATAATTAGTGCAAAAAGCAAAAGTGAATCAGGCAGTTGTTATTTTATGCAACAGTATTCAAAACAAGAAAGAGGCAAAAGAGAATTTAATCCTCAGTTATTTGTGTGGATCTTTCCTGCACTAGAAAAATAAAGCTTACATTGCTCAAAGAATAAAAGCCCTGAACTTGCATGAGGGAATGCACGATAAAAGCCAACTCTGAAAGGCAAGTTGTGCCATTCTGAATAAATCTTTGAAATTATTTCCTCTTCTTCTCTTAAAGATTTGTAATCTTTAAAGAGGAAAATCACCACAAAAGAAAGAAAGAAAAAAAAAAAAGTCATGTCACTTGGTAAGTTGTAGGTTCCATAACGGTCCCACATACATTACAACACAATTTTAATGAAAATCAAGGCAAGTCTATCAGTGAATCTGTCCTGTTAGGAATTAGTTTCATTCTTCCCAGTTAGCTTCTGAACTCTGATTTATGGCAGCTGATACTCTCAGCAGCCACCATGGTTTTCCCTTTTTTACATAAATTACTGGATAAAACTCAGCAGCTAAAAGGGCTGGATGGCCCTCTCTCTGTGGCTTTTTGTTAACTACTTGATCAGTAAATTAAACAGAATTACAGCCACACACTTTCAAGAAATTCACAATGGTAGGTAATAATCACTATTTTCCCTGCAGTTTTAAAAAATACTCCAGTATATTAGCAATCAGTAATATGGTACACCTCCATAAAGTTTTAGATGAAAAAACTGCACTTTGTGGCTGAAATAAGGCAATAAATTTTGGTTATATTGTTTAGCATCACTAGCACTGCCTGTGAATTGAGGCCTTTAACTCCCATGCTCTGTCAGCAGAATGCACAAGCCATCCTGGCACATGAACATGCTAATTACACATGAATGAAAAGCATCACTAGATTTAGTGTATTCTCAGTTTTATTTTATGATGGGAGAAAAATGACTGTGAGAACAATACTTTGAACTGTAACATGCAACTTGAAATACAGAAAATAAGTATTTGAAAGATGTTCAGCAAGACTTAGGTGACATTAACTAATAAGCCTATGGGGGTGGGTTGCTTGGTTATTTTATCTTTTAAAATATATATACAGCCAATGCCATAGCCATAAAAATCTTAAGTCTCAATACAGAATTGCCCATTTTATAAATATGAGACAGATTTTACTACAGAAATTCTACCGCTTAATACGAAAAAGAATGAAGACTTTCAAGAAGACTTTCAAGTCATACATTCCAGCTGTCCTTGTAGCAAACAGGTAGGAATCATAATTTTAAACTCTCCCATCGGTATGGAGCTCCAGCTGGGATTCTCAGGCAGAGAGGGACACTGGAAAAACGTTTCAAAAGTAAAAACAGCCCCTGATGTTGTTCATCTGCTGCCCCCTCCTGGAGGAAAACAAACAAAGCGCCACAGGACACCCAGGAAAACAGCTGGATTTCCAGATCCCGCTTCCAACACTTTGCTGGTAACCCCTGACAGCAGATCTGTCTCAGTTTAAAGGAGTTCCTTGAAGTTTTACGGTATCCATAGACTCTAAAATACACATCCCATGTGTGTCCATTAATCTGGGCATAACGAGAGACAATTGTGGGACAAAGAGAAAATGAGGCAGCTTGCTCTGGCACTCTGGAGCTCTGCACAGGGCACATCCCGTGCTCTCAGAGTCACAGTCAGCACAGCAGGGTTATCCTTACGCCCTTCTGCCATCAGCTATTCCATCTGTGCTGCAGGACACACCACTGAGCTGGCTGTGATTCCCAACAGATTCCACTCTGCTGTGGGGATGGGGGCTGTAGTGGAAAGAATTATGAGACAGCTGCAGGCTGGGACTAAAGCTAATGCCAGTTTTATGAGTTTGCTCCTCAGGGGGCTGCAGGAAAGGAACAGTGTTGACATGAAGTTTGTTTTGCTGTCCAAAAGTCAAGCAAAGCTCAAGTCAGAAGTAGGTATGAAAAGTTAAACTAAGTTCTTAATCTTCACGGTTCCAGGGAGAGCTCCAGACACACAGTCCATAAACACTCATTTTTCTTTCAAAACAGAGCTGTAGTGCATACATCACGTATCATATTTCATATGTAAGCTCAGATAAAATTTGGATTGTCATACTCCTCTGGTTCACAAGTAACTGTTGTAATGACGTAACGTGCTTAACATTACACTTCTGCCACTTCAAACAGAGACAGGTTTTGTTAACTGACTACTTGATTTTAAAAAAGCCCAGAAGACTGATACCTATGTGCAAGGCACATCATCAGCACATTGGTTTGCTCCCTACTTACTAACAAAAATGCTCTAGCTCACTGCAAGCAATTAGGCCTTTCACTACCTGAACACAAATTCCATTTTTGCTTTCTTTTTATTATATAAATTTCAGAGAGCTATTAAAACACGTATTTATTTCCACATGAGCAATAACAACCTCAAACAAGGAAATCCAGATTCAGTATAGACAATTATTTAAGTCCTAGACAATAGTGGGATAAAGAAGCCTTTGGAGAAACAAACTTGGATGATTTGAATTAATTTATGATACACAACTGTGAAAGTAAGAAAGTGATTTCTCTAGTTATACCATTGTAAAAATGTTTTCTGACAATGTAACAGATGTATATGGCCATAAAAAACAACAAAAAGTATATGGCCATAAAAAACAACAAAAAGAGAAAACATCCCAAGCCAAAAGCACATACTTACAACAAAACTAGAGAAAGCGATGTACCCAAGCGTCTCTACCTAAATATTAGAAAAGTTATCAGAATATTTTGTAGTGTCAACTCATGGACAGGTGGCTGCTAGAGATTATTATGTTTTTATCAAAGAAGAAAACATCTTTTCTGAGTAACAGGAAAGCATCAAACGCCTTCACAAAATCTCTTTGGAAAACAGGATGCACTTGAGGTCAGTCTTGGTGTTTACTCTCACAAGTACAGATAAGTAGAATTTCACTAACTGATAAAATTGGTGCTTCAGTTAATATTCCTCTTAAAAAAGCAGCCATGACTCAAATGAAGCTGTTTTTCTCACCTAGTTAACTTGCAGAATTCCAAGAAGTCTCACAGCTTTTCTCTTGGCTCCTGAAAGAGCCTATTTCAGTGGCTGTACTTTGTTATTGCCTTCAACAAACTAAAGCAGAAAACTTTAGCTGCACTTTTTGATCAGCACATGTTTAATTTATTCCAAAGATTGGTACTATGACAAACCAAGTAGGAGGCAACTATTTTTATTTTTGTTCAGGCTAAGAGCAACTTTCTTACAAAAATATGTAAATCAGCAAATAAATAAATGTGCCAGATTACCAAATATTCTGCAATTAAGAAACAAAATAGCAAGTTTTGCTATAATACAGATCATACCTACTGTACATACTGCATTTAAACTAGCTCGAATCCTTTTCAAGTTGCTTTTTTATTGAAACACACAGGATGATCTTCAGGCTTCCTTCTTCTCTTCCTCTCTTTCATTTGTGGGTTTGTTGTTTCCTCATGATGGATTTGTTTTTGATGTCCACTCAATTGATGTCTGGTTTTGAAAACTTGATTTCAAAATGAAGACAAAAGGGCTGTAGCAGTTCTGTAGTTTTCCATATGCTCCTTCAACTCTTCTCTGGATTGCCATTTAAGAAATAAGCTAAGTAAACTAATTCAAAAAGAAACCCAAAATACACTATTACCAGTATTTCATAATGTCATCAGTGATGGAAACTTTCAGGTGATACAAAATTGTAGAGAAAATAAATCTCGCTCTTCATTCTATGCTAAGTTTGTGAAACACACATAAAATAGAGCTTCTCAAGAAAAGTCGTTTGTTTGAGCTGGTTTTTGTTTGTTCATTTGTTGTGTTGTTTGGGGGTTTTTTAACCTGTAGGGCAAAATTAGATGCAAGTTACAGATAAATAATTTTGAGGAAAGAACTGCTCCGTTTTATTTTATGTATACTGCAAATACAATGAAGGCAAGTGATTAACAAAAATGTTTAACTGCCATTCACATACATCTTGGCAGTACAGTTTACCATTATTAGATGCACACTTGAATTATAAAATTGCTAAAGTGCTGTTCAGCACAATGAAAAACAAAATTAGGTAAACACAAATTACAATCATAAAAATGACAGCATTTGAAAAGTTACTACTGTTTGACGCACTTGCCATGACAATAAAAATCCCTTTCTTTTTAAAAGTAACAATGCAGGAAGGAGAAACATGATTTTCAGGTTTCTCATTTGACCCAAATCCCTTTGTTTTACCAGATTACAGTGTATTTATCATATAAAACCTTTATCCTACAATGCACATTTCTAACATTCCTGTCTTTTCTAAGTTTGGTCAGGTAAACTTCCAGTGATCATAATGTAGATAAACAACATCCAACCCTTTTACATAATACAGCTACTACGCTGCAAGGAATTGATTTACTTTCATTATGTTATGAATATCCAAAAGTTGTTAAAATAACATAAAATGCTAATTATGTTGTTATAACTAATACAAAGATCAGTGAAATGTCAAATGAAGATATAACCTTAAGAAATAGAGTGCTGCATACACTTTTAAATATATACCATACCTTGTAAAATTAGGAGGGAAAACATGATTGAGAAGATACATAGGGTTTGTTTCAGAGTAAATGAAATACTTTCAACCATGCAAGTAACATTTGGCACAGAAAAACTTAATTTGACTCAGTTTTTTTGGTCCTAACATAGTTCATATATAACTGCTTTTGTACTAGCAACAAACTACCAAAATACAAAAAATTGTCCTTTCACCACCCTCCCAAAAGCTTACAAGCAAGATTCAAAGGCTGATATTGTTATATAAATAAATCGATCTCAAAACAGTTGTACCAACTCTGAAGATAATTTGTAAAAAGCAGAACTTAATAATGTGAGACATTTTGGCAGACTGCTGTCTACAGAAAAAAAAATTACAGACTTTTTTCCTCATCCAGTGCCACCAAGCTACATTTATTAAATTGCTCGTTCCTTTTAATGTGATGACACAGCAAGAATCACATTACAAATACTGCTGGATTTTGGAGTCTCTAGTGACTAAGAGAAAAGGGAGGATAAATTGCCAGTTTTGTGACCATGTACATATTAAAAAACATTTAAGAATCTTGTTGCTTTTTTCATTTGCTGTATTCAAGCATAAATAAACACTTACCTGACTCTCCAATTTAGTGTACACCAGCATGGATCAGTCAAGACATCACCAACACATGTAAGGATGTTGTGATGGAGCTGAAGCCAGTAACTCTAAAGGGTCTGTATGTCACAGGATCTAAGAAAGAAATATGTGAACTTTTATATAGTCATGTACTGTATGGCACATACACGGTGTATACCAATGTAGAACCTAGTAACTCAGAATATACAGCAGTACATAGTGCTAAAGAAGACAGCATTTCTGGTCATTCATTTTAGTATATTAAGGTAAATTCCCAAGGTATCTCCCACAACATAAAATAAAAGCTGTATTAAAAAACTCAAACAAAGCCTCAACTCATTAAGATTGCTAACACAAGAAATAAAAACTAGGTATTGCCAAAATTAAAGTTGAATTGCCAAAATCAAAGTTGCCTTAGTAACCTTAATCACATTGCTTTTTGTGTATCTATTCTGCTCTCTAAAGAATAAAGTGAGGCTAATGAAGCACTACCCATTCCACACCCTGAATTTCAAAAGGAACACTGGGAGCAGAAATTTGTATACAGCCAAATCAGGCAATTAAAGATTTTGATTTTGCAAGTGTACCTACCCACACAGATGAGTGCTTGGCTTTTTGACCTGTATTGAGAGTTCTCTTAATTTTATTTTTTTTTTGTGGTAGTTTTGCTTTCCTTTCAACATTTGACAAGTTTCAGGTTTCATTTTTGGAATTAAAATACCTAAGAAGTGAAAACATTAATGCCAAGTTTCATAATGGGGAATTATATATATATGCATACACACACCAAAACCCTCTGATGCTTGAACTGACATTCAAGTAATGGCAGCAATAGTAAATAGAAGTGATTGTGCACCCTGTTATTTTAAAGCTGGTTCACGTGTCTGAGACTAAATCCTTCAGTTCACCTCAGACCAAACTGTGGCTCAAGTTATTCTCATTTTCTGAGAGTCCCCATTATTTCACTACTTGCCCACTTTGCCATGACCCATTATCAGTTTTCCTAACATGCCAAATTCTGCTAAAGTTCATCTCATCTTTATCTCTGGCAACAGCTCACAGTTTTTCCAGCCCCACTGGTTTTCAGTATCCAACATCTTTTATATGCTGTCTACAAAACAATTAAAAAAACTCTGCAAGCCAGGCGCCAAAGTAAACTGGCAAGTTTTCCTAGTTCTTATTTCTGTCTCCCTAAAACAGTCTGTCACAATTAGCTTCCTGCAGTAAGGTATTGTCATTGTTCACTGCATTTTTCAGAGACATTGAAAAGGCCAAATCTCAACAGATTTTTCCATCAAAGTGTGGCCTTTCAGCTGTTCTAACAGAAGACACCACCTGAAAAATGCTTATATATTTCCATCAAATCATGGACTATTAGGGCTTTTTAAATAAAAGATATTCACAGTCTTGCAGGTTCCACCTGAAAACATTATGAACAGAAAGTCTTCCCCACATGCATTCTAAAAAAATGGCTGAATCATTTTGGTCGATTTGCATGTCTGACATCATTAAATGTCCAAAAAGAAATCAGAAAGAGACTAAACTCTCAGGTCAAAATAGATCTACACTGAATATTGAACCTGGATGGCCATCGTAAAGAATATTATAATTCTGGTGTTATCCAGTCACATTGACAGAAAGTTAAAGCCAGAAAAGCTTCAGACATGAAGCATCCCTCAGCTTTGACATTCTCAGCAGTATCATATCCACACCCCCAGTTTAGTAAGACAATAAACAACAAAATGATAAGGTAATAGTCCTCCTTGTATGAAGCAAGGATTTCTACCTCTTGCAGATGGAGATAAACCCTCAGTGAGATGAAGCAACTTGACAAAGGAAGATAGACTTGCTGCTACTAACTTAACAACGCAGAATTTCCTTTTAACTAACAGCTAGTTACCCAACCAAGCAAGTATCAATTGCCAAAATGAGCCCATCAGAAACTCAAATCAGCCTAAGAAGTACTCAAAACCCATGCGTGTCCTGCCATAAAATTTCCTGCTCTGAATGTTGCCTTCTTTTCTCCTCTACCTAGGTAAGAGCTGCTCAGCTGCAAGCTCAATGCAGCTGACACATCCCAGACCACCTACTGCCCTGGAAAGACAGGGATCCTTGTTTAGTGCCTTCAAACTCTAGGAAGTTCCTAATCCTTCCTCCCTGCCCTTCAAACCACCGTTCTAATCTATCTTAATGAGTTTTAAAGCCTTCTTCCATAAGTTAAAGCAAATTTACTTGTACGTACACTTGCATTAAGCGAATATTTAGAACCGAAAGAGGAAAAAAAGAAAAATAACTGCAAAAAACCCTCACATCTTGCATTCAGTACAGTTAGAAACAGTACCTGAGCTTGCACAGATGCTTGCAGACCTTGATTCATTCCTTAGTTGTATTAAAAGCCACAGTTTGTTAAAACAGCTTAACACCAGAGCAAATATATTAATCTAAAACAGAAGAAAGACATCTATCTACATTACAGTTACTAACATAAATGTTCAAACTTAACACCTATGTAGTTTTATAGTATTTCATGGTCATTTAAATAATACGAGGCCAAATTTGGCTGAGATGCACAGCATTTAGAGAAGAAAGAGCAATTACTGATTACGAAGACATAATTTGACCATGGGGACTCTGGCAGCAAATCCAATGTTAGCTCAGCTCTAAGAAAACTTAGTGCACTCCCAATGTCAAAACAGAACTAAAAGCAAAACAAACCAAAACATGATAACAAGGAGCTCTCAAAGATTCCAAAACACAAATAAAAATGAGTTAGCAAAATATGCACTTGCAGTGGAGTTATTTTGTTGTGAATTATGGAGCACAGGAAAAATATTGAAGGAACAGATACTTCAGAACACTTCAAGCTTCAAAGGATTATTTTTAGTGGCAGACACAATACACTTCACATGTCTGTTCTCTTCTAAGCACCTCTGCTGACAGTCTAAATTTGGTCTGGAGAAAGTAGTGGTAGGAGGTTGCAGGTTTTCCACAGAGGACTTCTGTTTAAAGGGAAATGCAATGGAGACCACTAACCCTTTCTTGTAAAGGTTTTAATAGAAAATAACTCAACTTCTCAGCAATTTCTGAACTTTTTTTTTAAGATTCAACTTGTACATTGTTTTTCACTAATCAGGTAGGCTTTCACATAGGTTAAAAGCTACAACAAGCACATTGTACCAAATAATGTTAGCCAATTAAATTGAGAACTTGACACTAAGTTAAGCACAAGCTTAGTACTAAGAAGTTGTGTTTAAAACTATTTCCAAAGCCATCCCCATAGCCAGCAGGAAGGCTCTCATTACATCAGCTCCACAAGCACAATAAATCAACAGACATCAGTTTCTTACAATTTTACAGTAAAACTTCCTTTAATGGAATGAAACACCTGAAAAACATTAGGAAGTTGAAGATTTCTTTCTTTATTGTTTCTTCTGCACCTCAAAAATGTAGAGAAATTAGCATGGTGTTAAATAAATATTTAGAAAAGTTTCCTTTGCTCACATTTATCACAAAAATGTAAGCAAAGTTCAGAAACAATATAAAATATTTACAATTCCACAATACTACCAAGAGCTTAAAAAATTGTTAAGTATTTAACCTATTAATTTTTTTCACTAGTAAGTAAGTAAGCTAAAATTAAATAAACTTTCTGCATGTTAACATAACAATGAATAGTGAGTTATAATCTTCAAAATTCATCACCCCCAGACGTAATGGAAATTGTCAAAAGAGCATCTCAGAAAACCCAGTCCCAGTTTTCTCACTACAGTTGTAAGGAAGATGGATTTTTGATCCCCACGCCTCCCACCCAAGAGGAATGAAATTACTCATTCAAGAGACAATTTATAATTTGCTAATAAAAAGCAGTTCTCCTTTCACTTAAAAAACCAATAGTTTGTATAAGCACTCATAAATCTTTTCACTGCTGTAGTCATCTCTATTTTGAAATACTGTGAATTTCAATTGTCTTTCCACGTGCTTTCCTTCCTACCCCTTTAGAGAAAAAGTTATACTGGACTGCAGCCTTGTTCTTGGCTTACAGTTACAATTAAGGAGACACTGTAAACCACTGTGCAGCAAAAAACCTGTTGTGCTTTTAGTTCTAAAAACTACCATTCCCTCAACTACTTTTCCTCCAGAAATTCTGCTATAACCTTTAAAAAAATTTTATCTCCTGCCCTGTCAAGCAGTAAAACCCCCGAAGAAGACCATGTACCCCAAAGACAATAAAGGCATCAAAACTAGACAGCAAAATACATAATCCAATCTAAACCTTTTAAACAAACCCCTTCATAATCTAATCTAAGTTCTACACCATGACACAGATGCCTGACCACAACCACAGGATGCTCTGTCATTCCACATTCCTTCACATTCCTAACCTTGTCAGCTCCCTTACCTGACTGCTGCCACAAACTCCAGAGCACGCCCGTGAGCCATCACCTTATCTCACAATCACCTGCTCTTTCACTTGGCCATGCTGAACCAAACAGAACCAACGCAGTAGCTCAACCCACAAAGCAGGAATTTGGTTAATATCCCAGCAGCAGCCAGGGAAACCTTGCTAAAATCAATTAATCACTGCAACCACCTGCAATATTGAATGGTTAAGCAGGAAAATGCCCAGATTACCTATGTACACAATCATTCAAGATTTTTACCTACAGATATGAAGATGAGCACTAAATGCATAGTTTTATGGAGGGCAAAGCACTTGAAATTACTAACAGAAGCATTCTTTAAGCCATGAGGAAAAAGTATAATTGGTACAAAAGCAACATTTGTAGTTAATGCAAAGGGGAACAGAACTAGAATACTGGAACAATGTCGTTTTGTGATTCAGGAGACAGATTATGATAGTCAAGGTCTTTCATTTATAAATGGAGATAACATTTAGCTATTAGAAGTGTCACAAAATGTAGAGATAAACGGTATTCACCTTGATAGAAGTACCTTCACAGTAATATTAAGAGTCATCAAAAAGCTACTAATATAGAAATTGTTAGAATATGATGGTCAACTACTCATAAAAATATCCAGAATTCAAAATACGAAATGAGACAGGATTTTGCAGATGAACATCATCAAAATGTCAACATTTACAACATATTTTTAGAATTTTTACAGTTATGTTTTCGTTTCTCAAACCATCATGAAGATGTTTTACAGTAGCTTCCGATGACAGCATTTACAGTTAATACTGAAAGGCTCCAACAAATTTTGCATTGACCAAAGAAAGTTATTTGCAGCGGTAAGGATAAGCTGAGGAGGTAACTGGATGAGAGCAAAAAGTAAAATCTGACTTACTGGTAAAAATCACTGTGTGGGCACATAACCATATCCTGATAATGCCAAGCACGCATCATGAAGATTGCTTATCTGCCCAGTTTCAGATGATGTGCACTGAGATGAAGTTTCCTCTGATGGCTGTTCCTGTGCACTTTCCAGGCACTTTATAAAGTGATGTATAAGCACTTTCACAGATGAAGCACTGCTAGGTTTTTTTTTATCCACATGTGTGATTTTCAATGATTTTCCATTAAGATCTACTCAGTCATGTGACAAAAAACACATTTAAAGCCATGATCGACATTATGACCCTTTAAATGGATTTTCTCAGCATCTTTCAGCTCCAGTGCTACATTCCACACATTCAGAAATGCTGCTTTCTCTCAGAACCCAGCTTTAAGGCACAAGCATCTTCCACAGGGTGAGCTGAGCCTTCAGATCCAGCTTTCAACTGATTTTCCAATGATGTTCACACCTTGATTGAGCCTCAGGGGCTTTTAATTTCCCCAGCAAATGTCTGGGTTCTAATACTAGAAATGTGACAGACACTAAAGAGGCATAGACTGGGCTTATCTGTCCTTTCTCTTGGAATATGGAAGTCAGCACTGCAGGGTTCCTAAAGTTGAAAATAAGCTGCTACTTCTCCAAACAAGGTGCTCATTTCACAGGAGTGAGATGCATGAGGATCATGCTTGGGCTGATGTCACAACAGCCAGGACTCCTATCTTAAGGCAACAAGACAGTAATTTTTTGCAAGATTTTCTTTGTTTTCGTTCTTTTCATCTAAAGTGCTATATAACTCATTTTTACCTTGGTCCATTTCAGGGCAACCTGAAATTCGACAGGCTGTATCAGTTTCATGCATTTCAGCCAGGTGTGTCCTGATCTTACTTGTAATCCTGCTTGTGAAATGGCAGAGTTTGCACCTGTATGTCTCCACTAGAAATATTTGCACCAGACCAGGCAATCTGGGCTGCAAAATCCTCAAGCAAAGCAGCATACAGCTGGGATGTTGTGATGTCCTCATGGTGACGTGCAGGTTCATTGATAGAACACATTGGTATTTGTAGTTAAATTTGTTAATTTTCTGTAGTTGCTGCTGGTTAGAACACGGTGCTGATAACACCAAGGTGGTGGGTGCAATCCCTATATGGGCCATTTACTTAAGAGCTGGACTCGAGAATCCTTGTGGATCCCTTTCAACTCAGAATATTCTGTGAATCTGTGAAAAGACAATAAACAAAAGAGCAAAAATCTACTTCATGATTTCAAGTGTCTTATCCAAATTCTGGGGAGCAATGACGTCCAGATTTAGATTCCAGCCCTAGGGATATCTGCAGATTTTACGACTACCTGAAAGAAGTGAGGGTCCTGCGTGACAAAAATTATGCCATAAACGACTGCTCAAATCACCCGCTGAAATTAAAAATGGAATACAGGTTAGAAACGTTACGGCATTTCTTTGTTAAGTTTATAACAGCTCCGGTTAGGTGTCAGGCAGCAGTCACCTTAAATCTAATACTCGTTTTAGCAGGCGAGAACGCCGGTGAGAAACCTGCACCCTCCAGCCCAGGAGCCACGGCAGCGCACCCAGACACAGCCCCGAAACCCAACCCTTTCCCTGGGCCCGACCGAGCCTGGAAAGGCAAATTAAGCGGAGCAACGTCTTCCAACGGGATCACAGAATTACACAACGGCTTGGGTTGGAAGAGACCTTAAAAATCACCCAGTTCCAACCCCTCGCGCAGAGATACCCTTCCACTGGACCAGGCAGCTCAGAGCACCAGCCAAACCAGACTTGAGCGCTGCCAAGGATGGGGCATCCGCAGCGTCTGTGGGAAACGTGTTCCGGTGTCTCAGGGCCCTCACGGCGAAGAGCTCTCTCCCAACACCTCACGCAATCCCGCTGACTCCCGGCCGGACCCATCCCCGTTCCCGCCGCCGCCTCGCCCCCGGGGGGGGGGAGGGGGGCGGAGCTCCCGGCCCCGCGCGCGGGGTTCACTTCCGGCCCCGCGTCTCCCCCCGCCCCCTCCCAGCGGCGGCGGCGGCAGCGAAGGAGTTCGGAAGTTCAAAATGGCCGCTGCGGCCGAGCCCGAGCAGCGACCGCCCGAGTAAGGACCGGCGGGAGGGGGGGAGGCTCCTCGCCCTCGGGCTGTGGGGAGGAGGAGAAGGGAGGTGGCGGGAGAAGCGCGGGCGAGGGGATTGGGGAGAGGGGACACACACACGGGACGGGGACGACGAGAAGCAG
>JANRGV010000001.1:67222772-67242143 GCA_024734035.1 Alethe castanea | reverse complement strand
GATTGGGGAGAGGGGACACACACACACGGGACGGGGACGACGAGAAGCGGCCCGGGTGGAAGTGGCGAGGGAGGAGGAGGAAGAAGGGAGTATGGAGAGGAGGATGAGGGAAAGCGGCCGCTCCGGCGGAGAGGGGTTGCTGTAGGCGCTGCTAGCCCCGCGGCGAGGCGGCCCGGCGGGGCCTGGGGCGCTGGATCCGCCTGTAGATGCGGAAGGGCCGCGCGGGGGGAGGGGAGAAGGGAAGAGAAGGGAAGCGGCGGCGGGCGCGTGTCCCCGGGAGTCCCGCGTGCGCCTTCCCGCCCTGCTGGTGCTCCGGCCGCGGGAACCGGGATTGCCGCCGGCGAACCGGGGTTGCCGCTGGCGCGGGGGACGTAGGACAGAGGGAGGCGGGGGAGGGAAGCGCATCCCTCGCGTGGCCCTGAGGCCGCTGCCCGCCCGGGCGCGCAGGGCTCGGGCATCCCTGCGGCCGATCCGGGCCGGCGCTCCGCGGGCTCCCCCCGCCCCTCGAGCGTACACACAGCCCCACAGACCCTGCCCGAGCGGGGCCGGGGGGCTCCGGGCCAGCGGGTGCCGTGGGGCTGCCCTGGGGCCGCGAGCCGCTGCCCGCCTTGCGGCGGACCCGCCTTCCCCCGGGCCCCGGCCGCTCTCGCGGTAGAGAAAGTGCCCGTGCTGGTGGAAGCAGAAAGTGATTTGTTGCCGCCAGCCCCTCCTTCCAGCCCTCGAAATGACTGGCAAGTCCCGGCTCCCGTTGGGAAGCGAAGATCGCGCTGCCGCCTCCCCGCCGGAGCGGGGCTCCCGGGCGGGCGTTTTCCAGGCAGCCCGATTAGTGCCGTGGAGTTCGCGTTAGTCCACACTTGGGAGGTCGTGAGCACAATCTTCTGGAAATTCCGCTGGGAGTTAACGATCCAATGCTGGGAGTTAATGATCTAATGTAATAGAGAGGACCTATCGCTCCTCTTTACTACATTAATATTTTCGCCATATAAACTGTTTTCTATGTTTGATTTTTTTTTTTTCTCCTGAAAGAGTTTTGATTTGAGGCTTGATTTTATTGTTTATCCTGAGAGTATAAAAGAGGTGAGGAAAAGCAGTGGGAGTCCATGTGAGCTATGTAAAACATATGCACATGAAGAATACCTTTTAGTATTGTAGAGAGAAAGTTAAGTAAAAAGGTAGAAGCTGGTGATAGGAACCCTGTATGAAGGAAAAGATAGGTGAAATCACTGCACATTCTTATGAGCTTCCTGTGATTCTTCTCCTTGAATTCAAAAATAGGAAAAAGTAGGGCTATAACAAGTTCATGTCACAGTTCCTCTCTATTTAAAACCATTAGAACGTAAACATGTAGACATGCCTCATTACCTTCTAAAACATTCTTAAAAGGTTTTTTCATCCATCTCATGATACCTGTGAAGCATGTAACTGAAGTAAAAGTTTATCCACAGTTTAATGAAATAACTTGAAATAAATTTATCCATGTACATGAAGAAAACTTGAACTATTATTTTGCATATTAATGAACCTAATTTTATTGTTGAGTTACAAAGACAGCTGGCAGTTGTATTGGCAGCCTGTAGTGGCCTGAGATAATGCTGGGGTGATGTGTCTCATCTGGTACCTTTACTACCAGCTGGCTGTTCTAGAATTTAAGATGAGGTTATTACATAACTCCAAAATACATACAATAACAAAATAACTTCCTTAAAGATTTTGGCATCACTTTCTGCTATTAAGAGCAGGAAGACTTACCTGGAAGAACTTGAACAGATGTGATTTGTATTGTCTTTAATATTTTTATAATGTCTTGAAGTACCTTTAATGTGTTAACTGGAGACTTACACAGGATCTTGGATCTAACTAAAAGAAATTTTGAAAGGCACTTATTTCCCTTAAAATTCTCCTGGTCACATTTCCCCACTTATTTCAGATAGACTTGCTCAGGATGGCAAATCCAAGTTGAAGAAGTTTTGCATTTAATACTTTTTCTTCTTAAAAATTGTTTTAATACCAAGTGCAAGATAAAGTCTTTTTAAGACAGTTTTTCCTCTTTTGTTCTGATATTCTCTTATCATAATGATGTGGGGCATCAGGAGGTAGCAGTTAAGAAAAACACCTTTTTGTATGCCTTGAGTAAGCAGAAGTAGCAGTGAAAACGTAAAAGACAAGGAGCATTCTGAGTTAATTCGCTGAATATTCTATATTTTTAACTCAAATAGTTTGTTCCTTTTGGAACATTTCATAGCACTAAAGTTTGAATGATTTTAGCAAATAATTTTAGTGCGCTTTGCAGAAAAGTCACCTTTATTTACTAGTACAAGAATTTGCCTTAGCTCGAGCAGGTGAGAGTAAATGTGCCCTGTTTGAAGGCCCTTAATTAGGATGACAATTAAACTTGTAGTGAGGTGCTGTCCTTTAGGTCTGGCTTAGAGCATCTGATACGTTTATTGGGTCAGATTATTGGTCATACTCTTCAGAAACAAGTGTTGTATGAAGCCAGTAGAGTTCAGAAGATAATTTCTGCATTTCTGTGTACGTTCACCCCCTGCTCCTTACTGTCATGTTTGGGAGATTTCTTTTCACCTAACGAGGCTTAGTATACAGCAAAGAGCTATGTTTATTAAAATAGCAACTAGTGGATTTCAAAACTTTAGTTTAGATGGGGTGAGTTTGTGGAAAGGTGAGCTCTGGCACCTGTAATATTATTTCAAAAAGCAAATGCCAGTATTACCACAGACAGTAACTTAATTGATGTTCTGAAGGGGATTGGGAGGTATTTGCTAAACACTGTAAAAACCCCTATTGCTAAGCCAGTTTCAGTGGCTATAGAAGATAATACAAGGGAATGTGTAACATCAGAACTGAATTTTATATTTTTTGAAGTTACTCTTTGGAGAAATTGTAGTTAATTGAAATATAGTCTTTTTTTAGAAGAAATGCTGTATATTATTATTTTAATAACCTGCTGTAGACTTATTTTCAGCTGTTTTGGTCAATGGCATGGTGTCATTTTTTTGAAACTGCTAATCTGTTGCATACTATCAGAAAGCTGCTCTGAAACTAGACTTCCTTAAGTTATCCTGTTCCTCAGTAGTGTTCCCTGTATTGCATAAATAATATAAATGTGTAAGAACATTTCTTGATTTTCTAACAGGTGTGTGCATTTAGAGAAAAAAAATTGCAGCTGAGGGAGTTAGTCAGCTTTGCATGAGATTTTGCAAAGTTTCCTAAGGTGATCAGCATCATACCTTGAGATAAATTTTGATCTTTGGAGCACAGCTGTTTTCTGCCACTTAAAACTACTTGTAAAAGGCATAGGTCGGGTTAGGCATTGGAGTGGAGCAGAACGTGACAGATGTTTATGGACTGGCAAATAAATATTCAGCGCTGTTGTATGCTATTAACAGATAGGTCAGAATTGAATGTCAGAGTGTAAGCATTGATTCCATCCACGCATTTGGTTTTGTCAGTGCATTTGCTCTCTCTTCCTTCTGTACTATTTCTTTCTGCAGCCATAGCTGTCTGTTTCTGAGGAAGTGTATCTGCTGTTATAACTTACTTAAATTAGTGGTACATTTTTAATTCTCCCAAAGGTAGGTGAATAAATGCCAGTTAGTTTCTATTATAAAAGGCTGTCTACTTAATGATAGATAAAGGATTACAGTGAGTTTATAGTACTGATCTCTATTTCTTGCAGGGTTGAGGATGCTGAGGCATCTGAGAAAAGTGTGAATGAAGAAAATGGGGAAGTGTCAGAGGCAGACCAACCTCAGAACAAGCACAGCCGACACAAAAAAAAGAAACACAAACACCGAAGTAAACACAAGAAACATAAACATTCTTCAGAAGATGATAAGGACAAAAAACATAAACACAGACACAAACATAAGAAACATAAATGGAAAGAGGTGGCAGATGCCTCTGACAAAGAAGATGGACCAGCTAAAAGAACTAAAATTGATTTTTTGGCTCCTCTGGAAGACTTAGAGAAACAAAGAGCATTGCTGAAAGCTGAACTTGAAAATGAATTAATGGAAGGAAAAGTTCAGTCTGGGATGGGATTAATATTACAAGGTTATGAGTCAGGATCTGAAGAAGAGGGGGAGATTAATGAAAAAGCACGAAATGGAGCACGACCTACAACAAAGTCAAATACTAAGGGGAAATTAGAACCTGTGGACAATAAAACTAGTTCCAAGAAAGCAAGTAAGAGTGAATCAAAAGAAAGGACTAGGCACAGATCTGACAAAAAGAAAGCGAAGGCAGGAGTTGATGGAGTCAAAGAGAAGACTACTAGAAGCAAGTCAAAAGAAAGGAGGAAATCCAAAAGTCCTTATAAGAGAAGTAAGTCTCAAGATCAGACAAGGAAATCTAGGTCTCCAATACTTAAGAGGAGATCTCAGGAGAAAAACAGAAAGTCTAAGTCTCCTCCAGAGGACAGAAATAAAGCTGATGATAAAAGTAAATCAAGAGACCGCAGAAAGTCTCCGGTTGTAAATGAAAGCAAAAGCAGAGATCGTGGTAGAAAATCTAAATCTCCAGCAGAACTAAGAAGCAAATCCAAAGATAGAAGATCACGATCCAAAGATAGAAAACCTAGGAGATCAGAGACTGACAAAGAAAAAAAGCCAATTAAATCTCCTTCTAAAGATGCCTCTTCAGGGAAAGAAAACAGGTCCCCTAGACGACCTGGCCGCAGCCCAAAAGGGAGAAGCTTATCTCCCAAACAGCGTGAAAAGTCAAGGAGAAGCAGATCCCCTCTCTTTAACGATCGTAGATCTAAACAGAGTAGATCCCCCTCCCGAACCCGGTCTCCGGTTAGACGAGTGAGGAGTAGATCTGCAGAGAGAAAAAGAAGAGAATCAGAAAGGAGGCGTCTTTCTTCTCCCAGGTAACTTAAAGGTGTCATGAGCCATCATAAAAATGCTTTGTGGGATGAACTATCTCTAGTTTGGTGTTTATCTCCTTGTTTTATTTGGAAAATAGGTATTAAAAAAGGTAATCAGATTGTACATGATATCATGAGCTTACTTTGTATGTGTTCAGTTTTTTAAAAAAACTATTCCTCCCAGCTGTCAGATATGCAAATTCATCTTGTGATTGGTAGTTATTTGCTGCTCACACCCTTGCTGGGAACAAGTTTTGTAACTGTGTTCTCCTTTTTATCGCTGGTTGGATTCAGAATTTGGCTTCTATTTTGTTTCTTTGTCAGTAGTTCTGTTGCTTTCTGAAACTTCTGTGGAGTGAGAATCTTCTCTGGTGTTACTTACTAGTGTTGGCTGAAAGTGGGTAATTAGCCCCTCTTTCCCCCCAAAAAAAGCCCTAATGATAGAGTTAGTAGGTTTGAATGCAAGCAAATTTTTATATCAAGGTGTCCTTCTCAGTGGTTTGTTGTTTTGTTTTTTTTAATATTGTGGATTTCATTTTATCTATTGCTCGAGGGATGGCAATGTTGCTTTGTTATTGGACTGCCGTATGTAATTACCATATTTTGCATACACTTAAAGGAGAAGAATGGATTGGTGTAGTCTTGGCAGTTTTTTAAAAAGACAGGTTTAGCCTATGAAAGTTGTTATCTTGAAATTTGAAAGCTAATAATACCTGGGTGGCAAGTTTCTGAGGAGGACAATATAATTGTATGCATTTTTGGAAGTTAATTCATTAGCTGTAAGAAGTTTAAGAGTCTCAAGAGTTCAGCATTGCATAATAAATGATTTAAAACTTTGTATCAGGGGGTTTAGCTTCACCCAGTCTGAGAACTAACAGCAAAGAAGTATGAATTTAAAACTAATTGGAATCACAAAGCTTAGTGAATAGGCACCTAAAAATGTGAAAGTTTCAGCCTGAATCGCTGAAGGTTACTCTGGTTTCAGGTATAGGGTATCTTTGGGTGCTTTGAGAATGGCTCCAGTGATGCTAACTCGATCAAGCAAGTATTGTAAATGCTACCAGTTTATCTGGCTGCTTTCTGGTGAATCAGGAATGTGTCGGCTCAACCACTGAGTTTTTCTGGCATAGTAGTTGACTTTTCCTCTGCAACATTTTGCATCTTTCAGTTTTCATTTTTCTTGACAGCTTGCATTGCAGCCAGCTTGAATTGGTTGTCTAGACACTTATTTCAAGTGATGCATGTGTCTAGAATTTTGCTGTCAAATTCATACTTCTGTAGCTGCGTGGTGAGGAGCATGTGAGTGGGGGACTACTAAAATACTTTATGCTGGAGGTGTTTGCAGATCAGCAGGAGTAATCTTTCCTTGTAAGACATCTGAATTAATCCCACCTGTGTTCAAGTTTTAACTACTTGTAATTACTCAAACTACCAGAGAATTTCAGGAGCTTTAGTGAACAGTTTTAACCAAAAAAATCCCAGTAATTTAATTTTTCAAGTTTGTTTCCAGTGTTCTAATCTTGTAAGACACTTCTCAGGTCTTTGACTGGAGTTACTCATTATGTGATGTTACTATGAATTCTTAATAATCTTCTACTTCCCTGTGATCTCAGAACAAATTCATTTTTTGTAACAGATACTTTGATTTGGTTTTGGCAGTACAACCGCTCTGTTAGTCAGGAAGCCTGGAACTCTTCATCCTGTGCCTTTTTATGTAATATCGTTCACAAGAACATAATATAAATTAATTAGGCTGAAGGTATTGGCCTACTCCAGGATTGGAGTACAGTAATTCTTTGTAGAAACTGCCAGTACTCTGCACATGCATACATTTTCCTTTTGCCTGTTCTATATGTCTGATAATCAGATAGTATGGCTGTACTTAAGGTGATTGAAACTAATGTAGAAGTCTCAAAACAAACAAAAGAAATCACAGAATGAGTGGAATTGGTATTTCAGACCCAAGATGTTTTGCTCATTGATGAGATATAACACCTGTAAGGAGTTGTTCCAACTTGATTTTTTTGAAAAAAATCAATAACGAGCAGGAAAAAAACAGAGTAGCAACATTTCCTTTGAAATAGTTTTAAACTATTTTCCAATTTCTAATGCAGCCTCATTAGAATAGTTGCTGAATTTCTAATTTATATTCTTTCCAGTTTTTCACTGAACTCTTGCTGTCATGCAGTTTTTAATGTAGTAATCCCATCAAGGATTTTTTTTCCTTGAATAATTGTGAATCTATATAGGCAAGAATAAACAAATTTTGAGTAGTTTATATAGTATCACACTTGATTTTTTTTTTTTTTTAATTTGAGGAGGGATAGTTTAGATTTCAGTTAAGAGTTCTAGTTTTCATATGCTGTTTTAGAACATGTGAAATGTTGATGCCAGGCAGTTGTAGTGCCTCAAATTGAAACAGACATTGTCACTGCTGTGAAATAGCATGATCCAAAGCGTAAATTTCAATAGCATGGTGGAAAGTTGGTGAAATAATTCTCAAGATAAGATTTTGGGGTTTATGTATTGTTTCAGTACTGTTTCTGGTGAACATGAAAACAAGCTGCTCTTTTTGCAAGGCCTAAGCACAAGCTTTGTGTTAAAACCTCTCTTAGCTTCATGGTAGTAATTAACAAGCTGTTTCCAGACTTGTCCTGAGCTAGATCTTCGTATGGGCACACACTTCCCAGGGTGGAGAGAGGCAGGCAGGAAGGGCAGCCAGCTCTGCAGCCTGCTTATCCATTCTTCCCTCAGAAGCCCATCTGGTGGTCCCTCACCTGCAGTAAGATTTTTCAAGTGAGTTTTTAGAGGGAATGGACTTTTTTGTTTTCAGCTTGCTCCTGATTTTTACTACCACTCTCTTCCTCTGTTTTAAGAACACGTACCAGGGATGACATTTTGTCCAGGCGTGAAAGATCAAAGGATGTCAGCCCACCCAGCAGATGGTCCCCATCCAGAAGAAGGTCTCGGTCCCCCATTAGGAGGAGATCTCGAACACCCCTTCGACGTAGCCGATCTCCCAGAAGGCGGAGTAGATCTCCTCGGAGGAGGTAAAGATGCCCTGTGAATTTAAGTGTCTTTTGTAAGATATTACAGGAGGAATAAGGATTGCTATCTTGTGTGTAAAGAGACCATGCTGGTTTTTTTTTTTGTCCATGTTAATATGTGCTAGCACAGTTGAATTCATTTTGTCCTCCATGAATTAAATTGTTCTATTACTTGGAATCACTGCGTGTCTTTATTTTTTCTGAAACAATTTTCCTTTTTTTCTTAAAAAAACCAAAACAACCCCCTGCAAAATCCAAATCTCTTGTTCTTTTCAAACAGGGATAGAGGCCGGAGAAGTAGATCTCGCCTTCGAAGGAGGTCCAGGTCACGTGGTGGCCACAGACGTAGGAGCAGAAGCAAAGTTAAGGAAGACAAATTTAAAGGTAGCCTTTCTGAGGGCATGAAAGCTGAACAGGAGTCTTCATCAGATGAAAAGTAAGACTATACACTGATTATTTATAACCTGCAGTTCCACTGATACCCAGAATGAACTAACATTTATCTTCGTGGTGTAGTTTTGAGTTGTCACCTAAAACCATAATAATTTCTTTATTCTTGTGATCTTGTTAAATTAGCATTGTGAGAATGTGAAAAACTTCAGAATATGCAAAAAAATACCAAGTCCTTTTGGCTAGTGGGCAGACCTGAGGGGAGGGTATGTCACTAGGTTTTTAAATTCAACTTGATCAGTATCTTGTGAAAACTTTTGGTCTGATTACTAAAGCTTACTCCTTGAGGAGAAGCTTTAATGGCTGAAAGGATCAACTGCTGTCTGCAAATTGTGTTTTTATTTCCTAAACATCTGCCTATTCAGTTGTGCAAGAGTATGCATTGTTAATAAAATTATTAAGGAAAAATGATGCTGCAGTGAAAAGGAGCAAGGATTTTTTTGTTTGTTTGTTGTCCTTTAGAAGAGGGCCATTAATTGTTTGCAATTAAAAATGGAATGCAGAAAGTCCCAATGAGATACCAAGAGATAAATTTTCTTTATAAGGACATGTAAATATATGCAGTGGGATTTAATACACCATTGCTTTCTGAGTCACTTGAACAGCTATTGTTTAATGTATTCTGTGCTTTATATGCCAAGCAACTGCTTGGTAAAACTCAGTAGATAATTGTATGTTTATGAAGTTATATAAAAAGCATATTTTTGTAGTCTTGAAGACTTTGATTTGGAAGAAGAGGATGAAGAAGCAGAGATAAGACAAAGGAGATTACAGCGGCAAGCAATTGTTCAGGTACATGGTTACAGGAACTAATTCTGTGTTTTTAGTGTAAAATGTCAGGGTAAAGGAAGGCTCTTTGCCTGTTGCTCCATTACAATAGTAATTCCTATTGCTGTATATTTTCAGTTAGTTCATTGTAAATGTTTTACTCTCTCTTAAACTCTACACTTGTTTTGTCACAGCATTGCTTTTAAAACTGAAGTGACTCTCCTGTGAGTCATTTTTTGCTACAGTTAAACACTCTCTGACAGTCTTAAGACATGTTAAAAATGTTGTCTGTAGCTGTATCATTGATATAATGTCAGTGTAACAGTAAGTTATATATCGATTAACCTAACTGGCCAGTTTGTTTGAATTAGAAGTTGTCCTTGTGGATTTCCAAAATTTTTTAAAGCCATAGTCAAGAGTTCCTCCTTAAAAGCACATGTGAGTTCCTTGAACTTCTTACTGTCAGGTACAAAATCACTGGCTTTAACGTACTGCTTATTTTAAATAGCACTAAAAATACTGTTCATGGTTTGAGTTTTATGCAAAGCCCACTGTAAAATCCCTCAGGACTATGACTGAGCCAAACCGTATAAATTCTTTTTAAAGGCTGGTTATGTTGGTGCAGGCTGGAAGCAAATTGCAGAATTCAGCAGAGCTGAATTCCCTAAATGGACAAACCTCTGCTTGTATTATTGAATAGTTCAACCTTGACAACTGAGTGGTAGCAGCATTTCTTCATCTTGATTTTTACCTTTTGGGATAGGAAGTGAGATCTGTGCAGTTTCATAGTACTTAAGAGTAGCAAAAATTGTAAAGGTGATGTTTAAGGTTTTTTTTATGCTTCTGAAATTTTTCTACATGAATGAATAAATATGATTTCCAGTTCACATAAAAAGCTGAATAAAAAAGCTGCTTTTCTGTACCACAACACTAATAAAACTTGGAAATACTCTAAAACATAGGATATAAAATAATTATTTTTTCCTGAAAGACTGTGTTTTCAGTGTTTGTGTACCAGGACAGTTTAGTAATAAATTTGTTACTGCTGGCATTTTGTTGTGCATAGTCTAATAGTTAATATTCAGTAATAATCTATTTTTACAGAAATGTAAAGACCTAAAGAACACACATGAATGTTTCAATCTTATGGTCTGGGCTGTGGTACATTTTGATAAATATAATTTTCAGTTGTATCCCATTCTGAAAATAATCTGTTGTCTTTATAGACATAGATGATTATCAAAGCAAATATTAATGTTTCCGCTGAAAGCCCAAACCATTGAAAGGGTGGATGTGAAAATGTTTGAATTGTGATGAGGTGTAACAGTGAGATTAAAAATTAAATTTCTTTTTAGAAATACAAAGGCCAGACAGAAGACAGTAACATATCTGTACCATCTGAACCAAGCAGCCCTCAAAGCAGTACGCGTAGTCGCTCAAATTCTCCTGAGGACATCCTAGAAAGAGTTGCTGCTGATGTTAAGGAGTATGAACGGGAAAATGTGGACACATTTGAGGCATCAGTGAAAGCCAAGCACAACCTCATGACAGTTGAACAGAACAATGGTAAGATTCTGAAATCTCTCTAATGCAGTTTATGAGAGCTCAAACACTTGGCTTAGTTTACTTACGTACTTCCAGACTAGGAAGTACATTGACTTCTTGAATGGAATTCGCTAATGTTTTTGCAAATATTATGGTACTTAAAACAGTGAATTAAAATAAAGCTTCCTCGTTAGGAAGGATAGTATGAGTGGAACATGTTTCTAATAACTCAATACAATTTGTGCTTTACATTTGGAAGAGCAAATAATGATGTCTGGCTATATGGTTAAGAATTACCCTTCCAAATTTTTCTTTTCACTTAGGCAAGTTGTTTTCTTAGAAGCTTAGTATAGTCCTAGACTTTATTTGTGAGGGTTGGAAATTATGCTCCTTTTATACCTTTTTTTGGTCAAAGCCACTATGACAGAAGAATATAGGTGAGTCTGTAGTAATTAAGAATGATTAAAGCTTTTGAGGGTCATTGCCAGTAAGTCCATTTTAGCAGCATAGCTAATTGCTGAAATGAGTAATTTCTTTCCCCCTTCATGTACTCTATTGCACATCAGTATTGAAATGAAATAAATTTTAATGTAAAACCTGCCTTGTGCCAGCTGCAGCAAAAGGAACAAGGAACATCTCCCAGCGCACTCTGTAGTATTGAAAGTCTGCTGCTTTTTTTGTCTTTTGAAAGTGGATTACTGTACATCTTTCACGTAGTCAGAGGTGTGTGCAGTCGTACTTGCGCTAGTTTAAGCTGCTTTGGTTTCTCTCTGCAGTTTAATTGCAATAGCAATGTTTAACAAGGGCTGTGGAGCCTGCCCAGCCCCTCCGAGGGAGAGTTGCAGTTAGCTTGTGTTTCGTGTCCTGCACCACATGTACCTTTGGGGGCTAAATGCTCTGTCTCTAGTGGATGCTTCTCTTCAAAGTAATAAAGCTGCGTCTCTTTGGGACTGCTGTACTGCTCTGTAGTTTATCCTGTTCCCTTGAGCCGTGTGTTTTCAGATTGTTCTCCTGCAACATCGGTGGAGAGAACCATTTTAGTGCTTTCTTTGCATACCACAAGTTTAGGCTTGTGATGTCTAACAGACTGTGTGTTTTTCCTATTTTGCCAAAGCATGTACTGGTCTCCAATTTTGTCTATTAAAGCATATGAAAATTTAAGTCTTAATTATGTAGGCCTTTTCCACATAGACATGTGAAAAAGGTTTCTAAAGTTATGTTCACATCTGGGTGGTAGGATTCTGGGTTGGAGGTGGCTGTAACAACAGCTGAAACCAGTGGGTTATCTTCCTCTGCAAGAGTGAATTTTTATTTCTATCCTGACCTCTTACAGGGCCAGAGTAGTAAGAAACTAGTTAATAACTCATTGTAGCCCAATACAGATAACTGGAACTAAAAGGAAAATTTGTAGAGGTTTCTAGAAGGGTCTGTAGCTCAAACCAGTGGTATAAATGGCCTCCCCATAAGTGTCAGGTCTATACCTTGAAACAGTGGTATCGGCATGCTGGATGATTTTTTATGCTGTCAGATTTCAGTCTGATTATTTGGTATGGAAGGGGTTTGTGCATCATGAGACCTGAAGCCTCTGAGCTGAGTTAACCATTTATTTTTCTCCATTGTGTAGTGAAGGGAGGGTCCCCAGTTTACCATGTTCATGGCTGCCATAATATGTGCATGGATGGAATAGTTTGAAGTTTGCTTGCTTTTACTAATGTGTACTTAATTTATATTTCTTTGCTTTTATCTTATCAACCAAGTAAAATGTCTTTGGGATTTAAAGATGATTAAAAGGTGAGAAAGGGATAATCTTGCCCATAACAAAAATGTTTCTCTCTAACGCAATAGTAAACATTGTGTTTGACAAAAAGCTGCACACTGGGTCCTTTTTGGCAGGGTTGGAGAAAACATATTCCAAAGAAATAATTTCTGGGCTTTACAACTTCGGGTTTTAGTAAAATATCTTGTGATTAGCAGAAGAGCCTGAACTTGTGTATTGAAAATATGACTGTATTTTTTTATATATACATGTAGTAATTTTATACTTCTTTTTATATGTATACATATATATATGTAGTCATTATTTGCAGGGAGCATGTAAGTATGTAATTTTTTCTTTCTGCTATGCTTATTTGAAAGCTATTGCACATAGTTTATCAAGGAGATAAAAATGTTTGCATTGTTTGATGAACTAGTCTGAGTTTTATATTCTAGAATGTGAAATATGTAAAGTGGTATTTGCTAGAAACATCAGTAGAGCTACCTGTTTGCCAATATACTGATCTTAGACTATGTTGTAAAGATACCAGGTGCAAATTACACAGACAGCAGTTATTGTTTGACATCGTTTTCATGTTGAGTAATCTGAATTTCATTTTAAGGTTCATCTCAGAAGAAGCTGCTAGCTCCCGACATGTTCACAGAATCAGATGATATGTTCGCTGCATACTTTGATGTAGGTAATTCTTGGAGATGAAATGTATGATTTTTTTCTGCTTGATTTTTATTAGAGTCACTGTCACTTTAGGGTCATGAGAACTTTGATTTGTAAAAGCACATGCTGCTAAGTGACTTGTATGTTCTTAAACTCTTGCTCAGCCAAAGCAGGCAAAGTGGATCTTAATTAGTATTTCAGTGAAATAAAACCTGCTGAAATTAGTGGCAATTATACCAGAGTAAACAACTGTGGAATTCACCTGCTGTTTGAATACAATGGCACATGGTAAAAAAATCTAAGTTCAGCTTTTTATTATTGTTACTGTATTGCAATGTTCTAAATACGAGCTTTTTTCAGAGATTCATGTATGCTTAATTACAAAACGTGTAAGATACTGTAATTAGCTAATGATGCTATGTTGAAGTAATCTGGTGGTTTCTTTGGAGATTTTTTGGGATGAAGAGATATATTTCCTGGTTTTATTTTAACACCATTTAATTAGCTCTTCTCTAAATATGCTACAGTGACCCTCAGATATTGGCAGTCCAGTGATTACTTTTGAGACTTTACTTGCTATTATCTTTAAATCCTTTGCATTGTTGCTGATGCACAACACTGAGAAATGAATAAAGACAAGGACTTCCTTCTTAACTTAAACCAAAATTAACTGGAGAATTTTTGTGGCAGATACAACATAGGCTGTTGTTTTATTCTAGTAACAGTGGTATCCCTCTGACCTGGAAGAAGATGAATACTTGAAGGGTAGTGTGTGTGAGGGTGCATTTTTAAAACTTCAGAAGTTACAAGTGGGGATTTATATGGCTTGTAAGTGAGCAGCTCCCCCTTCCAGAAACTGTTGTTCAGTTGAAGATAAACTTTGCTACTCATAGTTTTGAATTTGTGATTAAAATATTGCCCAGTCTTTTAAGAGATGTCAACAGCAGTTGCAGAAGTGTTATGGTAGTATTTTTAACAGTGTGAAACGAGTGGCATGTAATTCAAAGCTTAAACAGCTGTGTTTTCCTTGCACACTGCTGAACTTTTTTACTATAAACTTACTGTAAATAAAAAGTATTACTTAGATGGTCCAAAATGTGCATTCTAATGTGACTTATATAAATTCCTTGTGCGTATTAATTAAGACTGCCCATTTATGTTTAATAATAATACTGTTTGTTGATCTCACCATCATTCCTTGCATCAGTCTTTAGATACTGGTATGTAAATAACATTAAGTTATTTCTCTCTCCTGCAAGATATTTTTGTATTGTATTTGTATTTGTCCTGCAAGGTATGTTTGTATTGTGGAGAGAATAGTTTTTCAGTAGGAAAAAAGGGCTTTGGTAAGTAGATGCTAAAGAAAAATACAGAGCACACAAGCAAAGCTGTTTCTTCTCTGTTTATTTCAGAGTGCTCGTCTAAGGGCTGCTGGGTTTGGAAAAGACTTCAAAGAAAACCCCAATCTCAGGGATAACTGGACAGATGCAGAAGGCTATTACCGTAAGTTGTGTTTGTTTATCAGCAAGGACAGGTCGAGTGAGGGTGCCGAGTGGAGAAGATCCTTATGTATAAAAGTATTGAAATGTTGTTGTTCTAATGTAGATGTATCCCAGAGCCCTCTCTGAGTGTATAATGTAATGGGTGAAACAAGCATGCAGGTTTTAACCTCACTTTTGAAAGGACTTCAGACCTAAAGAATCACCCTTTGTTCCCCATACTTTCCACAAAGCTAGGTGATACAAAACATTTTACACCATGAAATTAAAGGATCTTACTATTTACCCTGATAATTTGTAATGATAGAGAATGGTTTATTTTTCTATAAAATTTCCATTACATTTATCCCTCGTAACTTGAACTTGCTTGGTTTTATCCCTCAGGTGTTAATATAGGTGAAGTTCTAGATAAACGTTACAATGTCTATGGTTACACTGGTCAGGGAGTCTTCAGCAATGTAGTGCGAGCCAGGGACATGGCCAGAGCAAACCAAGAAGTAGCCGTGAAAATCATCAGGAACAATGAACTTATGTAAGTAATGGGATTTTTTTGGTGGTAATAAAGCATGTGGAACAGTTGGAAGTTTTTCATGATGTGATTTGAATCTCCCTTTGTTTCAAGTGAAGTAACAGATCACAGCTGTGATTCCTGCCTTTTCTGCTAATTTGAGCCAGATAATGGGAAGCACTTGAGGACTATGTATCCACACTTCTTTACAGCTATCACAGGAAGAAGGGTACTTGCATTTTCATCAGGCACTTTCTCATTTGCAAAACTGCAGGGAACAGTGATAGCAAGAAACAAGGTTACAGCTGGTTATGAGCTCTACTTTCTTGAGATGGGAGTTCTGGACTGTAAAAATTTTGTGTTGGTGGACTAGATCTGTTTAGTAGGCTGTAGATTGGATCCCAGTCAATCATCTGCAACTTACAAAAAGGTCTTCATACATTTAATTATTTTTGTATATTTTCTGAACATTTGCTTGTATATAAGATACATAAAAAGAGATGGGACTCTCACTGTTGAAATAAAAAAAAAAATAAAGAAAAAGAAAAATGAGGTCTTAGAGAATGAGTGAACATTAACAAGTAGGGTCTCCTAGACTATGTCATTTGAGGACTTGACTTGTCTACAATACTTGTTTTCACCATCTGCTGCAGTATTTATACAGTCATTTCTTGTGTCCACTTCTTCTTAAGTGTCAATGACAAATGAAAATCTTTTCCAGGTATTTTTCCTTGGAAGTTTTAAAAGTTGTCTTATTGTGTGTATAACTGGATTTGTTTTAGTTACGTGAACAAGTGTCTAGAAAAGTTTTGAAGGCAAAAGGGAGGGTGATAAGCTGTTTTAGTTTGGTGTGTTGTACGAGTAATGAGCTTGGATGTGTAATTGAATCTATAGTCAGTTGAGTTTAAATCTTCTAATACTGTTGTATGTGGTGAAGCACTTTTTTAAACAAGTAAACTTCCTAAGTGAGTGCTGTTTGAAATTGTCACATTTGAGGACAAAATCCAGTTTTAGCCTGAGGAGGAACGGATAAGTAGGTTGCAAAGGTACAGTGAATATCCAGAAATGAAATGAACTTATCCAGTGTGTAGTCACTAACAGCAAATCATTGCTGTGATTTTGTGTTTTTAGCTGTGGTACATTAAGTAATGACAAGACACTTCTCTTTCCTGGATATTATAGCCACACAAGTGAACGTTTAGATTTTTTAAAAAATTAGAATTAAACTGATTTTGTTTTATAATCACATTTCTCTGTTTTCAGGCAAAAAACTGGCCTAAAAGAACTGGAATTTTTAAAGAAGCTCAATGATGCTGATCCTGATGACAAGTTTCATTGTCTACGGTTGTTCAGGCATTTCTACCACAAACAACATCTCTGTCTGGTCTTTGAGCCGCTCAGGTAAGATGACAAATGTTTGGGGTTCTCTGTAAAAGAGGAAGTACTACTGTGTGTTCTTTACCTTTCTGGATTTGGCTGTGTTGATACTTTGTTCTAGTGCCAAGATCCAAGAATGCAAGGAACTTTGAAACAAAAAAAAAAAATTACCTGCGGGCACAAATTCACAGACTACTGAACTATTTCTGATTTATTTTTATCACCGTTGTGAGTTTGCTGCCTGGAAATTATTTGAAATGAGATAATGTATTAAAGATGGTTCATCTTGCTAGTACTGCTCTTAATGATTTTTTGCCTGTCAGTATTTGTATTTGTTTGCATAATTCTTCATTTTAAGAAGTTGCATTAAGATGCATTCCGAGAGAGATTCAGGAAATGCTGTACATTCTGTAAAGAGTACACATATAGTAACAGCCTTAGGGAGAAAATTGTTACAGTGGTTCTTTGCATGCTCACTTTCTGTTCAAGTAGTTAAGCTCTTGTGATGGGTTGATTGTAGATACAGTTTTATGGTAGATCAGATATATTAATTGCTTTAGTCCCCATTCCTACTTAGAGACATCAGTTGTTCAAATCCTAAGTTTTCTCTATATGTCATATTTCAAGTTTTGGCATAATTGGGGTGAAGATAAGTTATATACTGAAAAAAATGCAAATTTTGTGAGATTACTATCATATTTCATTAATAAGCTGTAGAACAAATTATTGTCTTCTGCTGCACTATCTCTTGATAACACAGTTGTATGTTACGTCCAGTTACGCTTTTGTCCTGGAATGATGGTCTTTTTATCTGCTGCTTAAGTCACAAAAAACCCAAAATCTCAACTTTTATCTTTTGTGTGCTTTCTTTTTCATTTATTTCTGAAGAAAATGAGTACAAAGGGCTTACGGTTGTTAAGAAAATGCTGTTCATGTTCAAATAAATTCTCTCATATCAATATTGATTAAAAATATGCTCTGAACTAAGTAAGTCCAATGTAGTAAATAATTACACAGTATAAGACAGATTTGATTGACCAGCCTTTTTATATCAATTTTGTAACTCACAGAGTGGAATGTTGAATGCTACATTTCTCAAAAAATATTTAAAGGTAACTGGTTTGTTCAGGTTTGTCTTAGAATTTAGGAGGCCTCTTATCAGCTTTTCTGTAAGCTCTTTCCAATTCTTTCTTTTGCCCTTTCCCTTAACAGTATGAATTTACGAGAGGTGTTGAAGAAGTACGGGAAAGATGTTGGACTCCACATTAAAGCTGTGCGTTCCTACAGCCAGCAATTGTTCCTGGCTTTAAAGCTTCTTAAAAGATGCAATATCCTACATGCAGATATTAAACCAGATAATATTTTGGTAAGTAACAAATAATTAAAACTTGTTTTTTTGCATGGTCTGTAGCGTAAAATAGAGTATTTGAAATTCAAATAGTTCTGTTAATTTAGGTGAAGTCAAATTTACTGAAAATGTTAAGGGCTCACACTGTGATATAAAATTATATTGTGTTACAAATAGTAAGAAAGAAATACATCCACAGCATCTCAATAAAATCTTTTTCAAACAAACATGCATCCCTCTCTATCTTTATAGAAAGCAGACTTTCCAAAGTGAGACAGTGTCTTACAGGAGAAATATTTGAAATTTTTCCATCAGTAGTTGAGAGACGTTCTTGCTTTTTGCAAAATGGAATGTTTGAATCTGAATGGGTATTTTGTTTATGTGAGTGAGATGATGGGGAAAGGTCCTTAATTCCTCTTTTCCAGTAGGGCATGAGAGCTACATCAGAGGAATCCAGTGGTTTCCTTTGGCTTTCTTGGACATCATCACCATGACAAACTCAGATTTTTAATTTATCTGAAATGTTCTCTTACTACTATCTCAACAGTAAAATCTACTATGCAAGCATGAGATTTTAATAAGATGCTGTTTTAGAAGTGGTACTCTAGATACTGGAGTTGCAAGTCTAAATCTGTAAAATTTCAGTATCTGGAATGAAATCTGGGTTCACCAAGGATATTTTGTTATGGGATAAGTACATGAAACTGACTTTTTATTGCATTTTGCAGGATCTGAAGACATTAACTCTCATTTTCAGTTTGAGCAAGTTTTATAATTTTCTTAGAATATAGAGAGGAAGGAACTTCCAGTTTAAAGGCTGAATGTTTTTCCTGTCTCTGACTTAAATGTGTTGTCACTTTTACAGCTCTGTTATCAATTCTGTCCACAAATAGTGCTAATAGATATTTATGTTTAATTTTCAGGTGAACGAGTCTAAAACAATACTAAAGCTTTGTGATTTTGGCTCAGCTTCACATGTTGCAGATAATGACATCACACCTTATCTAGTTAGTAGATTTTATCGAGCTCCAGAAATCAGTAAGTACATTTTGGATTAGCTACATCTATCACATACCAGCAAGTGCCAGTACTAGCAGATGAAAATTTGACTTGAATTTATTCTCTAGTCTTAGCAAAACATGACTCTAGAAATATGGTGGCTGTCAAAAAATTCAGACTTTGAAGGCATGTTCATGTGACTCTTCATGTATGGTGCTGATCAGCTCAGTGAGAAGTCATTCTCATGGGTTATAGTTATGTTTCAGTTTAGATGTATTGTTCTGACTTCTTAGTGTTTGCTAATTTAAAGCTGATGAGTTCAGGTGTTAGGTAAAAGCCTCCCTTTCTACAATAGGGGGTACTTTAAAAGCTAAAAGGTTTACATCCTTCTTTTATGGTAGCTTCTTATTCCTAAGAAAGAGCAGCACCAATATAGTTTACAAATCAGAATTTTTTCATCTGTCTGCTTTTGTGATATTATATCAAAATCTGCCTTTATGGAATTAACTGGAAT
>JANRGV010000001.1:67198264-67222767 GCA_024734035.1 Alethe castanea | reverse complement strand
TGTTTCAGTTATAGGAAAAATCTATGACTATGGTATAGATATGTGGTCTGTAGGCTGCACATTATATGAGCTTTATACAGGAAAAATACTGTTTCCTGGCAAAACCAATAATCATATGTTGAAACTTGCCATGGATCTCAAAGGAAAGATGCCAAACAAGGTAAGAAAAATAAGTACTTAACATATGAAATTGCTCTAATGAACAGTAGAACATACAATCTTTGTTCTCCTGGAATTCTGTTTCTTTTCATATACATCTTTTCTTAACAGTAAGTACTAGACTTTGCTCTGACTGTGTAATTTATACTGATTTAAAATCTTATGAAGTGAAAGTGTACAGCTTCTTTTTCATAGACTAAGTATAAAGTGAAAGCAGAAACCTTCTATCACTGACCTGAAAAAGAATGTGTAAGTCAATTGAAGATACTGTGTCCTTTTTCCAAGGGTTTGAACTGTATCTTTGTATTCAATCTCAACATCTCTTCCTGTCCTTTTGATTTTTTTTATTAGTATTAAATTACTTATGTTGCAGTAAATTAATAGATATTGATGTTAATTGTGAAATGTGTAAGACAGAGAACTTGCCTGAAACTCTTGCCTCTTCCACATTTTCCAGATGATTCGAAAAGGTGTGTTCAAAGATCAGCACTTTGATCAAAATCTCAACTTTATGTATATAGAAGTAGATAAAGTCACGGAAAGGGTAAGTACTCAATGTGTTGACTAACCCATCACTTTTTCCAAACTTTCCTACTATATGGTCTTTCAAATGTACCTTGGCTTCCTAGTTAAAAACAAGATTTTATAAGCTATTAGAAAGTCCTTTTGCAGCAGTATGGACAGATTACGTAGTTATAAAGTGCCAAAAGAATTGTTTTTTTTCCTAGGATGTAGGAACACCATTAAGAAAAATCTAAATTTAATCTGGTAGATATACAGAGTATATAAATATCTCCATTCAATCTCTCCTTAAATTACTAATAAAAGAAAATCTGCCTTCGTTTTGTAGAAGGATGTTCAGTATGATATGGTTATATTGTATGAGGTCACTATTAATTTTAGTTTCATTTTATATTTTTCATATTATATTTAAGAAGAATCACAAAATAGTGGTCAGCTATGGGAACTTTCCACGTGACTTCAGTGTTGTGAGTTAAGTGGGATGTTAGGTTCATGTGTGAACCTGTGTTGGTGGCCTCCCGCCAACAATGTTTTTTCCACTCTTTTCTCTGCACATGATAATTTTTTGAGGCCCAGTGGGACCAGGGTGCCACTGCTCAGATGTGAGACAAGCCTGCAGAAAAGCTGCTGCTGAAGCTCTGTAAAAGGGATGGATAGGGGGTTTGTGCATTACTTCTGTTCTACAAGGCTGCCATTTCTGTGTTTGTAGGAGAAAGTTACTGTTATGAGCACCATTAATCCAACCAAGGACCTATTAGCAGACTTGATTGGGTGCCAACGACTCCCTGAAGACCAGCGTAAAAAAGTGCACCAGCTTAAGGACTTGTTGGACCAGATTCTAATGCTAGACCCAGCTAAACGGATTAGCATCAACCAGGCTCTGCAGCACGCCTTCATCCAGGAGAAAATTTAAACCAGATGAAGAAGTTCAAAGGGTTTGATTAATTAAGATACAAAGACTGAAGAAATTTCACAGCAGTTACTAATGTATATAAACATAAATATTTCCCCTGCAAAGTTGAGGAAGAAATGATACATTTGAATTAACATCAAGGCTGATATTTCTTTTAGAAATGTTAGAGTAATTCTGTTTTGTGTCTTATGTGAAAATTTTCACTGTAGAACTGTTTTAATTGCCAAGACTGCACAAAAGTACAATGCTAATGTATATGGTTGCAGTTCGTATATATTATAAAAAGAAAAAAGCATCTGTTATAAAAAAAAAAAAGAAAGAAAAAAAAAAGAGAGCAGTAATACTGGGTGGTTGATTTGTTTTTAGCAGACTTGGCTTCATTTTTGTCTTTACAAAATGGCCAGCATAAATGCTGTTTATATTCACATTTTCCTAGGTGTGTGTGTGCAGGCCACAGCAGCATGCCCTTGGTGTAGTCAGTGCCGAAGGGGGTCTGTTCCTTCTTGAGCCTGCCCGCAGGGATGGTCTCCTCTTTTAAAGCAGGTTGTGTACAACTTTCAGTACACTGAAGGTAAGCTAACCCATCAACATCACCGGTGTTTAAGCTGTTATTTTACTGGAACAACTGACAAATGAGAGACAATAGTATTGTGGCAGAATTCCCTGCATGTTTGAGAAATGATCTTGTTTTATTTTCTGGCATTGCAACCGTGGCATAGTTACAACTTCTGTTCTGTTCATCACATTTAAAACTGGGAGAGAGCGCACTTGATGGATAGAGCGCCTTCAGTGTACTGTTTCTTATTACTTTAGTTTTTTTAATCAACTTGCTATAGACTTTGTATACATTTTGTTAAATACAGTTCACTATGACATAGAACCAATACTTACAGAAGAGTTTTCATTTAGTAATTACATATGTTGGGATCTCATTTGAAAGACCTTATATCTAAAGGATAGATAGACAACATAATGAATTTTTAACTATTTGTATGTCATTTTGAAAGTGTACTGCTTTATGCTAAAAGTGTTTCATTTGTTCATTGTTTTCATTATTTGTGATCATGTTGTCTTTCAATACAGGCATAAACCTTCCACTCTTGAACAAAGCAGCTGCTTTTTAAAAGCGGTAATTGCTTCTTTACCTTTTATTTCTTTTGTAAATGAAGATTTTCTTTAAGAAATGTGACTTTAAAGTGTTGTCTCTTGCATAAAACAGTTGACACTTACTTATTGTAAAGTGAAGATTGTTCTGCTGCATGTAAAGTGGACCATGCAGATTTCTGTATGTTTTCAGTATGCATCATTAGATAATAAAGTCTTTTGTGAACAAGGCATTTGTAGCCATTTTTAAAAGAATCTGTCTTCAGTGATGGTAAATCAGGTAATTTGTAAGACCTGCCCCTGCATTTCCTATTAATCATTTAATTAAAGGGATTATTATATGTTATGATCTTTGGGAGAGCTGTAGGCTATTTTGATTGGATATATAATTATCACTGCTTAAAAACAAAGCAAAAAACCCTACAGATACTGTCTGTCTGCTTTCATTGTAATGAAGTTATTCCTGTAGGACATGGGATTAAATTCAGGCTTTAACTAATGTTTGTGCTGTTTTTCTCACTTTTCCTTTTGATGGTGCTGAAAGAGAAAAAAGGAAAGCGAGTCACAGGCCACTCAACGCCTACTCCATGGGTCTGATTTGCTGAGACACCAACTTCACCTTCCTAACAAGGTTATTTCTGACAGCATGTGTAGATAAACATTTAGCAACAAGTTAAAAGAGCTTGAGACAATTGAGTTGGTTATACAGGGTGAGGAAAACAGAAACAACCTTTTCAGGTCCATACTGCTGTTTTAATGTTCTTTTTGGCGATGCTAAGAAGTTCATCGTTTCATTTTTTATTAATATATTTTGACAGGCTGTGAAAACCCCACTGGTTTCACATACTTTATAATACTTCGAACTAAGAAGGATTTTTGTATCCATCTAGGTACATAATGGCAACAGTCATGCACTCTTAGTGCACTCAAGAATGAGGAAAAAAAATGCCACAAAGCAGGTCATTTCTGCTGGTGGGGAATACCCCACCGAGGAGATGTAATGAACTAACTACGAAAACAAGCAGGAGATGGGTGGTTTTGTATGCCTATTTGGAACCTTCAACCTGTCTCTTCTCAATTTATGTTGTAAAATCCCTAATATAAACCAATCTCTCCCTATTTCCACATATTGAGGTATCTTTTTCATACAGGAAGTGAAAGAAGTTAGTTTTCATGTTTAGTGAAACACTACTTGCTTGCTAGTTAAATATAGCAAGTGTAACTTGAGCTTTTACAAGATAGGCAGCACTTCTGAGGGCACTTTTACACAGATGTAGTAATAGCTTATTCTTTCTGTTGCTTTGTACTTTATTCTTAAAAAAGGAATATGAAACAATGAAATGAGTTGGTGATACAGAGACAAAGCAGTAGGAAAGATGCCCCTTAATGCCTACAGAATTGTTTTAAGCTGTTCTGGAGAAGCATAAAGTTGCTCGTTTACTTGTTCTTTGTGTTGTAGGTGCAGCTCAAAAGAAGATGAAGGCTACCAGAAGACATGAACAAAGGTTTCTGTCCTATAAAAGATATGAAAAATACTCTTCATCTAGTTCTGTCTTAATCTTTTAGTTTCCAGCATTTCAATTTAGAATTGATTAACACTACTGCATTACTGATAATTCCTGAAACATACTTGCTGTATTAAAATACGTTACATAGATTGTTTTATTTCTGGCTGAAGAGATTTTTTTATTGTAATAAATGTAGGTAAACTAGCATTACTCTTTAAATGGAGTTTTCTTAAAATGATAGAAGGAGCAATACAAAATCTATTACATTTTGGAAAAAAACAGGGCTATTATATTTGGTAAAATAAATGTTTTAACCAGTAAACATTTTAGCAGGTGATGCACTTTTTTCTTTAACTTCAGTAGGTTCATTGTTTATTTCGATTCTGTCAAACTTAATTATCCATACAGAGAATAGCTGGCAGGGGTTATTTAAACTAAGTGGATTTCAGTCCCCCATCCAGCTGATACTTCTTGTTGACAACAGTAGAAAACTCTTTAGTTCTGGCTTCCAAAACCTGGATTTGAGGATTTTTTGACACTGTTAAGGCCCCTCTCTAGTTTTGGGTAATGCCTGTCCCTGTAGCCTTAGGTCTCTGAGGAGAGTAGCTGTGGCTGCCACTACAGTCAGCTGAACTCTCATTGTTGTGGCTGGTTGCAAACAGAACAGCTGTGCAACAAAATGAATGATTTCTCAGCTCATCTAATAGGGAGGATAACTTAACTTTTCCTCCTGAGCACAAATTTTTAATTTACATCTTTGCTAGACATCCTGCATACAGAAAGTTTGGCTAAATCTGTGTTGATTTCTGTTTCCTTCTCCCTCATGGTGACAAGGAGCTTCACATTTAACATACTCAGTTTTCCAAGCCTTCAGAAAAAAAAACCAAGATTCCAGCCCTGTGGAGTTAGAATGTGTTTTCATTACCTTGGTGTATACTACTTAGTTTAAAAATTGATTGCTGTTCAAGAGTTTTAAATAAAAGATAATTATTCCTTTAAAACCTTTTTAATAATAATTTATCTCCATACATAGGGTAAGTGGCATTAAACCTCTGAAGAACCCTTATGTGTATATTGACCCCATACAGAAGGCAGAACAGACTGTGATACTGCTGGAGATAGAGGGATCTTCTACAGCACGTGTAAAATTGTAATGTGAGTGGAAGATGTTGAGAACTGGCAATTGCTTGAAATTAATAAACTATGCTTAAAACTTGCCTTCATCCTGTCTTCTGTTGTGCCTGCATATCCTACTGCAAAGTATTGTGACAGGTATGAACAATTTTTAATTGCACTAGAAATTAAGTGTAGTTCTTTGAATAAAGCTGTCTCCTTAGATATCAGAGGCATTAGAGAATCTCTGGGAAAAGTCTTCCTGAACATGGAAAATGGAGTTTTTGATAAGTAGCCTCTCCGGTAGTTTTGGAAGCCCCCTCAGCACCAAAGATTTACTGTGAATTCACTTTTATTTTCACTGTACCTTTTTAAATCTTTTATAGCAAGCTATTAATCTGTATTGAGTTAGGGGATGGAAGAATTGCATTGTATTGCAGTGAAGGGAAGCCATATATACTTACAGATTAATCTTCATTAGGGGGAAAAATAGATGGGGAGTAGCAGCATGGTGAAGTGGGAGGGAATGTGTGTTTTCATTTATTAACTTGTAAATTATGTATCACATTATTAATTTGAGTATATTTGTGTGTGGATACAGAAGTGAGACTACCACGTGTGTTCTACACTAATGTGTCTTAGTTTTGTTCATCAAAGTAAGTAGGTAATTAAAACTTAACTTTAACTTGTGACAGTAGTTGCTCTAAAACCTTGGCCTTCCTCCCATTGTGCATCTATGGAATTCTTCACTGTCTTAATTATTTCCTCATAAACCTTGATTTTGATGATTGTGGCCCAGATATTTCTATAAAGTAGATATGAGTTAATTATTTCTAAAATAATGAAAATACATTAATATTTACAAAGATTTAGCATTTGCCTTAAGTTTACTGAGAAATAATTTAAAGCTTCTAAGGACAGGTATAAACGAACAGGCCATATCTGATAGAGTAACTGTTGATGGTTCAGTCTCGGAAGCGACTTCTTAAGTGAAAGTGCAACAAAAGAAACTAGGAGGGGGGTCTCTGAAGAAACCTGAAGTACACCCAGTCTGAAGAATGGGACTGATGGTAGCTACCAAGACTAATAAGCAAAGAAAGCCTGTACAGCTTTAAAAAGAAAGGAGTTGATAACAAAGGATACTGGGCACAAGAAAGCAGAGAAGAAAGCACTCCTGATTGCCAGTACATGTTAAAATCCTAATTCTGTATTGTTAGAGGAAATGGACCTTTTCACAGACTCCTGGTGAAACTGTTCAAGTCTTTGAGGGCCAATTTAAACTTGCAGCTACACTTAACCTTTCTCTTTGGAGAGATCTGCCACAGAATCTAACACAGTATCAGGCACAAGCATAGTTTTTTTAGAGGCTACAGTTGAATTCATTGGTGAAAAGACAGGTAACCACCTCAAGTAATCTGTCTTAGCAAGAAAAGCGTATTTAACATTCTGCATATTCACTTTTCAAACAGCTCTTAACTACTGATTACAAAGCTTGTGTAAAGGAGACATCTTAGATATCCTACAAAATGTTCTATGTTAAAACCAAGCTCATCCTAAAAATGTTATCCAGATGAGGTACTCCCATGTAAAACAACCTGACATTTGGGCTGCAGCTTTTCCATGGGAGGGAACAAGGTTTTGCTCAACTAAAGTGAAGCTGACCTCCATACCATGGTTACTTGTATATCTACTAGACAACTAGGAAGGCAACACACAGAATTCTGTAAATAATTTCATAAAATTTACTCTGGATTTAATATCCAGACAGATTAAACTGGGTTCAGCCTCTTGCATGAAGATGCAGCATCATGCCTGAACACGAGGGCAGCCTGCAGCCAGTATTTCTTTGGGTGATCTTCACCCAAATAATGACAATTTGGTCACTGAGAGTTTTTAATTTAAATCTGAAATGTACAGAATCCCTATCCTTGTTCTCCCCCTAGGAGGTTTAAATAAATCTTGCAGAGCAAATTTAGGCATAGAGGTTCATTCCTCTTTTACAGGGAACATCCAGCATTCTGACAGGGTAGGAAATGGGTGGTTTCACAAGTTGACCCCAATTGCTCTGTAGCTCATTAAAGCTAATATACCACATCCATTCTTATTTGCAAGCAATTTGCAATCTATTTATGTTTATAAGGCCTTAATAAAAAACCTGAGCTGTGCTTACATGAAAATCCCAAATAATGCCAAGATCAAAATCCTTTTTCTTTTGAGGTTTTCTTTAAAAATAATCTATAAATGCTAATTTCCTGTAGTTAATTACATAGTAGTTGAATACATGAAATTGAGAGCAATTTAGGACATCTCACAGACGATCTGCTCCAACTAATCCCGTGTAACCAACTTCCAAATTTGTTCCAGACTCCCACATGAAGGTGCACTCACTTTACCTTCTCATGCTGCTAGGGCCAGGGGGAGACTGAGGACCTTTTCTGTAATGTTCCTGCTGGATTCACAACATGTTTTTGATTTTCTAGTACACTGATCACAGAACAGAACAAACACATAAACCAAGACATCAAAACACAAGTAACATCTGGGCAAAATTTAGGCTTCCCTCCTGTTTCGCAGCTGGCCCTCAGTGACAGAAATTTGACTCTGGCAAAGCAGAGTCTTGTTCAGAGTATGTGCTGCAATGTTATGAATTAAAAGCTATCCAAACATCCATAACACAGCTAGATGCCAGGCAAAATAAACAAATAAATAAACCAAAAATCACAAACTGCAGTCTGGTTTTGGTCTAAAAAGTGTTCTAGCTCCAATCTTATTTTTCCCATAACCATGAGCAGTCCAGTGCCCTGTGATGAATACCCTGCGATAATACACTGGCCAGAAGAAAATAAAGTGTTATCAGGGTCTTTATCTGCAATAGAAATGACAAAAGGAAATTAAGCTTGAAAGGCACAAGGGAAACTGGTTTCGTTTAAGCTGATTTTGAATGCAAGGGGCAGGAATTTAAAAATTTTTAGTGGTTACTTGGTTTAGTGTCCATCACAGAGGTAAAATATTATCTGCCTTTGCTGAGCACTCCTTAAGCCACTTGACTTTCACAGGCCTTTATGGAGTAGGGAAGGAGAGTGGCAGAAGCCCCCATCATGGTGCTCCCAGTTTCTAGCTGACTGAGCAGAGACAATCACACATAGATCCATTGCTTTCCTGATTTACTATAGAAGAAGGCACAACTGTTACCAGATTGTCCTGTAACAGGAAATGTAATATCACAGACCTTCTTCCTAAATCTTTTGAAATACAGAGTTTGCAAAAAACTTGCAAAAGCATATTAAAAAGAAAAAACCTTCCAAAATCTGGCCATGTGTTCTCTGCTGGCTACAGCACACAGTAGCAAAAACTGGGACAACTCCACCCCATTAGTATCACCTTTCTCTATGTTTTCCAGGAAGAGCAAAGGGAGAGCACATTCTTGGAGATGAGAATGAAAGGGGAAGGGAAATGTTTAATAAAAGAGGTTTTTGGGTTCTTACTTCATATTGCAGAATTTGTTTGTTCTTGATGGGTAGATTAGCAAGAATTTAATTTGAAACAAACCTATATTTAAGGTTTGGTAAAAAGTTAATAATTATTAAAATGGTTCTAGGGACCAGTTTTAGAGCAATTATGTCCATTCTTGGGGTATCTAATTGCAGCATTACTAGACAATAATTTGTCAGTAGAATCATCAGAAGAAAGTACAACAGTAGTAGTATGAGTGGAAGTGGGCTTCTCTTCATTGAAATTCATCCTTTTGATTATGAACAATCCAGTTCATGATTGTTAACACTTGGTGTTAGCCACATATTTTATATAATAATGTTTTCTTCTGACATCCAACTCATTTACAAACACAATCAGCAAAAGCAGCAGCAACAAATTCTGTGTGCTTTTCCAGGAAAAAGTACATGTGAAGATGCATGCCACTACCACACTTGGATTTTTTAGCAGAACCTGTTGTGATATGCAGGGGGAAATGGTTTTAAACTGAAGGGGAGAGCAGGTTTAGATTGGATATTAAGAACAAACTCTTTTACAATCAGGGTGGTGAAACACTGGAACACGTTGCCCAGAGATGTGTGGGATGCCCTATGTCTGGAAAATTCAGGGGGATGTTAAATGGGGCTCTGAGCAACCTGATCGAGTCAAAGGTGTCCCTGCTCATTGCAGGGAAGTTGGAACTAGATGATCTTTAAAGGCCTCTTCCAGCCTAAACTGTTCTGTAATTCCTGCAGATCCCAGTCTATGCTCTCTCACTTTCATAACCTGATGACTGCTGTTCAGTTGTATGTTTCAGCCAATTCTACAACCCTACAACTGTGATTTAATTTAGATCCCATTTCCTGGAATTGTTCATTGCAGCTGCATAGCAGAACAACACAAAATCCTTACTAAACTTAAATGGCATTCACTGCTGTCCACTTACACACCAAGCAGGTCACACTAATGAAGGAAATTAGATCAATTTGATAATGTTTGTCCTTGACAAAATGTTTTGTTCTATTACTGTGGATTCTATGACTACTTGGAGATTTCCAAGAAATTCTCTCCACTAATTTTGTGTACTTACCTGTACCTTCTTTTACAATGGCAGACCTTGATGAAAAAAATGGCATTCTGTACTTGTATCACAAAAGAACTGTAAAGTCACACATTTTCAAAAGATCAGGACTAATGGAACAGGACTGATATTGTCAGAAGTTGCCTTTTGTTGCTCAGATGCTTTAAAAAATGTTTTTAAATTTTCCACAGTTATCACTTTAAATGTCAAAATAAAACAGAACAATATTCAGCAGTGCTGTGAGACAGCAAAAATATTCCCTCAATGCAAATTGCAGGAACTTAGAAATTGTTTTGTTATTTTCAGGAATGTTGTTACAAACTCCATGGCATTTCTATAAGTATTTTAATTCCTGTTTTTTTAAGTTATCCATCTATTTTACAGATTTTAAAATTAACATTCATATCAAAATGTAAAGAATTCCTTACTTCATGTCTGTAAATTAGTTACACTACTTTTATCTAAAAGACAAAGTAAAAAATGCATTTGCAATAGATATTTTACTGGCTGAAAAACATGAAATTGTACACATCACTAAATGCTAATTAAGGTGAACATTTAATATCCCTCATTATCATGAAGGGTACAAATTGGAGATACCATTATTTGTATACACATTCAGGGAAAATAAGGTGATTATTCAAATTTCAGGTTGGAGTTCTCAATCTGCATAAACGTTTCCTATGAATCACAATACAAGAAGCACAAGAAATTTTGTTTGAAATTGAAAGTACTGACATGGTTCTTGCAGTTCTAGGATCTTAACTAGGAAACTGGAAGAGAAAGCTCAGTACCAACAAGAAACAAACAGCCAAACAAAACTTCCCTTCCTGCTGTATCTTACTTCATCAAAAACTAAAACCAACTATCAGACAGAGAAAAAAGATTATCTACTGAAGAAATTATACTAATAATGGGGTTAATGAATTGTATATTTAGATGTCTACAAGCATCTTCAGGGTGCAATAGACAAATATGCTTGAGACAAGACTCAAGTTTTTACTGGAATATACAGGTTTTTACCTCCTAAATACCCTTCCTTATCTTTAATGACAAAATATGACATCAATTAATAAACACATGCTGAGTGCTCCAATTACAAAGTACATAAACATAATAATATGTTGATATTTAATTCCAGAGTGCTAGCATGTCTTGACATGCATTGCTCTCCCTTGTTTTGGCCTGAGTGGTTGCCTAAGACATGAACTACTCAATTAACTTGATATAATTATTAAAACATTATTTTACCTGCTCAGAACAATTTTACCTTCATTGTCTTCTTCCAGGCATAAAACATTCATACTTTTTGATATTTTCAGTTAGCTAAAGTAAGGGAAATTCTGTTCAAATAGCAGAAATTTGTTTCACAATAAGCAGAAGAAATATTAAATAAAACAGGATACCTAATTTATTTGGCCAAGTTCACCTGTTATGCTACACTGATGTTCAGATAACCTCAAATTCAGCAAAAGGTCCACAAGAGTCCTGCAAAAATAGAAAACCAATTTGAGATACAGTGCCTGTGAAAACACTTCTCAGAAATTATCGAGTTGCCTTTTTCCTTTGATCCTTTAGAAGAAAATTTTAACCTGCCACAAGCATGTAACTTAGTTGCAGTGAGCTGAACGTGGCTTTTAACATACCTCAGGTGTTGGGTCTGCATGAACAAGATGGGAATTTCAGGAAGGGACAAAGGTCCTCCCCAGGTTTTACACACTGCATTCTAAACCTACTCCACCTACTTATGGCTAAAATGTATTGTTACCAATTGATACTGACATTACAGATATGTTACAAGAAATACAGAGTGTATTTCAATGTTTGCTCACTTGCAAATCAAAGAAAAATAATCTTCAAAGAAAATCTTGCAAATGGAAACTTGATTTCTGCAAGATTATATAACGTGCATAATTGTCTGTAAGTACCCAGGAAAGTTTCTAGGTGCAGGAAACCTTTTAACAATGACCATAGTTTAGTTTTTCATCATAAATTCTAATTGTTTGAAAAATTTATGTCCTTATTCAGACATCTGTTACATTACCTTCATGCAAGTGTTCATCCAGCTGGAACAAGGCAGAGGCACTTCAACACAACACAGTTGTTATGGATATTCACTGTAAATTTAATGTTAGAAACACAAAGGCTGGCTTCATAATGCAGCTTGAAAATACTGAGTATATTGCTCATAGGCAGAGTCTTTCAGGTTCTGACAGACTTTGGATTTCTAACTGGTTGGTCTCAAACGTGCTTTTAGCCAAACTGGTGTTGCATTAGCAGTAAATATAATGAATATAATCAATGAATGTTGCAAGTCTAATCAGTGTAAGCTTAGAACACCTTATTTTCTGAAATTTGGTGCAGGTATCTTGCCTCTGGTTATTTATGTGCTCCATTTGATTATTTGCCTGAGATTCTATGCAAACACAGAGGCACATAGTGGGTGTGTGTATAACTGTGCCAAGCAGGACCTGAATCCTATTGTGCACTGCACCCCCATTAGGAAAATGGGCACCATTCAACAGTGATACCTTGGAAGGGAACATTCAGGAACACTGATGTAATCCTCACAATCTAATTATAATAGATATAATTAAAAGTGACTGTATTTCAGAGGAAATTATCCAAAGTTGCTGCTTCGTTGTATGGACTAAATAGAAATTGTCTTAAGAGATTCATCAGACTTCACTGTTCTTAATACCAGACACCTATAAAAAATGTGTATAAATTACTAAAGATGCTAATTCGAAACAAACATTTTGTGAACATAAAAGTTATGAACTTTCTAAGTGATCTGAGACAGTGATTTAATTTTCCAAAAGTTAACCAAAACCACACAGGAGCTCCATTCCCTAGAGGTAATGTTGATTCATTCTCATTACTCACAGAGAGCAGTAGTTGATCTCCCATTGCTGTAAGAGGAATGCTGGCACCTACTGATCAAGGCATCCCTGTTTCTGCTATTTCATCCATCAACAGGCTCTGAGGGGCTGCATTTCCCCGTGAGAAAGGCAAACACACCACACTTTTCCACAGAAAAGGAGTCATATGGAGCAATTAATGGAAAAATACATTGGAGATTAGACCCACAAAGCTCAAAACAAACATCTTTTGTTTTGTCAAGTGAATGCTTTTTTGTAGGATAATATATGTGAATTCTGTGAATTAATAGGGCTCCCAGGAACTACTTGCCCTCTCACTCAGGATGTATCACAGAAAGAATAAGAATCACGACAACAGTAATTAAATATTTCTATTTATTTTTTTATTAATACAGTATTTCCTTCCCCACAGACAAATAAAAAGTATTATTCATAAGATATTATTTCAGAGCTATCAAAATAGAGTGCTACAGAATCTCTTGCTTCTTTTGGCAGAATCTGCTTTAGTGTTATTCATAAACATCACTGACACCTACAGAATAATCAATCTTTTTCCCCAACCTAAATATTCACAATGGATCCAAGGCACATAACAGTTTTGGGAACCAGGTTCAACCCCGTATTCAGAACAGAGATATACCACATGAAAAGGTGTAAGAATTACGATTTGAAGAGGAAGTTTATTAATGATGAGAGCAGATTAGGCTACTGCCAGATGGCAAATTACTCTATTGCTGAAGATCAGAGTTTTGATTTCTTCTGGAAGAAGCTGACAATAGCATTTACACATTCATCAGACAACCACCTCTCCGTCAGCACTTCACACTCTCTGCTGTTGACTGCATGGAGCTTCTCCTTTTCCATACTTCGTAACAGCTGCTTGGACACTGCCAAGGACTGGAGGAGAAAGACAGGAACGTTAGGAAGGTAAGTTCTCTATAATGCCTCAGGAAATAATAGAAAACCCACGCTGGAATCCTAACCCAACAGCATTAACATCAGATCTCAGCTTTTAGTCAACCTTTTCACTTGAAGTTTTATTGCATTTAATTCCCCATACTGCTAATAAGGTAGAGAAGGCTCATGGGAAGCAAACCAGCAGTCCCCTAAGTGCTCATAAACAGAGTAGACGGGCAAAAGAAACAAAACCCATTTAACTGTCTGCAGTGTCAAATGCCACCCACATTATCAGCAGCTGGCACAGCTGTCTCCTCCTGTCCAAGGTAACATAAGACCACCATGACTTCAGCAATCTTGCAAATCCTAAACTAGGGAGCAGGAACACTGAGTTCAGCAAAAATTAAAGCCACCCAGTGTCATCTTCAGTACCCAGTGTACACGCACTATAATAATACTGCAGAACCAGTGACAAGATTCTTAAATATAAACTACTGCCAAAATAAAAACCTAAGAGAAGCTACCCAAGGCACTCAGAGACACCGCACAGGTGGACTAATCAGTCCATTTGTAAGACTTTTCAGGCACTGCATCTCTTTGGACAGTGTACTCTCTTAGATGCAGAGAGAGGAGAAAAGAAGGATCTGTTTCCTAGCAGCAGAGGGACAGATCTGTGCTTGAAGGAAAATATATTGAGCCTCATTATTTCGATTAAGGATGAAGTAAAACCAAGTGACAAGATAGATTTGGCAGAAGAACTGAGAATGCTACAGGCTTACAAGGTGGAGAAAAATTTAAAATACTGACATTTTTGGGGAGGCTTGCATAAGCTTCTAATCTTGCCCAAACTTCCTTCTGAAAACTCCTGTCAGGGAAGACTTCAGTCACAAGTCCTTGGGCACAGGCTTCTGCTGCAGTCAGCTTTTTATTGAAAAGCAACATCTCACTTGCCTATATTAAAAGAAAACAAAGTGTGATTCAACAAGACACAAGACTTGGGTTATCTGACAGGGAAGCTGCATGCTTCCACATCACATTCATTTTACCCTCTTGCTTGTTAATACCTGCCCTCTGAAAAGAACACAGCATAGGTGACTATTATTATTATTATTAAGAAACTTTCAGATGCTGTCTACTTCAAAGGCCCTGCTCAAGCAGGGTACTCAGTCCCATCATCCAGGCCACAATGAAGAGGTTAAGCAAGTTTCACACCCAGAATCAACTCCTGGGCTTCATCACTAGGGACTGGCCAACAGTTCCTACTCTTCACTAGGACTGTATATGTCTTTTTGAGCAGAGCTTCAAGGTTGCAATCTGAAATTACCTCATCATAAATGTGCTTGTTCACTTTTGCAGTGACTCCAAGATTTCTAGAACATGTACTGGCAGGCTGAGTCTCACTGAACAGACTACTCTTGGTACTTGGATGTCTATGAAGCACTTGCTCTGCTCTTTATAGATTGAAACCCTGCTCAAAAAAATACATTATATTAACGCACAATATTTTATTAATTGCATTATATTAATGAAATATAAGACAAGTATTTAAAACTACCCAGAGTTTTTCTGCGGCATATCAAAAGAAGCAAAAAGGATTTAAGCTGTCATGAGAAAAAAAACTTGATTCTGCTTTTTTTTTTTTTATTTTTTTACTATTATTTAGTTTCCTTATTTCTAGAATAGACAGAAATTAAGAGTATGGACAGAAGACCACACTTGCTCTCATGGTCAGAGAATACCAATACACAAAAGTCAGATGATCCTACAGGCAGTGCAGACATTCTTACCTTGGCTAAGCCCATAATTTTTGGAAACAGGTAAGAGGAACATCCTTCTGGGCTCTGCCCAAGTTGACTAAATGGGCTGTGAAACGTAGCCTGGGGAAAAAAAAAAAAACAAAAACAAAATAAAGGGAATGTTACATCAGAGCATGGAATTGAAGTACTAGGATTTAATTTTAATTTTAAATCTTTTACTGAGACAGAGTTCACCAAACACATCTGAACTATTACCATAATAGCCTTCAAATACTATCTGGTAACATTGCTTCATCCTCTCAATGCGCCCCAGAGCCAACTCTGTATCATTCCATTCCCACATCCAACAACTCTATTGATGAAGCCATATTAATCGAATACAGCACCTAGAGAAACGAATGTGCATGTGCAAAATCTTTACAGAAAGGTTGTTCATGCACATCTCCCTTAAAAGTTATTAAATACATATTCCAAATAACTTAGGAGGCAAAAAGCATTTTTGTCTTTCTGAAGGGACACCAAGCTTATTCTTCTCCTGAAAAATTCAAGTCACTGACTCTTCTTTCACCAAATTCTAAGCAAATCTAAAAAGAGCCTGTGCCAGAAATTCAGTAAGGAGTCATACAAAATAATACCATAATTGCAAATTAGAACTGAACAGTGAACAATCTGTTAGAACAGAGAAAAATCAACTTTGAGAAGGCTTCAATAAACTTGAAGGTAATAGGAAAACTGTCACGAAGGATAATCTAAGTGAAAGGCTCGGTTAGATCCTACAGAAATCCTCCAAGAACTGTTACCAAGGGTTCAAGCAAAAGCTGTCCCAGTGCAGGTAGGAAGGTACCAGCAGACTCTAAATAATGAGCTTGTCATGGACTTTAAACACAAACATACAGAAAGTGAAACTATGTCAGACAATAAGTATGCAACTAATATAAGCAGAAATTTAAAAAAAACACAAGGCAAAAATAAGATGCATTTACCAATGATTATGTATACAATCAGTAAAAGGAAGTTCAAGCATGAATTTCAAGTCATTTAAGAAAGAAGGATGTTAACAAGACAAAACATTTCATGTGTATTTGGATTAAACTTCAACTAAATCTATACTAACTCATGCCTGTAAGGAGATAATATGCTGAGGGCAAGTGACTAGACTTCCAAATAGTCTTAATAAAATTGAGAGGTATGAGTAAGAAGATACTATTGATGGACAAGTTAAAGTTTGTCAGGAACAACTTGGTATGTAGCATGTGATATACAATAGAGAAAACTGTTTTACTGGCAACTTTGCAGTAAGGGATCCAGGTGTTAAATCAGATCACAAGAATCTAAATCAAGTAACACAGTAGTCTGTCAAATTGGAAATAAAGCCTGCAGAATGAGAAAAGTTCTTCTGCTCCATTTCACATCAGTAAGACATGAGCTGGAGTGATGTGTACAGCTTGTACTACTATGCTTAAAGAGACACAGAGCAAATGGAAGGAGTCCTAAGGAATGTGACTGCAGGCTGCATGAGGAAGAGCTGAGCAAATGGCAGCTGTTCAGCTTTAAAAAAGGAAAGACTGATAAGGTAAACCTGAGATATACCTAAAAGGCTAAGTACACTGATGGCTAAGGTTATTCCAAGGGAGGATGAATATAGACTGTCCTCTAAACTGTGGAACAAATCAAAATAGGTTCACCCTGTAGCAAAAAAAGATCAGATGAGAGGGGTGAAAGAGGGAGAAGCCAACATTTTTCTAGTAAAAGAGGAGATCTATGGGCCATAATTGACTGAATAAATCACGCACATTATACAAGCATATGTCAGGAGTGACACAGACATCAGTGATCTGTAATGAATTACTTCAGCCAGTTACTGAACTTTCATTCCATAATAAACTTTTGCTCTCCCTTTCAGACCTAAAAGGGACCTTAAGAACATCATTTCACACCAGCTTAGAAGAGGGACTCTTAGAAAAGAGCTTCTAAGCTGGAATCAGTATCTTGATAAGCATAACTACAGCACAGGAAATTCCATGCATGTTAACCACCGGCAGATGCATCCTTGTGCTGGTTATTAATATAGGTAGGTGTTCCTTGATGTGATATACAAAGCCTTTAGACTTTTCTAAAGTGTTCTTTTCTTCCAGATTACCCCAAATCAAATAATATTTAATACATAAAGAGGCTTTAAGACTGTCTTGGGATAGGTCACGTAATGTACTTACCCTGTCAGAAGCATAGACAAGGTCACACAAACCAAGGACTGTTACACAGATTCCAATAGCTGGGCCATTTACCACTGCAACCAGTGGTTTAGGAAAATCAATAAAATGACCCACAAACTCTCTAGAGAGAAGGGAAAACAGAAGATGCAAGATGTAAGAGACACATCTCAAGTGTTTTTCATCCAATATAAACAAATTGCAAAACACACAATTAGACACTGCATAACAAAACCAATGAGCTAGCTAGAAATGATGTAATGTATGGTTTTTTGAGCCTTTCAGAAATGAATTCTGACAAAATAAGAACTATTTGAAACAGCTGCATTTCTTTGGCAACTAAGAATCAAACATGCACATGTCAGCAGAGCTTTCCTAGTTCCTGTGATCAAGCTATGGAAGCGTTTTCCTCTTCAGCTACAGTTGCTAATACAGCTCACTGACAAGAGGCCTCTGCCTACATATCCATCCCAACTCCACCCATGGGATAGCAATTCCCTTCACAGATTGTTCTGCAGTGAAACCCCAGTGGGCACCAACACTGTGATGTTACCACAACATGGAATTCCCTAGTGATCTTTTGTACAGGTTTGAGAAACAGCATTTTGTTTCATCTGACAGCTGCTTCTCCATCCAAGAGGTACAAAATGCATTCTCAAAATAAAACATTTTCCAAAAGAGAACAGAACTGTAAAAACTCCATTACTCTGGCATCTTTTTGCACTGGTTGTAGTGAAGCACTGTGCCTGTGTAATAGTAACAGCCCAGCAAGCACAGGCTTCTCACAAGAGCAAGGTTAAAGACCTTTAAGCACACGAGACCCTGTGCTGAACACCCTACAAAACACTGCAGGCTGGAACACTTCCCCAGTACCACTGAGTAACACCTTCACTACGGGCTCACACTGCATCATTATCACTTTGAGGGGCAACTGTGATCCACAGACAGCTCACCCAAGGAAAAGCTGCAAAACTGAGTACTTTACTTGCAGTTCATCTTTAAAACATAAACCAAAACCACCGATTTTATGTGTATTTTAGCTTTTCCACCAGTCACAAGTGCCTTAGGAAACAATCCAATTTGCAAGCATCTCTCAGATGCAATTATCACATACAGAAGTAAAAGAGAAGACAAAATCTGCTTAAGTAAGGGAAAAAAAGAAACAGACCCTTATGTGAGATGATATCCCTGATCTACTTGGCCTTAGAAAATAAATTCATTTAAGAGGTAAATTCAAACTTAAAGGCAGAACCAAGATCCCAGAATTACTGGGCAATTTTGAACAAGCTCATTACACCTGTCTCTGTTCAAAGAAGTCTGCCAGTGAAGGTATTTTGGCATTTCCTGCTAGTGGAGACACTGCTGGATATCAAAAACCCCACAATTTTTTCATATACAGTTAAAGCAATGTTTTTCTCATTACACCTGTATGTACTTTGGGGACTAAACAAGGAAATCAAGTCCTTGGACTTAAAAAGACTTCTAATATTAATCTACTTATTTCATACAGTTCCTCCCACACAATCTTTGTGTTTATGCACATGGTGAGCCCTTAGACACAGTCACCTAAATAGATGAATTGTAGCATAACTGGGTCTCTGCTGTTGTGTTTTCTAACAATGCCTAATTGTAATTTCTAACAAATGCAAATTATATTTTCCCATTACAGTAACTCATGCATATATGAAACCAAGATATTCTACTTGAGTAATACTGCTCCATCTTTTGCCATCTTCTCCATTTCACCAGGCTGGACATTAGTGAAATTATTCAGATCATTTCCACTACTATAGTAGTCTCCATTTCCTGCAGAGAACACATAGGAGTAAATGCACCAATGGTTTCTGAGTAGGAAAGAGAAGAGAAGCTTTCATTTATTACATTTTCAAAAGAATTTCATCCCAAATGTCTAATAACATTAAGTAATTAGAGGGATTTTCTCAAAGTATACACAATATCTTAAAGGATACCTAGGGTTTAAAAGTGAGTTCTGACTATCAATTTGTTGAAAAAAACAATCAGTAAAAAGCTAAAGAATGTTAGCTGTGAAATGTTTGATGGGGAAAATGAATTTTCCTTTTTTCTGTAACTGTTAGATGGAAAAAATATTTTATTTCTTTCCCTGCATACTTCCTCAGTTTTTTTTCTGTCAATTTGCAACTATTCAAACAATTAGATGCAAGAAACTTCTTTTTAAACAGGACAATGGAAATGTAAGTTGATGCATCTCCCTTCACCCACCTTCAAACTGATGAAGAAATCAAAAGTAGACAGAATAACCTATTTAATATGTGATAGACTTTCATATTTTTTGTGATCTATTTAGAAAAAGGCATAGCAGTCTAAGGATAATACTGACAGCACTGCATTGACATCACTGTACTGGAAGATGGATTCTTCAGTAAGAAACAGATAAGCTGGTATTCAATGTATAAGCCGGTTTGAGGCACCACCAAAAAGCAAGAAGCATTTAAAAGCTGACTGCATGACTCAATTGCCTAAATCACCCTGTGTTCCACAAGGACATTCACAGGATGGGACCTGATTTACACTGCACTGCTCTTATTCACTGTATGAAAAGGAACAGAAAGGTTTTGCAGAGGTGTTTGCTGTTGACTCACAGCTCTATAATGTGTTAGACCTTCCAGCTTCAGTTGTGTGAATCACCATTTTTATCTTGTAAGGGCTGTGGTGCACAGTCATTGCTACAGAAAGGAAATCCAGCAACCTGGGAATGGGAACCAGGTGTTGGCAAAGCAGACAGTGGAGAAGAATTTGCAAGCAATTACCTCATAGTAAGCTCAAATTCACCTTAAATTCACACTACCTAGCTGCCAGCCAAAACTCAAGTTTTGGCTAACTTCCCAAAAAGACACTTTTCTGCAACGAGGACAGGCCAGACAGGCAGCTACTCAAAAGCAGTAAAGCCCTTAGGAGTATTCCACGTGCATCTTCTCAGCTGAGAAAGATGCTTTGATGTAACAAAAGCTTGCTTAAGAATTTAAAACACCAGCTTGAAGAAAATTTGCCAAAACACTTTGGAAAATCTTTGGTCTATATTAGAGAAAAGGATTTCCTCACTCAATTTTACCATAGTCTAAACATAGGTAGGTATTTCATGTCATAATGTAAATATATAATGTAAAGCCTACCAGTAATAACTGTTATGGTAGAATCATTTTTTCCAGCTTCTTCAAGAGCTTTGATAATTTCTCTGTACATCTGCATAAAAGGAAAATCAACAAAGTAAAAATGTGATGCTGCAAAAGAACATAAAAATGAGATTGACAACAAGGAACTCAAGAGACAGATTAGCTATGATACTTCTAAGTACTGGAAAATTTGTCATACACAGAAAGTTTGGTATTACATGTGAAGTACTTCTGACCATAAAAGACACACTCAACACTCAAAACTTGCAGTGCAAATCTAAAGGACAAAATAAGGTCCTTTGGAAAAACAAGCACTAATTTCAATTAAAAAACAAGCAAAAATAAAAAAAAACAAGCACAGTCATTTCAATATAGTAGTTTAAGTCGACAAAATAACATACTAAAGAACGAGCAGTAGTGGGATGAAGACCCTGCTCTGGTATCTCTGCAGTTGTGAACCAGGATGATTGTGATGCTTCTAATGGGATGGACTTATGAAGATAACTGTGGGAAACAGAGTATCACCTACATATACCTGCAGCAGTGCTGAGCCAAAGGCTGCACAAATGCTTTATTATACTCAATATGGCAGTCAAATCTTGCATCCATAACAGAGGCCAGTCTTCCTGCAGTTTGCCATTTTAATTTAGTGTAGACCATAATCCTATATACTAATTTTGAAAGAAATCAAGAGACACAGAAAAGCCTAATCTGTAAAATTTTAGCTGAATGATTTCATTTTGTACTGGATATTTATTCCTTAGGTTGTTGTTGGATCCCTCACAAAGTTCAGACCACCACACTTTAGTCAGTTCTGTGGAACTCATAGTAATGACTCACTTTAAAGTAGCTTGTCCAGAAAGGAAAAAAAAATCATTAATACTCCCAAGTTCATTTCTTTACCTGATGGTTGATGGCATTTTTCCTATCAGGTCGGTTAAACATTATCTTTGTGATATTGTTTTTGGTAGTAACTATTAATGTTTCATAGCCATCATGTCTGCCCTCTTCCGGAGAAGCCTCTTTCTTCTGGCTAGCAGATTCTGCAGAGACCAGACTTGAGACAAGCTCTGCATATTTCTGTCTGGCATCATCCTGCAATAAAAGAAAAGATACTAAAAAACGGGGAAGGAAATAAAAAAGGGGGAAAAAAAGGAAAAAAAAACCCTTTAAAAAATAGGAAGAAAATAACACACACAAGATTATGAAAAGCTAAAATTGAAATAAGTTACAGTACGAATAAAATGGGTACCTGGGTGGAGCGGGAGGGGAAGGGGACTGCTTCAGGACAAAAGAAAATTAAAACCTTCATTACAATATATTCCAGTTAGGGAGGAGAAGAGGGTAACATGCTGTATTTGAGCACTGCAGAACATGCTTCAAGTCACCTTAAAGGCAGCAGCAATAGATTCACAAAATAAAAGTGCATAGATGCTAGTATGATGACATTTATTTTGCTGGAAGAGTGCCCCCATCCATAATTAAGATTACCAGAGAGACCTCTGTCATATTCCCAGCATTTACACATCTCCATGGATCTTGTTTCTGCTTTCCAGTCAGACATTCGTCCAACAAAAGTTTTTATTTTAGAATATGTGTTGCTGAAATTAAGAGCACTGAAATGGATCTTATGGCACTTTAAAATTGCTTGAAGACAATAGTTTTCATTTAGAACTAACACAACACAAGGAAGCCTAAAGAATCTTGTCTCCCTATTTCTAAAGTAAGCAGTGATTTAAAGAATTTCAAGTACTTGGTTGTTATAACTTATTGGATTGAAAGGATTATATACTTTGAACAATCCTATAATCCATAATGAGTATCCACTCTCCACTCTAACCTGAGAAGCTGATTCTTTTCCTTAAGTATTTTTTGACTATTCCTGAAAGCTGCAGGGCCATCTCAAAAACAACCTTAAAACCCCAAACTAAACAAAAGATCAAAATGCACCCCAAAAAACCCAAAGCAGAATAATATCTTATATTCCTGAAGTCATGCAACCGTGTTTTCTTAAAAAAAAAAAGAAAAATACAAGACCTCTCCCCTATATTAAGGAATCTTTTTGATTGAGCTCAGCAACTACTACTGAGCATCAGGCCTAATGCAGCACTGACACAGCTGATTTGAAAAGCTTGTTTCCTTCATTTAATAGCAGCTGAGAAAACCCTGGCAGCTCTATGCAGACTTACTAAAGCCTGCATGAAAAAGGAATGCTTATGTATCTCTGCATTTTTATTCTCCCTGCTTGCTTCACTTGACTTCTCTAAAGGTTATGAAACATACTAAAAATATCAAGATATATTGAGAAAGAAAGAATAAAGAGAGGCTCTCAATACACCAATTTTTTCTAGTCTTTTAGTCAACAACGTAAGAGACTGACTTTTTAAAATGGCAAAGGTATGAATATGCTGAAATCAGAGATTTGAAGATTTTGAAGAACTGAGAAACTCAATCCATCTTTTGCGCCATAATGCAAAAATCCACTATTTTCACTGGAAGTCACCACATAAGATCTCTTACACAGATACAAGCTGGCAGTAATAATGTAGAACCAGGCTTACACACTAAAAAAACCCCTCCAAACACTGAAGCAGTGAAGTGATTGAGGAATACAGTATGAAACATTCTGATGGCTGAAGCAGAGATGTTCAACTAGCATGTAATATTTTTAGTCATCAGCCATTCACTTAAAGACTAGGCATTTCAAGGTAGAGTAATCTACAAAGCATCTAAGTGAAATTATGGGTTTTGTCACCTGAGACAAATTGCCAAGAGAGTTCCATGCATCCCACTTGGCTTTCTTGACGAAGTCCAGCATACCTGGTTTTGGAGCATTGCAGGGACCTTCAGTAGCCTTAAAAGAGAGAGAAACAGACTTATTTAAACCTTTGATTAAAGTTCAGATGATTTGGTGGAAAAAATGATGATTGTTCTGAATACTTATCTGATCAGGGTACAGAATTCAACTCAGAGAGAAGGAATACTGGTTGGACAACATTCTGACAATTCACACACCATGAGGTTTTCAGTGTCTGCTATTTCTAATATTATATTGGGCTTCCAGAAGCACCTAACCAATATGAGAGACTGATTTCCAAAATACTCGTCCATCTTAAGCTCTCTTGCCTCAAAAACTGTGGAAATTTTATACTTATAAAGAACGTTAAAGACTTGTTAGCTGCATGAAGGGACCATTGAATAGGATCTATTAATTTGGATCTTACTTCAAAGCTGGGCCTGCTATGAGCAAGGGCATTGGACCAGCAGAATTGCAAGAGTCTGAGCTACCCTGAAGTATTCTATGATCAGTTTTCCTGAACAAAAATAAACTATTGGAAAGAAATATTTCAAGTGGGAGACAGGAAAGAAAGAAGGAACACATTTATGAGGCACTATTAATAATCAATAAAGCTACCTGGAACCATCAGCTGTCTTTAAGGTTTTCGTAAATGAGTTACCAATTGCCTTCCTCAACATTACAAGCCATAGCCTGTACTCACCCTGCAATCAATCCTGATCCACAAATACGTCCCAAAAAAACCAATACAAGCTCTGCTACGGACATAAAGCTATTTCTGCAAAGATCTCCTATTGTGTTGTGGTAAAGAATAACTTTCATTCAAACTGTGGGGGAACAGTTCCTTGAATTCAAAATAAACAAACAAAAAGCCCCCAAACAAAACCTACAATGACCACGCTCAAAAAAAAAAAAAAAAAAAAAAAAAAAAAAAAAT
>JANRGV010000001.1:67184344-67198164 GCA_024734035.1 Alethe castanea | reverse complement strand
CCACAATAAAAAAAAAAAAAAAAAAAAAAAAAAAAAGAGAGAGGAAAAAACCCCAGAAATCAACTTTCAAATGTCAACACCATTATATTATAGGCCCAGATGACTGGAGATACAAGAAATTTAAGAGGAAGTGTTCAGCCTATTCTTTTTTTCATAGGCATAAGCCATTTTCCAAAGCTGAATCAGTATTATTATATGGAAGGCACCACACAATGGATACAATTTTGCTCTATTTCTTTGAATACAGGTTTCTACACAAAGCATGAAAAAACAGGCTTAGCTTCCCTCAGAATTTAGACATTTTAACAGGCTGACATTTCAGGAACACAATTCGAGCACATAAAATGAAGAGCCGGTTAACACACAATACATTTCAACAGCCTGAATTTTAAATAAATTTTACAGGCCCATCCCCTCAGGTTATAAATGCTCCTTCCCAAACAAAAGTCAAGTCAAGCCTACCTGTTTAAACAGGGCATAGAGTTTCAACTTAGTTTCATTCCCAGGATCCTTTTTCAAAAGCTTCAGCTGTTCTTGAGCCTTTTGGAAGTCCTTCTGGCTGACCTGCATGGTGGCTGCAGTCATGTGCAGGTGAATCGCTGGAACACAAATAGCTTGTGTTGGCCTGGGAATAAGTGGGGAAAAAATAACCCATTACTTGATTTCTGTGAAAGACTAGAGGAGAAACAAATACACTGCTTTTTAAGACATTTAAAGTATATGTGAAATATTGCATACAACACTAATCAAAACAGCAACAACAAGAAAGATACTAAAAGTCACAAGAAAGTTGCTCTAGAAGTTCGTTTTTAACCTTTGGAAGTTATTAATTTTTATTAATTATTTAAATCTCATCCCCTTGTTCTCAGCACCTTGAATAATCTATTCAGTTTTGGGCCCCTCACTACAAGATAGACATTTGGGTGCTAGAATGTGTCCAAAGAAGTGAACAAAAGGTGGCACAGGGTCTGGAGCACAAATCCTTGGAGGAGCAGATGAGGGAGATGGAGGTTTTTAGCCTGAAGAAAAGGATGCTCAGAGTGACCTTGTAAGTCTCTACAACTGCCTAAAAGGCGGCTGTAGGCACATGGGGGTCAGTCTCTTCTAACAAGTAACAGCTGAAGGAAGAGAGAGAACAGCACCAGTGGAAGTTTAGATTGGCAAAGAAAATCTTCCTAATATCCATTGGAAGAGGCTGCCCAGGGAAGTGGTGGAGTCACCATGCCAGGAGGTATTTAAAAGATGTGCCTATGTGGCACCTGGGAACATGGTTTAGTGATAGGAATTAGCAGTGCCCTTTCCAAGTTAAATGGTTCTATGATTAGCAGCTTTATGTATCCATGAATTAAGATGAGTATGCAGCCTGTCTGCTCTTCATGATCTTTTCAAGTGTGCGTGCTTCTAGCTAGAAGCATTTAAATTTGAAAGTCTGGTTCTCCTTTCCGGGCAATACAAGCGAAGACTAATTTAAAATGTACTTTGGAAAAGGACTGTCAGTAAACCAGCTTCTAGACACTTGAGAAAAAAAAAAAAAAAAAAGCAGTCAAAATATTCTGGGAGAACAACTTCTCACCAGAAAAAGGCAGTTCCATCAAAACCTCTCCCAAAAGTAGCAAACCTAATCCAATTCCATAATACTTCATAAAAGCAGGTTTACTTCAGTAAAGTTTGGAATCAAAATCCAAGAAGTCATACAATTTTCATTTATTTCAAGAGGGCTGAAGCATGTTGTCACAGTTGTTTGTTTTTTTTTTTGTTAAATTGCAATATATGTTAAGAATTTTTATTATTTTTAAAATGTTTGCAGTTTATGTATGAACCTTCTTTCTCTATTCTAGTAAAAAGAAAAAAGGTCCAGCTTTCCCTATTCTAACTTACAGACACACCTGTCATCTTAGAACATCATATATATGACAGATTTTATAATCAGTCTCATTTGAAAAATTAATGAGTATTTCAAACAGAGACTGACAGAATGCTTAATCTATTTAATGTTAATATTTCAGTTACAGGACAATAATTTAAAAATCATGGAAATCTTGCCTTTTATACATGCCTAATGAGAATTTAAAAGATGTTCTACTGCCTACCTCAAAAATATCCTTATTGCTCTTATTTCTTAAAGAAAATTTATCTTCTTAGGAAAGCCTAAAAGTTGCAGGCAGAAAGTGTGAAGAATGTGAACTGTTCCCCATTAATTTTATTTCTCTTTCATTTTATGTAGATAGATATGTAAAAATATTTGTAAGACCTATTGGTTTTATGTCCTATTACAGCCCTTCTTTCTTAATAAATTCTAAGTTCTGATATTTTGGAGATACCAAGTTTGAATGACAGACATGGAAAGAATATTTTTTGTTACACACAGGATTTCTTTCAAAGTGAAAGGATTTAAAAATTTGCTTCAAAATCTTATGCCAGTAGCAAGAAACCTATCTGAACAATAAAAAAATGGAACAGGCTATCAAAAAAGGTTGCAGGAACAGAAAGTCCTTTTACTTAAGCTGATCACCTGTAAGCCTTTTTTAAGATAGCAGTGCACCCAGACAAACATGGGGTAAACAACTCTCACTGTAACCAACATTCAATTTAGTTCAGAAGACTCTGTCAGAGTTTAATGAGTTCATCCCTTAAATAGTCAGGAGGTTATTTAGCCAACTTGTTGACTCCACTTGCAGCATCAAAAAAATACAAAATACCTTCAATAGGAAAAAGTGCACCTAAATGGAAACAGATACAAGATTTTTAATACTGCATCTCTTTCATTAGTCTGTCCTGGAGTCCCAGAACATGACACTTTCAGTTCCTATTCCCAAACGTGTTTTTAAAGTCACATTTACAGGAAGAAGAAATAAGAGTGCAGAAAGAACAGTTCTTTGTTTTGGTTTGGCTTTTTTTTCCCCCTCCAATTTTGCTAGCCATCTTTGGAATTACTGGAATGCTACTGTCCCCAAGATTATTTGTGTAAATGCTATAAATTTTCTTGTCAATCTAGGAAGTGACGGAGATCCCATGTTTAAAAATGGAGATTTGCGTTTACACCACGTTAGGCAAAATGGATTTCACTCCAGGCTGTGGTCAGTATCATAAAAAGGCTTTAAGAATCTTTTATATACAATCTGATAATGATCATAAATTAACAAAAGTTGAGGATGAGCAGCCTGGGGAGAAGAGGATGCCATAGCAGCTGGTCTGAAGGTATGTACACACATTTATGGTTAAAGTTGGTTTGGTTTGAGTTTCTTTGCTTTTAGTAGGTCACAGTTCTCTCTGTTATTATGGATGCGAAGTAGACAAGTTAGAAGAGGATGAGAAAACAATTAGGTGAATCAAAATAACTTGGCTGGGGTAAAATAGAATGATCTTTCAGTAAGTCCTGGCTCAGAGGAACTCTGCTGTTTGGTTATATTCACTTTTTGCTTCTTAGTTAAATGCTTGGGTAAAATTGTTATCTGTCCAATTCAAATACTTTATCTTTCATTCTTCTTTTCCTCCTTACCTACTGATTTGTAATAGGAAATTGTGCAACCTCGGTGTTTATTAAAGTCTGTTTATAAGAAAAGTCCTTTTATCTTTCATTCTTCCTTGCTGCTTGTAGCTCAATTCTCTGCAGGACATTGATGATTCACCCCATTCCTTCTGCCTTCTGATCTCTACAGACATTTCCTACACATCAGAGATGCTCATAGATTCTCAACACACTAAGGCTAAGCTGATTACTATGATTTCGCTATTAAAATAACAACAAAGGATGAAAACACGAAGGAAAAATTAAGTTATTTCACAATTAATTCATCTTGGGACTTCATTCTTCAGAGGTACACATGAACAGCAGTAAGGAAGCTCCTCCATCCCAAGTAGATCACACAGAGTGAGGAGATGACACCTCTCAGCACACACAGCAGCACTGCCACCTCTGGCACTGCACAGGGGTGCCACACCACAGTCCCAAGGACACAGGAACAGGAGAGGCTGCTGCAGTACAGTGTGCAACAACTTGCTCCTTCCATCTGCTGCTCCCTTGCTGTGACACCAAGTCCTTAGTCACTCCCTGAGCGAATCCACGCCCCACTTTAGTGGCCACACAAGACTTCGAGGAAACCATGCAAGGCAGGCAGAGAGTCTGGAACCTGACGTGCAAGCTTTTGATCCAAGCAGAAAAAGACTCCTAGGAAAGGCAACCAAAAACCCCTCTGAATTTCTCTTCCTCATCTACTCACTGCAATAAAGCAAAATCATTTCCTTCAGGAAGCTTCCTGTTTATTGCCCTGCACCCTGCGGCCAATTAGCTGCCTCTGACCCACTGCTACACATTACCTTTGCTGTAGTGGCACCCACAGAGGAGTGGCAGGGCTGGGCAACCTCCCCCAGCTGGGTAAAAAGCCAGCTCCCACCAGAGAGACAGAAGCCAGAGGAGTCACAACTTGGCAGTGCAGTCTGAGTCCATGACAAATGCCTGTGCTCTCCTGCAAGACCAGTCACTGGTGACTTCACAAGATGTACACTCTGAAAAAGGAAATAAATCCGGGGCATCACTGTCTGAACCTGAAACATCCAGGCTGACAATCATTTCATATTTATTGCCTTGGTTCAGACATCTCTTTGCTGCCATTCAGTCGTTCAGGAGATCTTGGAGGCTCATCACTCATCCTATTCACTCTATCTGTTCACTTAAATGTCTCTTATCCCAATAAACATTCAAATGCCTCTTAAATTTAGGACTGCAATTACACTGAAAGTAATTTCTCTTTGTTTATATTATTCACAAAAAGACTGCAAAGCTGCTAAAGGTATGCCTCTCACTTACTGTAGCTCTGTCACTTGCATAAGGACTTTAAAAGAGTTAAAAAGTCCAACATTTTGTAAAATACTAACTGCTCACTTTCTAACTTTTAAAGCAACATAGCAGTTTCCTCATAAAGATTCAACAGAAGTCAAAAGATCTCTTTGCACAGCAAACATCAGTCAGACTCAGCAAAAGAAAGGGATGGGTATACCTGAAATCCATCATACAAGTTTTCTTTTAAACATTAGCTAGATCCCAAGGAAATAAAGCACATAGAAAAGCAGTTAAAAATCTTATTAGGATTAAAAGCAGAGGGTGGTGCTAGATACACATGGGTTTAAAACTCTTGACAGAAATGGAAAATGCTCGTTTTACATTGTTTTAAGTACCCTTAGGGAAACAAGCAAGAAAAAGAGCAGGAATGTTGTTAGACAGAAGCAAGAAGCATATGAAACTGTCACTTGGATGAATCCATATCATCTTTTGTCCATTATGTGTAATATTTCAGATCATGTGTACAACATCCCTTCTTTGCCATGATCACTATCTCAAGGTGCTGTATTTTTTTTCCATTGCTCTTTCCACACGTTCCTCATGTAGAACAGCGAAGGGCATTGTAACTACCCCTTGCCATTTCCCACACACAAAGTTTTACAGCATTATAAAGTGGCACTATTTCTGCTCACGTTCCTTCCATCTTGAGAGAATGAAATACTGGTTTGCTGCTGCTGCTGTTTAAAGAGTTGTATGGGTTGGTTTTTGCTGTTTTTTTTAAAGTTATGACACAAAGCAATCAATTCCCCCAAAGTTCAAGGTGCTCAGTGTTTGGCTATAACGTCTAACAAGCCTCTGATTGCATGCCTCTCCTGAATCCCTGCAAAGAGGGGACAGCACACATATCCCAGCCCAGCCCACACCTGATTTGCAGATGCTAGCCAGACCTCCAACTTTTCTACAAGGTTCAGGAGCCGAAAACGTATCCCAAAAGCTTCGCCTGTCCTAGCACCAGCAAGTGCTGCTCTTAGAGGCTGCTGTGAAGTCACACAGGAGAAGAGCAACCAAACGAGATCTCCTTGCTCCCTGTCCTCCTGCTGTGGGGACACATCCATCCACAGTGAGGAGCCACACGTGCTCCCTGCCAAGGTCACTGGGGCAGTCCTTGGTCCTTGCCTGCTGGTGCCTCGACAGCATCACTCCAACCAGCTTCAGGCTTCATTCCCCTTCTTTTTCAGCAGCACTTCTCTACTTTGATCCTCCCGTAAAACTATCCTGATTTTTCTCCCTGGAGGGGAAAAGGGATCTGGAGAAGGAATAGCAACTTTGGATCATTAGTTCAGCTACATCAAGGGGCACAGGAGCAGAGCTGGTGGGAAAGTTTGTCACCACTGGCAATTGTAGCAACTGTTAGGAAATGATGAGTGTGAAGGGAATAGAAACCTGTATTTAAACTGTAACTATGAGAAAACTGAGTGAACCATCTGAAAAAGAAAATTTAACCTGACACATCAACTTCTCTCATCCTCCCCCAAGCCTTCATATCAGAATCTCTAACAAGATTTAAAAAAAGAAAGTTTAATTATCAAATAATGACAATGAGCAAAATATTAGCAGTACCACACTTCCTTGGTAACCAGAAAAAACATTTTCATAATTTTCCATATCACTTGCATTATTTTCTGCATGCAATAAATTTAAAGTTGTACTTCACTTTATTTTGCTGACAAGAGGAAGCTATTGTCTATGCTGTTAACATAAAAATGATTAGAAAATTTTAATCTGCAGGTTCCCCAAGTAATCATTCATCACACCATTGGTTATAGTCTACTGAAACCAAACAGATAACAATGTAACATTAAGGACTCATAGATTTTTTTACATAGCACAAGCACTTATACAGCAATATAAGTGCTTTCCCCATACCGCTTAAAGTGGGGAAATACCAAGTTTTATTAACCATGGCAACACCATGAAACAGTTGATGATTCAGTAGACAGAACTCCAGCCTTCCTTAAAAAAGTCCCCAAGATGTAAGGAAACACCTATCCCTTCCTGTTCCAATAGCACAGTCCCTGGCACTATATCCCAACTATGCCCACTATGCCACAGCATTGAGTAACTAAAATTTATTGCTATTAGGCAATAAGAATGTTCCTAGTGTTCTCATATTTCCAATGTATCTAACTGGTTGAAAACATCAGTTCAAATACTCTATAATTTACTTCCTTCTCCTTTAACAAACAAAGAAATGAAAGTAAAATTATTTTCCCCTTTACATTAGAATGTTTCAAGAGTTGTTCTAAACAGAAGTTTGGTGTACAAATCCTTATCAGCTTTTACTATTTTAAACTTCTACATTGTTTTGACATATAAAAACTAGAGGATAATTAGTGTCTGTTGGCAAATTGAAGGGCTGAATCACTGTTGTTTAGTGCAAGTGGCTCAGCTGTGCTTGATAGTTTCTTTTTCAACATTAAAGAATAGCTAAGAATGAAAGCTCTAGATTACCATTCACTGAGATATGAAATGGTCTGATCTTTGTGCACTATACATGCACAGGTTTGTTTTATTTATGCTCTCATCAAGCTGCTGGGAGGGACACTAGAATCATCTCCTGAAATCTCCACAAGTACTCTCTCTTTCCAGCAGACTTAAATTGACATGGTGAATGGCTAAGGCATGAGAGTACCCCCTGTGTATGCTCAGTCCATGTAAGACATCTCTAAAAGCAGGAAGGTTTAAAAACAGATATCCTCTGAAACACATTTCAAAGTTAAAAATAGGAACATTAGCAGAAAAAATATAGAGCTGCAATACTCATATATGTGACATTTGCTGAAAATCACAGTTTATTGCAGCATTTGGAGAGCAGCAAACTCAAATATGTTTCTTACATATCCTTATCCAAGGTGACTTAACAAAATTATGAACTCAAAATAATTTTGCTGCTAATGGAGAATGGAAAAAGCCATTTTGATTTGGCTAGCAGGGACAAATCTTGTTGGCTCTATGGAGGGTAAGAAAACATATATTTTAATAGTAATGGCTTATGGCCAACATAGGTAGGTTTCTTGACAAGGATACAGCCAGCTCCTGCAGCTCCCCACCCACATCAGAATACCCACTGACACTCCTCCTAGCACAGCTGCGTCAGTGAAAGGAAACAAAAATTTTGTCTGAGGCTTACTTTCTCTCCTGAATCCATGACACCTAGATACAAAAGGGGTGGACAAAAGAACACTGAACAAAACAGTAACAAAGCAGTATTTGCTAATGGCTTATCCTGCCCAAATCTGGATCTCTTTCAGACAGCTTAGAATCAAACACTTCAGGTCTAAACACAAAGTAGCACACTGCTCATGGTTTTGTCAGTTTTTCCAGCATCCACAATCAGACCAACAAGTTGTCTTTAAGAACCTGGGGCAATTTACTCAACAAAAATCTGATAATCTGAAATAGAAATTACATACATTCCAAGGGACTTCACAGCACGTCTTACTAAGACAGTGTAAAAAGCTTAAATTATATCATTTAGAAGGCTGCACCTAAAGCAGCACCTCCCAAGACAGAGGTCAGAAGATTGTGTTGAAGTGTGCCAGTTTTAAGTGGGGATGCAACACAGCAGAGTCAAACTGGCTTCTGCTATCATTGTAGAGATCATACAGAATTACTGATGTGGGAAAGAGGCGGATAACCCATATAACTTGCAAATTTTTCCTCAGAATAAAAGTGCATTTCATCTGGCATCGGACTGGCAATTAAGAAAATCAACACAAACCCAAACAGATTCTTTTGTTTCAGAAATAGGCTGACTATACTGACATGTTTGAAGAAGTAAGCAAGCATGTATACCATGGTATGAAATGACAGTATATTTGAAATTAAAAAATTTACCCTGTTTAATGGTTAGCTTCTAAGGACCAAATTATTCAAGAATTATTGGCCATTCTATAAGCTACATATCTCTTACACCAGACCTTATACCAGAAAAAATATTATCAGAACACCTTACCAGAAAAATATTAGCCACTCTTTTGGAGGGCCAAACAATCAGCAAAAAAACCATACAATATTTCTAATTCTCAATAAAGAGTTTTTATTCATAATTAAGAATGAAATCTCATCTACTCAACATTGATGAGGCCACATCTGGATCAATGCGTCCAGTCCAGAGTTCCATAGTACAAGAGACATGGTCATACTGGGAAGAAACCAGAAAAGAACCACGAAGCATCTTACATATGAAGAGAGTCCTAGAGAACTGGGATTGTTCAGAAAGCTGTGTTCCACAACAATCCATCCTCATGACTTCTAGACACCTTGGCTTGATATTAGCTATGAACTGTGAAATCCAGCTCAATTACATACAGCTTGCTGCTCTGGATTACATTTTGTTAATTTTAACTGCTGTGTGTATTTCCATTCAAAACAGTTTATGAGTGTGCTTAAATAAGGATGGAAATTTACCAAGACACTTTTCAAGAAAACTATCCAATCATCTCACCCCTACCTTTTGTCTTTTAAGTTGTACTGGTAAACCAGCATAAGCAAACAAGTAAGCCCTGCAATTAACACAAGTATTTGCAGAGAAAACTTCCCATTAAGAGATGTAGTTGTTCATTCCTTTGACTAGTTAAGCCAAATATTCAAAACACGGTGGATTGGTTTATTCCAATGGCTATGTTTTAGAATCCTGGCCCTTAAAAAAAAATAAATTCAAGATCCATTGGTGGTATGAAGAACCTTTCTGAAAGACAGAAAGTTACCTTACAAATGCTAAGGGAATCTGATTTTATCAGTATTTTGCAAAAACTTACTGCAAAAGTCAAATGGCACGAGGTTTCAAGAAAGGAAAGAAGGTGGTTTCTTTAATACATAAAACAAACAAAAAAATATTATTACTTAAAAGGTAAGGAAAGTATGACAAGCTCTCTAAACTTCCTAAACTGACTTGCACCAAGATGGAAAAACTTAGGGAGAAAATAGGTTTAAAATCAAGGCAGATATGTGCTCTGCTTCCTTTTCTGCTGGCCAGGCAAGGATCTGTGACCCACATAACTTAGATCACAAACACAAACTAGAACTACAGATCTGACCTACCAAAGGGAAGTTTGCAAAGATAATCATGGTTATCTTGAGCAGGAGGAGCAGAGTACCTGAGCACTACAGGATCCAGCACAAGCCAAGGAGAGCTGATAAATGGAAATCTGCCACAGAAAAAGATGTTGGTTGATAGCAAAGATAGCAAAGAGCTGAGCAAGGTGCACTAGTGTAGCCTGAAATTCTGCACCAAGAGGCACAGCTCTCAGAGAGTCAGAAACCAAAATGCAAGAGCCTGTATAAGACAGCATCAGGGAGTAAAAAACATACTCCACAGGGCTTCCCTGGTGTAGGATTGGGGTCTGTGTTTTGTACTGTGAATAACACAATCCTTGTATGTGGACACATTTCCCATGTCAGTGAGCCGTGATGCATTCCCATTCAACTGCTAGTGAGTGGGGAAGTTGGCAGGCAGATATTCCAGAGGCTGCAGGACATCTGCTGCCTACACCTCACTGAGACCAGGAGGGAAACAAGACCCAACTCACCTACATCTGGGGGAAAGTTTCAGGCACAAAAGCAGCTTCTACTGCCAGCACCAGAGGTTTTCGTACCAACTCCAAGGAAACTCAGGAATGTTTGCAAACAGGGTTTTTAACAATATACTGTGATCTATTACTGGAGAGCAACACTACAAAAATCCAGTCTTCCGCCTTGCAGAGGGCATTGGATTAGGGATGACAGCAGACAGTAGGAAAGAAAAGGAAAGCTGCTACAATACAGAAATAGAGCCTGGTGGGGGAAAGGTGGGTGAAGCAACAATAGTGCCGTTTTTGCTCAGCCAGCATGAGAACATCAGAACGAAGCTCCTAAAATTTGTATGTCCATCCATAGCCAACCACAACTATCTGAATAGGATTGACAGAAAGGACTAGACATTTCCCACCACAGGATACAAGACAGACTCCCTCTGAGGCCAATTAGGTACTCATGGCCAAACCTGGGAAAAAGGAAACAGAATGGAAAAGGGGATACCACCAGACTTACTGGTCACCACTAGGATGGCACTAGGCTCAAAGAGGTTTTCCACAAAGGAAAGCTTACATGTCCTCTGGGTGTGCTGGCATCAGAGTTCTCCTCAAATGCAGGAAACTTTATTTCATGTCTGTAGCAGTAGAAAAATGTATTTATGTGCTCCTCACATATTAAAAAGAAGTAAACAAAAACCCATGATGCAGGTGATACATCATTAACAGCAATCAAGAAGTCTTTTCAGGGAATGACTTGGAATACTGAACTGCTTCTAATCAAAGGAGGCCCCTGAGCACAGTCACTTGATGAAGCAAGAAATAATCTCTCAGCTGCAAGAGACCAGTTCTTCCTCTGCTCTCAGTGGAGCAACTTCTTCATAAAAGCACAGTTTCATGGCAAAGCAAAGCCTCTGGGCCCTAAAGACTCAGGACTTTACATCTGACTGGCTCAGTGGGAGGCAAGGCAGAAAACAGCCATAGCCTTTTTCTGTGGATCTATAGGTCTGTAGTCAGAGAGAGGTAAAGATGGAAGGGTTATAATGTCCTGCTTTGCCATAAATCTATTAAAGGGTGCTTGATATAACAACTAACAAATATAACTGCACTACCTAGTAAAGATTAAGCAATTCAGGGAGCAGGATCAATTAACTCCCAGACAGAAGTACAAAAAGGCTGAAGAAACTGAATAGGGACTGTTGTGTATTGTGCTGGAACACCTGAGATCCTGCCATGTGGGTGGGCTGTAAACATACAGATGTTTTGTCATGAGACGATGAGGGCATGCCAAGAAGAAATTTGGAATGCTGCTCAAGAGACAGATGGAATTGAACTTGAACTCTTAAGAGTGAGGCCTTTCAAGCTGAACACCAGATACTGTAGTACATATTTACTGTGAGCAGGAAGTATTCCAGGCACAGGGAGAGACCAACAAGGCTATAGAAGCAAGGAGAAGCCAACAGTGTAAGAGAAAATTAACTGGCTTTCAACTCACTTCACTTAAAGACCAGCATTTAATAGTGCCCCTATGAGAGTTTCATGGCAAAGATCTGATTGCAAAGGGACCTCCAGCCTCAAAGACTGCCAAATGCATACAGCCTCAGTAAGACTCTTCTGCATGTGCATTTGTGTCAGCACCCTCTCTCCTCAGAGGAACTTAAACTCGAAATATTATATATTGCAACAGGGCAGGACAAGAAGAGCCTGTGGAACTTACAATTCTATGTCTGAAAGAATTATGAATGTCTTGCTTAGAAAAAGTAATAAACCAAAACAGAGTAAGAGCAAATCTTGCATTTTGCTTTTATATTTGTACAAGTCTTTCTCTTTCAGTGTTTCAAGGATGTGACTCCTTTTTCCAAGATTAAACTGCAAAAAATGCTTCCTGAATTCAGTGGCACAGCAATGTTGCCAGTGTCTTTGATAAAATTCTGCTTGCATACTGCTAATACAGAAAATAAAGCTCAACTTTCTAGTGCTACAGCATTAGAAAAATTGCACTATTTTTCTTTATTATATCTGATTAAATACTAAAAACATGAACCCATTATTAATACTGACTTATGAACTGCTGTCTCATACAGAATCGTGCCATTCCAAATATATCTGGCTCCACCAACCTAACAATGATCAGCAGGCCAACATTTTCTCAATTTAAAACTGCTTTCCCTTACTCTCATTGTAACAACTTAGCTACATTGAATTAATATTACTTAGCTGAGAAAACTAGCCTCTCTAGAGAGTTCTTCTCTTGAAATGAGGGCAGAAGTCACATAATTCTCTTTGTTTCACCCTCTGTCTTGGGATGTTCATGTACTTACTTCAAATAACTTCTTACAAAGCTTTGGCTGAAAAATATTACAGTTTAATGCATAAATGTCTCACAGTCTTCTGGTCAAGATGCACTCATGCCTAACAGACATACTTGGATACTTGAAAAGCATTTCACTTATGAAAATGTGCACTGTAGCAGTCAAATCTGAATGTTGTTACCAATCAGAGTATCACACATCCTTAAATCTATTAGTATGATGATGTCTGCTCCATTATTCTATTTAGGAACTTGTTTACCAAGTATATTTAACACATCTTGCTTTTTCTTGAGTATTAAGCTATTTTTGATCGGAAGAGGAAATTCTCTTAATTGACCTACTTTGTGATTCTTATTCATATACAAGCAACTTTATAGTGGAATTTCCAACTCAGCCACTAACAATAAAAATGTGTATCACACAATACCAAGTACAATTGCAACTCAATCCATCCCTTCTGCTTCCCACTGCCCAGCTAACCCTGAAGGTGCACAGCTGCTGCACTGCACGCTCCTGCACATGACACTTTGCTTGGAAACAGCTTAAAGGCAATATGTAATAAATAAAGGTGTAGAAGATACTGCGTGATTATTTGGAAAGCCAGAACAGTCTTAGCAAGAAGCCCTAACTAGCTGGACACACAGTAAAGCTTGGTTTTGTCAAGGCCGGGCTGGCTCTGAGTAACCTGGTCCAGCGGAAGGTGTCCCTGCCCCTGGCAGGAGAGTCGGAATTACATGGACTTTAATGTCCCTTCTAACTCAAACTATTTATGATTATGTGATGTATGGGACCGATAAAATAAAATACAGAAAACAAGGAAAGGCCCAAACACAGACAATCTTTTACACGTTCCAGTACGGTTTTGGATACCTCACTCCCAGCCTAACAAACAACTTTTCTGCCGGTGAAATATTCGCCTCAGGACGGCATCAAACACAGCTTTCCCACCTCCACGCTGTGTTCAAGCACGTAAAAGTGGTAGGTACGGCCAGAGAGGTCCCCAACTTTAGCAGAAAGCGGGCACCCCCGGCACGGACGGAGAGCCCCGGCACGGACGGAGAGCCCCCGGCACGGACGGAGAGCCCCCGGCACGGACGGAGAGCCCCGGCACGGACGGAGAGCCCCCGGCACGGACGGAGAGCCCCCGGCAGGGACAGA
>JANRGV010000001.1:67157104-67184244 GCA_024734035.1 Alethe castanea | reverse complement strand
AGAGAGGTCCCCAACTTTCGCAGAAAGCGGGCACCCCCGGCACGGACGGAGAGCCCCCGGCACGGACGGGCACCCCCGGCAGGGACAGAGAGCCCCCGGCAGGGACCGGCGCCCCCGGCACGGACCGGCGCCCCCGGCCCCGCCGCGGCCGGCCCGCCCCGTGAGGGCCCCGCCGGGCAGCCCTAAAGCGATCGGCACTCACCTTGTTCCGCAGGGCGACCGCCAGCACAGCCTCCGGACGAAGGTCAAGGCCAGAGACGCCATAACTAGGGGGAAAGCAGGCCGGAGGGAGGAGGAGACGGCAAACCCCGCGGCTGGATCTCCGCCTCCATGGCCGCGGAGAGGGCGGCCTGAGGGCGGGGCCGGGCCGGGGCTGGCCGGGGCGGAGCCGGGTTCGGCCCTGTTGGTGATAGGGCGAAGGCACTGCTATGTGCGGGGATTACAGGGAAATAGGTTGGAAAATGCCTCTGGGATCACCGAGTCCTAACTGTGACCCAACACCAGCTAAAGCGTGGCACCACCTAAGCTGAACTTTGTGCAGTTGTTTCTTGAAGGCCTCCAGGGATGGTGACGCCACCACCTCCCTGGACAGCCCATTCCAATGTCTTCACGTTTTCCCTGAGGAAATTCGGGGTAATGTCGAACCTGAAGCTTTCCTGGTGCAGCTTGAGGCTATATCTTCTCATTCTGTCACTGGTTGCCTCGGCGAAAGGCCAATCCCACCTGGATTCAACCTCCTTTCAGACAGTTATAGAGAGTGATAAGGTCACCCTTGAGTCTTCTCCTCTCCAGGCTAAACACCTCTAGCTCCCAGAGTATTGATAATAAATGGTGGAGAGCAGCTTAGTGAGCCAGCTCCCACAGTACCCTTGGATAAAATCCAATCCGGTTCCTTAAACTTGTGAGTGTCTAAAGGTGCTTTAGGAGCCGCTCAAGATCCTGAACTCACAGCAAGGGTAACAAGAAGACCAGACAGTTCCATAAGCTGCAAATTCTGCAGGGTCAGAAATGGAACCAGCTGTGGTGCAAACCTGGTGGTCGGCCAAGGTCACCACAGCGGTCAATGGAAAAGAAAATGACATGAAACAGGAGCCCTTTCACGGGCAAAAGTCAACAACTTGTCTCGATCCCCCCAAAAGCAGCTTGTAGTGGGCATTGCATTGTTTATTGTACTAACTTTCTGTTTAGGAAGCTCCTAAAATGTTTGCATTCTTCTTTGTACACTCAAACCACCTGGCAAGCTGCTGGTTGGCTTGGTGTCTGTACCTCAGTGGCACTGGCATTGTGTAAGGGCAGAATAAACACTAGTGTCTGCCCCATCTAACTTAAAAGATACCACTATTTGTTGCTCAACTTTTGCTCTTTCATCTTCAGTTCCTGAAGGTATATTTAATTTTCCCTTGCCAGTGTTACCTGCTTTGTGAAAGATGTTTCTGTGTTTGCTTAGGTGAAGATCCTCACAATTCAGGTACTCAGCTCCGTTAGTTTCCTTTCAAAAGATATCTAATAAAATCGCCTTTTAGTCCTGGGGCTTTATCCCCTCCTCCCCAAAAGTAAATACATTTAAGACTTTCCTCAAGGATAAATGATTTGAAGCTGCTGGTGACCTGCAGGGTTCTCCTTCCTGAAGTGTTTTATTACAGTTTTCCAAATAGTACATAACTGTTAGAAACTAACAACCAGGATGGCACATTTTCCCCCCTCATACTGTGAAGGTCATGACATGTGACTGGGTCAAATCACATGTAGCTGATTTTTTCTAACATAGCTTTGGGTTCCAAGTATGGATGTTCTTCTTTGAACTTGATACACGACTTTTACTCATGATTACAGATGCAAAAGTCTAGTATTTCTCAATTTCAGAAACAACCTTTATTGGTTTAAGGTTCTAGCAGACCTTCTTAAAGCAGGTATTTATTTGTGTTTTAGCATCACAGTAGCAATTTCCATCTCTGCTATACTAGACTGTGATGTGAAATTATTTTACATTTGCAGAAGTCTTTAAAAGCACTCTCCTGAAGGTGTTGTAGTAAATGTTTCTGTTGATTTATATCCTTATTTTCCACTAACCAAGCAAAACTCATAGTTTACAAGTATTTAACTTGTTAGAGACAGTATTCTGAACATATAAAGACAAACTGTGGGCTAAGTTTTGCTCTGAGATCTAGGATCAACGCTTATTCTGTGAATAAGAGGAGAATTTGGCTCTTAAGTGCTAGCATTTGTTTTGCTGTAGGAGCACATTTTTTTAAAACAAAACCTTATGAACACAGTCTTGTTATTTGTAAAGGCCAGAAAAATCACTACAAAAATGTAATGTAATGGATATAAATTGAAAGTTTACTGTAGTAGTATTGCTAGCACTAAAGTAATGAATCTAGAGAGGGCTCCCCAGAGGACTTATTTGGTAAGTTGCTTTAGATTTATTGTTTGACAAACAAGTCCCTCATGGCAATACCCTCTCTAGCATTTTATTATTAATGGTAAGATGAAGATTTTTTCCTAGCTGCGCTTTTATCCTTGGGTAAAATTCTCATGTTCTTTCCTTTCGTTCATTTTCACATTTTCTGCTGCTCCCTAGAAGTTTAATTTTGTTTAATTTCTTTATGCTGAATGTATGCCAGTTAAAATAGGCCAGGCTTTTTAATAAAGTCACACTGGAAGTTCTGAAAATGCATGAACATTTTTCAGTTTTCCCTGAAGACTGCAAAAAAAGCATCTTTGCATTCAAAGATGGATTGCATACTATAGGATTAAATACAGACACCAGCAGTATTCTGTGCTTACACAGAGGGACATAGAGAAATTGTAACCTCAGTGACTTCTTTTTCTCATCACCTCTCTAAGATACAGATCACAATCCATGTATTGTGTCTACAAGGGTGCAATTTACTGCATGTGTCTGTCTCTAGAAACCTATACCTTCATATGTCCTCCTTCCTTTTTTCTTTTCTCTTTTTTTCTTCTCTGGTTTTTCTCTCAACTTCCTAACGTTCATCTCACTGCTCAGATGAGCTAAAACTTAACCACTCTCCCATTTTATGAATATCTCATCACATCTCTTTTTGTCCTATAGGTGGTGTTTTTTTTCCTCACTTATGTGATACAGTTTATTTGCTTAGCATGTTTTTAACTGTTTCTTCTTTGTGATGTATTCTTATTCCTGGAATTGTGATCTTGGGGGAGCAAGGTCACAAACCTTAAAGCTTTCAGTGTGGGTCAATGCTGTGCGCTTTTGTTCTATCTCTTTATATATGGGCAGATATATATGTGCTAGAGAAAACACTGGGCCCTTCTTATGAAACACCAAATCATGCACTAAATTTCCAGACCACGAGATCCTGATGTTTTGTTTGCAGAATGATTGTCTGTTGTAATCTATACTTATGTGCTGTGTGTTTCAGCATAATTGCAGGCTCTCTGATGTGTTGATACAAGCCTGAACAAGAAGTGTTTTGCGTAACTTTGTGGTGGAAGGGTGGAACAGTGTTGACACAATCAAAGCTGATTTTGATACACTGAGGTGATCACTTTATCATTTGTATCACCAGTTTCTTCAGGCAATTTGCATCAGTTTCTTCTTCTTCAGCTGTGCAATATTCTACAGTCTGACCAGCATGATCATATTTTTTTTTCGTTTTCTGTGATGATAATTCTTGCATCTTTGCAATAATTTCTTTAGTCTTTGTGTTGGATGTTTGATTGGTTTTCCTGTAGATTTTCTAAAATAAGCTTTGTGTAATGTTGCTGGACTGAACTCAGTTAAGGAGTTGAATATTTGCAATTCTTTACCATGGCAAGGCAGCTGTTCTCTCTTTGATGGAAGTGTTTATCCAGAAAACAGATGTGTTGTGTACTTTATTATTAAAAACTTGATTTCCGTGACAAATGGTTTTCCCCTTGAAAACCAATCCAATAAATCCTGCAAGACTTACTTTGTGATGATATTAGCATGATTTTTGCATTGATGCCTGTTTCAGACATGCAGGAGAAAGGGTTTTCATAGTTTTGCTGCTACAGTGTAGAAAACTACAATATTAGCAGAGAGTATTAATCACTGGTGTCTTTGTAAGCCTAGCTTTAGAACATCCTCTTTATGTGTGTCCTGTTTCTTCCTCAGCATAAAACGTATGCTCAGTTCCTGACACACAAGAAGGAATTAGACTTGGGCCTATTAACTTAAGCAGAGCTTTCTACCAACAGAGAAATATAAATATGAGACTTAATCAGAAGCTAACAAATTGTACTCCACTTTTCTTGGCTGGATTGATGGTTCATTCTCATGCAACCATTAATTCTGGAGGAACAGCCTTTTTGCAGCATTGTGCTTACTTTGGATCTAAAATACCAAGTTCTTGGTCCACAATTCTCAGTAGTCACCTGCACTGACCACCTGGTGCATGTCTTGAGCTGTTCTGTCTTCTCACACTTTGCCCTAATGTTCCATCCAAAAACATCCCTGTTACTCCAAACCATTGCAGTTCTTTTACCATGAATGTAAATGAATGTATGCCATCTAGATGCAGGTTATCCTCATCTAATAAAAATATAACCTCTTCTATCTCGAATTATGAATGTTTCCAAAACTCTCAGCGTTCAGTAATGTTGGACAATACGTATAATTTTTATTAAGATCCTGTGTACTAGACTATAAGTTTAGGCCTATGTCACTGAAATATTTTCACTAAAGAGTATCTGAGGGGTTAAGCCTTGTCTGCAAACAACTGTAATTAGTTAGGCACTATAATGCTATTTAAGGACTTACCTCAACTGTCCCATAAAGTTAGCTGTCACATTTTTTTATTGCTTAGTTCTCCTCTCTGTGTGCTGTAATGTCTCTCAATATTTTCTTCTAGAATTTCACTGTAGCGTCTTTTTGATCCCTTTACAATAGGGTTGCAGGAGGTGCCTGTTGTGCAGATATGTTGGATTCCAGTGGTTTTTCACACTAAAAGTGCCTGGTAAGGAAACACTATTGCCTGGAATTCAATCAGGAAATGTAGTTACAGAAGTCTTATTTTTTGTATGAATCAACAAATGGCAGAATTGTTGTTAATTAAAGGAATTAAAATCTTGTTAAGGTGGAGTCCCTTTTAGCTTCCTCAACCCTTAAGTGATGCAGGTGTTGGTTGTGGGCTCATCTGACCCTTTTGCCAAAGAACTGGCACTCCTATTTTTGTGCTTTCACTTGAAATTAAAAAAAAAAAAAAAAAAAAAGGGTCATCATTTCGCAGTTTAAACTTTAAGCCAGAATAAGCAAACATGCTACTGAAAGGAGCCGTTTTTCTATTTTCCTCAGACCCTCCCAGTTTTCTCCCATGTCTTGTTTTCTGCTGACAGGGCTGTTTTCATGGCCGTGCATTGACCCGGCTCAGGGAAAAGATCTGAGTTACAATTAAGCAGGCAAAACCCAGTAAGTAAATGAATAATGGTTAATTGTGACCCAGATCAAACAACTTATCCTTTTTGTCACACACATGAATGCATGCTCATGCTGATGCCAAGGAGGGAGATGTGAGGGGGCCTGACAGGCAGCAGGATTGCTTCTTTCAGCAGCAGCTCCGTCAGCTTATGATATTAAGGCATTAATGCACTGCCTCTGAGGGATTTGTTTTGGTTTCTGTCATAGCCTTGAGGATTTGTTATGCTTTCTGTCTTGGACTGTTTATATTCCTAAAATGTTTTATTTTGCAGGAAGCACTATATCTATAAGCAGGTACAAATGGGGCTGTTACCTGGCTTCTCTATGAAGCATATTATAAAGTGACAGTGATCTGCATCAATTAGCATGTTAAAATGAAACTTAACAGAGAGCTAGGGGAAGATATTAAATCTCTACACATTTTTTTTTGTTAACAGAGGAAAGTGAAACTATTAATGATTCCAGTAGCAAAAGACTGCATCACAAGCTTTGTACTCTATTAAACGATTGTTGTAGTGAACATTTTCTCATGCGTGGGGTTTTCTGGTCCTCAAAGTATCATAAGCAGCAGCATTATCTGCTTCTACTTGTTTGTGATCACCCTTGCACAGCCCAGTGTGCAGTGTTGACACCGGTATTTGTGTGGGCATTCAGTGAACCAGATCAGAGAACTGATGCAGTTAAAAAATAACCCATGCAAAAAAACTCATTAGCTGGACTACTTTCCCATTTTGATTTACTCTCTCCACAAAAATAATGGAGCTGACACAGCTCAGAGCACAGTCACTCTTTGAGATGGCATGATTGCTGAAGCATTTACTTTTGGACTGCATCACTATGTTTAGTGATATTTAGTTCCTCATTACTTCACCTTTCCACATGGTGACCAGTGTCAGCAAAGGAGTTTTAGCAGTAATCCCAGTTGGGTTGGAGTTAAGTGCAGCAGGGCATTCTGCTTGTACCCAATGTAATTTGAAGACTGGGTCCTGCTAATTCGTTTCCTCCCACAGCCCAGGGCTTGGATGTCCTAGCAGACTCCAGGCCACTATAAATCTGTTGACAAGGGTATGGTGTAGGTCCATCTCAGAGTTTTGCTTGAACTGCTTGCACAACTCAGGTGACAGAGGCTGGTGATTCCTCTTTAAATTTGAGCTAGTGATTTTGTGGGGTGTTGATGATATTCTTGGAAGCTACCCTAACACATAGGATTTTTCCTTTGTAATTCTTATTTGCATTTTTTCTGCTTTTGGGCAAGTTTAGTTTTAAAATTATGTTCAGTTTTAGTCAGTATGTATGTCTTGATTTAACCCCAACTGGCAACTAGGTAACACAAAGTCTCTTACTCAGCATACGCAGAGAGAAACTGATGGGATGGCAAGGAGAATTGGAAAAAAAGTAAAACCCTCGGGTTGAGGTAAAAACAGCTTAATATCTGAAGCTAATAATAATGATGATGATGATGATAAGAGAGAAAACAAAAAGAGAGGTAAAACCAGAGCAGAATACATTTGCTCATCCCTCACTGACCAATACCTAGCCCCAAGCAGCGATTGTCTCCCAGATGATTTTCCCCAGTTTATATACTCAGCATGATGCCTGTGGTATGGAGTACCCCTTTGGTCACCTCAGGTCAGCTGTCCTGGCCATGCTTCCTCCCAGCTTCTTGTGCACCTCCTCCCTAGCAGAGCATGGGAAACTGAAAAATTCTTAACTTAGGGTAAGCACTACTTAGCAAATTTGTCTCAGCTTCAGTCCAAACCACAGCATTGTGCCAGTTCCAAGGAGGAAAATAAATTCTGTCCCAGTTGAAACCAGGGCAATGTATTTAATGCACTGCTCTTTCCTCTTCCACTGCCCTAACAACTCTTGATGGAATAGGAACAGTAGGTACACAGAAAGAATGATACATGCCAATTGCAAAGATGTGCATAATGATATCATGATATTGAGTGACTGGATGATAAAAAGTCAGATGAATTCAGTCTAGAATATTTTATATGATATCCATTCTATTTTTAATAGATATGCTAAAGTATTGAGCTGTAATAATTCTGTGATGACATCAGTTTTGTGCTCAATAGCAATTAAAACAGAGCTGACTCTGAATCTTTGTACACGTCTGTATGATTTGGATCAAAATGCCTCCATATCATATAAATCTTATGAGGTTAAGGAAGTAAACCTGCTACCTAGATGCTTTGATACTAGAGGTATATTACTTTGAAATGATGTGAACTAACCTGACTGATTTATTTAATTTGTTTTAAAGTTATAATTTTTGTTTTAAATTGGATTGATAAGCAGGTCATATAAAGGAATCTATTAATCATTAGAATAATAGGAGTACTTTCCCAAGGGAAATCACCCCCACACATATCCCCACAAGCCCCTTAAGGAGTCCTGTAACTTGAGAGTCAGTTTAAGTAAAAAATTATTTATTATACTTAGTCAAAATTTTGAAATCCTGATACTTAAAATCTAGCGTCTCTTATTTTCTCTTAAGTAAATTATCTCTTTTCTTCCTGTAAGATTTTCTTGTCTACCTCTTGTTTCCTTTTCACAAATTATTCCCTCAGTCTCTATTCTCCTGCCTGTGCCCTGCTCCCTACCAATCCAGCCTCATACTTGCTCCTGTGTTCCTAGTTGCTTTAAATAATTTCATTCAATATTTGTCTAAGGCAGGTTAATCTCTATAATCCACATAGCTGAGGTGTATCTCTTAGAGGATAGTGTTTATAGAAATGCCTTTTCCCAATTAGGTTTTAGAATGTTTTTGTTTTTGTGCAAGTCCCTAGCTATTAAACTCACAGAGAAAACCTTTGAATTATGTCACTGTAATGGAGACCATGCATTTTCCAATTCTGTTGCATGGAATCACTACTAAGGAAATTGGGAATCTTATGACTATGAATGAAGTGAAAACTTGGGCTCTGGCTTGATTACAGAATGAACTGGAGCAGTCCTGAGGCCCTATATTTCCCATGGAGAAAACCTGAGCATAACCTTGGCCTTGAGTTGTAGCTGAAATGAAAATCAAGACTGTTTCTGCTCAAAAAAGAAACCCAAGTTGCTTAAAATGGATTTCACATAGCCAAGAGTAGAAGTTGTTATCATCCTTTAGTTTAATGGCACCCATTTTGTACCAATAAGTAAAATTGAACAACAAGGTAAAGTTTGTTTAAAAACATAATGCCTCCTTCCTGCGCATATACACTTAATCTGTGCATCCCAACAGTGCTGTAAGTCCTGTGAGTCACATGTATAGCCTCATGCTTAAAGAGGAAAACTGTGCCTGACAAAGAATTTTGTGTTGCTGCTGTAAGTTGGTAGAATTTTATTCTCTCTGTTGTGGTGGAAACACACAAGGTCAAGGAGAGGATAATGGTCCTCTTCCTCCAGTATGCAATGAATACCCTTTAACTGTCCAGTGCTTTTAGTCATGTGTAGAGAGTGCTTTGCAAGTATTTCCCTTAACATTAAAATATTCATTACTTGGAAGGTGCAGAGCTGTAGTTTGCCTCTCAGAAGATTTGAACTGGTTTATCTTTGAAGACTCTAAATATGTCTGTTGATGATTTTGGATCTGTTTTGGCAGTACACAAAGAAAATAGGGTGTTATTTTATGAAGAGAGTACCTGATATAAGCAGTTATGGCCATGACAGCAGCTTTTTTATGTATGGCTCCAATTCCTATGATGGCCTAGAGACCCTCAGCAATGATAGTGATTCGTTGCTTTCAGTGATGAAAGCTATCAGTAGAACACCTCAATGCTCCAAATTATCCTGTTTATTATATCACTGAAAACAAAATTGTAAAGTTCTTGCAATTAAAATAAAACTTTTTCTTTGACTGCATATGCTGGGATGATATTTTTGAACATGTTAAGTTGGGAAATAGGAGTTTATTTTGCAAAGTTAAATGCAATCCTGAAGAGGCATGCAATGAAATTGTACCAAGCTATTTTCTAATTCCTAGCAGGTGGGTGTCCAGATCATACCAGTCACTGGCACCAGTTGTTATGCTGGTAGACAGCAGAAGGCAGCAGAGAAGCAAAAGGACAAACAGACATGAAGAATGAGATGATTTCTACTGCTCATAAAGTGGAAAAATAGAATGATAGAAAAGGCAGGGAGAGAGAGATATCAGGAAATGACTGAAGTATCTCCTTCTATGAAAGAGAAGGCTAAATGATGAAACACAAAAACAGAATGAAAAAAAGGAACATATGGTGGAATTACATATATATATATATCTCCTGTTAACAGGTGAAAAAACTGTGGAAAAAAGGTGGAAATTTTATGCTTCATAAAGAAATGTGCCGTTAATCTGGATTAGGAATAAAAGTTAAAACATTTCAGAGCATGGTTGGCTTGTAATATATTTGTCATGACTATTGCTTTGAAGAGCATGTTCACAGGATGCTGTTGGTGTTTTACATCTGTATAACTAAATAGTAAAGCTGCTGTAAAACTGCGTGGGAATGACATAAAATTCTATAGGCTTCAAATGAAATTCTTTACTAATTTCCCCCTTGGGATTTATAAATAATGTGTACACTAAATTTTTAGAAGACACTAGAGTGTAATATATGCTAATTCATTTTTTCCTTCTTCTCTGGAGAGAACTCAGCCAGTTCAAATATAGATTTCAGCTTCTGGTAGACTTTCCTACTTGGAAAAAAATCCCACCTCCCATACAGAAGGGACCATTGCATGCACATACATGTGGCTATGCATGAATCCTGGCACTAACGGTTAGTTTCATTCATCCTGCATTTGGGAGAAAGAGTAAAAGCAAGGAAAAATAGCTAAATCTATTTATTAGTGACCTAAAATTGTTGTTTTTTTTTTTTTAAATAGAAATCACATTGGATAATTTCAGATGATAAGAGTCTACTGCAGACTTTATCCTGATCATAAGAGTTATGAGCAGTTGTCTGCAATACTTGTACCAGCAGTGGCCAAGTGTGGAGCAATTGCTTGCTGTGTGTTTGTTCAAAGATAAATTATTCAGTTTTCTATCTCGTTACAAGGCTCCCTACAGCTCCTCCTCGTGGTAAAGCACTGGAAAATGAGGACAAGGAAGACGTTGAGGCAACATCCTTTGTACTGGACCAGCACAGATAATCAAACACAATATAAAACCCAAATGAAACAAACCTAATCAAAGGATTCATGCTCTGTCAAGTAATTAAGGTGAGTACAGATAAATAAGAGTGTTGTAGATGCTTACTTTCCTATAGAACAGTTTTCAGATTGCAAAATGCAGTGCAATCCCAATAAGTAAATGAAGTAAGATCAGAAATGTTAGCAATCGGTCACATTTGAAGCATAAATTCTAATGGTACTTAACTCTACATCCAGGGTTGACTAGTCTTTGGTAACCTGGAACATAGTGTCATCAATGTGTATTTGTAATATCATTACCCTTATCCCTACTGACAGCCACAAGCTGTAATGCTTAAGCCACACTTCTTTAGTAACTAAAGATTCTTAACGCAATTTAAGAAATATAACACATACCCATTGTTTTATAAATAAACATGGTAGCTATCTTCTTGGACTAAGGCCATTAGGTGTACTCTAAGTTAATTATAAGGAATTAAATGTAAACTTGAGACAAGCTACTAATTTTCTTTCCACCAGTCAACCTTAAAATGATTTTTAGAACCCTTTACTTCACTGTTTATTTGAAAAGTGTCAGTTTATAGCTAATACAGCTGTATGTTCTAGGTAATTTGCTGCAACCCAGCCAGTTGTCTGAGACTGTTACCATGGGTCAATACTGCAGAAATTACACAAGTCCAGCTTTACTTTTGCATAGGGTGCAAGCTGATATAGATAGCTTTTGCAGATCAGGATCTGTTTGAACTGAATTGGAAAATTTCTGGAGCAAAAGAACTGCTAATGGCTTTCACTTATATCTGTTGGTGCACTTGTAGTGAAATGGGTTCAGTCTGAAAAAGGCTGCATCAAGATTATGCATTAGGAAGAAATTCTTTACTATGAGGGTGTGAGGCACTGGAACATGTTGCTCGGAGAGGTTGTGGATGCCTCATCCCTGAAGGTATTCAAGGCCAAGTTGGAGGGACTCTGAGCAACCTGGCCTAGTAGGAGGTGTCCCTGCCCATGGTGGGGAGGCTGGAACTGAATGATCTGCAAGGCCCCTTCTAACCTCAACTATTCTATGACCCAACAATATAGATGCCATGAGAATTCCTGCACATTCTGAGGCAAAATTGAGGAAATTCCAGATTTCCTTAAGCCCAGAAGAGGTCTGCTGAAAAATTCACATGCTTGCCAAGGCTAGACTGTTTTCATTTTTCCCTTGCACTGCTGATGCAATTTGTAAACAAGAATGCTGCAAAGGTTTGTCACTGCTTTGCAAGTATTGATTACAAGCAAGCACACTGTTTTATTAAACTTTGGTTTCGTTTTTCCCTTGCTCTGTCTTTTTCTGGTATTCTATATGGGATTTCATTCCTATACTCTTCTTGATGGAGTGTCTTCAGAAGTTTTTATACTTACTGAGAGCAAATTAACAGTCATGTGTCTCTCCTCCACAGATAAATTGAGGAAATAGGCTTTCTCATGGTGTTCTTTGCCTACCATAAAGCACAGGAACTGCTTTATGTATTATAGAAGTGTTACAGGTACCTTTGTCATGTTTATGCTTACCGTATCTTTTTAATTGTCCTTTTGGGTCAAGCATTTGACAAAATGCACTTTATTGATTAAGCTCTGCAAAAAAGTATTTATCATATTGTGATCTGAAGATGTGTTCTTAAAAGCAACACTTTCATAAGTCTCTGTTGTAGCTGTCAGCACATTTCATTGCTGTGCCCCAGCATGTATGGATTACCACATCAATTCTAGGTTTTTGCACTGTTTTGATTTGACAATGACCTTTCCACAAACTCTGCAATTTACTATTAACAATATTTCTTCTTTAGATCAAACTTAGGCCAGCAATAATACCATCCTGGCCAGGGGCTGGGTTTAGCACTACTTGCATTCTTTGCTGCTCCTTTTCTTGAGGCTGCTTCATTCTGAGTCTTTAATCACAGTCTGTAGAAATTGAGACTGCTATGGGAGAAGGAGAGCAGTTCTTGAAACAATAAAAAGGACATTAGAGCAACACTTAACATGGTCCAAATAAAACTGTCTTGTTTGATGATAACATTATTTCCTGACAGTCCTGCACCCTTTTCTTTCAGATAAAATCCAAACCCCTGTAAAGTTCTAGTAGGTGTTTTACTACAACATTTTTCTATTCTTTTATTTCTAGGCAGATCTGGAAAGCTGTCTTCACCTTGCTCCAAATAAAAATGGCAGGGATAGTTTCACAGGCTGACAACTGCCTGATCACTGCTTGCTGGATCTATCCAATTTTTCTTGAGTATTTGAACAAGATCCAAATATCCTTTTGATCTCTTTGAATCCCAAACCTCTGTCATCTGCATGAGTTCAGAATAATTATCCAGTTGCCTTGTGTTTATCCAAATGTCTATATACAAATATTCTGGTGTCAGCAATTCTGTGATGCTTATCCTCTTGTAAAATTAAACCCTTTAAAAACCCATAAAGTCTGAGAAACATTATTTACTGCCTAGACTAAGAGAGTACTTTCAAAAATCTTTTAAAATCTAGTCTGAGCCAAAATCTTTTATTTCAATGCACATAGGCAACTGGATGTCTAGCTGACGAAGTTATTGTTTGAACATTGTAGACAAACAAATATCTTGGATAGTTCAGCTTGTCTGGCCTTCTCAGTAATTACACTTGTAGCACCCAGTTCCTTTTATTAGATGCCTCTATTCCTACAGTCATGATGGGCATCATAGCAAGAAGAAACATCAAAAATATTAGGTTTCCTAGCCACGATATCCAATCTCATGAGTAAACAAAGAATGCTTCAGTAAACATGGCCTGTGAAGATGAATAATTCTGAAAGGTGGTATTACATATTTCTTGGTAGATATCATCATAAGTACTGCTGGTTCACTGAAGTGCCCACTTTGGGAAGACAGTATCAGTGAAGTAATTAATCCTTCACGATTCCTTTGTGCCTTGAAGCTTTTGTTTCTTGTCTGACAAAATAAACATTCTGGCTCTGTGTTGTTGTTTCACATGAAGTTTGTCACTTCCTAGAAATTTATTTTCAGCTGGAATTGTAGCTGCCTTGGTCTTTTGACACAATGATATTTGAACATCTTTTCGCTGAGAACAGGGGTGCAGCACTTTATTGAATCTGTTTTATTTAAGTCTAGTTCAGATGTTCAGGCTTCATGTGAGTTTGAAACGTGATTAAGCTCTGTGAGCTCTTCGGAGAGTGTCCCACAAATCAATGCTTTGGAGGAACACTAGGTGGACACCTGGATCTTCTGAAGCTATGTGAATTTTATGTTTCATATTCTCATTTAGAATGGCATGCACTAGGTGTTTCTTTGTTTCTATTTCCATACCTTTGACACTTACCCTACAAACCTGCATTCAGTACTATTGTAAACAGCATCAAATACTTGTTAGTATTACGGAAATAATTGCAGTACCAGTAGGTGCAGGAAAAACACCGACTTTACCAATTTTGGTGACCATCTCAGAGAATCTGCTCATATGGAAAAGCCATTCTGTACAGCATAAGCCTCTGATCATCCTTATAAATAGACTTGCCACCACAGGTGATTTTTGTCACTCTAAGTAACTTGATCTTGGCTGTGAAAAGGCAGCACAGTCTTCTGTCTCACATGAGGTCCTAGTACAGCCAGGACTGATGGGGTGAGGTAGAAAATTGTTAGTCTCTTTCCTCTTGTGAGTCCTCAGCTGAAATAACTGGAATAGTACAAGGTAGTAGAGATGTGAGGGACTCTATTCTCAGTGCAAAACAAACATGAGAAGCCAGCCTTGATAGATAATGCACAAGAATCCTTTGCTGTCTGCAAAATCCTCTAAAAATGAACTCCAATTATCTAGCTATTTATTTTACACATGCATTAAAAAGAAATCATGTAAATAAACACAAAGTGTTTCGGAGCATCTCAGAAAAGCTAGCAGACCTGGGAGCAAAATATTAAATTATGAAAATAAATTCTGTGAGGCACACCTTAAGTGTTTTGGATGTGCAAGGTGCAAGAGCTCTATAGCTGCTTTGCAGTTATAATACTTATTTCTTAATTCTTAGATCTTTGATAGGATGTCTTGGTGAAAGGGTGAATGTGGTGAATTTTCTTTGGGAGTTTATTACAGACATATTTAATGCAGGACTAAACTGTTTAAATTTTGACAGAGTCATGTGGAATGCATTCAGGTTTCAGAGCATTAGATATTCTCTCAAGAAAAATGCACATGTACAAAATATTATGCAAGTCAGACTTCATGAAAAGGCATTTTTCTTATTTATTTGAAGATGCTTGAAAGTGTTGGCAAATTTATTCACAGAGGTGAAAGGAAAGACTAATTTATTCAAATTGTTCTCAGAATAGTTACTGCTGGAACATAAAATGTTCCATTCAAAGTACTCCCACAACAAAACAGGTGTGACATATAGACACAGATGAGAACATAGAGTCTTTCGTCAGTATTCTTACAATCCTGGGCTGTTTTGTTTATGCTTGAATAGATTACATAGTTGTAGACCATTTTCTTAAACACTGAAGCATTTGGGATGAGAAGGATTGTCATTACTGCTGGACCACCTCTCCAGTGACCTGAGTAGTCTCATCTCCAGAGGCAAGAATTATTTTGTTGCTTCTTTTCTAAAATACCACTAAATGTAATGACATTTTAGGTAGCACTTGCTAAGCTTTGGAAGGAATGCAACTTACCAAATAATTGTAGGAGAAACAGTTTGTGAAAACTTGTGAAAAGAGGAACTGAGGCCTTTAGGGACAAACTGTTTTTACTTTCTTCATCATCCATGAAATTGTGCACCTACACTAATGGAGAGTATAATTTTTTTAAGGGTAAGCTTTGTTCTACATGACTGTGTATCACTGAAGGCATAATGAAACACTTGTAGTCTGGTGTTCCAAAGTTTTCAAAAATGGAAAGTAACCTTTTGCTGCATCCAAGCACCTACGGTAAAAACTGAAGTACAAGTATGTCAATTCTTCAGTGAAAATTAGTAAGAGCCATCTTCCTGTATCATGAAGAACAACATCATATTGTTTCTCATCTGTTATTTTTGAACAAAACCACTCAGTGTAACAAAGATCAGTTTGCTTTCTCTGGCAAAAGCAGCCTGTAACATGGTCATCTTTTTGCACCTCTGTCTCTCTTGAGAAAGCTGATTATATCTGTAGATGACATATTGTGCAGAACTTATGTTACATATATTTGAAGAAGGTTATATTGATCAATCTTTTGCTTACTGTGGCTGAAACCACTGTCTTTGTGAAAAAGTGAATGGAGCAGCTTCTGGAGTCTAGATGAGCTGGGTAAAAAGGGTCTAAAATGTCATCTATAAAGACATAAAAATAGGAAAAAAAATGAACGTCTATTGCTTAGTATTATGGTAAGGCTTAGGAACCTCATTCCTTGTTGTTCTGCATGCTGTCCAGAAAAACCCACCACAAAACAATGAACAAAGAGCTTTCCTGCCACAAAGAGCTTACAATTTAAGAGACAACGGGATAGAGAAAGACCGTGAGGCATAAAGAAATAAACAGCTGCCAGTGAATTCATAGGAGACTGGTACAGTTGTCATTGCTGGGTATTTAAAGGGAAGTGGATAAGAGCATGGCTTCAAATCCTCCAGTGCCTATTCTATCAAGAATAAATATATTTATGTGACATGCCAGAATTGATAACTCTATCTTGCAAGAGCTGATATAAGTTCCTCTAAATAATGAAATACATACAAACACACCGTACAGCCTTTGCTTTTTCTTCCATTTTTTAGGAAGTAAAAGAAAATGAACACATTTTCTGCTGCAGAGTGAACCTTCCTCTGCAAGCATTCTGAGCCCTGGGACTTTAGCCTTACAGGAGTGATCTTTACTACTGGTGGTATAGGACTGAGTATCTCAGCCCTTTTAATACTGTGTCCTGAGATTATGTCCTTTCTGATTGAGGTCAGTGGTAGTCTTGTCCCCAGTGACCATAGAGCAGCAATGTTTAGGATCCTGAGTGGGGTGAGGTAGGCAAAGAACAAGGGAGAGACTCAATTTCAGTAGAGAAGACTTTGGCTTATTCATGGGGAGCTGGTGGGTGAGATCCTATAGAAGGTATCCCTGAAGAACAAAAGATCTCAATTTATTACTCATAAGGAACAAAATATTGTCCATGCCAGGACTCGGGAAAATGAGTGCACATATCATGACTTGGCAAAATAGGGAACATGTGGCTCAGTTCCCTGGCAAAAAGAATGTATGTAAGAGGCAGAAGCAGACTACATAGAAGGAATATAGAGGCTGGCCACAGTGGCATGGGTGGCAGTAGAGAAGCAGAAGTTCACGTACAGCTGAAACAGACTATAAACATCAAGACCATGCTTACTGCTAGTTTACCAGAAAAAAGAAAAAATGGTGAAAGTGGCCCATGGCTGAAAATTCTGGGTACATTAGTGGCAGAAGATTTAAAAATGCCTCTGTCTTAATCAGCATTTCCCAAGCCTTGTGCCCAGAGATGTGTTCAAATAGGAGAGAGAGTGTTGGATAGCCAAGTGAGAGTTCACCTGAGAAATCTCAACCCATAAAAATGGGACAACCCATAAAAATGGGACTAGATGGGCCAACCTTGCTTATATCTTTTGGAAATTACGGGTCAAGTCCCCTTGGAAGCCAGTCCTCACCACATGAATGAAAAGAAGGTCACTGAGAGCAGAGTCTTGCACAGCACTTTTCTGTCCAGATCACAGTGTTACAGTCTAGGTGGTAGAAAAACTGAAAATTCTAAGGGTTTCAATTAATTCTTCAGTCAATTTTTGGGTATTTCCAGTAGTACACCTCCTGCAAACAGCCTTTATACTGTCCTATATTCCAGTTACTCCTACCTCTACAATTAACATCAGGAATTTTTTTCTCGAAATGTTCTGTTTCAGTTGTAATGATACAAAGTAACCTACTCTGCCCTGGCAAACAAGTCATTGCTCCTCACTCCTTGTCTCCCTTACTATAGATTGCTATGGGATTTTTGTTGTTTTTTACCCCTGTTGCCTTCTTTCTGAATTAAATGTCATTATTATATACTCTGGTTCTACTCAGTGTTGATTCGTGCAACACATTCGTAGCATGCTCTTCTGTGAACTGCTGTGCTGCTTAAGAAGTAATTAAGCTCTTACCCCTTGGGGTTAGTTTTTCCCTACATTAGTTTTTCATTGGTGTCCTACTGAGGTAGACACCTTGATCTTGTTGAATGCAAGTTTGTGTCATCTGTATTGGCAGGAAGAACTATCAGAAAAGAAGCTGCAGTTTCTCAAAGCCCTCACTGCAAAGAAGTACTGACCAAATGTTTTGGAGTATGTAACATTCATATCACAGAAAGATGATTCTGTGTCCAAGTCAGCTTGGAGAGGTACTTCAAGGGCATGGGTCTTAGAGGCTGGCCATGGATGTCTCCCCATTTTTTAACACAGTACTTCGAATACCTATAAGGGCTTAAACTTGGGTTTGTATTTATTAGTGCAATTCTTTGCATATTCAAGATTTGGTGCAATGGTAAATCTTTCTCCTTTTATCTACTTAATAAATGCATCTAAAAATTCCTTTAAGTTCACAATTTTCCTAGATCTTAATTCACATAGAATAAAGGAACAGAGTATTCATGAATATCTTATTAAATATTATTATAAATTAAGATTAACTTACTTAAATTGCAGTGTACTGTGGACCCGTATAATCATTTATGCATTAGGTAACAGGATTGTTTTTTGAAGAAAACAGTTCTCTTTTGATGGCCCTTCACTGTAAAGAAAACACAGTATTCATATAGTTCAGAAATGCCTCTTTAGATGCTTCACCTTTAAAGGGTGAAGCACATTTCACATTTCATTTTCAGTCTAAACTGTAGCAGCAGCCACATTTATAAATGTCAGCACAAATTTGTCACCTAAATTAATTTAATTATCTAAATATCAAAAGTAATTTCACACCTGCAACTCTTACCTAAGTCGCAAAAGGCAACATAACTATCCTGGCCACAGTCTTCCAAACAAACAGTGGCTCTTGGATCCAGCTACAAGTACTATGTATCCTAGAGTCTTAGTTTTCCTTTTCTTGTCTTAGCAGATTTGGTGGCTATGTAATAATGTTACTTTAACATCTCAAAAATGTCTTTTAAAAATACCCATATCACAACATCTAAAGGAAAGAATACTTTAGCATCTCAAAGTATATGAATTCCCTATTTGAAAAACTGGTAGACAGACAGAACAAAAATTGCACTATTTCTTTTCCTACTTCCTGAAAGACCAAATGCAGAGATGTATCACATCACTGTCACAATGGATCATTTTAATTGTGGTGCTTAACAGTGATGTGGTACTGTTATGATTGCACTATAAAAGGCTTTTCTGATACCTTTCTATTTTTAACTTTCAGTGACATTTGAAGGAAATTCTATTTTTTTTTCAAATCAACATTTTTAACAAAATGAAAGTGAAAAGAAGGTCTTGACTATGATGATTTTGTCTAAAGAGTTTTGGGGTGGAAGGAAGGAAAGCACATGTGCTGGATTTAATTAGATAAAAGGGTTGCTTAAATAAGAATGAAACACATATTTTTCTGCCTTTATCATCAACAAGAAATCACTGAGTTTTAAATAAGGATGAGGCAATGCACCTTCCCAGTCTTGCCCAATGAACAAATGATCATAAATTGGCCGTCAATAGAATAACCTTGAGGTTAGCAAAAATGCCTTAGCAGTTCAATTGAACACATTAACTTAGGATGTTCCATCTGCTCCTGTGTTTCTCTGCTAAAGGAGATGAGAGTTTATTATCCTCCTGCCATCTCAAAAAACAGTGCTCCTCCCTCTTAATTTCCTTCCTTCCCTCCCTCCCTTCATATGTGCCCTGAAGCCTCTCTGCTGCTCTAACTGGTGCAGTATAAACTTGCCCTTCCTGTCTCAATATATCTCAACCATTGTGCAAAGGAGTAAATCACAGAAACTGACTACCTCTGATCTCATTGTGGGTGGCTCAATATTTCATTTAAATAAAATATGCAGGACTTTAAGTACTTTTAAAATCTTACTTCATGTAGGAAGGTCCTTGTGAGCAGACCAAAACCTAATTTTTCCTGAAAGCTGTTTTTAGAATTATGAAAGTTAAGAAGATGCAAAAGACTTTATAGGAATCTGAGATGTAGTAAAATGAGGCTGGATACATGAAAAAGTAAGATCTATAGTGGGAGGAGATGCCAAAAAAGCTGTGGAACATGTGTTGCAAATAGATCGATGTAAGGACAGTCCTATTTTCTCCTGAATTATCTTAAAGTTTCCTGAAAAAAACCTGCTGTTGTCAACTGACTACCACTGTGGTAGAAAAATGCTGTTTCAAAATCCATCTGTATCTGTAGCATGCTGATATCACAGATAACAGTGCAGCAATCTCCAAATTAGTCCCTTGAGCCATACTTGTCTGCAGGCTGCATCTAGAGTACAGACATTAGCTGTGTAGCTGCACCAGCAGAGGTTCTGCACCAGGATTTCCTGCTGTCTTGGGTGGGTTTTGGCTCAGGTTTTTACAGACTGAAGTTAAAATGTCCTTTCTTAATTTATTCACTCTCCTCTGACATTTTCTGTAAAATTATTAAGGCTGTTCTCACGAGAGTAGTCATTGCTACTTCCTGGAATGACAAGGAGGTCTCCTTAACCCCCCAGTGCAAAGTGATGCTGTTCTTTAATGTGGAGTTCATCCACTTTTACATCAGGTACCATTTGATGTGGAGCTGTGTCTGACAGGCACAAAGGAACCAATGGGGTAAAGGGTCCAATCCAGCTTTCTGAGTGGTGATGAGGCAAAAGACTGGGCTCAGACAGTTTGTATTTCATTTTAATCAGTATTTCTCCAGACACACATGTTCACTTTAGTCCGTAAAGCAGCATTACCGAGACTGAAGGTGCATTGTGTTGTAATAGAGGTCACAGGCTTCCTGTTTCCTTTTTGTTACTGATCATGGCTCCCTGGTGTGCCTGCCTGGAATCCCAGCAGCCTGGCCTCTAATACATTCTTGTGCTCTTTGGAGGCCTACTGATTCCTGAGGGCTCTTGTTCTACTCTACAGCCTGTACATGAGAATGCAGCAGGAAGAAACAAGGCATCAGTCTCATGTGTAGTAACCCAGTCAGCTCAACTTTGGAAGTAAATCCTACAGGATCCCTGAATGGTTAAGGTTGGAAGGGACACCACCCACAGAGAGATTCAGGAGTAGCAAAAGATGTAAGTATTCAGTCCCTGTCTTGTTTTCTAAGATTTGAGACTCTTTCTGGGGGTTTTTGGTAAGTTTCAAAGCTGAAATATTTCCCAGAAAGTAAACTCTTTGCATCCATACCAGCTTCCTCCTGCTGTAGCTTTGACATGGTATATTGGCGTGTTCTTCACTCACACATGCCAAAGATCATTTGATCATTCCTGCTGTACCTCAAGGCTGGTTAAGAAATGCATGAAATATGATGCTTGTTATGACACTTAGAGCTGAACTGTCCTTGGCAGCTTCTTCATGTGCTATGTAATTTCCATGTACCTCTGAAGAAAAAAAAGTAAAAGAGAAAGAGACTGATTTTCTGCCAGGATATCTAGGAAGAAAAGTGTAATATGAATCGAGAGGAATAAACTTTTGTTTCAAATAAAAGTGTGGAGAGGTTGATACTGGACTCAAAAGGCATGATTGTAGTCTGACCTGTAATTTTATGCTGCCTCTAGTTGAATTACACATCACCGCTGCTGGTTGAAGTGTAATCAGGGCCAAGACTGTGAGAGCCAGAAGTCTTTGTTGTAGATTGTCCCATGGTTGCAATCAAATTATTGTTTAGCTTTCCAGGAGCATTAATATTTTTGAGGCCAATTTAAAGCAGAATTCTTTGGCTTCCCCTCTTTGGCAAGTGCTTTGACTTGCCCTCCAGAAAGATTATATAAATGCAACTAAATAGAACAGCTTGTACTCAGCTCAGCTATTGAAACCTCTAATAACTGTATTTTGTATGAATAGTTTTATGAACAAACCAATTTGTGCCCTTGCATCCTTTCTGAGAAAGCAAGAAATGTAATATTGCAGATATTAAGTATTTGTACCTTCCCTTAGCCAATTGCAACATGTTTAAAGTATGGTAAACTTCAAATGCATATTATTTTGTCTCCCCAGTCACTAGTTGGCAGTGAATGCCTTTAAGAATAGAATGGTGAACTTAAGTTACTAAAAGTCAAGTGTACTAATGTTTCATAAACTGCAGGACTAATTTGAGACGGCATTGTTTTGAAAACAAACTTCAGAGGCTGACACCTATAACTGCAAAGCCTGATGTTCATTAATAAGGAGGGAACTTCGGTCAATCTGTTGAGTATTTTGTAAAGATAAATCCACAGCCTTGTACAGGATCCAAAATTTGATACTCCTCAGTTTTATTGGAAATTTTTCTCTGCCAGCTGAAATACAGGTGTTTCTTTTGAAGGAACCTCACTTAATAAGTTTTGTCATAAGATATTGTTTACATGGATAAAAATATATAGTTATAATTTATGGAAAACTCTCAAAAACTGTTATGTTAGTATATGTTGTTGTGTATATTGTTGTTTAACTATTTGTATTTCTTAATATTTACTTAGAAAAGAGCAAAACAGGAACAAATTATACTTTCTTTGGATTAGAAGTTCAGTGCATTGTTTCTGGCTTAGATGTAGTCATGCTCTTAAAAGACAATGTACACTTGCTTAGATGTGTTTCATTTTGCCCTGATTACACTTCTTCTAAAGTCAATGGATGTTATTGGTACTATCAACTGTTTTTGACAGTCCTTAGGAGGGATCTGGAAATTCATTGCACAAGCTTGGTAATCTGTAGTTTACACTTTATGTATTACTCAGTACACTACAAGGGTGGTGTAATTGCTTTTTCTGGGCAGTTTACTTTTGCTTTGTCTTTTTTGCGGTTGGTAGTAAGTTGCAGGAGTCTTTTATTTGCATTAACAAAGATCAGACTCAATTCCTTCCTGAAATAATGAATTCAAATATAAACATGATAGGAAAATTAGGGAGATTGTTATTTTATAGTTTAAGGGAGATCCATTCCAGTAGAGTCCAGCAGCAGATGCTTTATGGTTTGTGTTCAAGGTTTTTCTCATCAAGGACATTAATGCATACAAGTAATACAAAGTGAGCAAGCAGACCTAAAACTGGATATGAATTCTGTACTTTTCATCCACAGTGCTGTCCATAGTAGTCTTCCACAAGTCTTAAAAGATATTTAAGTGTTATTGTAGATGATTGTATTTGACATGAAGGTCTTTAGGATGAGTTGCATACACCTCAAGACTGCCTGGATACTTGTGGCATAGAGGAGCTGCTAATCCAATGCTCACTATGTGTTTTTTGTGAAGGCTTAGGGCAGATACAAAGAGAAGAAACAAAACCTGCAGTGGTCCTGCACCACCAAACAGACCTAGACAAATTAATAGGCTACAAGCCCTGGTAAATCTCTTACAGTAGTCAGAGGCTGAAGAGGTATGTGTAAAGAGGGATGCCCAACACCATCTGTCATGCAGGAATGTCTCATACAACTTTTTTCAGTCATGTCAGACACTAGCAGGAGGCATGAAGTCTCTTTTTGGGGTTGTTTCGTTTTTTATAAATGCTTCATTCTTCCCTAAAAGTAATGATTAGCATTCCCAAAACAATTGTTTTCTATTTTTTATAAAAAGAACTTTGCTAAAGAGATTTCCTTCCCAATGCTGCCATTAACATTTGATAGGATATCTTAGGATACTATTTACACATTTAAATAAATGGAAAAATGGCAATAAATCATTCATATTTTCATATGTGTTTTCATATGTGCAGTATGCATTCTTAGTCAAATGTGTTTGGTCACTTGAGAATAGAGACATTACAAAAACTAAATATGATGCCCTGATTTGCATAGCAGAGTGCCAACTCATATTTAGAAAATGTTCAGGACACCTATAGTTATCCAAAACACTGGAAGAGAGAAAGGAATATAAAGGAAAAGTGATGATTTTCTTCTAGCTTATTCAGGATTTACTTCTGCAATAGAAACTTGTCAAAGCAGTGCATTAAATCCATGGAAATTAAATGGCACGTAAAAAATTTGAGAGATCTGAAACATTTTTGATGAGCCTGCCTAGCCATAGAAAAATCCCATCCTGGATTTCTAGTCTTAAATCAAGGAGGCTACTTTATGAAAATGAGAAAAAAATTCCTAATTTGTACTTCAACATGCAGATACTTCCCCAAGATCTCACTCACAACAGACACTGCTGGTTTTCAAAAAACTAAAAAGTATATTTGTTCCTTGCTGTGACATGCAGATGAAAATAAAATAGAAGTCAATATGAAGTAAGATTTACATATTGGATGTGTGCTTTTATATTTCTTTATACAATTATTGTATATGCCTTCTAGTGGCATTAGTCAACAGCATTATACTCAGATGGTGTCCATCTCCATGGAGCCTTGAGGCTCTGTGGCCAAGGCTATTCCTACTGCCAGCCATGTGTTGGTAGCAGACAGTGTCTGGTTGTGCCGTTTCTTAAGGCAGATGTTAAGCAATACCAAGATCAACACTTAGAAGCATTGGCAATAACAGACTACCCTTTGATTTTGAGCTCTTTGAGGCTGGCAGTCCAACTAGTTTTCCATGTACATAAGCCATACCTTTCCAGATAGGATGAAAAATTTCTCTGGGAGACCATGTCAAGAGCCCTACTAAAGGCAAGGTAAATTGTATTCACTTTCATACCCTTATTTACTAAACAAGTAGTCTCATCGCCTTTTTCTCCTTCATTTGTCCAAAAATGATGTTCAGGAAGATTTGCTGCATTTTCTTCTCAGGAACTGCTATAAGACTGACCAGCCTATAGCTTTGCAAATCTTTCTTTATCAAAGGGGAGTGACAGCCTCCTGCCATGCCTATTGAGCTTAATCCACATTGGAAAGGACTGCTGTGTATGTTTTGAACTTGCCCTGGGAGGTCAGCTGTTCTTCTGTTCTCTGTCTTGTTAAAAGACATATGAGATACTACTGAAATCAATGACACAGTTCACCTGTTTAAAAATGGACAGAATATTAAATATGTGTTCAGTTGAGGTGCTGAAGCACTTCCGTTTTAAATGGCAACACAACAGGTATTAGCTAGAAGATATCATATTCAAAAATGTTGTATCTCATTTATAGAAAACAAATCAGAAAAACAAACTGGAATGTTTGCCATGTTTTGAGGAAAATTGGTCTTTGAAGCCTGGCTTTGTTCCTTAGTCATTGCAGAAGAAAAATTTGTTTTAGGCAGTTTCAGACAATCCACCAAGCTTTCCCTAACTGGATTATTTGTATCAATGGGAGCCAGGCCTGCTTGAAATCATGCAGCCAATATTTCAACATGAGAAATTTCAGTGGGAATAGTATAAAGTTTTTTCTAATTCCAGATTTAATGCATTCTTCTAACTGTTGATGATACTTTCTAAAGTTGCTAAATGCTTAAAGAGCAAATATTTGTAGCTACCAGAATCTCTTGAATGTTCTTTAAAAACACCAGCAATACTGATTAGCGAAGAAGAATAAATTATTTAATTTTATAAAATCCCATCCTTTCAACACTACAGAGAATCAAAAGATAATGGGAATGAAGGAGTTCCTAACTGATAAGGGAAGCAGGTATACTATTAGGGATGAACACGGCATATTTTGCATGCAGTTTTTTTAAAGTATATACAGTTATTGGTCTTTTTCCCTGGGAGCTGTCTAATACATGTGGAATTAAAATGCCACCAGGAATTTTTGTTTGTGTCTGGTTAGCTTTTTCCTTCTGCTTCCTGTATTGATCACAGATTTCACACTTGGCTGCCTCTTAACTTCAAAGGCAACATTCCCTGAACCATATGTAAGGTATCACTGTTTTGGAGGCTTGCCATTTGCAAAATTGTTTCCATCTTTCCTGGATTTGGTCAAAAACGGTTTGGCAACGAACATTTGATTTATGTACTTATCCCATTTATTTCAGCTTAGTAGGTCTTTCTCCTCTTTTTATCACCCTTCTTGGTGTATTGCACAAGTTTCTGTTGCAATCCCCTGTGCCGTGATGGAGCCTGGCTGTGTGCTGCCTGAGAGGTCTTTCACAGTCTTACAGCCTCCTGATCCTGTTGCGTGAGAAGTCATATTTGGGGACTTAACTGCAAAACAAGATAGCTTAAATGCATAATTTTCAATATATGGGCTGAAGATGCAGAGTTTTATACATTCTATATAGGGTCAAACCTGCCAGAAATTGTAGTTTTCATCCAAACCCAGAACTATTTGAAGTTTATCTGATTATCCAGGATGCTGTCATGGACGGCAACAAATTTTATCAGCTATGTTGAAGTCATTGCTCCACATTGCTCCACCTTGTGATTATTTTCAAATTTAGAGAAACAATTTTCTACCTAAGCATGCTGTATTTCTTTATTATTACTATCATTTAGAAAGCACAGTTCTTGATAAGTCTTACAAAAGGTCAGTTCTCCTTGAAAATTGTGTCTAGTTTCCTCAATATTATTGCTTTGACCAATTAGAGTACAAAAACCTTGCTCCCAAATATGTACTTTCAGCTTTTATAGTTTTATTTTATTTTCAGATATCTGTAATAGAATAGGGAACAATCTTGTGAGGTAGATGATTCCTTGTGAAGAAAGAAAATTTTCTGTGAGAAAATTTTAACAGGAACATTATATTTTAAATTTCTGTCTATTTTTGTCTTGCTGTATTATTCATACTTCTGCAGTAATATTTTGTGGGTCTCTAATATCTAGTTACCACTTTAACTTTAGCCTGCAATCCCTCTTTCTTTCAAAGATATTTGGAAGAGTGGGAACCATTTTCCTACACTATATTACAGAAGATTCAGGTGACTTCTATCACCAAAAAAATCACTGAATTTTTTGTTAAAATTAATGAGAAATTTTCCAGTAGTGCAGTTGTTTCCCTGCAGAAAACAGCAATTCTGTGACTCCAAACATTTAATTTGGTAGAGACTGGTTTCATCGACAGTGTTTTTAATGTTGCCCAATTGTCCTGGACATGGGAACAAAGCAGAAGGGCTCATGTGGAAGTCTACATGAATGGCAGACTGTGTAGTGCTCCCAAAGGCCATTCAGTGGCACAAAGTTTGTTCTTCCCTACATGCATTGGTAGGAATCTGTGTGGTGATGATCCAAGCAAGAGGCCCCTCCAGCAGCAGATGGAGCTCTACGTTACACTTTCTGTGCATGGCCCAAAGTGAGTGTATGTCAACATCAGCAAGTCATTGCAGGCACATGCTGAAGTGATTGGGAGCTTGGTGTTTGACCCACAAACATGTATGTAAATACAGATGGCACTTTCGCAAATCAGGAAGATATTTGTGGGGCCCTGATGAAGAAATTGTCTCCACAAGAATGCTTAGAGGAAATGATGTTAGAAATTTGGTTGAAAGAAGAAACAGAAATTCGTTCGATGTAACAAACAGAACTGAGAAAAATACTAACATTTATATCTATATCTGTATATATCTATATCTATATCTATATCTATATCT
>JANRGV010000001.1:67127620-67151520 GCA_024734035.1 Alethe castanea | reverse complement strand
AAGAAAGAAAGAAAGAAAGAAAGAAAGAAAGAAAGAAAGAAAGAAAGAAAGAAAGAAAGAAAGAAAGAAAGAAAGAACCCACAAATGTGGGCTGACCAGATAAGGCTGAAAGGTCACCTTCAGCCTATAAGAAGGTCTGGTAATGGATGTTTAGGGAAACATAATAAACAAGGTAAATATGCTCTTCCTATGGTCTTCCTCCTACCTTCTAACAAAAGTTGATGAGGGATTTTTAGATTTGTGTCTTACATTCATCCCATCACATTTAACAGGACTCGGTAGACCTTTCTATGCAGTGAACTAGTTCTTTTTAACTGTTTTTCTTTCAATCTTCATTGCATGCTGTGTTAGTGAGTCCCACTGCTTCATTCTGCAGCCCATGGAAAACACTTCCCTTTGTGATTTTTGAATCCTGAGGCTTGGTAATTTTCACTGGGAGCCTCTTGCTTTCTTTTTTTTCTGAGAAACAGTGAATAGTTCCCCTGCTTGCCACTCAAGATATTTTAGTTATCTACTAATCTCCTTGGATTGCAGTTTTTTCTGGATTGAAGGGCCTCTGCCTCTGCCTGAGCAAAGCCTTTCAATGTTTTTATCATCTTTTCTGTCATCTACTATTCCTTGTCTAATGCTTCTATAATATTTATGGGTTAGAATGACCAGAAATACATTCACTATTTAGGCAGTGAGTGCACTATGGATTCATATAGCAGCATAGCACTGCTTTCATTACATTCTTTGCACCCTTTCTGGAAATTCTCAAACTTCTGTTTATCCTTTTGACCAATGCTGGGATTCATATGACATTTTCTAAGAAATATTCTCAGAGGAAAGTGGAGAAAGGCTTCTCATGATCTCTACTTCCCAAAGGCAAACCAACATGGGAAGAAAACACCAGTTCGTTTTTCATGGTTTTAGCCCTTCCTTGCTGAACAAACCACCCCCCACCCCCCTTTTATCAGGATTTGGAAGGGTATCATGTTGTGAGGAATACTGCAGATCAAGAAGGACACACATGGGAAAAGCAGGTGGATTTAATGGCATTGAAGCTCATGAATTTCACTTGAAAGCTGGTAATAGGAAGAAAATGTAGACTTATGTGGAGTAGGGAAAAGAGGAGCAGAAGAGCTGTTGGTTCTTTGTTTCACTTGGAAGGAAAAGCCTAGATCACAACATTTTATGTGGTTAGATTGGGCAGAGATTGAATAGATTACAAAGCCATGTAATGCAAAAGCAAAGGTAGGTGTATAATGGTTCATCTGGCACTGTGAACAAGAATTGGGACATTTTCCAGTGGCAAACTAAAAGCTTGCATACTTTACAGCTGACTGGAAGCTTAACTTATTAACCATACTATTAAGATAAGATTTAAATGCTGGATAGGGTTCTGATGATTTGAATTTATCGATATTGTTGGGATTTGTGAGTTAATCTGGTGTCCCTATCCAAGTGCAATTTAATACTGGGGCTTTCTTCCAGCTATTTCTTGAGCTAAAAGCAGCATGAGACTCATTTGTGGCTGTACAGATGATTGACCTTACTGTCAGACAGGGGTCAGGAAGCAGGATGTCCTCAGCTGCTGTGTAGGTTACACTATTACCTCTCTTCTAGCCTCCTTGGAAGAACCCCAGCATTAGGGGACCACACTCACAAGAACATGACAGACTGTGCTGCCCTGTGCACAGAGCACCATGCTGCTCTCCAGAGATGGCAGGTGTAGGGCAGATCATGCTTTATGTTTGCCTCAGAACAAAGCAGCCCCTGGCCAGCCCACAGCAATGCAAGCAGGAAGACAATGTAAAGCCAGCGTCATTTTTACCTTCTGCCTTCCTGATTTCTGGTTTGGGAGAGGACAGGGCTGTGTCAGAGAAAGACCAGAGGTTTCCTGCAGCAGTTTGTCAATGACCTCTTATTTTCTTTAGCAAGGACTGCAGAGATGAGCAGTCCCTGCATTCAGCAGCTTCTCCTGTCTGCCTTGCAATTGCGACACATAACACTGATGCCTGAGCTTCCTTCTAAGGTGTGGTGGCATTGTCACCAGTACATACTGATGCTTTCTGTATCTCTCTTGTAATTTATGTGTCAAACTTGCAGTAAATTCTTTTTACCATTAATAACTGTCTTGGGTGGAAAGGCCATTAAATAAGAAGTCATTATTACTCATCTGTATATGCATGGAGCTTTCCACAGGGATATGTGCTCAGACAAGGAACATTTGAAATGCAGGAGGCGAGCACTCCCAGACAGATGGCATTTTTCATACTAGCTGTAACTCTGCCACACCATTTACATCTCACCAATTGAGGTAAGAGGGCAGAATCCAGCCCTTAAAATAGCACATTATCACCCTGTTTCTATGAAGGTGATTAGTGTAGGAGATATGGCAGCAACCATTGACAAGGCAATGTTGAGGTCCAGTTTGTGAGCTGCCGCAGCTCCTGCTGACTTGAAATACTATCAACCAAAAGGTTTTATCAGCAGTGCCTGGAGCAGAAGGGACCCAAAAACAAAGTGGCTGGTAGGAGAAGTTTTGTCACATTTGTAAATAAATGTATCTTTGGAAAGAAATTAAGAGGTTGTCACTATTGTGAAAGTACAAAAGGGGTAGTGGCCCAGCAGCAGCAAACTTGTTGTTCTTTCTTTTCTGCAACAGATCACGTAGCTCCTTGGCCTGATCTGCAGTTGTAGCTGCAGCAAAGCTAAAGAATTGAGATGAATTAACACTGGTCTCCAGTTCTGGAAGAGCATTAACTTCCCCAGACACTCTTGGCCAAATCCATCCCTGACGTGACATCGTTTGAGTTACATCAAGTTTAATTTTGTCCCAGATATCTGCACAGGCTTTCACAGCAACAAAACTTTCCCCTTACTTTCATTGTAAGGGTGGTGAAATGAATTAGGTCAAAGGAGACTAAACACTGGATTAAAACCTTCATCCCAGTTAGAAGTTTTGCCTGCTTTGGGACAGGGTTTGGCTGGCTATGGTAATCATGGGGTGGTTCCAATGTACTCCAGACATTGCATAACTGCTGCTTTAATTTACTGCGAATGTTATTCAAAGCTGAGGATTTAATTCTTCTGAACATTAAAGCTTACAGCTGGGTTAAACTCCTCCTCATAAGTCACTGTATATTATATTCAGAGAAGTAAGGGATTTTTCTTTCTGTTCACAAGTTTAATAGTTCTTTTTCTCTCTTTGCTGGCTTTTCATAGATTTTTCTTTTCAACACTCATGTTATGTGCACGTACTTCCTCCATCACCATAAAATTTTCCTGTTCTATCATTGACTTCTCTGAAATCTCCAGATATCCGGTAAATATCTGGATTTGTTCTTGGATGGGGTACTAGTTTTCATCCCATACTGAAACTCATCATACAATCATCTCATTAGAGCAAGAACAGGTATTTTACATTCAGACTCTCTTAAAGCTTGTCGCACCGCACAGGTTTCAGTATGTTCCAGACTGAAATTTTTGACAATTCAGCCCGGTAGTAAAATTGGCCATCACAAATTTTGCTCCTGATTAATTTAATTTAATTACTTATCATAGTTAAAAACTGTTTTAAAAATTGCTTTTAAAAAGGGTTCTCTTCTTTAAAAGATTTTTACCTAATAATTTTTTTTCAAACCTGCTCTGTCACCACTCTTCAAAATGTTATTTTCTTGTGTGCTCTGCAAGAACAAACTCTGCTTTCACGCTTCGTTCAACTGAATTCTGGTTGCTGGACCAAGAAGTGTAAAGATACATAGCTGCACCGCTGATAATTTGTTTTTCCATTGGGTTTACCTATTTTTCCATTGCATCTTTGCTCTTGACTTGCAGAGATACCTCAGAGATTCTACCTCAAAAAATAGCACCAGGAGGCAAAATGCCTTTTCTTTAAAATATACATATGGTTTTTAGGGCTGCCCCTTGTGAATGTCAAATGGTGTTGCTTCTTACTTCTGCTGACCTATTCCATCTCTTGACTGCTTTAAAAAATCATGTTGATTGTTCATAAGAAGGAAAACTCAACTGCAGAATCTTAACTATTAGTAGCAGAGAAAATTTTCTTGTTATTAAATGGATTCTGAACACAAGGAGGCAGAAAAATCTGTTGAGAATAGTAGTTGTGTAGAGCTTACTAAGACAGATAGTTTGGCATAATTTTGAAAGAAAAGAATCAACAAGTCAAGTTCAGAAACAGTAATATAACCTACTTTATTTATATTGAAGGAGTCTGGTTTGGCTTTGTCATGATTTTGTAACAGTAGATAATATGACCAAAGTTTTCTCTGTACAAGTGTTCTGTTAAGATTTTCAGGATATATTAAGATCTCTTTTTAAAAAAAATAATTCACGGGTATTGATGTTTCTTAAATATCTTGTAAAGAAAGAAGAACGGCTCATTTTAAAAATTGCACAATATTATTGTATTTACATTTGTCTCCCTTTGGCAGAAAAATTACAAGATTGTAAACTGCATTACTTTAAAGACTCTTCAGGAGAACTGGGTGCATTGCTGTTGCTAAGATTTCCTTCAGAGTATACAGTAGGAGTTACACCAGTATGTTTCACAAATTTGCCAAATTGTTAATTGAAAGTAAGGAAATGTTTTATTTCAACATCCTTAAAACATGATATCATAATTTTTCTCTTGAAATTTTACTAAATTTTTTGAAGTTTCATTCTTTTTTTAAAAAAAAATGCTTACTGCTGGTACAAAATTTGATTTGCCTAAAAGGAGTGATCCTGTTTTACTGAATGAAGCACTGTTCTTAAAGTCTTTTTGTGCTAATGTACAATTAAATTTCTATAGAGTTTTCTGTTTTTCTTTTGCAAAAGCACAAGTAATATGAGGAAGTAAGCTATAGCAAAATTCTACTCTGTTTTGCCAACATAACCGAAAATGGACTCTTCAAAAATGGAAGAGATTTTCTTGTATAAATCAGTGATTTTTTTTTCTTCCCAGATATCAGGGGCGTTCAATGCTTGACACTTACTTACCCATCTTTCATCTTCACATGTATTGTCTGATCATACAAATGAAACAGTTTTAAATCCTTTGCTCAACCACAGCTGTAGTATGTGAGACTGTGCTAATGGAAAGGAGCCTACAGCTCTGTTACTTCTCCCAGTTAAACCAATCTGCAACTTTTGTATGAAGGTCTAAAATCTGTTAATGAAGGTACTGACTCATCTGTTCTCAAATCAAGCCTTCAAATGAGTTTTAGTGCTCTACAAGAGCCAAGAAAAGGACTTTGCCTGTTCCAAAGCAATGCCCAAGTCTTGTTTCTTCCAGAATTCAAACAAGCTGAAAAGCATTTCTCTGAAACAGCCAACTGAGAACTCTGGGTAATGATGGATGAATAAAGATGCTCAGCATCCTCCTTTCCTTCAGAATTCCTGTGTACAGTACACTGTAGTGAATATTTACATTTCAATGCACAGATTGCTCTTTCAAAGCTGTGTTTTTTGAGCCCTGGAGCTGCCCAAAGAGGGTTTGGGCTTTATTGGGGATGCAAGTATGATTTAAAAGAGGGAAGTTTGTTTTATTCCCCTGCCCCAAAACTGTCAGGAATATCACAGTGTGACTGCTTTGCTAAGTGAATAGTCAAAGATGCCTCTTTCTTGACAAATCTTCTGAAAGTCATAGCATAATAACACTACTTGAAGTTACTTAATTTATTAAAAAGAGATATGAGTTCATGTGACAGTTATGAGCTGATGCTTTAATAATACATGCTACCGGATGGAAAACAGTAAAGTATCTCTACTGCCACCTTTTCCATTCTATTGGAAAAATATCACCTTATGTTAGGGTGATCTCTTGTTTATCATGGTATCAGTCAATTAACTGAATAGAAAGAAAAGGGACAGCTAAGGCTAGATATTATCTTAGATTGGATTTCTTTACAGAGGTTTCTAAATTTGCATGAAGAATGTCATGGTTACTCGAAAATCTATGCTAGTGGTGATGAACAGATCTATTGTAAAAGTCTCTCAAACAGCTTGACAAACTTGTATGTCTTCAAATTAGTCTGTAGCACAAAGTGTGTGGATATGCATTTTTTTCTGATTGGACAGATCAGGTCTTGCTAACCCTCCTGCATCAGAGAAGCAATATTACCACGTGCTGGGCTGGGACATCCATATATATACAGGGATGAACTTCTCTGGGGAAAAAAACATGTGTGCCCTGAAAAATTTTTGAACTGGGAAGCCAAACTAAAAAGTAAAAAAAAAAAAAAAAAAACAAACAGAAAAAGAAAAAAAGAGCATGAAGATGCTGTCAGACCAAGACAACAGAGAAAAAAACATGCAAATTCATCAACCCTATTTAGTGTTTTAAAGATGCTTTAATTAAACAAAAAAGCAATCAACCAACCAAAAAACCAAAACCAAAATCTCCAGTTCCTCATCCACAAGGACTCCAAAACCACTGGTCCTTGTAACAGCACAGACGTGTCAGAACTGGTGCAGAACTCCAAGGAGAAGGCCAGGTTGCATGAAGTAATAACCTGGGAGATGCACCACAGAGTTAATTTTATGCATGTGGATGAAATGTGCACAAAATAAATACCAAGGTAATGGCTCTATTTATAGTTCTTATGTTAAAGATCTGGTGTGCTGGTTTTAGCTGGGGTAGAGGTAACTTTCTTCACAGTGACCAGTATGGGGCTGTGTTTTGGATTTGTGCTGAATGAGCACAGGGTTGATAATAATAGAGATGTTTTTGTTAGTGCTGAGCCAAGTTTGCACATAGACAAGGCCTTTTCTGCTTTTCATACTGCCACACTGACAAGGGGGCTGTGGATGCACAGGAGGTTGGGAGAAGACACAGCCAGGACAAATGACCCCAGCTGAGCAAGAGATATTCCAGACCATATGACATCCTGCCCAGTAAAGAATGTGGGTGGAAGAAGGAGGAAGAGGCAGATGCTTGGAGTGATGGTGTTTGTCTTCCCAAGTAACCATTATATGTGATGGGGCCCTTCTCTGCTGGAGAGGGCTGAACATGGGAAGAGGTGAATTCATTTCTTGTTTGGCTTTACTTGTGTGTATGGCTTTTGGTGTCCCTGTGAATCTGCCTTTATCTCAACGCATGAGTTTTCTAGCTTTTAATCTTCTGATTTTCTCCCCCATCTGGTGTGGGACTGAGTGAGCAGCTGCCTGGGGCTTGCCTGCTGGCTGGGGTTAAACCACAACTTTAGTTTGATAAATATGGAACCCTATGGAAATTATTAGTATAGGCAATAATAAAGAGGATGTACCACTTCTACATCCAGTAGTCATAATGCCCTATGTGAAACATAGATAACTGTGGAAGATAATCTGAGACTGAAGACTTATGGAGACACAACACTTTAGCTTGGAAATAAAATGGGAAACCAATCTGAGCATTATGCAAAGTTCAAAATTACCAGAAAATTTCTAACTTGAAGTGAGCAGGCATGCTTGGTGTTGGGGTTGAATCCAGAGCACTTTCAAGTGAATTGAAAGATTCTCATTGTCTTCACTGGTGACAGCGTTAAGATTTTAAGAAAGTGTAAGGACCAGGAGAAAAATAAACTTTTCATTATATTAATTAGATTTCCTTGATCAGCTACTGAAATATTTTAAATCTCTGTGCATTGGATACACTTTTTTAAAATGGCTATGAGAACCTAAGATGTCCCTTTCTGTTCTTTGTTCCTCTCTGATCTGTTAATATTCCAGAGCAGTTTATTATTTTACATACATCCACTATAAAACTCAGAAGGACTTTTATGCTGGCCATGGCATAGCAACATAGCTAACATGCTGCTATTCTACTCTGTATAGAGATTTAATGCTTGGTAAAAAATAAGGCAGACAACCTTTTTGTGGTCCCATACAAGAAAGTGAGAAATAGGGACATGCTGCATTCTTCACATTGGAGGAGATTAACCTTTAATGTTGGGGTTGAATGATTAATTTCACTGATACAGCTTGCGTGCTGAATTAAAATCCTTTGGAAATGTTTGGAGAATAAGATATCCTCTTGTTTCTGAGCATGTGTTTTCAAATTTTAATTGCATGGTTTACAATTACTTATTTATGTAATTCTGACCGTAGCCCAGTGTTGTGCAAAACTGAAAGAAATACCATTATTCCTAATATTTTTGACAACTTTTTTTTTACATTTTTAACACCGGCTGAGAAAATCCATTTCATAAATTAGACATACCACATTTTATTTCAAATGGTAAAGAAAAGAAAATCTGAAAAACAAGGTAAAATTATCTTTGTGGTGTTTAGTCTTGTTGGGAATAAAAATAGATGATTGTCAAATATTCATCAGTGTTCAGTGGTTTCCATGGAACCTTTTTCTGTTAGAAGCAAAATTTGTGGTGTCCTGAACACAGTAGCACCACTCTACTTACTGACAAAAGGCATTGCATTTCGTCTTCACGGTAAAATTGTGGAAAATCAAGTATGTTGCATGAAGAATAGTGTTTTTAAAAAACTTGTGCTAAATATTTCTCTGATAGTCAAAATCAATGGAGTGGTTTGTTCTAAATTTAATTATCAGCTAGGTGGAACTTCTTTCGAGCTGATATGATTTTTAATAGCTAGCAAAATTTCTTTAGCCTTGTTTCATGTACAAACACCTTGATAACAGCATGAAAGAATTCAGTGCCTGTAAAACTGAGTTGGCCCCATCATTATGAAAATTATTTATAAGGATGTTGCAGCCAAAGCTGCAAACTTCTTGTTGATGCTGAAGTCTTCCCTGCTGCAATTTCTTCTTTTCTTGCTTTTCAGAAATGCTAAAACAATCATCTTCCAGAAATGCATGTTTACATTTGATTTGAAAATTAAATAAAATTTATAACCTATGAAATGGGAGATTTTTTTTTCCCCTGAAAAAGTATGAAAGTAATTTCATTAACTTCAGCAAATGGAATCCTGCTTTGTATCAATGTGGAAAAGGGCACAATTCAACTCTGGTTAGAAATACTCTGTATGTGCTGGATGGATCTGTTCTGCTGCAGAAGCAATGTTTCTTTTTATCCTAAAGAAAAAAAGGTGGCAAACATAAAGGAGTGGGTTAATACCTTATAATGACAGGGTGTGCTTCTCAGAGATGGTAACTATGTTTATTTCTAATTGACATCATTTAGCTCTTCTGAAAATGGGTCATTATCTATAACCATCCAAACACCCAGGACTGGTTTACAGACCTATGAAATTAAGTATCTGGAGTTTCTATTGATTTCATGTCTGAAAATGTGGCCTTTTTTATTTAGCTGCTAATTGAAGCTAAGCCACTAACTTAAAGATCTCCAGTTTGAGAATTTCGCTTGGGGTCTTGAATACAAATGCTTTTTGGAAGTGTGAAGATTGGAAAAACTGGGATATCCTCAGTCATTTTGTTAGATGTCTCAAATATTTCTTTTTGATTACTTTCCATCACATTCTGTGTTTTAAACAGGTGCATGTGTTTTAAGCAGTCACATGTGACTTATGTGAAACATAGCCAAAAAAAATCAGGCACAGTTTCAAAGCTACAAAAAATTGCATGTAAATTTGAAAAGGACCGACAGATTTGATAATGCATTTAAAATCCCCCCAGATTTATGATACTGCTCTGGAGGCATGTTAATATAGCATTAATGTCCCAAGGTGTTGTTCTTCATCTTAATTTACACACAAACTTTTAAAAATATCTGTACCTGCTTCATATATTGTGAAGAGGCAAGGCAAATGTTTTCAGGAGCAAAAAGGTTGAATAAAGTATCTTGTCTTGAATATCTGATTATAGAAATAATCTAATGATTTCCATTAAAAGACTTCCCTCTCTGTGTTTTAGAAGATGTATTTGCCAAGTACTAAATATGCACTTTAAAACTTCCCTGATTTGAACTGTATGTTGTAGAAACACAATGTTATTAAATGAAAAGACCCATGTTAATACAATATTCAGGCTGAAATAATTTATTTGACATGTCTGAAAATGAGTCTTTCCCATAATATCAGAATATACAAAATTCATTAAACAGTAGCCATATGTTTTAGGGAATAGATTAACAACAATAGTGAGCAAAACATTTACTTGAAAGACGGAGAGGGAAAAGAGCTGGTGACATGATCTAATCCTGCAGCCAGATACTTATGCTTGACTACATAACCAGTTCTTCCTGCTCTCTTAAATGGACATATATAATGGCATACAGAGAGAGGCCTCTCTCTGTCAGGATACAGCTGTGGGGTTTGTCTGTCTTCTCTGGGTAATTACCCGTTTCATAAATTTCCATCTTTACATGTATGATTCTGTAAAATCAATCCTATTTAGTAGGGATATGCTATTATTCTTGTAGTCAAGGATAATCTTACAGTTGAAAAACCAAGAAAACAGGGCGTCTTTAGGGGGGGAAGAGAGAGAAATCCTCTTGCATCTGAAAATTACCTGTCCCTGTGTACTTGTCATCTGAACTTGTACCATGCTTCAGTAGCTTAGGCATTCACCCTGTGACAGGCAGGAATAAATGTTATGGAGGTGCTGGTCTTTCCCGACTTTAAAGAAGCATCTAGACTTCTATATACTAGATACCAGGATTTTCAAGATGTTGAGGAGAGCCCTTGGGAAAGCACTAATTTAAGGCTCCAGAGAAAATTCTGTGGTGCTTGATCTCTTCTGTTAGAAATTCTTGTTCTTCCCTTTGTGTGTTCTGATCTGTCTTAAGGATGGCCACCTTAAGTGATGTTCCTGTCACTGATATTTAGCATTTCCTGAGACTGCCTGTGGTTGTAACTATGCAAATTTCATTGAGGATGTAATAATAGACTAGACACGTGTGTGGGGGAGAAGTGCATGTAGATTTGGGAGTTTTTTTCCTTATTTGGGTAATGATTTATCCAGAAATTCTTCACCTTGAAGAACTTGCTGGTCTGGTTCTTTCTCTTTTACAGAGAATCTGAAAGTTTAATAGCTATTCAGCTAATAAGTGCTATAGTTCTGGTACAAATGTGGGCTAAGGAAAAGGCTTTTTCCAAAAGTATTAGTTATTAGTCTTGTGCTTCTCCTACTGTTAATGAATGCCAAGTAACTTCAATGAGAGAAATATTATTTCATTATAAATAAGGATTTTCAGCTGTTCTGTGCTTCTGAGTTGAGCATGTGATTTGTGTACCAACACGACTATTAGTTTAAAATACTGTGGGTTTGGGAAATACATTTTTGTGCATTTTCTTTTTCTGATAGAAATAGACTGATTTGACATTTACTGATATAAATAATAGCATTCCATGTCTAGACAAGTTTTTTGCAAATGACATATCCAGGTTTAGCAAACACAAGGCTCGCCACAGTTTTCTCCTTTAGGCCAGCATGTCTCTGACCCAAACCCCACCATTATTCTTAAAATGAACAAGGATAACTCTGTTAAATACAAATGAACCTGATCTAAAGCTCACTGAAGTTATTGTGGCTATTTCCATTAATTCCTGTGGGCTTTGGATTAAGCTGTAGGTTCTAAAAGTGTCAGAAGTGAGAAGTTAAGCACAAATATGTCTTGTTAGAGCTTCCTTTTTCCACGCATTTGAACACTCCCTCGTAATTCTTCTCGATAAAGACAGACCACTATCAGACAGAAACTAAGAATAAGAAGTTTCATTTCAAGAAGTGAGTGTTTCCAGAAAGCTGTGAATACATTAAGGTTGTGTTATAACGTGGAAACTATCTTGCAATCTGAACCACAGTGAACAATGATGTTACCAGTTATAATTAACTGTACAAAGTGGGTTAAAATGCTTATTCACTTGGACACTTCACAAAAACTGACTTAAGCGTCAGATTAAGTAGGCAAAATATCTTTGCATTTTGTCTTCATTATGATCTCAATATCACAAAATGGATGCACTGAAGCAAGTTATAAATTCCCTTTTGCATCTGCAAAGTCTTATCCTTTAATAAAGACTAATCACTTGCCAATTTGATTTGAAGGACATACAAGAACAAATGAGCATCTGTAAAGAAAACGCATAAATGTTCACTTTGAAATAGATTAATCAAATAAACCCAAAATTATTGAGGCATTATTTGTCTATGAAAAGTATTCATATTCTGAGATCATTCATGTCAGAATTGAATGATTTTCATGATTCTGGGAAAAACAATCTTAAGAAATCATCAAGGTACACTCGTAGTTATCATGTGCTCTCACATCGTAATTTCAAAGTGTGTCTTTCAACATATGTCTATGACTTCTGTAATAGTGATAGGGAAACCATACCAACTGGAAGATTTTTGAGGCCTTTCGTCATTCAGATTTAGTGAAAATTCCTAAGGCTGTAATGTGGTCACTGCTAGTTCAAGTAGATTTCTTTCAGATGTATTCTCCACTGAATTAGCTGAAGCCTTAGTATTTTTCCATAACGTAGAGAAAAGATTATTGAAAGTCATTTGAACTAAACACACAAAAGATCATGATGGTAAAGCTGAGAGAAGCAGCAGAGGAAGCAGCAGTTAACATTTTGCTCACCGAGTTACTCAGCCTAGCTAAGGCTGAATGGCAGAGATCGCCTGTAATAGCACCGGTGTGTGATGTACATTGGTATTGTTGAGCAGTTTAGCTACCAGGCTATTTCAAAGAAAGCGAGCAGAGCTCTCTCTTAGCAACCAAGGGTGCAGTTTCACATTACACCTAATACACTGTGACTGCAGGCTGCTGAGAATATGAGCAGTCCCCATCCATTACCCGCAGCTGTAGCTTCCCACACTCTTCCTTCCTCCCTCTCAGTGTAGTGATTGTGTGGCCATAGGGCAAAATGCTTCGGCTTTCTGATCTGAGGGAAGACAAATCTATCTTTCTTTCTCTTTTCTTTTTTTCCCCTCTATTTTGTGAAGGATGAATATTGCTCAGAGCAGCAAACCAAGCCAGCTCCACTTGCAGCTGTGTGACTACAGGAACCAGGGTAAATGTAGGGTTGGCAACCCACAGCTGGGCCAGGAGGGCTGTTTGAAGTGGTCCCAGATAAAATACCAGACCTGCCAGTCAGGGAGGAATCAAGTTCAGTCCTAGCTTGCAGCTATACCACAATCAGTACCTATTACATGACATCAGATAAAGGTGTGTTATACTCAAGCTTAAGGTCAATTTTATACTCTTTTCAGCACATTTCCACATCAGGCTACTACACGCTGCTTCAACTTCAGAGAACATTCTCACATGAGAGGGCTTGTTATCATATTCTGTATCTCAAAAGGTGGACTGAATCACGAGTCTAAATGTTTTCTTAAATGAGGATTTTGAATCAAATTTTGCAGTAGCAGGATTAGTTACTGTTCCAGAAATATGGTTTAGCTGGCTTCTCCGATACATCCACAATGAGTCAGAATGAGTTTGAGAAGCAGATACATTTTTAAACCTCCAAATTTCCTAGTTTCTAAAATGCAAAATTATTAAGATCATTGAAAAAATCTGTATCTCTCCAAAGAGGGCTAGCGCAGGAGATCTCCTGTATTTATGATACTGTGGAATGCTTCTATTCCAATATGAAGTCTGAAATGTGGCCTGAGCATATGTCTTCTTACTACTATCTAAAATTCCTTAAGGTCTCAGCATACTTCTAAGAAAGGATAAAAGGTTTGTTCAAATTCAGAACTCTTTAAGAAAGACTCCATAACAGAAATACATAAAGAAGCGAGCAGGCAAAGATGCAAATTGGATATCTAGTAGTATAAAGGAAATGTTCTCATTTTTTTCAACTAGAAGAAAGCAAGATAACAGAATTTACATAGGAAGCCCCAGGAGATGCAGGAATTGAATACAGGCATTCTGAATGGCAGCCAAGAGGTTCATCTTTCCTTTGTATTCAAGAAAAAAATGAACAGAAAAAAAAATCCTGTGTTAATCATCTGAGGTTTCAAAATATTCCCCATTCCATAAAAGCCAAAAACTTCTGAAATTTTTAAAGTAAATGCCTAAAGAATCTGCACTGCCATATTGGATTTTTAATTTACAGAGTGGAAGGAGTTTCATCAATGAAGTCTGACCTTGATTTCCTCATTCTGTTGCTTTTCTGCAATCCTCAGGGCCTTTTATGGCGTGTCCCTACGATACTCACCAGGTTGCAGGCAGCATTTAGCAGCATCATATGGCACAGACAGTTAAGCAGTATACTCTTGGTAGATATTGTCCTGATGTAAATGAGCTGTGGCAGCAAATCCCAACTTTTATCTCTCACATCCCATGCTGGCAGTCCTCTGGACTGGACTGGACCACATGCTATCCTAGAGCAAATGAATCAGGGCTTCTCATCTCTATCAGAGATGTCACCCTGTCAGAAGTAGGAGCAGAGTCTCAGTTGTCACAGTGGGGACAGGTAAAAGCAATTTCAGATGCTCTTTTAAAACTAAAAACTGAAGTGAGAAAATGCCCATCAAACTTTGTTAATGAACTGTTCTTTGCTTTTAATTAAAGGTGTTACTAAAACTGGGTGTAAGGCATGAGGAGAGAGACAGATTACCGCCTAATTCTTCAGAATGGGTTTGAGCTGTGCAGACTCCATATCCTGCCTGGGATATGCAGAGAGAAAAATGCTACTCTTTGTCCCTGTTGTGTGTCCTTCACACGGGGACTTGTCACTTAAGTGCTCCTTTGCTTCAGAGGAATTATAGCTGTATAAGGGTGTGAAATAGCTGTGAACAAGAAAGGAATGTGATATAAATTGTTCTATGCAAAAGTCAAACTTAGCTTGTCACTGCCTCTGTGTGCACTTCTGCAACAGCAGTTTGCATAGTCCCACAACAAAATGCCTGAATTATGCATTTTTACATTCCCTGGATAGCTAAACCATGTCACTGACTTCAGCGGAAGTAATTTTGACCTCATGAATCCATTACAAATGGTTTGTTAGGGGACCACCCGGGGATGCAGGACCAGATGGCTGCTCAAACTGGAGCTTCAAGGAGATAATGATGTGATTTGGAAATATCATTGCTCCCTGTCTTCTTCTATTTAGGGGACCACTAGGAAAAACTATTCTATCTTTCCTCCTACTCTGTCACCCCATGACCAAAAGTGAAAAAAAAAAAAAAAATATCCTGGTAGTCCTTAGCACAGAAGACTGCACAATGCCCAAATTACATGGTTACTGCAGGGGAAAAGAGTATAGAGACTAGAAGAGGAAAATGACAAAACCAAGTCCAGTTACCAGAGAGGCTTTGAGGAGTTAACAGCAGGCAGATATCAGAAAATCAGATCTCTGAAAATCCCCCAAAGAGGTAAGGATTTATGTGGTTAAATCTGATGGAAGGATTTAGTGGAAAGGGTCACTGGTCTAAAAAGGTAAGAGGAGTGGAAAATCTTTCAGTGGGGAGCAAAGCTGAAAAATAAATCAAGATTAGAGTTTGTAGAGAAAAATGGTGGAAGAAAAACTAATGTAAGAGTGAGAAGAGCAAGTTCACAGGAGCTGTAAAAAGGGAATTCCTATTAAATACTTCAGGTGAGATATTCACTTTTTTGTGCAACTGGAAACAAATCCAGTAATCATTGTAGGCTGAGTCCAAAAAGCTCTCTGTACCCCTGCCAAGAAATTAATAATATGAAGACTGCAGTCTTCTAAACAGAAGGATAAGTTTCTGAATAAACTTTTTGCAGAGAGGACATAAAACAGAAATGTTTCAGGGTCCATCTCTGGCTGCTTTAAGGGAGCAGGAGGAAGTGAATAATATTATGGACTGTGTTACAACAGCAAATATAAAATGTAGAATTTTCATTTCAAATGCCTTATTTTATGTCAAGAACACATCATAAAAAAAAGAAAAACGAAGAGATTACATCCCTGAAGAACTGAATGGGGGTCTAGAAATACAGTCTGAATCTGATGTAGACATCACGTGATTGCACCATGATACTGCATAGCAAACTTATAGGTGAAACAAAGATGAAATTTAAGTATAGGGATAAGAGGACCACAAATTTTAAAAAATAGTCACAAGTGGATCTGATTAAGACTGAAGAACAATATAAAGAAGAGAATTTGAAATGAAAGGTGAAACATCTCAGGAAATACTAGAGACAAAACAAAACTCCAGGAAATGAATGTAGGAAAAGAGATTTTCTGAGGCTGAAAGGAAAGCACTGGTGCAATTGTATCTGAGAAGTGAGGCAAGATGCCAGTCTTCAACAAATATATCACAGAGCCAGAGCGTTACCCATTTTCTTAGTCAAGAACCTTCCAGTGGTCCCTTGAGAAAAGGCTAGCAACCCCTCTCTAGAGGAGGCCTTGAGAAACTGAGTTTTTATTCTCTTTTCTGCAGTAAGGAATATTTGAATTCCTGAATGGTGACAAGGGGAATGAATTAAACAGCCAGGATATGTTGACAAGGAATTAAATTAAGGCTAATTGTGACTTTCATCAGAAATTTTATGGCTCAAATACACACTAGAAAATGCTTTGAAACCAAAACCACAATACGTTGTGTGAAATCACAATACATTGTCAAGACCTAGAGGAAAGTCAGATCTTCAGTGATTCTTTTAAATAATGAAATTTCTATTAAAATAAAGCCTGTACTGTTGAATATTCAATGTTCTATAAGAAATAGTAACCCTTAAGTTGAGAGTAGAAGCGCCATATCTTTAAAATATAATAATGAAAAAAAAGAATAAAATAATAGTGGTAGAATGATAGAACAGAGGAAAACTACTTTTATAAATTTTCAAAGATCTGGATGAAAGAGGACTTTCCAAAAAGTAGAGTAGTAGTTTCCTACATTACAAGAAAAAAACCCAAACATTTAAAAACATGGAAACTGAGCCTTTGCTCTTTCTTGAGTGGGAGAGGGGTGTGGCAATTTTACTTGGTCAATATATTGTGTGTCTTAAAAATCAAGTTGTTAGATGAAGGATCTAGGTGCTTCTGACCAAATGTTACTTTAAGAAATTTTTTTTTAAAAATCCTGTCTTAAATATTTCCTCTTTTATTTCTTTGTAAATCTCTTTAGTTTTCTTACAGAATGCAGGAAAGAGGAAGTTAGCTTCCTTGGGGAATTATAATGAAGTCCTAGGTTCACCTGACAAGAGCTCAGGATACATAAGTACTGTCCAGAGCAGGATATTTATAAAGGCTGCAAATTTGTTAAGAGCACTGGATCAGAATAATACTTGGAGAGTGATGAATCATAATTTTAGAAACTCCATTTACTCTTTCATACCATACATATCTTTCATACATATATCTTATAATATCTTGAAGGACAATGTATATACTTCAGTCCTTCTATATCAACTTACCACTACATTTATTGTAGTGATCTCAGATGGTCTGAGTACTTCCTGATAGATTGGATCTGAGAAGCTTTTTGGATTCAACCAAGATTATATTCATAGAGAGCAAAGGTGATGCCTTTATGTGACCAATTAAAAGTACAAGAACTAGAGAGTGATTTTCAGAAATATTTAGAAGCCAATGGTAAAAGTCGCATTAAAAATGAAATGCATGCTGGCAAGAAGAAGAATTAAGAGACATTGCTGTTCATAAAGATTTCATCCAGAATCCAAGATGAACACAATATTTAATAAACACCTGTTTTAGAGAGAAATGAATGGATGACTCTAAAAATCTAAGATTAGTGAGGATGTAGTCCAGGCTACTGACTGAGGCTGAAGTTTACAAAAGCTTTAAATAGACTTCTCACTCCTATATTAATGGGCATTTCATATGATTAGGCAGGAGGAGATGTTGCCTCTCTTAGAAGGGAAGCAGGGAGAAATGTAGCATGCCAAGAGAAGAGAGTGCATGGCAACTATTTGTTTCACAGGTTTCTTGCCAAAGTGTTTTCAGATTGAGAAATAAGTATTCTACAAGTGACTATACAGTACAAAGTGTTTGCAATCTTACTTGTTAAGGTTGTTTTAGATAGATGAACTTTGTACAGCAAAACTCATATCTCAAACAGCTGTATTGTGTTGCAACATTCCCCCGCACACCCAGCATTTCTCTGCACACCCAAAAAATGCGCACTCAATTAGAAGGGAAGATCAATGAAAATTAGAATATCAATTGGGTATCAATTGAGTATCAATATCAAATTAAAGATATATTTTTAAAAATTTCATGGGAAATAGGTGAAAATTTTCTGCTTTGGACAAGAACTCTGTAACTTCAGAAGAGAAGCTTTGCCCTCAAAGGCAATAGATGTACTTGAGGCGAGGCACAAATGCAGACTTGACATCCAGGAAGAAGAATATTAAGATTTTTATGCTAGATGTATTCAAATTGATGACAATGATAAATAGTTTTTAAATGCATAATACCACTTCAGTATCATGGGTATCTGTGACTAATTTAGAGACCTGTTGTTGACAGCCTTGCACAGTACTGGATTTACTGTGGCCACCCACCTGTTGTCCTCCTGAGAGCTGGGACACTTCTATGTGTGAACTGCCTGCTCCAACAGTGAGGAAGGGTACTGGCTGGGCCACTCTCTCCTGGTGGCTCTACTAATTCTCTTGGGAAAGCATCATCACAGAGCAGAGTTGTGTGCGCATAGCCACTGCATGCCAGAAGGGAAAGGTTGAGTGAAAAGGCTGTTCCTGGGAAAAGGCTGTTCTGTGCCCCAGCTGGTGGAGAGGAGGCATTTACTGCACATTCAGCCCCTAACTGAACTAGGACTACCTAGGCATGGAGGCTGCTACTGAGAGAAGACCCCTCCAACCACCTCTAGAACCCCACTGACCTCTCATTCAAAAGTCTTGACATTACTATTATACTGTTAATGGGGAGAAGTATTATGAAGGACTCAGCCTTGCACTCCATAAATGAATGCTGCCCTGAGGGGAGTTCACTACTGGATGGGACAAAAGATGTCGGGTTGAATTGCTATGGGAGAAGAAAGAAGAGGGACAGATAACGAGAAGTAACAGGTCCTGCCTGACCTCTGAGGCACTAAAAGTTCATTATGCATTTTGACTAACCTAGCCATTTTTTTTTTTTACTATTAAAAAAAATCAACAATCCCCCCCCACCCCCAGCTGTATACTTTTGGGCTTTTTTTTTTTCCCCATGTAAGGTGCTTGCATCATAGGAATTTCTTCTTTCTATTCCACTTTTAAACCTCTAAAGCTTTCAGCTAAGTGTAATTCCTGTGCACTCACTTCTGTTTGTCCACCATTATGATTTTCTTGTATTTTAGTCTCCCAATGACTTTTTTAAATGTCAACTTGTATTTCTACTTTGCACTCTAAAGAGAGTGTTCTCCTGCAGTCTATCAGACCCTTTTTAGAGGAGTGTAAACAGCTAGCAAGGGCAAGCGATAGCAAAATGCAGTTAGCAGTAATTATCCCAGAGACTGGTAATACCTTGGGCCGGTTCCAAGCTTGCAGACAGGCAGCCGAAGTCCCAGCTAGTCATAGCCTTTAGAAAAAGATTGTATACGGTTGAGCAAAAACTCTGTATGAGCACTGCAGTGTGGGACAGGTTCTTGGAATAGTTTCCTGTGGAAAATTTCATTTCTAGTGCACACTGTCTCCCGTCCAAAGTATCCATGGCAATATAAAATATGTTGCAGCTTTAGTATGGAGAGAGAAGTTGAGGCTGGATTGAAGACAGTTTAAACAGGAAATTCACATTTCAAAATGCTGTATATGTAAAACAACTCCTTTTTCACTGGTTTCTGTTGCAGAGGCTGCTGTTGTTTAGCTTGCCGCCTTATTATTTGCTTTTAAAATAGCCTATATATTTACCAAGGCTCAGTCTACATACAAGCTTCATTTAACGTCCATTTGCTACCATTTGCACCACATTACAAACTCATTTACAAAGTGAATGTGGAAACAAATGTGACCCCTATGGAAAGCCTCGCTGAGCCTGTGTGTGATTGCAGCCGTATGTAACAGCTCATAAATGGTGTCGGCTGGAGACTGTGCTTAAGTACTGTAGCACAGGAGCTTGTCATTTCCGGAACCAGATTGCAGCATCTGTATTTCTCTTGCCCCTTTTCCTGGCGCTGTTAAGCCCGAGAATTCTTTCTAGAGCAGTCATCCTAAAAGCAAAATAGCTCCTCTGGAACAGTTCACAATGCTGTCATCTTTAAAATATGCCATTGTGCTGTAAAGCACTCTTAAGAGCTGCAGTGTTCTGGCTTGTGTACTAACACTGAACTACAGAGGAAAATCAAACCCAGTGTCTCCAAAATAGTTGCACTGGCAGGTGAGTGGTAGGAGCAAAGTCAGAATTTGAGCAAATTAGAAATTCTTCTGTTCTCACCTGTCACACTGGAACTCACCATGTTCCATCTCCAGACACATTCATTTGCTGTGCCCACTTCCCCAAGCTCCATGTCACCACAGTCAGGTATGTGCCTCTGGAGGACTGAAGATAACAGTAACACTTGTGCCCTTATCAGTGTGTATGAAATGCTGCAAAGTGCCTGAGTTCTGGATTCAGTCACACTGCCAAGGGTTAAGACCTTTCTTCAAGGTCGTTCCCTTAGATACAGGAGCTCAGCAACAGAAGCATCACTCACCTTGCAATCAAGCAGCTTCAAAACAAAAGCATCAAAAACAACCTTCCATGTAAACAACATTGGTCACTTTTGGATAATCACTCATTTTTTATTTAAGCCTTGAACTTGGTTAATGGAGCGCGAGTTCTGAGAGACACCCATGCCTCTGAGCAGCTCGACTCGCCACAAACATCAAAAATTAGAAAGAATGTAAAGGATTCAGGGAAAACTGGTCCCAACAGTTAAGAGCAGGAGACCTGCCTACAATTATGTGTGTTTTCTGACTAGAAACAGCCATCTAGAAGAGGAGAGAACAACTAGGGCAACTAAAGTTAATTAAAGACTTACCCTCTGGTATGCAGCTTAAATCCACTGCTTGTGTGAATCTCCATATACACTTTCTTTGCTGCCCATCCAACAGATATAAAACATATTCAGTGTGCTTGAAGTATATAGAAGTATTCCTACTAAATCCGCTGGACTGAAACTTGAGGTGTTGGATGAAAAACGAATGTACACAGTCAAATTAAGGATAATAAGTATAATGCTGTCTTTTCCCATAGAAAATGCTCTGTGAGTGTCAGTAGCCATCAGGCCTGAGATCATCAGATGGGAATTGGACCTCTAGTTTAATGGCAGATGCTTGCAGTTATCAGGAAACCTCCCATGGAGCAATCTGCTAAGTTTTCATCTGATACTTTTCTCACATTCATAGACAAAAGGCAAAGTCAGTCTTGTGGTTTTATAGCTGAATATAAGTTCTTTGTTTTTGCAGCCTTTTGTTCAGGACTCTTCCAGTCAGAATTTTCAATTGGCCCAGTCCTCACAGAGAATGCAGGCAAGACTCCCACTGTCTTCAATGCTAAAATATGATATAATGTTTATAAAACTTGAAAAAAGGCAAATATATTTCCAATTATAAAAAGGAACATGCAGGGAAACTCCTTTAATTTTCCATTTCTGCTAGATGCGCATGTAAGCTCTGTTTGACTGCTACACACAGAAAGACAAAAAAATTCTGCCAGAGTATAATGTTATACATAAATTTCCAGTATGTATTTGCATAAGGTCTTCCACATAATAGTTTCTAATATAGTTTGGAAAAGTCATAAATCTTTCATTTTCTGTCTGCTGGCTGATTTATTTTTTATTCTTGTTGCTCTGAAATTTTCTGAAAGGTAATGTTGTCTCATCTATCATACACTGAATGGTGAGCCTAGTGAAGTTTGAATTTTGCTGTTTGGTTTTTTGAAATTTATCTGTAGTTTTTGACATTTTATAGGCATTGTCTCTTCACCTCTTCCAATGATTGGGATGAAAAATATGGGAATTATTTTGCTGTTGAATTCAGTTTAAAGAAAGGAATGATTGCTTACATTGCTTCCCAATTTTCTCTAAAATGAAGATGTATTGAGGTAGGTGAAAATATTTGTGGGTAAGGGAAACATGCAAGGGCTGGCTGAATTTCTTTGAACTTCAGTCTGGTGATATTTTGAGGTTAATGTTAAGGGTTAGACCAGTTCTTGCATTATTCAAATAAGTTTGCCTGTCCTTAATAGAGCTCTTGAAGCGGGCAATTCAGTGTGATATGATGACTGTCTAAAATTATTCTACAGGATAAGAGAGATTTAATTTTTTGCAAAAGCAGACAAAAGGGTATGTGTTTCATGTTTGGAAATGTGATTTTTTTTTTTCTAGAACTATTTGAAAGTAGAACACTACTTTTTTAAAAGATTAATTAGTTTGTAATGAGAAAGATAACATCCCATGAGCCAAACTGATGTCAAGTGTTGCATTATAGATCCAAGAGTTACAACTCTGAGATAGAACAGATAATCCTGTGATATGAGAAAATAGAGCTGGAACAGATGTATGGCACGCTATGGGAGTGCTCACAGCTATTTGTGAGCCAAAGTAGTACATGTATTTAAACGCTTTCTTGCTTTTTTCCCCTGAATTTTCTTTGCTACTTTTTCAAAATCAACTCAATTTTGAAGCACCCCTTACCCCCTGCTTGATTAAACAGAGATAGAAGGTCTGGAATCAGTTTTTTGAAGACAGAGCTGTAGTTACAGTGATTAGATCTGGAAGATTGTTTTTTGAAATTTTAGTTTGGAAGATACAAACTTGGAAAGCAAACAGGAAGAGAATAGTTATTGAAGGGAAATTGAGTGGTGACACAGTACCATGTTTTATCTCTGAGATCAGTGTGACCTTTTAATGATATTCTTTTAAACCACAGACAATGTTCTGGATTTTAAATAGCACCTGCTTTCCAGAGTATTATTTGGAATAAAAATGTTTGTTTGGGTTTTTTTTGGTAAAGTGAAACATTTTTCAGTTTTTATGGTAAGTTCTAGTGTTTCTTTATTTAATTGAATGAAATGTAACAAATACAGGACCTGATGCAGGAAATATTTAGTCTTACAAGCAGGTTTACATAACTGTGTCCAGTTCTCCAATACATTTAGCTGCGCTGAAACTCAGACTACTCTGAATAAATTATTTTAAAAAGTGAGCCTGGAAAATGTCTTCAAACTAAATATATTTTGGGTGTGAAAATGCAAAAGAAAGAAGCCATAGTTTCAATTGACAGGAAAAAAAAGACAGAGTATTTCCTCTTCAGAAAGCATCTTCTGTATTAGCAACATTTGGGACAACCAACGCATGTCTAATATCTTGGGAAATCTGAGCAGAGTCTTCCTGCTTCTTCTGCCAGAGGGAGTGACATAACAAGAACCTTCTACATAGTTTTCCATTTTAAGCCTAATTTCCATTTTCTTTGTTTATGGTTATGGTCACACACTCTGGCAGTCACAAAAATAATAAAATCACATTAATCTGTAAATTGAAATACTTCTGTTTCAGGATAGTCTGTTTCTAGCTCTCTTTGCCATTTTCAACCTCCCTAATATTTGCAGGGAACAGTTATTTCATCTTCCCAGCCCCCTTTTTTCTCCCTCCACTCACATAATTAAGCCATGAACTCCAGCAAGCAAGGACAAGGAGGAAGTACCATCCAAACATCCCATCATCAGTACCAGTAATTTTAATGAAATAATATGCTGTTGGATTGAATGCATCCTATGACAACCTATCTAAGAATGCCTGTCTGCTCTCCAGAAGACTTGTGCTTTAAAAAATGAAAAGGAAAAGCCTTTAACCAGCCTAGGGGGTAAAAAGAGAAAAGAAAGGAGACAATATTACATAGAGCTAGCAAAAGAAAGGAGTTGTTTGAAGAGCTGAATAGATACAGAGAAAAATAAGCCACCAGATGTGAATGAAAGGGACTTCAGTGTATGTCAGAGAAAGAAAAGGAGAGGGGGGGAAGCACTGACACGAAAAGGAAAGGGAAGGAAAGGAAAGGAAAGGAAAGGGAAGGAAAGGAAAGGAAAGGAAAGGAAAGGAAAGGAAAGGAAAGGAAAGGAAAGGAAAGGAAAGGAAA
>JANRGV010000001.1:67097156-67127520 GCA_024734035.1 Alethe castanea | reverse complement strand
AAGAAAAGAAAAGAAAAGAAAAGAAAAGAAAAGAAAAGAAAAGAAAAGAAAAGAAAAGAAAAGAAAAGAAAAGAAAGTGATAATGGACAAAACCCCTATGTACTATTTCTTAGCAAAGTACACCAGGAGCAAAAGTCAAAGCTATACATAAAGCTATACATAAACTATATAGAAACTTCTCAAATTATGGAAAAGAAATACTAGTCTTGCTTTGCATGGTGATAGGGAAAAAGGTTAGAGATTTTGGGTCTGAATTTTCACACCTCACTGCATCAAGCTAACAAACTTTATACTATGAACAACATCATAACACATGATTGAAAAGAAGGAGGAAAGGTTAAAAGGCAGCTGTTGCCATGGGAGAGTTAGAAAGATCATGTTAAGAAGGAAGTTTGAAATATCTTTGTGCATAGGTGCATATGCATCTTTAGGGTTGTTCCTAAACATGCACCAAGGCTTCTGACCTGAGGATTAGAATGTGTGACACTGCTGTCATAGTGACTATTAAATTAGGCAATCACTTTTTGCCAGACTTTGCCCTCTCATGGCACTGTTCACCTAAGTAATCATGTAATTGGTATTGTCTAAACTATTGACTGAGACCCTTAGAAAATGACTGCCTCTGGAAGACTTGGGCTGGACCTCATGGAGTAGTTTCTCAGGCCTTTAGGCATCTGTGGGATACTGGAAAGATAAAAATAAAAATACAAAAGGAGACCTCCACTAGTATCTAACACACTCCCCTCAGAATTACCCTGAATCTTCCCAGTGTAGACCTGTCATCTGACTTTATCTCTGATTTCTTACATTCCTTAAGTGCTTACAGAACAAAATCAAATGATAGCATGACTCTAAATGTCATCTCTATGTAGATAATGGTTTTTCAAATACATCGTAAAAGGGAATTGAAGGACAGCATCAATGTATATTTGGGATCCAAAAAGAAAGAAATTTCACAGGACTGCAGAGCAGATGATTGTATAACCAGAAGTGACTGACTCATGCTAAAAAAGGGAAATTTAGGCTGCGTGTTAGGAAAGCTTTTTGTCAGTGATGTTTTTGAATCTTTAATATGGTCCCTGTTGAGAATAAATGCTGGCCTTGGATGTCTAATTTCCTGAAAGAAGAGTGAACTCTTCACTTGGTCTCTCTGCTTTTTGCTCTTTGAAAAAGCCCTTCCCTCAGGGTGAGGGAGAAGGCCTGTAAGGATCAAAAGAGAGCAATGGCCAGGTAGGGATAGGGTGGGGTAAAGAGATACCATCCCTGAGCCACAGTACGATTCCTGGCAGGATTGTAGTTTGTATTACTTAAAAAAATTTTCTCTACAAAAATGTTTTCCACTGAAAACTGTGACTTCAATAAACTCACAATAATTTCTGATATGACACATTCTCAATCTTTGTCAAAACTTTGTCAGTGCCTAAGTTTTCTAATGCTTGATACTATTGCCTGACAGTCCTAAAGCACTTACACATTATAGTTTCTGGCTTCTAAGTAGTTCTTTTGTTTAAACCTACCTTCATTGGGAAGGAAAGCTCCCATTGTGATTCAAGGATGTGTACTTCGGACCTCCATACCATGCAATATAATGGAATTTATGCTATAGGATACATAGGTAAACAACAGAGCTTTTACAGAGGGGTGTCATATCAAGATGCTTCTGGAAGAACCTTGCAATTTCGCATTGCCAGTTTATAGCAGCTGGGGAGGAAATATCTACAAAAATATAATTATTTTTTTCTCCGTTTCTTTTATTCTTTCTGAAATATCTGCCACTGGCTTATGTCACAGCTATTGAACTAAGTGGCCTTTTGACTCTGCAGTCATATTAATCTAAGTCAGATAATTTAGAAATGTGTGGCTTTTGTCCTTTGTAGAGCATGGTTGTTGGTTTTGATTCACTGTGATCTTGAGGTATGAAACCCTTCCACTTAAAAGTTCTTAATGAAGATTTTGCTGCGCTGCCTTACTCTCCTTAACCTTGTTCCCATTATCAGTTTCTTGTACTCTTAATTTCTGGGGCAGTATTTTCCTTCTTCCAGCTTTTGTCCATTTCAAAGTGCAATATAAATATTTAAATGGGAAAGAGGGGGAAGGGGGAAGAAATCTTCTATGACAGGGGAATGGAAATTCTTATTTCCTGCAAGTTTAATAGATCCTTTCAAACGTATTCAGACACTAACACAAACTATAATGTTACACAGAAATAATGCAAAGGTCTGTGTGTCTGTGTGTGTGTCCGTGCACAAACATAGATGTAAAAATGGTGCTGGGCCTATCTGCTGTGCCGGTAGCATTGTAAGCCACCTTTGCTCCAGAGTATTTAATAAGGAACATCAGATGAGAGTTCCTTCACTGTTGCAAGGTTTTTATTTTCTTCTGATTCCTTGGGCCATGGAAATTTCACAAAGCTCTCAGGACCTTCAGCAGTTAGCCAAATCTAGACTGAACAGGCTGTTCAGTCACTAATTCATAAATGCCAGCAGTGGAGAATTGCTAATAGGTACCATTGTCCACTACTCCTGTTGATTGACCAGTGGTGTCAAACTAAGCTGAAAGATCAGAAGCTGTTGCCATCTCCCTGTAAATCACAGAATCATAGAATGATTTGGATTGGCAAAGACATTAAAAGTAATCTAGTTCCCACCCTCCCCGCTGTGCCCCTTCCTACCACAGGCAGGGACACATTTCACTAGACCAGGTTTCTCAGAGCCCCATCCAACCTGGCTTTAAACACTTCCAGAGATGGAGCACCCCCAGCTTCTCTGGGCACCTGTTCCAGTGCCTCAGCACCCCTCCAGTAAGGAATTTCTTCCTGATATCTTATCTAAACCTCCTCTCTCAGTTTGAAGCCATTCCCCTTGTCCAGTCACTACATGCCCTTGCAAAAACTCTCTCCCCATGTTTCTTGTAGGCTCTCTTTAGGTACTGGGAGGCAGCAATTAGGTCACATTAGTCTGTACCAGTGCTTCTTCAGCAAGTCCTGTTGAGGGAGATACAGCAGAAGCAGGCACAGGGAACAGGAAGCAAAAGAACCTCTGAGCTTGACAAGCCCAGCAGCTCTGGTTTCAGTTTACCCTAACCTTCACCTGCAAACAATTGTAAATATGAGGGTGGGGGAGATATTACACAGCCTTTGCAGCTCTCCTTGCATGTGAAGCAGCAGCCTCCAGCAAAGAGCAAGCAGGCAGCCGGGAGCTGTTAGTACTTCAGGCACTCTCATTTAATCTGCTATTGCATGTGAGCTGACATCCTGAGCTCACTGAAATCATTCCACACATAATGCATTCCTAAGCTTTCCAGAGAGCTGTATTCTTCACTATTATCACACTTTCTATTTCTTGCTGCCTTTAGAAAAGGGGAAGAATGAAATAAAACTATGCCCACCTACAGGCTAGAACCCAACTAACTTTCAATCATTTTAATAGCCAATTACAGTCAAGAATATTTGGTTTTCCCCTTCTCCATACCCTCATATAAAGATCTGCCCTGCCACAAATCATCACTGTGGACTTAGATAAATTATACACACAACTCCCATCTTAGCAATTAATGTCACATAATAAGCCATCTATAGCCTTTTCTGAAATGAATATTCAGATAACAGAGAAAAAGCGAGCGCTGTTAGTACATCTTCAGGTCTGTTTCTGGGCTTGAGAGATAGACTATGTGCAGAGAGGCTTGTGAATTGAACATGATCCAGTTGCCATATAAATAACGATATCAGACCAGCTTTTGTAAACAAAACCCTATCAGTGGATTCTGCTTTGATTTTGTTGTAAGCGGTTTTAGAAAAACCTTGGTAACTGCTTAGCATCTGGCAGCAGAACTGAAATATATTGATGTTAATAATGAAGTAAACCACTCACTGCCTGATCCTGATAAAGTATACTGTATTTCACTCCAGTGGAATCATTTTAGGAGCAAGGTGCTTTTTAAATATAATAAAAGTCTAAGCATCTTGTCCAAAGTATTTAAAATTTGTATCCATAGTTGCCAGTCCCCAGAAAATCTCAGGTATAAAAGATTTGCATAGTAAAAACAAAGTTTATGCATAAATTAATAGTGCTCTGGCAGATATGAAGAAGAAAAAAGTTCCTCTATGAAAAACTTTCTTTCATATCCAAATTACAGGTTTCTTTAAAACAACCCTTGAACCCCCATCTGAAAAAAAATAATTAATAAAATTATTCACCACTTACTGATAGTTGCTCTGATACTGGTGGTGCTGGGATTTGTTTGCACTTTATTTCTTACAGTGTCTTTTTTAATAACGCGAAGAACTAATCAAATCTCCCTATATCAAGAAGAACCTCTATTCCTCAGACTTCTACTTCCTTTGGAAGCTTCAAAAATTACCAATGAGTACCAATTACCTGCAGAAAAAAATAACAGAACTAACCACATCCTGGTGAGTAAAAGGGTCATTCAAATTCACCTTGATAATTTCCAGTGCTATGCAAATAGGAACAGGCATTATGATGATTCATGTTGAAGAATTTATCAGCTGAACACTACTCCAGAGAAATTCTTCCTAAATATAAGTAACGTGATTAAAGATCATGAACAGCAGAAATACGAAGACATTTAGTTTCTAGTTCTGTAGTGAACACTCTCTCTAAAACATTGCAAGTACATATATGCATCAATACAAATATTTGATGTGACCAGGTGAGTCTAGCAATGTAAAGATAAGCCTTTATTCATTATCTTATTTCCTTATGGCACTGTTGGCCTCAATCCAGCTGCGGTTAAAGATGTGTGCAATTTTCAGCACATCTGTAGTTCCATTGTAGCTCTTTAAGAGCAAATTACAACTTGTAGTTATTTTTCCTCTTGCACTGTAAATAGTATTACAGGAATGTGAAAGCAAAGGATTTATACACAATGTTTGTGTGTTTCTTGTTTTAATTCACCATACTGTTAAATGTCAGCACTGAGGCCTTTTTCTTCCACTTTCCACCTCTGCAACTGATGCTTGTGTGATTTTGAAAGAGCATTGATGAGGGTATGAAGTAGTTAGCACACTATAAATTGAAGTGCCAGCTGTATTTTACAGTAACATCCTTGTATAGATAGCTCTCCAGTGGCTCTTTGAAGAGGTAAATATGCTCAATATATATGATTTGAAAATCTACTAAAAATATGGAACGAGAAAATGTACCCACCCAACAGAATGCCCTGTCTGTTGGTCAGAGATCAGGGTGCATGATCTGAATGCCAGTGTCAAATGAGACTGAGATGTTGGCCAACTGGACAGTAATTTTCATCTTCAAACCATGATAATTTCCTAACACTAATACATGTGCTAGATCTCCTTGAAAGTATCTGTTCTCCTGACTTCTTTTAGTTGTTTAATGTGCTCAGTGATAGAGTGTTGTGTAAATAATGTTCTAGAGATACTAGTATATGCAAATACCATCAGTATGAAATGTCAGCATTTTCAGGGACAGAATCTGGTACACTTAGACCTCATCTGATTAGGAAATTTATGCTGTATGTTGTGAATCATAGCCTGTACATACAGTTCATATTCTCCTTATGCTGTAACATAATCTTGTTGCAACAGATAGCTTCAAGCAATCTGGAAGTATTTGAGGAAGATCCCAGCATAAAATGTGTTTGTCAAATGGTTGGATTTTCATCAGGTTGCTGCCAAAAGGGTCTGTGTTTTCTGCTGTTGAAATGTCAGAGTCACAGGGCTGACCACATGAGATGTCAGAATATCAGGCGAGTCGAACTAAACAGAGGGCTAAAGGGAGAGTTTCAAAACAACAGAAGGTCAGGCAAGGTTTTGAGAGCTATGACCCTTTTGTCTCCAGACTTTTAAGAATAGAAATGTGGTAAGACATTATTAGTCAGTGTGAGCAAAATACTGGGTGTGATTACCTCCATATTGGCTAATGTAACATGGGGTGAGGAAGTCAAAACGACACTCCTTTCTGAGTAGCAAAGTGGTAGCTAGTGCTTGAAGATTGTGCATGGTAGGTCCAACAATTTGTCAACAGCTTGGAGCAGATCTTGACATTGACAGCATGTGTTATCAGACAGACAGGGAAATGAGAAACCTACTAAGGGAATCTATGAGATAGATCGGATATGGACTGTATTCCATTGACAAACTAAACTTGAATTACAGGAAAAATTACAGTAGCAAAGCATTCAACTGCAACTGCCAGTTCGGACAGTGTTACTGCTGAATCATATCTCAAGTTATGCTCAATGTCAGAAAAGCCCTAAGAATTAATACTCGGACTACTTACAAGCTCATGTTTCAGGGAGATCATTGCTGTACATATTTGAAAGACCTGACACTATTTCATAGCCTAGAGGTAGTTCTTTGTGTTTAAGATTTGCTGGGTACCATTCATCAAGACTTCTGAGCAATAGTTGAAAAAATAAGCTAGATTTAACTAGATTTAAGTGAGCTATTTTAGACCATTTCACTGGACAAACAGTGAGCTTTTCCATATCAGTAGGTAGAAGCCAGCTGCAGGACAGTGTCACATTTACCTTTTTCCTTAGTTTTCACTGTGGGCTCTCAAGGAAAGGTCCTACATGCCGCAATCATAGTTAAAATTCTCTATCTCTGCAATGAGAAAGATGAATATTTCCGACAAGATCCATTGAAGGATGAGATATCCTCATGCTTTGTAGCAAACAATGAGCAATATCACAGCATGGTAATTACCTCTCTGACATAGATGCCACCTGGTTTTTGCACTTTGGTCTGAGTGTAAGGACCAAGATGTTTGAGGACTCGCCCTGCAGAAGTATCAGTTTTTGAGCTCTTGCATGCTTTCTCTAATCTACACATCAAGACACATTGTTGAGCATTAATGTACGAAGCATTAACATATGGTCTAATTACATGGATCTTAAACAGTGATTTAGAGGAGACACCAGTAATCCCAGCTTTATCTGTGTCCTCTTGCTGACAATGCACTCTGAGCCCTCTGCAGGGCTTGTACAGCACTTCTGGCTCCAAACGTCCTACCAGAAAAATCTCAATGTGTTAGTTGTATTAAAATAAATATCAGGAATATGGACAGGGAGAGAGTTGAAAGTAAACAAAATACCAGGGTGGCCAGCATTCTTTTAAATTATATGTAAATTATTGTAATTAATTATTTTTCCCATATGAAGGAGGTAGCATTACCACCTAAGTCACTTACTATCTGCATAAGTAATAGGGCTAGTTTAACCTTGATGTTAAATTTCCTTTGGAAACTGGATGCTGATATGTTTGAAGTTCCTTTGTTCCCCTCTGAATGGCACTGGAGAGGGAGTTCTTCCAACGTAATGAGATGATCTGTCCTTTTGGTCTCTTCTAATTTATTTTATAAACAGAGAATACCATGAAGATTAGACTGATCTGGAATTGTGCCAAGTAAGAGGATACCATTTGCATGCAAAAGGAGTTTTATTTTCTGAGGTCTTGTCCTGAGTCCACTTATTCCTCAAGAATATTGTCCTGACAGACTTCAGGAAAAGAGACACTCCTGAATAGTTCCTTGAAAGATGGTAAAAAAAATTTGAAGGGGATTATATCTGTAATTATTTCAAGTATGGACAAGTATATTTTAGGGATTTTCAGCCCATGGTCAAGTACTTCTGAGTGGTCCAACAAAGGCAACTAAAAATCACAAGTCTGTTGTCAGTCAGTTTGAATTCACTCTTCAAGGGTCTTCACTTCCATGAGAAAATATTGATGAGCCAAAAACTGGACTAAACTTGTCAACTATTGGGCTAGGTCATATTCTCAATGTACAGCTAGGTTGGTCAATCAAAACCTTCTGTTAAGAGAAAAAAGGCCTCATAGGGACTCTGTAACACAGATGGGATGTTAATATTAAGCATTAATGGCTGTCTGAACTTTTTAGAAAATAAATCTAACCTGATTAGTATAAGTTATATCACTCATGACCTCATCAAGCATCTTATTGAATACAGCCTGGAATAGTTTTATATGATGAAGACAGGGAAATATCTGCTGCAGTTCTGCACAGCTTTTTCCACTTTGAGGGCAAATTTAAAGGTTTTTCTTCCAGTTGTTTGTAATGTCTCTGTACCTTCTCTAAAAAACTGCTTACCAGTTCAAAACCGAGAGTTTTCTTGATGATTTTGTGGGCTTCTCAAGGTACAGAAACAGAAGTAAGGGCTTTGACACTGCTCTTTGTCTTCAAAGCCTTGTTTATCTCCTCTGGTTGAGAAGGATAGATAAACCACACCTATAGCTCTGCTGTGGGAGCCGTTACAAAGCCACCCATTTCCTCTGTGTCATGTGGTGAATAATTTTGTAAAATGCGAGTCATAATTTCAGAAACTGATCAGTGGATATTTTTATAGTAATAACTCACCTTTGATCTAATGAAAACAGCATTCTTTCCAGACCTATTTGGTTCTCACCTTTAGTCTCTATGGAATAATTCTTTCTTGCTCAAAGTCCCACAGGACTTGGTTAAACAAAAAGAAAAAGAAGCAGCAATCTCAGGCTGGACAAAGAGAAGCCTATGTACTTCTTGATAGTGCTAAATGGCTTCTGTAAGATTTTTTTGGGAATGTCTCTCTGAGAAATCTGGTATAAAACATTTTTCTAAGTCTCTGACCTGATCCCACTGGACCTCCTTCTCCTTATTGAGGGTGGGACAGTGCCTGATCCTCCTAAAGTATCTTTTGCACATCCTATACATTTACTTGTATTTAAAAAATAAAAAAGCTCATGTTGCCAGGAGATACATCTCTCAAAAAGAAAGAGTGTTCGTCTACCTCTTTCTACATGCTGAGTTTTTCTGAAACAGAAAAAAAATTGCAGGATCTCTGATGGACAGTAAGAGATTCTACTTGGCTTAATTTCATTATTAAGTATGAAGTCCATTTTGTATTCAGAAATGGAGGGAGCTAAATGTGAATAGGTAGAAAGGAGAGGTGAGAAGAAAATTAGATGTTTATAAGAGAACATGAATCTTCTCAGACAAACATTTAATGGCTTAAAAATATTGTTTTGAACAAGACTTCAGCTTATAAAATCCGCTTGTGAGAGGCGGGTGAACCGAAAAATTTCTCCAATAGATGAAAACTAGCGCTGCATTATTCAGACATAAATTTCCTTATAAGTCTTCATTTTACACAAATTGCCTGGATGTTTCCAGATTTACAGTAAACACTGCTTCTAGAAAAGTGGTTAAGATGCAGTGAAATTGCTACAAGCTACAGGGCAGGCTGAGAGTAGTGTGCAGCTGAATTAAAATGTCATCAGTTAGAATTCTGCCTCAATTTTCTGCTAAATATTGCCAATCCACAGTGATGAATGTAGGACAGGACTGGTGGAACTGTCAGGCTTTCTAATACCAATTTACTGCCAGAAGCTGTAAGAGGAAGAAGGGAGAACACAGGCAAAACAAGTGTATTCGTGCTGTGGATACTCTGGCCCACTAGCAGCAGCTGCTGAAACTGGTCCTTGTTTTCTCTGTCTAGAACAAAGAGCAAAGATCAAAGTTCAATTGAAGTCAGCTCCTTTTCCATTTGCTCTTCCACCTGCTCCCTCTGCTGGTGAAGACGACCTAAAGAAAGGAAAATAACAGTTTAAAAGGAAGACAAAATGGTGGGCTTAACCTTTACATTTTGGCAGTTAACTGAGAATTGAATTTTAATGACCCATCTTTTAAAATACTTAACGTCATCTTGTTTTCGTTGTCTTTACAGGGAGGGGGTTGTGTCTTGTAGTTATACTGGAATTCTTTCAAACCCTTCCATAAAACAAAACATCCTGTTGTCCTTTTTAGGTTTAAAAGTTTCCAGAACAAAAATAGTGTAAACCAGTTTCTGACTTCAGTGATGGTTTTCATGTGTTGAATTTTGTCCTCTTTTCCATCATGTTCTTAAAGCTCATCATGGAAAATTACCACCACTTGTTTTCATATATCGTAGCTGAATCTTCCAGGCTTTTTTAAGGATGACATTCTCTCTGTTTAAAATCTTTAAACCAAATCAAGGTATCTGGTACAAAGGAACAGTAATTGTCCTCTACTCTGAAGGTGAATTTTCACAGTACAGCTGTCACAAAATGTATCAGTCCCACTTGTCCCTTTCTCTCCAACACTCTCCTTATTGCATGTCTTATTCCCTCCTTTGCTCTGGCTCTGGCATTCCTCCAGATGGAGACTGAGCCAATTCATATCCCTAAATAAGCAAGAATTTTGTTTTGGGTTTTGCTAGCTTCATTTTATCCCACTTTAATGAGGTAGATGAGCTGAGCACAAGGTCAGAAGACAGCCAGATTCAGCTCCAGAGATGGGGCAGTGTCATGCAATGAATCATTAGATCTACTCTAGAAATATTTTCCAACTTTCATGCCAAATTCTAGTGGAAAGAGACAGCGAACGTTGCTGGTGGATAAAACTCAAGACTCTCTTCATGTGAGCAACTGGTTCTTTAATAGGCTTGGATGAAATGTAAAACCCTTGAAATATTTTGATTGAAGCTAGTTGCCAGTAGCATTAGCTAATGAGAAACCTGACAAAAGGCAAAAGGCTCTCTTGCCCTTCCTCACCAGCTCCTTCTCCTAGAGCTTGTCAGGCTACATGTCAGGCTACATGTTAGAGGTTCGCTACTGTTGTTAGTGCTCTCCCTAATCACCCGCTAACACCACAGCGCCCCTTTTCATGCATTCCGAAAGACCACGATTCTCAAGCTCGTTCTCCCTAATCTTCCCCCAGTTTCATTTTGTCTCAATTGTACTCTCTGGTGCTGTTTCTAAAGTCTGTGATGCTTCTTTTCACGAGGAGGTTCTATTTTCAGCTTCCCTTTTTCTCAGTGACCAACCGTGCATGCTCACTTTATTTAACACTTTTTTTCCTCAGTGACACCTTCAGATATTTTGTCAAAGTCATCTTTGTTATGAAGTAACAGCTATCTCGATTTCAAGGGTCTGAACAACAGCCCCTCTTTTTTGTGATGGATTGAGGGAATAAGGAATGTCCTTAGTACTCTTAACAGGAAAGGCTAGTGCTGCAGAAAAGCACTTGATTGGTGAGAGATAATAACACACGATTCAGCTGTAGGGATTTGTATGGATTTTAGGACACAGAGAAGGCAGACCTTGAGCTCTGCAGTAACTGTCTGCTTTCTATCAATTACTATGCACTTTCTGAGTATCATGCTAATCTTCAACACAATAACTAGGTGGGCATGGAGGATCTTGGAGAGTTTTATGTACAGCAAAGAATAGAGCATGAGGAGACAGCTTTTAAAATTCACTTTCTGCAGACGTTGTATCACCTAAATGTTCTTAGACAGCAATCATAAAAGGACATGAGAACAATCAAAGTTAATTTGCTTTCACATTTAAAAAAATGACTCATGGAAAATATTTTCAATGTGGAATAGAATGCTGTCTGGAAAAATGATTTTTTTTTACTGTGAGGAGCCTTGTACAGGATGTGCCTTATTATGGCTAAAACTGTCATCCTACATGTTGCCACCTGTGTTAGACACATCTGTGATTTTGTGGTGATTGACAACAATCATTTTAAACAGGCCTCCAAATTTACATTGGTTTTCTATCTCTTTGTTTATAAATAAATGTCCATATCCTTACATAGAACCAGAACAATTACTGAATTATAGGGACTAGTAAGGTGAAATGTTACTCTATCACCTAATTTTGGTTGTTTTCAACAGATTTGGGTTTTTTTTTTTTAGGATTCCCAATTGGCTATATATCTTTATTTCTTCAGTATCAGCAGATGTTGACTGTATTGAGTTTCTTTACCCTAAATCTTTTTCTGTGTTTAGATTTCCTGTGTGGACATCTTACAGTGTATATGCTACCTCTGCCTCCATTAATTCGGTAAAGATGGGATTTCTTTTTTGTTTTTACCTAAGCAGTTTCCCCATATGCTGTCACTATGTGTTTGTCATTTCCACTTTCTTGTTGATCCAGCTGCACTATTTGCTGTACACACCATACAGCAACTACTAATTGATAGATGTTTTCTAATGTTGAATTCATGGTGATCAGGAAGATGAAAGGATGAACCTACCAAAATTATGACCATCTGAGAAGCGATTAAACAGGAAACTCCCCTGCATTGTGTTTGAAAGGAAATGAGTGGGTGTCAGCCAAGTGAGTTGTTCCATATGAATCAAGCTATAATGGGTCTGTTTTTCAGGTGCCTTAAAGGAGGACTCAGATTCATCCTTTAAGACTCTTGTCTGTTGACAATTTAGAGGAAAGTAAGCTCACACTGATGCATTCCCAGCCATCCAGTAGAAGATGACTTGAGTGTGAAGCCAACTGATGAAAATAGAGCAAGGGATTTTACGTGGTCCTTAATATTTCTGCTTCCCTACTGCAGTCTCTGCTTATCAACTGCCCTCTCCTTCCTCTAATTGTCTGGTGCAATAGCCTCTCGTCCTGAATTTCTTTTGTAGCTCATCTCTTTCAAACCTACAGTCTGCAGCTGACCTATTTCTCCCTTTTCAATCTTGGATGGAGAATATTTTCTTTCAGTAATTTTTTTTTTGAGGTCTTAAATAATACAGCATTTTTTTCCTACATCTGAGATTTACCTTTATAGTAACTTTTTGCCCTGGTACACTGCAGGATCAGATTGATTAACCTGGTTGCTTTGTAAATTATTTTAACAGCCAATCTTTAAGGATTTCCCTGACAAATTCTCTCTTTCATTTAAAACAAAACATGCCTTTTTAAATATCACAGCAATCCAAAGAAGAAGCCCCATGGAGGACATTTTTGTAGAATAGATCCCCTTATTGTATTCCTGAATTACGGTCATCAGCATGGATGAATACAAGATGTAACCATAAAAACTTAGGTGTGAAGAGAAAACCCAACAATGATCCAAAGACTGCTAGAAATTAATACATAATAAATAAGTGGTTAGCTGTTCAGGTCAGCCTATCCTGACCTGAGTATCACATGCAATGACTTATGGACTCTTCCTTTTATACATCATCACTGGATTTAATGGCTTTCAAGCATCTTCTTTAAACACAGCAATTATTTTTATGAGTTATAAAGAGAAGAGATAGTAAACCAAATAAAGCATGAAGTAAAACACATGTTGACTATGTTATCAATATCAAATTGACCTACGCATTTAGATTGACATGGAGAAAAGACTTGTCACTAAAATTTAGATTGTAAAGCTGGACATAATTTCTTTTTATATCTCCTTCATTAGCAATGAATACAGGAACCTAACTGCAGCTTGCATAGTGCAGTCAAATAAAAAGAACACATACTTGGTTTCATTTAGCATTCTACATGTTTAAATGCTACACTTTAAAATGAGGTGCTCCTCTCTGCTGTTTTTAAGCCTCATTTAATTAGATGTAATTTTTGAAAAAGAGTATTTCTTCCACTGTGTATAAAAAGCATACACACTGTGAAACCACTCTTCCTCTGAAGGACAGATGGAGAGTACTTAAATAGCAGGATATATGCCAGAGGTTCCAACATCATCAGTTAGTGGAATACCTGGACAGTGCATTATAAGCAGTGCATTTACAATGGAATTTTTATTGGGATGAAACACACGTTGTCAGGAGATGATTCCCAGTTAAAACAACAACCCTACATTATAAAAGGAAGATCAAAAAAAGGTTTACCGTGGCTCACTTCAGCTTCACACTTGGAGAAATATCCAAAGCATGCTAGTCAAATTCTGGTTGTCATATGATAGAAATAGGTGTGCTCTTATGAAAATGGCCTACATCCAGGTAGGCCTCAGTAGACAGTGATTTATGTCTGAATTTTACCTGAATGTGAGCTGGATATTTTAGTAAAAGCAGTCAACACATGTCTTTGAAGGCAGGATTTCCCAGGCTATATAGAGAATAACTGGTTCTACTGGTTCCTGTGGCTAGTGCTCTCAGCTCCACCACACCCATTCCAGGCTCTCTGCACCTCTGAAACATACAGAGATTTTATCTGCTGAAATATTTTCAAAAACACTGGATTTTGGTCCTTCGAGTCACTGGTTTTTATTACTGGGAAAGTAAGATTATTTGGACAGCTATTGCTATCTGCAGAAATGTTCACAATCTCAAAAAGACCTAATCTTTTTTAAGTGCAGTGATTGCTTTCTCTGAAAACATGGATACATTTTAAAAGCATAAAATTCACCTCAAATTTTAAAATTCTTCCTGGAATCACTGAGCAGAAGCAGTGCACTAAAGGATTTGGTCACAGCCTGCCAAATTTTGTTACACAAAGTACAGATTCACTTAAAACACATTTTCATACAGGCTGCTGTCTTGATCAGTCTTGTTGATTCATTGTATGAACTTTTATTGCTCATCAAGTGCAGATGTAACCCAAGTAAGATTTGATATGATAGGTTATAAATGGATTAAAAAATATTTACTGTAAAAGGCAAACCATCATCAAGTGGTTACTGATAAAAACTGCACATTTCAGAAGCTGTGGAGGAGTGCTGAAATAATAAAGAGAGAACATCAAGAGAGTGACATGAATTATTTGGTAACCAGCTTCAAGCAAACAAAACATGTTTCAGCACAAACATCTTAAGAAATATGGGCCCTTAAGAAGGGATATAGGTCCCTTATAGAAGGTGTGACCATAGTATGGAAGGTAATGACTGAAAAAGTTCCCTGCTGGAAGTAATATTAAACTGAAAAAATCTCTGTAGTGTGATGCTGTGGTTAATGGAGCTAGCGCTGATATAATCATTGGTACACTGTCTACCAAAATACTTTCTACCCAAAATATCTTCTTGAGGAAAATGTTAAATAGTCACTTTGGAAGAGATGCAGATGATTAAAGAAAGAGAAGCATGACTTACAGTGAGAGGAGAAAAACTCACTGATGCAGAGGTACATGGGTGATTTGATTGCTGTCTGTGATAAACATACACTACAAGGCAGCTCTTCCACCTGATAAATGAAATGTAAGATGATCTGATGTGGAAAGTCACAGCTAGAAATAAAATGAAAATGTCTTGGGATAAGAAAAATCAGTACCACAACATCCTAGAAAGAACTATAAGAGATGTGTCACTGGAAATTTTCAAAGGAAGTAAGTTCTTGGATTTGAAGTGAGAATTAATTATGATACTTGTAGCCTTTTGTGGCACAGGGAATCAGTAGCGCAATATTGTGTCTTACAGTATTCCCTCCTGTGTTTAAAATCTGTGAAGTTATGTTGTTTGTAGATGGATCCACTCACAATGTGGTAAGTATTTTGAATAACGTGATAAATACATCACCAAATAGTCATTGAAGTAAAAAGTAAAACGTCTCTAACCAGTTTTCTGCACTCACTATTAATTCTTTCTGAACTTGAGGATACTGAAAAGTGCTTTGAAAACTTTCATAAAATTATGACAATACATCTTAAATTACTCATTAATCACTGTGAATAGTACTGAAATAAAAATAATTAATCCACAGAAAGATTCTTAAATATTTGTCTCCTAATGAAATACTACCCCATAAAAGCATCATTGCATCATGCACCAGTAAATTAACCTATGTTTACTCAAAACTTAAAAAGATTAAGCAATAGCTTAGACAGTAAGGTTATGGTCACAGTATGAGAACCCGAACAACATAAATTCAGCCAGTTAAGCTTGTCATAAAGACCACAGAGATGATGGAAAAGACTATATAGTAAAATAAATCTATAGCTAGGTCTGATTAATATTTTTGACACCCTGTTCTGTTGAAAAATGAGGCTTTGCTGAAATGAAGATCTTTGTGAAATCTTTTATATTTGTTATGAACCTGGCAAATAGGCAGGTAGCTCTTGCAAAAGTGAAGATTTGGCAACCTTGGAAACCTTGATCACAGTGTATTATATCCATAAAAGAAGCCAGAAATTTGATAGAAGGTGACTCTTCTCAACTGAATACAAATTCAGGCCTTATCGACAGAATAAATGTATTCATGTCAATAGACTCTCTATCTCCTTTCATTTTTACATTCTACAAAAATGGGAGAAATCACATGAAGAACTCTCAGTCTTTTAATTTGAGTGCAACATTGTATAAAGTGTTAGAAAATATTTAAAAGAAAAAATAATTACAGCCTTGAAGGCAAATGCAAAATGGGATAATCCTGGCTTTATCAAATAAAGATGGTGTCAAACTGTAATCCTTTTGAGTAAGATAATTGACCTTTTACACAGGGACAATGTGATAGCCTGGATTTTCATAGACGTTAGAGCAGCACTTATTGTAGTGCCAAGACAAATTATTACTGAAGTGGAAATTACGAGGATCATTGCAAAAACTGATTAGGTCGATAAGGTGCTAACTAGCAGAGACTTCAATGTCTCTGCAAAAAGAGAAGTTCTCAAGACAAAGATGGCAATCTGTTGACACTTCCTCACAGAACAGTCTTGAGACCTGTCGTACACTCCTTAGTAATTTTTGAGTTAAGAACAAGAGGCAGAAATGGTAGGGGTTGAGCAGCATAAGGTCATGCACAAAAGGGCTTTTAACCCAGCCAGAACTTTGCAGTGGATCTGCCCGAACATTATTCTTAAAATGAGCTCTCCAAAGCAGAAAAATATGAGACTTTCATTCTTAAAAGACCAGGTTAACTTGTACGTACACTAACATAGTTTGTGTTTTATACAAAGTCCAGTGACTAGGTGAGCTGGCACAGAAGAATGAATTTGTAAACAACCTACCTCTTGCCCACAAAGACTTTGTTGTCTGGATCCTCCCTTCTAGTTGTGATTTCAGTCCACTGACTGGCTGTTGGGGTTGCTGGACCTCTGTGGGGTCCTGTCTTGGAGCATGAAAAGAAGGTATAGAGCTCTAGCCTTGGCTCCATCCTCTGCTCCTTAGAAAGCAGTCTCTCCACCCCTCTCCTGTTCTGCACGACTGTTTTGCCTTTTCTTTTGCCCACCACACCCTGCCTTTGTGGAAGTGTCTCTCCTCCAGGTATTTGCTATGAGCTAAGAACAGTCTCCTCCCCTCCACAAGGCTCGTGCGACTCCTTTCTTTCTTAAGGAGCATAACAGAGCAGAAAACACTGCTTAAAAATACCATCCATCATAGGGAATAAAGCAGAAGAAAAAGATCTTGGTGCATTGGTTAGTGGAGGGTAGCAATTGACAACTGTTTTGAAGTAGCTTTGAAATGCAGTATTAGGACACATTGACTCAAGTATTTCTAGTGGAGCTAGAAATTCAGGAGTTGCATTGTATGAAGCACCAAGACCTTTTTTGCAGTATCGCATGCAGGTTTTTATGTGTTCAAGAGCAGATTAAAATGGAATCGTTGCAGAGGAAGGATGACCAAAAGGCTTTTAAAAGATAGTTATGCATAACAAAGGAGAAAAACTGAATAATAACATTGTCCTAAAATCAAAGAACTTCAGGTCAAAAATGAGGAAAAAAGTCCTAACATGTTTCTAGGGCATGCCATGAAGTGATCTTGTGACAACAGTAATGAGGGTGAGAATGATGCTTAAAAACTGAACTTTTATAAACATCAGTTTATGAAGACCATATGATGGGAAGAGTAAATTTCTGGGAATGGGAAATTAGGATCTTTTGAGTACCCAATATATCTGTATCTCCAAAAATCACTGTTTTGAGAAGCTGTCTCACTATTTGTTTACTCTATCCCTAGACAGTAAGAAATCCACGTTTTTGCTTCCTCTGATGTCCTATAGAGATTAGAAAGTTTGTTCTCATTTGCTCAGCAATAAATCAGGCAGATTTAGAGTGAAAGAAGAACATTTAATTTAGGAGAGATTGGCAGAGACCATTAACTTGGGTTTCTTGCTATTCTCTTTTTTTTAATTAACTGCAATTAACTGCATTCCAAGACACTCTAGAAGTTTTGTTTAGGAGCTACTCTGCTATTGCAAGATCATAGCACAGTAATGAAAATGTTGATTTATTTCCTGCAGTACACTGTAGCTGTGAATTACTCCAAATCTTATATATGTCAGAAAGTTTTGAGAAGTGTCTGTGGCATTTTGTATTTACAGAGTGTGACTGCTCTGGAATTATAAAAAATATACATATGCTGTATGGCAACTACAGTTGTACATGACTGGATGACCCTGAAATACTTGTTCATGGGTGGTATTCTGATTTGGGAACAAGGATGCTTACATGGAGAGAAAAACTAGAGGAACTGATAAACTGGCAAGAAATAACATGCTGGTAAGGCTTCCTCATCAGAATTTGAATTTAAAGTATGGGATATATAAGGATTTAAATAAACTCAATAGTCCTTTTGTCTCCATGTTTAAAACTAAACAGAAATTTCATATCTGTGGTTCTGTCTGGAGTGACAATTGCTTTCAACTTGTCTCCTAGCTAAAACAGAAGCATAGCAATAAACCAGAGAATGTAAGTCAGAAAAGAGGAGGGTGTTGGAGCCAGAAGCACTTACATTTGGTGTCACATTGGAAGACAAAAAAACATGCAATTTTTTTGCTACAGTATTTTAAAAATAATTGGGACCATCTGCTATTCTCAAGACATTTATTATTAAAACTTATGAAAAACCGAAAGCATAATGGCTAATAGATCCTAAATTGTTATAAATTTTATTCATGCTTTTTCCTCTTACTCTGTCTGATACAAACAGCTGATCAGCATGCAGAAAAAATTGTTTCATCAGAATTGTAGCAAATTTAAGGATAAAATTGCAGTTCTTGAAAACAGGGTGAAAGATTTGAAAAATTGCTTCAGTATAATTTTGTAGTATTAGGCCCACTTGTTCACAAAGTTGCATCTGTTTATCTAGGTATATATTTTAAAGCTTAATTAAATTCTTACAAAAGTCCCATGTGGATTCTTAAGTTTTAATCTAGCAAAAATTAATCAGAATTAAGGCAGTTCCTTGCAGGATTTGAGGTTTTCAGTCATGTGTGCAAAGGAATTTGTACCACTGTCACTAAATTAAACCATTGATAGAGGTTCAGTTGGTACAACATTTATGTTGGAAAAAGATCTCATTTTATTGATCAGTCTGAACTGCCAATTGTAGATCTAAGTCCAAGACTTAGTAAAAATGTGGACATGCTTAAACAGTGGTCCAGGCCTATGCATTCTGTAAAAATTCTCGAAGTCATTCCCTCTGCTAAGCTCTCCTGTGTGTTTTTGCAAACTCCCTCGGTGAAAAATGTGATTCAGTTCAGACCAAATCTATGGATAATTGTAGCTTAAACAAGCACTGTAATATTGTGTAATGAGTCTGAAAGTACATATGTGAAGTGCAAGTACAGCCATGCCATTTAAATTAATGGGATGCTGTACATTGAATGGAGACCAGGCTAACAAATCTGACCACAGGCTTTTCACAAATTATAGTGCTAATAAATTTGTATTAACTGGGTTTCATCTAGACAAAAAACAGTATACAGGCAAAACCATATAATCTTTTAAAATTGTTATCTTTGTACTATGACACACATTCACTTCTGAGAGGAGAAAAAAACTACTTGGCGTTTATGAGCTACTGATACTCATCCATGGATAATGCTAGAAACAGATTGTTGTCATATTAAAGGGATTTATGCATGCTATTATTCCGTATCTTTTGAGTCTGTACCACTCATAACAACCAAAACTCTAAATGTAGTCAGTCATATAAAATGTATCGTATTGTTTGTGGCAGGTGGAAACCTATAATATGCAAAAAAACATCATTTTCAGGTAAAGAATTACAAATGTGATTTTAAATCAAGTAGTTATACAAAATAACTATAAGCTACCAGAGAAAACATGAAGAAATTATCAGATATTACAGTATTATGAAGAATGAACTTAAAATTAGATGGAATAGAATATTTTCCTGTCCTAATATATTCTCACAACTGCCTATGACTGAACAGTAGCTGATGACAGCCAGATGGCACCATCCAGAAAGCCCTTCTCGAAGTAACAGCCAAGGTTAAAAATGGTGCTGCACTAGAAGCAAAAAGTCTAAAAAATGTTACTCATGAGCAGTCAAAATTTGAAACTTAGACATTCAGTATATACTGCAGTTAAAACTATGTATATAGAAGTAAGGCTTCCTCTTGGGTTACCTGGGGTCAACTGAAGTTTTACTTCCTCTTTATAATACATTTAGTATTTTAGACAGATAGTTATTATGCCAGATCAACCAACCTACTGGTATTTGCTGTAGAGGATTTCTGTTTGCCAGTAGAGTGATGTATCCTTTTGAACAGTCTCCTCCCAGAAATACTTGAAGCCAGTGGTCTTTAAGTGCTTAAGCACTTCTGCACAATACACTAGATGCCTATTTGTATCACTAAACAGTAATCAATAATATAAATATTATAATATTTATATTTTTAATATTGTAATACAAATAAATAAATACCCTTCTAAATCTCTCCTTAAGAGTAGTCTATTAAAGTAGTCTATATAAAGGTATACTCCTTTGACTAATCAGGATCGGGGCTTGGCTTCCTTTAAACAAAACCTCAACTTGAAATATGTTGTTCTCTCTGTTAACAGGAGACCGTCTCCATCATTTGTTTCTTGCAAAAGATTCTGAAACAATTTTCTGCCTTTGGCAGTGCTTCATTGAACTAGCTGGAGCTTTCTGTTGCAAGTAGAAACATACTGTGATGTGGGGATGAAGTCTACCACTGACTGTCTAGAACAACTGTTCTCCTACTCTGAAAACTATCTCCTGCTCATATCGTCCAATACATGTAGTGATTTTCTATACCAGGCTCAGTTGCTGTTGCTTACCGAAAAACAAAAGTAAAATAGAACATTTGCAACAAACCCAAAAACTTCCTGAGGAAAACCTGATGCTAGTTTTGATTATGGACTTTAATTCATCTTGAATGTGTGAATTGCTGGATCCATCATTTCCAGCCACAAATGGTACAGCAGCCTTGTATCACCATCCTGTAGTTCCTGTATCTTGAGCTGTAGCTGAAATCAGTTCCTGGTGCTTTCTAATTGCTTATGATTTGCATTACATGTCAGAATGCTAGGGTAAACTGATGAAATAATCTCAATCCAAAGAGCATAGCCACTGAAAATGTGGAACTGGATTAAAAAAAAATCAGACACTTTCACAGGGCAAGGAACATGTTATATGAATGCAGATTTGACACAGAAAGCGCCTAAATGGTTTATAGTCAGAAGGCAGAAGATTGTCATGAGAGGAAGATCACTCTTTACTATATACTTTACTTATATCCTTATCATCTTCCTTTTCTTAGATTTCCACTGTTAGGTGACAGTGGCTGCTCCCAAGCACTCTTCCCCTTTCCATTGCAGAGCCTTGTTAAACTAGAAATTTATTTGGGTATAATTTCTGCATAATGTAACCTGAGGTTTCCTTGGAGACCTGAGAGCTTTTCAGAGCAATCAATCTTCAGAAACGGTGTGTCCTTTGTATTTTTTTTTTTTTTACTTTCAATAGTTTTTTTTTTTTTGCTACTTTTTTCTATTCTTTAGCATTGCTTGCTGCATCAAAAGAAGAATGACCAGTAGGGTGAGGGAAGTGACTCTCCCCCTCTACTCTGCTTTCATGAGACCCTACCTGGAGTTCTGCATCCAGCTCTGGGGTCCCCAGCATATGAACAACATGAATGTGCTGGAGCAATTCCAGAGGAGGGGTAAGAAGACGGTCAGAGGGCTGGAGCACCTCTCCTATGAAGACATGCTGAGACAGTTGGGGTTGTTCAGCCTGGAGAAGGCTCCAGGGAGATCTTTCCCTGTGCTTGTATCACATCAACAACACCCAGCAAAGTGGCTACAGGTTGAGGAGACAGCTCATACATGGCATTACAGCATGTTCCAGCTGCCCCCACAACTTTGCCAAAGCCAAAGAGGTCACTAATCTCACCTTACAGTTGCTGGTAAAGCAGCTCAGTACGTGCCATTTGCAGTACAAAAATATGCCTTAAACTTGTGCTACATAAAGTCTCTGTTTCATAGCAAGTCTGAGTATTCCTATGTGGAGTATGAACTACTACTTGTATTTTTTTTCCTTCTTTTTCTTTTTGTCAACTACAGCAGTGGGATATGAAATTAATCTTATTTTCAACATCCATAACATCCTTTTCTCCAGGCATGTTTCAGACTTCTTTCTGTACCTCTCTCCATAAGAAGGCTACTGCATTGTTGTCTCTCTTCCTGCTGGTTAATTTTGCTGCCTCTGTTCCTTCGGCTTGAGCTGGCAGATGATGTTGATGGCTCCCTTGCAATATTTTAGGTGAACTGGACTTGTGTCCCATTTACTTTTCCTTTAATAATGGATCATTTAATGCTTTAGAGGGAAAACATGAGTAAGCCTCTTAACAATGAAATTCAAGCCTTTTGGGGGGTAAAAGGTGTGTATCTTTCTATAATAGTCAGCAAACATCTATTTCTGGCACCTCCAGCAGACCAGCCAGCTCTCTAAGCAGCCAGACTTCATACTTCTCCCATTCTTTTTCCCCAAGAAGAGGAGAAATAAGTACAATGCTTTTTGCTGCTGTTCACCATCTCTGCAGGCTCTCTTTTCGTATCTGCTGGAAACCGTTTCCTGCTGCAGCCTGAGCGTTTTCTCCTCAGGTGCCAGGCAAGCATCTACTGGTGAACAGGAGACAGAACAGGAAGGGAAGGAGCCAGTGACACGCTCAGGTTGGGCAACCACAGGATGCTCTGCAGCAACGATCTGACCTCAGCCAGCGGCACTGCTGGAGAGGGAGCACCCAGTGCAAACACTGAGGATCTGACAGACAAGAGGAAGGAGGAAACCAAACACTCCTCCTGCCCCCAGAGGGGTGCGGATGCCGTCCCAGCCAGGGCCAGCCTGGATATCTCTATGTAGCTACACGTTCTCCCTTCCTCTCTTCCACGGGCAAGCCTGTCTGCGAAGCCCTCTTTCCTTCCTGCCTCATGATGGTTTTGTTTTTGGTGTGCAAGCCTGTCCCAGCCAGGGTGAGCCTACAATTGCAGTGAGCCTAGTCCAAGAAAACAATTTTCCTTACTGCAATTTTTAGGAAGTGTGGGGTACAACAGTGCTACTGAACATTACTAGAACGTAGTGTAAATTCTTGAACAAAAGCTATAATTGGGCCTTCAGCCATGTGAGTATCAGTGTAAATTCTTACTTAACGCCTTTGGAATCCACATAAAGTGCCTCTTAACTGCTGCTCCAAACAGGACAGATTAAAGATAATTAGGATAAAACGGGATAATTAGACACGATGTGTTCACCAGCAAAAATTCTGCAAGAATTTACAGCTGTGTAATCCCAGTTGATTTCAGTAAGATGGAACAGGATTTCATATCAATGCAAAATTGACATCTAAGTCTTCAGTGCTCCATATATCATAAATGTGCTTTAAAATGCCAATTCTTTCTGGTGTTTTATATAAGAATTAATAGATAATACGCATAACCCTAATTCAAGAGCCTAGTGGAGCATATGAGGTGTAAAAAATGGCTATTTTAGCCAAGGGTCAAATCTGAGTTTCCAAATTTTAGATGAGAATTTTTTGCTTAGCCATGGTGATGCCCAGCATCATTTTCCACGGAGTTGGTGACAACAATATTTAGTATTTATATATCTATAAGTTAATGTATTTAGCATCTAAAATATATATGACATTGTTGAAAATTCACTTCACAAATACCTGGAAAATAAAGATTGGAACTGCTGCTTATAAGTCTCTTGATGGAATGTTCCTGCTACTTAACTTTTGGAATCTGGAAATATAAATGTGAGATCAAGTAAATTGTTCTTACTGATGCATTTAGAAGGATGATGCATCTTTTCTGAATTTGTTCATTTGTTGTCACAGCCCAGTAGTAATCTTTCTGTTATAGAAATTAGATCTGTTAGGTAAATCAGTCAAAATCAGAATTCGTTTTTGGTCAATGATTACTTCATAGAGATTTATTGTAAGGAAAATATATCTTAGTACTCAGGAGAAAAAAAAAGAAGGGTGGGAAAGGAAAGCTCAAATCTCAATCCATCTAGGAGCCAGCTGACAATCTTCTCACAATGGTCAAGAGCATTGCCTTCCTTTGAAACAGCAATTACCATTAGGTGCAAGGGTCATTCATTTTGTTGAAATTATAGTGGAGATCTTAATTACCAAATTATAGGACAAAAAAAAAGAGAGAAAATTAGGATCTTCTTCTGACAAATAGTTTGGATTTGCAGTCTACTTTTCAGGTGATTTACCTAAAAAAAATTTCCTTATGAATCCTAAGATATAAAACTGTCATGGAGAAATTCTCCCTGTCATTGTATTCATTTCCAAGGTCATGGAAGGCAGGAAAAGTCTGGACAATTATTTATGTGAAGCATAATCTCAAAGGATGTCTTTCATTTATTAAAAGTGTCACTGTAAATAGTTGTAAAACCAGAGTAAGCTGATTTTGTAAAAAATATAAGGCAAGAATTTCTTCAAAATTCACTTTGCACAAATGTGTCATCCTGACAATGGAAGTTTCTGTTGTAAGCATATTATTTGAGGCTACTCTGGTCAATGCTTCTGAATAAAGCGAAACATCTTCCAGTGTTCTCAGATTCTTTATTTCATACATTTTCAGACAGCAGGGACATAAATAGTACTATTCTTTTCCAGTCCCTTAGATCTCATGGTAAATCAATTAAGTTGTTTTAATTCCATGTACATGTGGTACTTAAAGAGAATAGCCTGAATTCAGAGCCTGTTTTCATTCTGCAGTTCATACAGACATCACAGGAGGGATGCCTGAAAAAAAGGATGGAAGCTTTCTTTCCTTGTGTAACTTTATTATATAATACCACTACCCTGGATCTAAAGACAAACTGGTGCTTATCACTGAAGGAAAGGGAACTGAGGGAGACTTCAAGTGGTAGTTGTAAAATATGGGATGGAAAATGGGTTCCCAACATATACTGAAACAGAAGTGTAAAATTAATAAGTAATGAGATGGCTTGGTTAAAGTTACAGACACTGTTCAACACATGGCCCAGGACTTTCTCTTCAGAAACACCAGTAACTGAGATTCCTCTTTGAGGATGGTGCAGACCAAGACCTGCGCTTTCTCCTCCAGCATTTCTTCTTGCTTTCCAGCCTGTCCTCAGTGAGAAAGGACCTACTACCTGAAGAAATGGTCTTGCATCACACTTATTCTAGTTTGCTCACCAGTGTGGTCATCCCAAGTATGTCTCATAAACAAAAGAAGGTTACAGCTTGATCTCACTCTTCCTAAGTGGAAAAGCTCATGATGGGAGACACACCAGCTAAGTGCAGAAGCCAAACTGATGTTACTCTCAAGAACCATGGTTCATACCTTGCCTGGTATGCCGCTATGACAAGGCTGCATAATATTATCTCTCTTATAGCAAGCCCTGCTGTCATAATGCCAGTCATATGCTTGTTTGTAAAATGTGTTTCTCCTCATGCGGAGAGTAGACTACACTTGCATTTTGGAGTGTCAGTTTTTACATCTGTCTGGGATTGTCTGGTTTTAATATGCAATACAGAGACAACAATAACCAGAAATAAGTTCCTAGGTAGTCTTATTTTCCAATCTAAGGAATTAGTGCCGAATGATTTATATTGCCAGGCCTGTGCTTCACCAAGAAATTTATTTCAGGTCAACCTTGAAGATAAGCTGTGCATAGTACTGAACTATTACAGACTTCAAAAATAAAGGATTCTCTACGGGAAACCTACTTATTGTCATACATTCCAGCAGCAATGTGTTGGGGACAGATTTTTTTACTCCTTGAACTTGCTTTCAGACAGAGTGTGAACATTTTTCTAGGCAATGTTTCTGCCCACCAATTTTCTAGCTGCAAACTCATCAGCAGTAGAATTCTCAAAGCCCTGGCCAGGTTGCATTGCCTTGGTCTCTGGCAAATTTATTTAAGGTGATTTTCCTCCAGCTTCCTTGGCCCAGTAGAAAAAAAAATGCAGAATTCAAATCTGGGATGAAAATGACATGAAACACATTCAGTTTTGAAGTGTCAGCAGCTAAACTCACTCTGATTTTTTAAAAACCAGACTTTTAAGGCATTTTGCTGGGATTTAAATATAAAGAATTTGACCATTCCTGGAAGAAAATGCCTGTAATTCCTCTTCATATTAATACTGCTGCATGTGTCAGATGCAGACACTGCTGTTGTATCCCACCAGCACCTGGAGATAATGTGTCCTTTTTCAGCAGGAACAGCTCCAGCACATGTGCTGTTCCTGCACATGGCAAATGGCACCTGGCATGTGAGACAGGCTCACTGTCTCTTGGTTCTGGGACTTATGGCCAAGTTCTGAAATCCATGGCATTCTGCTTGGCTATTCACTGCTGTCAGTGAAAACACAGTTTGGCCTGAATGTTTGTAGGGTCACTGTCTGCTCGTTATTAGATCTGGTTCTCTGTTGTTTTGTTCATGCTGATCTGTTGAATTGAACAAAATTGTCATGCTGTAGTACTGTGGATTTGATAATCAGAGCCCACAAACTACAGAATATCTCCTGCTCTGTTTTTCATCTTTATGCTGTTTATACACCATTGGCTTCTTAGTGGTTTCTCTACACTTTCACTGAAGTGAGAGGAGAATCAAATCCTCAGACTGAAAACAAATTTCTGCTGGTTGATATATAACTCTCTACTCTCTGATATTGAAGTAAGTGACAACTCTTCAAACACTCCTTGCTGTCAGGTTGATTCTGCCTTCAGACTGCTCGATACCTTATTCTCCAAAGGGCCTCACGTGGTTGATGATATCTTGCACAAACAGCTCAGTCTTCCCACTGCCCTCCAGGGAATACTGAGAGATCAATAGAAATAGGAGTCTTACCACATTTTCAGAATGACAAAAATGTTTCAGATGCGCTTTTTTTTTTTTCAAGTCTGAGTCATAAATCTCAAGTCCAGGTACATGTGTTGACTTCATCCCAGCCTTATTTTCGAATGTATGTAACCTATTGATCTAGACACCATCTTTTCCAAACGTTGATTTCCCAATGGAAGTGAGAAGGGAATGTGATAGGCTAGAATGTAAGAGGTTAGAATGGAGCATTCCAACCCAGCCAAGTCTCCACTGTGGAAAATCAGAGCATCAGGATTCCACCACATGCTCTGTCCCACTTCTGATGCTTACTCTACATACAGGCAAGTGTCTTTATTTCCCTAGCACAGAAAGGCAGTGCTTCTGCTGAAAAAATTGTAAGGTTCAGTTTGTACTTCATTGGATGCAAGAGTATGGCATCCTCCTTGTCTCTTCTAGAGCAGGAAGGAAAACTAGAGTAAGCAGAATTATCTTATCAGGGACACCTCATGGTGGCTCCTCAGAGGCAAAGTTTCTGCATATCTTCATTATTCCTGAGACGCTCACTTGGGAGTGAGCCCATGGAACTCCATAGGATTTTGTATAGTACATCTGGCAGTACTGAGCCTGCTGTGACCAGAGTGGCATTTCAGGAAGTTGCTACATCACTGGCTTTTTGACCGTAAATGTTAGAATCACAGTAAGACAGCAGCACTGTCTTAGCTTCAGCACCCATCAAGGTGTAGTTTGCATATAAATTTATGAACTACGAGGATATCCTCTTATCTGTGTTAGTGACTTATTAGATCTGGTCAAAACCCTGCATTTTGTTTCTTTTGGAAGATTCTGATATTTCCTGATTTTCTCTGGTGTGACTTATAGTAGAAACAGAACAGTTTTCGCAAAATGAAATTTAGAAACAAAAAATCCAGCACTTAAGAGGGTCAAAATATTTGGCTTAAAGTTCAAGCTGGAAACATTTACAATCTGTCGTATAACATTATTTTATATTACAATAGCATGTCAATATGCAACAGGATTTAGAGAATTCAGGAATTATCAAAACACAACATAAAAGAGGTGACAACAAGAAATTACACTTTTCCAACTTCAGATAGACAAGGGGGCAAGAAAAACATGTCAACAGAATTGCTACAGAGGTAGGGAGCATTACTGCACCACTGGAAACTGATACTTAGGCAAATTGGTACTGCATGTTTACAGCTAGCACTCTGAACTGCACACAGGTATGATATTCTAGTGCCGACCACCAACCAACACAGCAGGGGACTTAGAGAAGAAGGGTGGATAAAACCACAGTCTAGACAAGCTTCCAGAATCTGTTAGCTAATGGTATAAATACAAGGGCTGAATTAAAAAACAGAAAGTCAATGAATGGCTGGGTTATGAATGTCACACACAGTATCTCTTTGGTTCTTTCACATACATATGCATGAAGCTGTGAGACAAAAAGCACATTAAACACATTATTTTTAGTCAAAGATATGAACTGCCATGGAGCAATGCTACAGTCTGTAGAAGTACAGTGTGGTTGTGAGCATGAACTGTTCTGTTCTCTTCTGTTCTGGGAAAGAGGAATATACAGCCCAGAAAGATGATTGGGTGCTGCCAGCTCTCTGATCCTTTGTAAGTGCTAAGATCACTTGGCAAACGAGTCATGCAAGGTGAAGCTGAGAGTGCATTTCAGGCTATTACTTTGGGATGATGAAGAAATCTTGTAGCTTGTATGGGAAGTATTTGAGAAAGTAATACTAAATACTTCAGAGGAAGTTATTGGAAGTCATAAACAAAGATAAGCTGGAAAAGCAACACAATATAATGTTACAAGAAAAGCATAAACAGGCCAAGTCTGCTGGCAAGACAAGAGCATGATCAAAGCAGTGAAGAGATCACAAAGGCAGCACAACCAAAGATTTGGGAGAGAGAAGCTCAGCAACTTGAAAATCCCTCAGACTATCTAGAAAAGCATTCTGCTTGGTGGTTGAATTAAACAGGAAAAGAAGCTGAGCCAATACTTCTTATGCTAGGACAGCTCACAGCAACCTGACGAGTCATAAAGAGGTGCTGCAGGTAGAGGGATTGCTTTGAAAGCATGTATTCCCTGTAGCTGATGGCACGTGCATTCTGGGTGAGTAGTAGAGAGAAGACAGCTTGCAAGGCAAGATGGTATTGCTCTCAGCACAGAGAAGTATCTCAGCACTGGATCTTCCTTCATCCATAGAATAAACAGAGCCAAGAAGACCAAGGCAAATAGAAGTGTAAAAGCTGCTGGAACACATGACATTACCACTAAGGTGCCAGAAGCATCTGGAATAAGCACCTGGAATTCAAAGTATTTAGAAAGTATTCAGAGGAAAGAATATTTTTCCAATCCAAATAATTATATAAATAAAATTTACCTATAGTATTAGAAAAATAATTTGGAAAGTACTACAGCCACTTTTAAAAGAAAGAGAAGATGCAAAACAGTGCATTATGGCCTAGCTAAAACTGTGTTGATTGCATATTTGTGTTTCAACAGAGACCTGGGAAAAAGGTAAGAATAGGGGTTAGAGCATTATTTTTTTTAAATCCAATTCTTTCCTGCATACAATTTATATATTATACATTAGGTACAGCTCAAAATGGAGTACTATGAAAAATGATCAAATTAGACTAATTGGGGGCCCAGATAAGTAACAACAATGCAAAGAAAGTGTGTATAATGAGTTCAGCAGTCTCATAAGATCTAATGGGCAAATGAGTAACAGATTCATTCCAAAGGCCGGTAGAACAGAAAGGTCCATAGAGCTGCTGTTCCTCTTCATCACTCTCTTTACCTAGCCATGATGAAGTCCAGTGTGCAATACTGGATGATCAGAATCTTCTTCAAACATTCTGCTGGAAAAGGCTTTATTCCATGTTATGTGGACTGCACACCTCAGTGCTTTGTCTTCCCTGCATCTACAGACAGGTCTTTGATATGACCAAAATGGAGACCTCACTGTACACCTGATTCCTCGGAGTCTCCAGCTGCATGGCTGTTCATAAAAGCAGTCCCTGTTCTTTCCCCTGACATTCATGTGTGCTTTTGTCACGGCTAATGCAAATTGGGTGATGCAAAAAAACTTACACTGTTGCCTTGTGGCAAGGACAATCCAGTTGCTTCAGTCTCAAAAGAATTTGAGAGAACAGGCTAGAGAGGAACAAACTCAGGACATCGTGATGGGGTCTCCCAAATTGTGTCTGAAAGGTCTATGATAAGTGGATAGCAGGGGGCCATCTGATTAAAACTGTTCTGACAGGCTGGATCCAGTCCCCAAATTTTCTGTTGTTTGAGGTCCTGAGATAGAGAGTTAAGCTTCCTATCTTGTGTAGATGATGTCACATAATTTGCAGGCATACTTGAAATGATAAGGGGTTCTTGGCCTTCTCAGAAAATTGCTATACTTGCCTTAGATTCCCAGTAAATGTCTTGACGATAAAATGGTTGTATCTAGAGAAAGGAAAACACATAAAGTGTTGAAATGGAGCAGAGGTAGCCTAATAAACCAGTGTCTTCTACACACACCCAAAGACCTTGGTGAGTGTTTATTACCAATTACCTATGAACCTCATAC
>JANRGV010000001.1:67086870-67097135 GCA_024734035.1 Alethe castanea | reverse complement strand
CACAGAGATTGACAGAATGCCACATGGGTAAAAATAGGGTGTTTGGAATGAGCTGTGCTACCTAGAGCTAAAGTCAGAATTTGGGAGAAAATTAACATCTTTCATCTCATAAAGCAGCCATTTGCCAACTGATCATGAAGAAATCTTTCCTCAAAGACCCTTTATGCAAGAATGAGCAAATAGTTATTTTTTTTCAGAATCAGATTGCTTCATTCCATGTCCTTGCACAGAATCCATGGATTTTCCAGAGATCTGGGAAGGCCGTTCCAGCTCTGTGTAGTCAGGAAGTCTGCAGAAGTGCTATGCACCTGTTTCTCAAGCAATGAGAGGTCTGAGAAATACAGGAATGCTGGAGACATTAGACCCCTGAGATCTAGACTCAGGAAAATTTACTGAACCAGTGCCTTTACTGGTACTGAAAATGTTTTATCAGTGTAATTGTTTGGATTGGAGACACATTCCTCCTCATGAATATTTTTAAAATACAATGCATTCCAGATGCTTGTTCCTAGCATCCCTGTCATGTGGGTGGTCCGGTTACAGAATCTTCTAACAGGTTGTTTGGTAAAACTTTCTGTACACCAGCTGGGTCCGTTATTCTTCTGTGCAGTTGTCTGGGTGATCTGATCAGGAAGCTCATTTGTAAACTTTGGACAGATAGAGGGAGGTCTTCCTTTTGCAGGACTGTGTTCCCAGTGGCTGTGGACTAATGTCAAATCCTGACATTCTATGACAGCTCTGTGTGAAAACTCCAATAGGACTTTTAACATAGGACTAATTTGCCCTAAATTCAAAGGAAAACGCTAACATTCCTTGCACTAAAACCAAATTCTGTAGAGGACCAGTACTTCACCTTGAAACAACACACATTCCACTTGAACTGCCATTTGGCAAATGTGGGAGCTTTACCATCTTTCCATGACATAAAGGACCATTGAAATAAGAGGCCTATGAAGGCAGCTTCACTGCACTGAGAGTCAGGCACTTCAAATGGTAAATACTACAACAATGTCAATGGTAAGAACTGAGGCTATTTTCAAAATTGTCCTTTTTGTGCAAGAGAAAATAATTTTAATTAATTATTAAAGAGCAAACATGATTAAAAACAACCATTTGTGGAAATAAGATGTACAAAGATCTTTAGAGCACCAGCAGCACTTCCAGAGTACCAATGAGAAAGAAAATACTCTGGGGATATAGAAATAAAATAAATGGCTTTATTAAACAGTCTGTTGTAATTTATGTAAATCTGATCTAAAAATTAACAATAGGAATAATTCTAGAAAGCTTGAATGGCCAAGATGAGACATTGCCTTTTAAGAACATTTAGCTTGGTTTTGGCTTTATGTATTTATATTTGCTCTCACCAAATTAGTTTGTTTAAAAATACATGGATGAGATGAGAGATCTAAAAAACAATCATGATATCATACACCACATCTTTGAATTGCTATGATCAGAACATCAGATCAACATTTTTATTTTAAGCACAAGGGCTGTCTCCCAGAGCTTGGATATTCTCTGAGTGCTGATTGGGAGAGGACGTTCACCAGCAGAACTGCTGAAACATTCTTACCATGAGATCTATTTTCTTGGTTTTAGGAGGCAAGAAGCTAGGAATTTAGTCTGACTTACTCATTTGAGCTTGCTTCAATATCTTCAAAGTTCAGCCTGACCCACCCTACTATAAGGGTTTAAGATAGATTTGTACCTATTCCCTTCTACCAACCACAGTTGGAAAGGATCATGAAAAGTCAGCATTTACTGAACTGAAAGCATCATCTCTGGTCACTCAGACGTGCCCTGGAATTTCCTTTTGCACTTTCTGATGAATTTTCCTAAGTATCACCGAAAATAAAATCAGAAATTTTGACTGTTTGAACTTCTTTGCCTTTTTGAAATTATTAGTTTTCCCCATTAATATTTACATCTTCAGCATCAATTTCAAAGACAGTGAAGTGAATTTCTATCATAAATACTTTGAAGACAAAGTTTTTTGTTTCCTCATTCTGAGAGGTGTTTCCTTCTCAGTTTCTCTTACTACTTTGCCATGTTAACATACAAAAGCCTCAGTTAACTCTAAGTAACTATAAAGTCCACGTTTTTCCTATCAATTCACGTGAAAAATGTTGTGTGAGAAGTCACAGAACAGTCAGTTCCAAATATCAGATACCAAAGTGCTCTCAGTTCATGAATTTGTAGAGTAATAACTAATGGATTTTTACAATTTGCAGTATATCTGCAGTTGTTCTGTGAGTTTTGCAAGACTGAGTCGATAATATTTACTGAATTATCCACTTTTCTCTATTTTTATAATTTTTCCACTTCACTTATGGACTCAATTCTGCAAAAGTCACTGCCTTACTTTCTAGACAGGACTGCTGCATGACACACCACAGTGATAGACACCATGAGAAAACCTTAAAAAGCTTTTTGTATGTTCATATTATATTCACCACTCTCATAAAGGATGATATTCTCTATGTTAAAGACAGGAAAAAAAATTGAATCTAGATGTAATTTCAAGTTTTAAGTATCTTACACCTAAATGTTACACCTTGCTGTTAGAGGCTTGCTTTTAGTCAATACCTGTCAATAAAGAAAGTTAATTGGGTGTTTCCCTCAGAGTCTGAGTATTTGTTCTGAGAATGTTATCAAGTGTTTCCACATCAGGCTTAGAAGTTCCCTGGGTCAGAGTCCTTTGTTCAGCAAGAGGCTGAAGGCAGGAGCTTGATTCCCTGGCCAAATTTCTTGTCTGAAAGAAAAGTATACATTTTTAGGTCTAGCACACAGCAGGATAAACTCATTTAAATTCCAAAAGAGGGCACGGAGACTCATAATAGAATAGGGAAAATATATGACTGCATGAATTAAGAGTATTTGTTCCCTAGTTTCTTACTGCAGGTCACAGCTGAATAGCTTCTATGAGGCCTTCAATTGTTTTCTTTTCAGTAGATGTGTTTAAGACTTTGCAGACAATAAGCGAACACAAGTGGGAATGGGCTGTTAGATGCTTCTTTAAGTCTTGGGCTCTCAAAAAATTTCCTTCATTTAAGTTCAGGACGTCAGACAATGTATTGTACTGTTGCTAACTCTACCCCTCCCACCTATTCTGTAGAATCTTATTAATGATTTTCTTCAAGAAAAAGAAGGTGCAGTTTGATACCATGGTGACAGTTGTCTCCTGCTAGTTCCTTTAGAATCCTTTAGTACGGTTACATGGCACACTTATTAACTTAAGGCAAGCACTGGAGGTAATGCTGGGAGTGAAAGAATAAATCAGAAACTATGAGCAGGGAAAAGGCTGTGTTTGGCACTCCAGTGATATTGTCAAGGGAAACTCGATTGTCATTTCTGGAGATAAGGAATAAAGGCCTATAGGCTGCATATATATGCGAGCTTTGAAGGAAACATCCGTAATTACTATAGTATTAATGCAATAGCAGTGGGCTTCCATCATAATTTGACTGTCCACTTGCCTTCTGACTCCTCTGAACTCTAGTGATAGCAGCAGGGATTTAGAATAGCTGCTTACAATTCTCGTAAATAAAGCGGAAATGCTTATTCATAATATTTTGCTCCCAATCTTACACTCTTGCACCTTTACCAAAATCACAAGAGTGTTGAGTGTTTGATTTTTCCAATGAAACCAACTTCCAATGTTTGCAGACCCATTGGAATATACAGGCTTTTCACAAGGTATCCACAGAGATAAGGAATAGAAATGACAGATTCCTTAAAACAGAAGGAGAATTTTTGACATGGTCTTACATTTCTTCAGTGTTTTTTTAATCCTCATACTAATAATAAAATCAATCATAGACAATTTATAGAAAGGGCTGCTGCATAAGAGAAAATTACTTCTGGCTGAAATGCCTTCCTTTTTATGTAGTAAAAATTTAACACCTTAATCATGTAATGATAATTTCAAAATACAGATTAAGGATGGAAAACAACAGAAATAAAGAAATTCAGAGCTCTTCCTTTGAAAAAAACAACCTTTTCTATTATGACTATCTTACTTTTGATCTGGACATAATTGATTTATAACTCTGCTGTCCTTAACAGTGTTCATTATTCTACTCTTGGCCAATGAGTAAAGGTCATGCTACACTTACTCTCAGTCATTACTATAAATGTCATACCGACATGTTGCAAGCTACAGTGCTGAAGTTTGGGCTGTGACAGCTGCCATTAATCCACAAACCTTTAACTAGGCCATTTTTGTTTCAATGTTCATGATCAATTGCATCATGGGACATTTTTCCCTGCTCTCCAAATGTGTTTTGCTGGCACTCACCAACAATGACAAAAAATTTAGTGTTTCTGCTTGGTGGCTGACAGTGAATAGGCTGTGATTTCACTGCTTGTTCCCATTATTCAATTTGATGAATATTAGCGCAGATGTCTTTGACTCTGAGGCTGGAATGCAAACAGTCTTTCAGGGATATTTTTCATATCTGAGTATAAACTGATTTTAAAAGTCCCATACTATTGTTTTCGTTCTTCTGGTTTGCAAGTTTGGAAGTATATAAGCAGTAATACTGTACCTGAGTTCAAAATTCTACTCCCAGGCTCAACATTTTCAGTCTGGTTTCTTGTGAGCATTTATTCCAGCAAAAGGTCATGACACTAGCATAAATACAATGAGCTTAAATTTAAAAATAGAAGAATGTTTGCTTTGCTTTTTGTAACAATGATCTGTCATTTTTTGATAGTCCTTGAGTATTACAGGTCAGAATTAGTATTAATTCTTAGTCTTTGGCTATGCCTAATCAACCCGTAGGCTGTGACAACTGCACCAGAAGTTGAATTTTGGTGTGAATTACATGTCATCTTCAATCATAATAGGTGTGTTCTACCATACACCTAAGCTTCACTTGTATTCATGTTCCTCAATTTTATTCAGCAGGCTGGCTCTTCAACTAAGATCAAATCAAGTGATACCAAGAAGTCCAACACTGCGTGTTCTATCAGGAGTATTCTGTAAAACAACTGGAAACATTGTTTTGCTGTGTAGTATTTTGGCTTTTTGAATTTAATACAAGAAGCTTCACTGTAAAATATTCAGTTATTTGCTAATCTTAATGGATAGCCGCAAGAAGTAGTGGCTTTTAGAATAAGGCCAAATTCCCCCAACTTTATGACCAGTAGCAGGAATACTCAGCAGAAGTAAAGCTGGCAGAAATTTACCATTGGAAATGTTCAATAAAAGCTTTATTAATGAATTTCTACTGTATAGAATAGAGACAAGTCTGTTGTGAAGAGACTAGCTCTCATATATTATAGGCAGAAAGAAGGTCATCTCTTTATTGCTTAACACAGAGTTTAATGTACTTACACTGTTTCCCACATGTCCTTTCTTTTAAAATTTTATCTGTGTTGTATCTTCCAGGACTTTAAAGATCTTATTCACTGTGCAGAGTTTACCTGAATCAGCATCAATTGCTTACGCAGCTACTTGTTCTGTCCTCTCTTGAAGGGGACAGGGGGAGGAAATAAGATGGAAAAATTCATGGGTCAATTACCATCAGCCAAAACAGACTTGACTTGGGGGAGATTGATTTAATTTGATGATAGATTAAAGGGTGAGGAACAAAGACAAAAATTAAAATACTTACCCTCACCTATCTTCTTCCTAAGTTCAGCTTCACGCCCTCTGTCCCAGCTCTGCTTCCTCCTGGCCACTGGGCAATGCAGGAGAATGGGGAATAGCAGGCTGCAGACAGTCCGTAAGAGATCCTCTCTGCTGCATACATGCTGCTTTGTCTTATTATAGCAAAAAGGACAGCAAAATAAACATTACAAAGGACAACCTTGAGCAAGTTAACACACCATTAAGATGAATAAGCCAGTTCTGATTCCCTTTGGTACCATGGAAGTTTCTCTGCTGTGAACTCACTAGTAGGGTGGAAACCCGATTTATGAGACTTGCTGTAGAAGGAAAGCTGTACAAGGTAGGACAATCTTAATACAAAAAGAAATGAAAACTTATAAAATGGTAGAGTGTGGTGTAGTCAATTTTATGGTATAAAGGTGTCATCAATTTGTGGAATCAGGACATTTTCCACAGTTGTAAATTCTTGTTGCCAGTAATAATATGCATTAAGCTATATTTATTGTATGATATTATTCTCTAAGTACAGTGCCAGTAAGTTATATTTTATGTACAATATTTCTCTGTCCCAGTATTTATGTTTGCAACTCTTTCCTATGTAGAGCTCAGAAGAATGGGAGAATACTTCAGTAGATTACTAAATTGTTTAATCTAATGGAGACTGCAACCACTAATAATAGAATATTTATTTTGCTCTTGTGTTATAGATATCTTCCACTAAAATAGTGCTTTAAAATGCAGGGGACCTCTAATTCTACTGTGAAGAATTAATGGTTCACTTGATCTCTGTACTCTGTGGAATTGGCTGATCAGGAAAGTAGTGTGTAAGTGCCAATGATACACTTGTCCATTCTGACTGTCTCACTTTACTGCCATTCCTGGTCTGTCCTTCTGTTGTGCAGAACTGCAGAATTTTGCTCCCTGGGCAACTTATCTCTGAAGCCATAGAAAATTTTGAAGAGTCCTTCAGAGCCTTGTGGAACTCTGACAGGAAAGATTATTTCCTGCTGAGCTGCTAGGAGAATTTTCATCACCATTACCAACTTCTTTTCTTAAAATGGAGGCCAGGGAAAAATGCTCAGTTTTAGTCTGTGCATGGTGAGGAACAAAAAGTGGTATCTGCTGGGGTTTCTGTACTGTCAGCTGGAACATCAAACTAATGTAGGCCATTCTGGAAGCATTGACTCACACCCATGTGAGCTCAGCTCAGAAATAGCTCAATCAGTATGGGGATGGTGACATCTGTGGCTTTTTGGCCTGGTTCAAAACACTGGCTGGTCAGACAGGCGTATTTTCAAGTCAGAAGTTACATGGAGAATGTTTTCCTTGAGAATAGGAAGGAGACATTTTTGCTGTAAGGTGAAAAGCACTAATCAGTGACAAATTCCCAATGATCCCAATGCAGGTGCTCAGATGGAGACTACTTCAGCATTAGGCAGCTACTGACCTGCTGATGTGTGAGTACGTGCGGAAATTATATTATGCTGAAGAAACATTCGAAGTATTTTCATGTGTTTCTCAAGAGCTGTGGTTGGAATTCATGTACCTGCTTTCTTGTCCCTTGTTTTTCCCATATAAGCACAGAAATGTGCCATAGGAAAGGCACGTTAACTCAGAATTAATATAATTTCTTGTTCTGATGGGGCAGCCATGGCAGATGCTATGCATGTGTACACCAAGAGGTAATTCTTCCTCTGAAGAGCTCCCAGTGTAAATAACAACAGTGATGTGATGTAAGTCTTAGTGAATCATCAGATGTAAGTCTTAGTGAATCATCATAGGAAGTTGTTGACTTATACATAGTGGGGCCAGGCAAAGCGCACGTTTTCAGAGTTTGCTTCCTTTGGGAAAAGTAGTCTTGGATTCATGTCTGCCAAAACAGTCATTCATAATGTCTTCATGGTACTACAGCTCCAAGTGGTCCTGTATATTTATCTTTTTATTTTTTTCTGAAGGCGTCCCTAGAGGACATTGAAAGACAGCTTACATGATATAAGAAATAAATACCTGGCAGAATGAGCTGTTAGGCGACTGTAAACTAGGAGGGGTTGTCTGACTGCAGTTCAAAGTTAATGACTAATTTGCAGCCCCAATATAATGCATTTTTAATCATACACTTGAAAGCAATGATGAAATCTGCAGGAGCAGCAATAAGGAAGCAGCACAGCTATACAGACATAAACTGATAATACAGCAGGCAGGCAGTTTCTTCCGTGGTTGATAGCTACAACACTTACCAGCAGTGAAAATGCTATAGATGTTTTCAGAGTGCTTCTTTCTCAGGGAGCCAGGAAATGTTCAGCCTGTAGGATACACATTGTATTACTACTGACTTTCTCATGCAAGGTTTGGTGCAGATGAAAGCGTATGGCCTTCAAGTTAATTTGTTTTCACCTTTGTTTTGTGAGCAATGCCCACACGATGCCTGTCTTAAAGTGGAATTGTTGTCTGTGAAACAAGTATTGCTGTTATACTAATGAGAGAAGAGATGAACAATGTGTGTTCTGTCATTCCATTTCAAGAACTCCAGTTCATATATACATAATATAATCTGAATTTATCTCTAGTTGCACATACATTTTCCCAGCAGCAGCGGTCATATAAACAACTCCTGTATCTCTGTCACTGTCATCTCGTCCATCCCCTGACTAATCCCTCATTTATGCTGGAACAAATGCATATAAGGTCTGTGCTATAAAACAGATGAAGGAACTCATACAACTGAAAAAGTATATTTGTTTTTTCTGAGTTCTTCTTTTTTTTTTTTTTTAATATATTTTTAGCCAATATTGTTTTCAAATGTGGCACTTGGCTCCCAGCAGCATGGAATCTGAGTATTTTCTATTTCTTCTAAAGTGGGAGGTAGGACTGTAACATCCTCATGCTAAGCTCATGCATTCTCAAAATGATGATAAATATGGAGTGTTCATAGTCATTACTTAAGTTAGCTGTCTCTTTTATTTAAAAGTAGAGGTTTTTATAATGATGATAGGTTATTCTCTATAAATTTGTACCTAATTTATAAGGCAAGTGGTGTTATTGAATGTAGAATTGTGGATTATCAATGAAGTAATAATTATTACCTTGTGCAATAGGGGTATAAAATGTTCCCATGTGTTTTGTTTTGTTTTTCTACCATACATGGAGATATTTATTTTTCTGTACCTTAAAAGTGCTGGAAATGGGAAAACTTCCCATAGAAGTTTTTAGGAAATTTGTTCTGCTTTCAATAGGCAATATTAAGATACTAACTCAACTGTCTCAGAATTACAGGGCAGTTTAGGGAATTAATTGTTACACTGGCAGCACACAGACTCTTTTTAGAGCTTCCTGCCATGGTCTTGCTGTGTTGCGCAAGTGCAGTCAACGACCATTTCTGCTTGTTCTTCAAGCCCTTAGTCATAGCCCAAATAACTTGATTTGACCTTGCTCAGCTGAATCTGGCATTATTTGTCTCCACAGTGGATCACCACTCTTCACATTCTGGATAGTGAAGGAAAAGGGGATGAATTAATGCTCCTGCTATGAAAACAGTGTGCCACACTGTTTGCATAGGCTGTGAGTCATGGTTTCCTTGACGGTCACTGGGGGAAGGGATTCATAATGAATGGCAGCACTGCCCTCCCACCATCTCTGGTTGTGACTAAGAACATGATGTTGCTCGTCCAGAGGCAAGGTGACAACTCCATAGAGTAAGGAGCGCTTGCACACATTATTGTGTGCAATGGTACATGCATTGATGGGCAGGATGGCAGAGGAGATTTGTATGAGATATTTCTCTATGAGTAGATAAAGCCAGTGAGCTGTGAAGACACATAACCTTTTGGTGGTAGCTGCTGTGATGGATAACTAATGCTAGGACTTCCAGGGATAATATTCTGTATGGTTTGGAGAGATGATTCGTAAGTGTGTTTTGGAAAGCACAATAACACACCTTGCAGCTTCACTTTGTGATGGATCTAAGTCATACAGAATTCTTGTTGGTTATATACCAGTTATATACCAGGTTCAGAATTTTGTGGGAGGGAGACCCAGCATGGCTGCGCAGGGAACAAAGGTCAGACAGATGGGAAGTGAATACTGCAGAACCATGTTGAGGCATTTTAAGTCACATATTTAACTGATTCATGTAAGAATATCATAAACATTCCTATAACTTCCATCACAATGATTATGCATACTGCAAGAGTTGCTTAATGAGGCTTGCCTAAGTCTCTGCCAGCCCTACCATTCTGCAACAAAAGAAATAATGGAGCGTTGTAATAACTGAGCCTAAAGAGGTCTGTTCAGTAAACATAGAAAATGTCTCTGAACAGAGATAATTTCTTTCCACTGGAAGGACAATGTAGGGCTGCATGTGTGCCTGCTTGCACGTGCGTGCAAAGGGTTTAAGGGGAGTGTATATGTTAACCAGAGAACAAAAAGTGTTTGTGTATGTAATGTGCAAGTAATTAAAGTTGCTGAAGCATTATTGCTGTTACACACTGAAGAAACTCTTATTTGGCAGAACAAAAAAAAATGGTTTTTGTGGAAACAAGGGTACTTGATTGTCGAGGGTTGGGTTTTTGTTTCTTTACTGTGTGAGTTTAAGGAATTTTTCCCATTATCATGCTAACAAGCCTGCCAGCTACACCCAGTATCCTTCTGA
>JANRGV010000001.1:67069832-67086770 GCA_024734035.1 Alethe castanea | reverse complement strand
TTGTACGGTTAGATATATCAGTAAAGAGCTGTTACTTCTACCCCCTTATCTCTGTCTTAGAGTCCTTGATTCCACCAGTTATAATACTTGGAGGGAGTGAAATTAATTTCTCTGTTTCAAAGAGAAGCTTCTGCCTTTACTGGCAGACACCTATACTTCAAACAAGGACATTGATACATACATATTTCTCACAACAATAATGAGAACAGGGCCAGAAGAAGAGATCAGGGCCAGGAAACTGCACAAACTTTGTTAACTGGTGTGTGTCAGAACAAAATAATGGGAATGGAGGCCAGTTCTAACTATGCTTATTCCTCAATAACTCTGTCATACCTAAAAAGATATCATGGATTTGACCAAGTAAAAATTGTGGACATGAGGAAAGAGTCAAATAAATACTTTGTGATCTTGAATGCAATGGAATTGATGAAGATAATTAAATAAGGCTTTAAAGAATTCCATGTTGTCTTGCAAACTGTTGGGTTAACAAAGAAAGCACTGCTTGCCGTGGAGGAGTCCATTACTGCTGTAGCTGGTGCCACTGTTCGTAGTGGGAGCACAGCTGGGCCAGGAGGGAATTATTCATCCACTGCCCAGCTAGCTGACCAACTCTGTTTAGCAAATGTGGAGCAAAGCTATCTCTTCAGGCTGCTGACCTCCTCCAACCTGGGCTGCAGCAGCAGAAGGCACTGGTAAGCTAAGGAGGGATTCCCCCAGCCACAGCAACAATCAGCTTTCAATGACATGATATGGTTCTGCATGCTTCCAGTCCAACTGGGGCTTGTGCAGACAAAGCAACAGCTATGGAACTGTGAAGGAGGGGAATATATATTCTTGTTGGAGCCAGTCCCTGATACTCCAGATCCCAGTCCCACTTTTATTCTCAGGGGAGCACAAAGAGGGCTTCTGGTTAGTCTGTATTTAAGAGAGTAAGACAAAAAGGCACTTGATCCCCTCCTCATTTACATAGAAGATCAATAGAAGCCATCGTTTGCTGATTTTAGTGAATTAACATACTTATATTCAGTCTGTTTTTGCTGCAATCAAAAATCAACAGATAATCTCCACCTAAGCTAGTTTAGTGCTTGTGGGTTCTTTGAGCTTTCCCTTTCAGTATCCTCAGAGGAAAAAGAAATGGGGAGGAGTGGCCAAGTTACCATTAGAGCCACTGTCAGCTGCCAACTGGCAAGATCAGAAAACAATCCATTTTTGCTGATTATTCGGAAAGCGTTGGTGGTCTACACGAGTCTGGCACTGTTGAGCATGGCAGGAGTCACTACATACAAAAGCATCAACCAAAAAGTTCCCTAGGGATGTACAATGTGAGTAATAGTGGGTTAATTTCTCTGGAAATTTCTGAAAGGGATGACTATGCATCAATAAATTATTCCAGATTACTGAAATGAAGTGCTAGAAAATCCTCAAGGGACTCATACAATATTGTCTAGGAGACTCTTTCCTTATGTTCTTGCAAGGTGGCTCACTATGTATAAAGATTTTGCCATTTAGTGCTCTTGTATGAAAGAAGAAGACTGGAAAGTTACTTGATTTGGTTTAGCCTTTCCCTAACAATAATTTCTTTAATTTGAGAACTTCCACTACTTTCTCTGTTTCTCTTTGCTTTACAGGGGAGTATAGGTCATGAGGATCATACTTTCTTAGGCTTTAATTGAAACTGAGATTAGTGCACTGGAGCTGGAATCTTTTTTTATGTCTTTGAGCTCTTTATGAGCTGTTGCTCAGATGTTTGAGTTGCAGAGGTGTCAACCAAAACAAAGGATTTGATTACGCAGTTTTTGCCGTGGTTTAATTAAATTGATGCCATCCCAATGCAGTTTTGTTAGATCATCACAAAAACCCGTGCATAGACAAGCCCAAAGCATTTTAGAGAACTCAGTGAGAATTTTCTTGCTTTCACATTTTGCTCCTATTTTATTTCATTGGTTCTTCTGGTGGGATGAGGCCTCTGGTTCAAAACTGTCATAAAGACTTCTGGGAGTCAGATTGTAAGCAAGACCTGAATAAAGAAAACAAGCTGCAAACCACACGTCAGCTTTATCACTGCCCATTTCACTTTTTGAACCAACAGAATATTGACCCTGTGGGAGAACGCTGTGCTGAAAACCCAAGAAAGCCTTTTAAGCACGAGATGCTAGTTCTGCTCTGGGACCTGGAAATCAATCTGCTCTACAGTGATGCTTCCCACCAGCACTGAAGAACAGCTACCTCAAACAGAAGACGACACTTGGAAGCAGGCAGGAGAAGCTGACGCAGGAAAGCCAGGGCAGGAAATAACAATGAGACTGTGTTTCAAATTGGCACATCCCACCAACATGGGTTTAACTCATCCCCACCCTTGCTCCATTCCAGGACTAAAAAGAACAGAAAATGAAAGTTGTAGTTCTATGACTCGCTTTTATCCTTGGATAAGACAGTGGTTACATCTTCAGCATGGAAAGCAGAAGTGGTGTGTTTTAAAATTGTAAGGGCTGACATAGAAAGAAATGACCTTGCACATTTGTTCTAGGGATACCCTACATCTGCATTGCGCCATCCTCCTTTTCTTTGTGTCAATTTTTCTATTTTTTTGTCCAAATGGAAAAAGATAAATATGGCAATTTGGCCAAGATTTCCAGGCCTCTGGCCTGGTTAATAGAACATGGATAAATAGCCATATGCAGGCCTTCTATTTTATTGCACAGATGGTATATGCTTGCACAATAATTCAGTTGCATCTTAGATACGTCTCAGTGTGGTGTGCCACATTGTGCACACTCACACACTTCTGACTGTGAAATACTAGATCGAAATACAGCCACCTCAATTACTTCATACATGTGAGGGTTTTGCATAAGTGAAGCACATGTTTTTGTAGTGAGGCAGAGGCCAGAACGTCTCTCCATAAACAGGAGTAATTTTGTGTGCTCTGCAGTGCCTCCAAAAGCCATTATAAGCAGTATAGCAGTCCATACGCCTTCTGTCTCACTCCTTGTGTTAGTGGTGACTGGTGATAATAAAAGAATTAAAAGATAGGAACAACGCAGAGACTGTTACATAAAGGAAGTAACTGCTCTGTGCAGGATGTGTAACGTGCTTGCTGTGAGATTTCAGCATGCGCTTACATTCCTCTCTGATGTTCGTGACTTAGAAATGCATTTGGGTTTTCACAGACAAAATCTTTTGCTCATAACTCTGTTCCATAAGACAGAAAAATGTAGGAAAACATAGGAAAATTCAAGTTGGAAGTAGCCTCATGTCTCTAGTCCTACCTCCTTCTCAGGCAGGCCATCTTTAAGTTAAGACCAAGGTTACTCTGGAGTTTATCCAGTTAGGTCTTGAAAAGCTCCAAGGATGAGGACTGCTCTGTCTCTCTGCTAAGCTGTTTTTCTGTCTGACACATGGAAATGTTTTTCCTTATATTCACCCTGAACATATCTTGTCTCCATTTATGCCCATTGTCTGTCATCCTCCTACCATGTGCTGCAGTGAAGATCCTGGAGCCACTTCCTTGTATATACTGGCAGACTGCTAGTTAGATGTATCAAAAGTTGTTTCTTCTCCAAGCTGAACAACCACCATTTCCTCTACTCTCTCACTACCAGACAAATGCTCCAAAGCTAGAACATCTTGGTAGCCCTTTACTGAATGTGCTCCAATGTGATAGTGAATTTCTTGCATTGGGGAATCCAAATCTGTACACAGTATTTTAGATGTTGTCTAAGAAGTACTGAGTAAAGGGAGATTATCACTTCCCCGGCTGCGCTTCTGCTGAAACAGTCTGGGCTTTCCCTGCTGCCAGGCAGGTTACTGGCTCATCCTGACTGCCCCCCATGATTCCCAGGTCATTCTTAACCAGCTGCTCTGCAGTTAACCAGCACCCAGCCTGTAACATTGCCAGGGTTATTCCTTCTCAGGTGCAGGACTTTCCTTTTCCCCTTGCTAAATTTCATAAGGCTTTGGTTGACCTGTTCCTCCAGCTTATCTAGGTCAGTCTGGTTGGCAGCCAGTTGCATCTGGTTGTTGCTTGGGGTGACAGCAAGTAGAAGAGCAGGAAGGGCCTTTGCAGGGGTTTTACAAAGAGTGTCATCAATGAACATAACCATAAATAGATATGCATAGTGTAGAGGGTATATAGTTCTCTGCCCTAAGGGACATAACTTGAGGGAAGACAGTTCTTGGATCCATACAATCATGAATAAGCCAATTATGTTATTTTACAATTTAATTTCTTGCCTCTAAACTAAAGAAAGTTAGACATTGCTGAAGTACATAAACATCTTTTGAGGGTAACTAATGTTTTTACAAATATTGGTGATTGGGTTTGGTAGTAGTAGTTTCTTCAGGCTCTGACTAAGAGCAGAAGTCTGTGCATTATACCCCATATGTAAATATACTGTGGGTTATGCATGGTCCTCAGAGAAGGTTTCACATGGGGAGAAGGAAAATTCAGGAAAGGGAAACATGAGTATTAGAAGCCTTATCAGCATTTACATGAAAGATTGTAAAGTACTGCTATACAAATGAATGATCAGCAATACATATATGTATTTTGGAAATTCCTCTTTAAAAGCATAAAAGAACTTCATAACAAAACTGTTGTGTGTCCAAATTTTCTAATGCGGAGGCCAATAATCTACATAAACTTTAAACTCGGGCACATGTGATAAAAAATCACATATGCAATTAGTACAAAAACATTTTAAGTAGGAAAGATGATCGCCGTTTGTTTAAAAATCACATTCTCCTTTCGCTGTACAGACCAACCACTCATAATCACAACTACACCTGCTTTTAACTTTTATTTCTCATTAAGTATAAAAACAAAGCAAAATAAAGTCATAGTGTTGAGCCTGACCCCATGGCCTTTGAAAACAAAGGAAGAACAAGACTCCTGGTAACTTCAGAGGGCATTGCATCCAGCCCATTGTTTTTAAAAGTCAAAAGCTAACACAGATTGTTCATTTCCTGGCATTGGCATCAGCAGTAAATGGGATTGCCTCACAAAACGTTTGCTCGGTCCTCTGGGACAAAGGATAAGAGCATGTAACATTGCTCAACAATGATCTCCTCAACCAGCTACACAGCAGCACTGTTCCATTTCAATAGCTCATTACCTCCTTGTCAGTAAAATGAGTCCATGGAGTTGAAACTATGGGAAGAAGAGTGAAAGCCAGCAAGAAGGGTGGGTCTGAAATACCATTCTTGAACATATCCTGCTGCCCAATGAATCATGTAGGAGATAGAGGCTAAGCCATGGAAAGGCAGCAAGGCATACATTATTCATCTGAGGGAACACAGGGGCTGCTTGATGGCCACAGTCTTCTTGGTACCACTTTAGGGCAGGAAGTATCCTTCTGTGCTGTAGCCTCCACAGGCTAGGCATCTATACCATTGCCAGTTGTCAAGACTCCCTCCATAGTGAATGAACAGAAATAGGCCTTCCTACTCTATCTCCTAAATGGAGGTGATTCATTTAATCTATTTTAGACATCGGAAATGGGATGAGAGGAGCTCTGCCCTCAGAAGGCCTGTTCCCTTGACTATAAAGGGAGCCTAGACAGTTAACTCAGAGACAGACACCTACAATGCAGAATCTATATTTGGACAGATGAATCCCACTGCTGGTGTTTACTATAAATAGAGGAGTGAACAGTATATTTAAAGCAGAAAATCCATTGGGTACTGCTGAGATTATTGTTAATGCTGCTTAAACTAGTTAATTAAATAACTAGTCAATCACCCCCTAGTGTAGAGAAGACCAGCCATACAGCTACTGAAGTCAATAGCAAAATTCATGCAGGCAACAGCAAGCACTGATCTGTGCCTATGTGAACCCATGCATTAAAACAAGAGGAAAACCCAGCCTTATTTCTAGATCCAGTCCTTTTCTGTTTTTTATATTGTGGAAATTTGAAAATTTCTGTCTGCTGGTTGTAGTTGAAGGAAGCAGCTGCAAAGCTCAGCTGAACAGCTACAGCTCTCCCTGTGAGTGTTCCTAGTCTGCCCAATTGCAAGATCCAAGACATAAATGTAAGCCTATTTCAAGGGTGTTCACTGCCCCTATAATTTAAGACTGAATTGCCATTTAAGACCCATTACTAATAAATTTGGGGTAATGTCTTTACAAAATTAAATGCCTGTCAATGACAAGTTTTAATATCATAGGAGTGACAGCCCTAAATGCCATCAGTGTAAATCAGATTAAATTAATGATTCTGGTACCTAAACTGCAAAAATGCAGCACTTGATACTGCACAATCAACTATAGCTATATTGACTGTAGTAAGACTGTTTTCATTTACTCATTCATAAATCAGATTGAACTGGATTGTGAAAACAGCATGATAGGCAAGGGATGAATTTGTGTGCTATTTTTATAATTAAAGGGAAAAAAACCTTTCATAAGAGTGGCTTCCAGGTGGTTAACTGCCATCTCTGAGAGAATGTATTATGAAACACTGGACACATTTACCATGGAGAAGGACTCACCAGCCCAAAAGGCCAGATGGATTGTTTTGAACTTTATAGTGGTTGGTGAAAATTTTGCAGTCTGTTCTGGAAACATAAACCAGATTTAGCCATGACAGCTAGATCACAATCTTTTGTTTCCTCTCTGCCTTATTAGGGGGTTTAATTTCTCTAGTGGAACCTCACATTCCAGTAAGCATCTATGATTGAAATGAAACACAATAGGTTACTTGTTGACTTCTCCCTACCTGTGTGACAATTGGACACTGCGTGCCTACTGTAATTGTGAAATCATCTCTGAGAAAACAGTAGGAGTTCACAAAATGCTGCAATTAGCTCTAAGAGTAAAAAGTGGCAGAGGGGTTAAGAAACTGGAAAAACAATCATTCATTCATTCATTCAGAGAGGTCTTCCTCCATGATCAAGGGTGGTATGAGGATGTGGCAGGTAAGAGAAGAGCGAAGTGACAAATTAGTGGACCCATACAGGTGAATGAAGAACAGAAAGGATGGCCTGTTTGATCTCACATCACCTGTTGAACCTTCTAAAAGCAAAATAGGAGGAACCAGTATGGTGGAAGACGTTTTCGAAGAACTTCCTGAGGAAAGAACACCAGTTAATTTTTTCCCCCACAGACAATTTCCAGCAGACTCAGGCTATCAAACAAGACTGTTGGCTCTTCTCAACAAATTAGCTAAAGAAAAAAAACAAACAGATGTCCTTCCTTGACTTTCCATGTTCTTGGAGTATCTTTCTTCCCTCTAGTTATATTTTTTTTATCTCGCATTTTGCCACTCAGCTTTCAACCATCTTTGAGTTGGCCTGTGCTGCTCTACAAATGCAGGATGATGAGTGGAAGGAAGGAGACCTGACTTGGCCAGGCAGGGGATATCCCATGCAGGTGGGAACTGTGCTCCTGGCCAGCAGTTACCAGGGTGACTGGCTACTCCAAACTGTTTTCCAAGACTGTGTGGTTGTTTTGTAGCCTTATAAGCTCAGCAATGGCTGTGCCCCCACCCCCCTCCCACTTGCTTTCCACTTTCCTATCCTTTCTGCTTTTCCAGCCTATATTTATTATCAAAAGCAGCAAATCAATCTTTACTCCTACAGTTGTGATCAGAGAGATTAATAAGAAAATTAAGCCTTTCTTGCTGTGCTAAGAAGGGCTTCTGGATAGCATAAAGGATTCTAAATTAATAACCTGTGTTTAGGAAAGAAAGGTACTCTGACAGATTTTGGTTAAGCTAGTCTTGTTTAACCACTTGATTTCAATTTTCAAATGCTTTGTGTTTTGTTTTTGTACATACTAATCAATATACTTTCCAGATTTGGAATTTCTAGCACAGCTGCCATGTGACTGGGCAGGCTAAACTTTCTGTACTTAAAACCGCAGACCACGTTAAATGGTGTAACACTTTACATTGAGGAGAATGCATTAACACCTATAACTGAAGTCTCACTTATTCCATTGAAACTAACACAACATGACTCATTGCATCTGACTGTTGTTGCTGCTGATGCCACAAGATATTAGAGATATATTTTTTCAAAACCTCTGAACTTCCTTTCCACCATTGCATAATTTCCATCTAGATTGTCAGGTTGAAGGAAAAAGCTAGGGGTCTTTATTTTAGCTTATTTGGCCATGTGAGTGACAAAGTAAAATATCATGAAGGCAGAAGCAAGTATTGATGCTTTGGAAAGTCACCAAAGAAGAAAAAATGAAGGTTTTTACCAAATACTGCATTGAACATTAATACACTTTGAGAAAAATGTAAGTTAAACACAATATATTATAGAGGTAGTAGAGCATGTGCAACCTGCAATAGTTTACTCAGGATAAATGATCATGTCCTGTTCTCAATGAAAAGGAGCTTGGGAGCTCATGAAATGGCAGAAGATGAATCTCTGTTTCCTTTTACATGTCCTTTCAAGGTGAAGGAGGTCAAATAAAGCAGTCTCTAAGCTTATAAATCACTCTTCTAGACTAGTTTAAAATATCATTCTACAGAAACAGAGGTGACAGGTTTTTAAAATGAAGATAAAAGAAGTTGCTGACAAGCATTTGATTTGTTGAAGGCTTTCAGTAAGAACTTTGGAAAGTAAGAAAAAGGAGAAATTCTGAAGAAAATAGGGAAATCTCTGGTGGGTAAAATTGTTAATAATGAAAACTGAAGAAACCATGGTATCTAAGAGCACAGAATTTCTGATTAAAGATAGGAATGGATGAAGTGTGTTTAAATTCTATTACAAATAAAGTACAAAACATTTCTGAAGAAAAGAACCCCAAACTTTCCTTTTCATGAATTTGCATTTTATTTGGAATTAATTGTAGTCATCATGTGTCTTCACAATTCCTGAGACAAACACTACAAGGACTTTGTGAAAACATCCTGCAAGTTTCCCATGCCTCAAAGATTATTTATATAAACATTATTTGACATGAAGTCAATACAACATGAAAGACATTTAACTGGGTTGTTTTAATAACAACCTTATTAGAGACAAGCAACTAATAAGTATAGAACAGACAAGAGACTCTTGTCTGAACATTTTAGACATGAGGCATTTTCCCCACTGTGAGAAAGAACATGTGTTTTCAGCCATGCTATAGTCAAGTTTCAACTAGGAACCGAAAGGGGAACAGTATTTTTATTCATGTATCTCTTCAGGCAGTTCACAGGGTAATTCTGTCCAGCAGACACCGTTTTAAGCATTACTGATCTTTCCTGCAGTATGAGCAAAACTGTACTTAACAGTGTTGACACATTTCCTATTGCAATACATTTTCCCATACCTAAGATGGCAAGAGGGCTTTCATTGGCAAGCTTCTATTGGTCTCATCCAAGTGAAGGCCAGGTTGGTATGAGCTAGGTTTTTGCCAGTGATCTGTAGTGATGTGTCCTAAAAGTTTTCTCTTTTCTTCTAAAGCCTTTTGACAAAGCAGAGAACACTGGTTGTCCACTCTTCCTAATTACATTGTGTAAGATACTAGGATAGGTTTAGCTTCCATGATGTGATCATTTTTACTAGCAAGAGGTCATGCCTGCAAGAATGAGGGATTGAGGGACATTCATTGGTTCTGGTGTCCAGAGGTCAAATGAAGTTAAGTCTGAAGAAATAACTGGGGCTGTGGACTTTCTGTCCTTGTTGCTAATAGGAGATTATATGGGGTTTCATGTGCTCATGAAGCGAGTTTGACGCACACATTTTCTTCTGATAGATTTCTTTGGGTTCTTATAGCTGCTTCAATTCTTCTATACTTCTTTTTGAATACTGAATAACCAAAACAATCCAAAATGTTCCTGTACAGACACATATGTATAATTACACATAGGCATAAAGGTTGACAAACCTTGGTCTGTCCTCCTCATTCAGTATGTATGACTCACCTAAACTGCAGCCACAGTATGTGTGAATCTGTTGGCACAGGATAGTACAGCTACAGAGAGAGGCTGGATTTGAATATGAAGAAGTCTTCCCTTGAGTTTCCCTGCTGTCATCCTGTCCCTGTGTTTTCTGAGAGCCATTTCCTCACGCTTTCACAGCTGTTCTGACCATTCTTGAATATTTCCACATTGTTAGTATTATCCATGTCCAAGGGCATACTGACCTGTTGCTTGGCTCTGAGTAATGATCATCTTCATTCACACTGAAAGATTTTACTTCTATCCCTCTTGAGTGTCTCATTCTGCCACCAGCACACGTAAATACTGAAATAAGATAAACAATATCTACAGTCATGCCTTTTAATTCCAACAAGCTACTCTTTTTTGGGAAGAAAATGTAGATAATGTAATATTTTGCTAATTATAATTGATGATTGCTCATGGTAAATGTGAAGGTCTCAGGCTGATCCTTGCTTGTCACTCAGTTTAATTACATTTTCTAGAGCAGGTTTCACACAGAGCCTGGGCAGAATAGTTACTTTATTTGTGCTAGTGGAGCTGTTCTTCTGCGGTTTCTCCAAGGGTGGTCTGAGATGATATTTAATATGTTCAGGAGAAGACAGATTCAGCTATAGTGCTGTTTCTTTACAGGAAACTGCCTACTGTCTGCCACTGACATCAGAAGGAAGAACATTTTGTTTGAGCAAAGGAGAAATGCATCCACTTAGTTAAAATTAGATCTTTAGTTTTTTTTAAAAAGTGAGCAAATACATTTTCAGAGCAACAACAACAAAAAACAACAATAACAAAACCCAAGATAGAAGAGAGAGCCAAGTTTGCACTTCATATTTTTAAGCACTGCTGATTTGGAAGCCAACCATGAACGGCAATAGTTGCTTATGCACTGTACATGCTGTACTCCAAAAGCATATCCGCTACGGCAGACCAACCAGAAGGGAAAGCATGGAATTTTCCTTTCAGAAAGAAAAGGTCTCATTACTCACAAGAATTTTGCTCTCAAGTTAACTCCTTTGTTTCTTCTTTTCTATGTAAGACTGACCTTGCATCTAGCAGTTCAATAACACCTCTGATATGGTGTTCAAGGGTCTTGAGTCATCCTCTGATGTTTAGTCCTTGCTGTAGTATATGAAGTGTTTCTTACTCGGTTTTCCATTTCTCAGTTAGTACTGTCAAGACTTTTCACCTTTACTGAGGACTTCTGCTTTTCTTCTTGCTTGTTACTTTTGTAGTTGTTGCTGTTCCCTGGTGATAAACAAACTGAAGGTGAATATGAGCTTGTTTCTGAAGCCCAGGGGCTCTGTCTCTGAAAGAACCTAGGTGAACATGGAGTTATTGTGGGAAGCTGTTCACAAATAATAATCCACATTTGAGGCACCAAAGCATCATCTTGAGAAAATAACAGCATCTTCACTGTTCCATTTTTTTGACACAATTAGGGCTCTCTGTCAAGAGCAGCCAGAGAACAGCAAGAACTTTCATGCCTAGGGAACAGGATCCTGTTCTATTGCCTGATTTTGGTTATCACAGTTCTTCAGAGTGAACTCCTGGATGTGAGGAGAGAAGCTGGGCTAGAAAACACAAGCATGGCCCTCTGTACTCTCAAGAAACAGAGGAACATCATCACAACAAAACCACTGTGTTTCAGGAACAGAAACTGTAAAGGAGTTTCTGAAAATAATCTGAGCCAGATCTGAGTAGGAAGATGTGGATGTTCTGAAACAGAAAAAAAAATTAACAGATGTTTGCGTACAAAATGGGATAACCATAAGAACTGACTATCACATAATTTGGTACTGCCATTATGATTTATGACAGTTCTACTATTTTCTTTTACTATTTTATTCATTAATTAATAGTCTGTTGCAGGAAACCTTACATTCTTTTTTAACACAGGGAAGTCTGTGTAAACTCTCACTGTCTCGCCTGTGTTTTGCATAGTTTCACGTATGTCCACTTTGTGATGAAACAGTTTGTTTTGTGCAAATATTCAGCCACAGGGCACGACATTCTAGAAAAAATAGTTTTTTTGTGAAGGAGCGTGGCTGTTTTTTGTCATGGCAATGTACTATCATGTATATTTCCAAGCCCCAGCCCCCAAAAAAGGAAGTAAAGCAAATGCCTTCCTTACATGAAAATACAGCAAGGTATTATGCCTATAAAGGTAGCAATCATTCTCCTCCTATATTTGAGGGCCAGGACACCCACACATTTGGCATGTTGCCACATACTGTTAGATAAGGTAATGTCGCATGCACAGCAGTTGTTCTTATCCTCCATCTGTTACAAGTCATGCAAATTCAAGTTGGGTGTCCCTCAGAAGTCCACTTTTCCAGGACCACGCAGTCTGCAGCAAGCATAGCTGCAAGGATGCCCTTGTGTACAGATTAATAGCTGAGCTGTAAGGGCAGTGGGGAGAGGTGAGCTTTTATTGATTCAGCCTCGATTCACTCGCAGCAGAGAGCTGAGCCTTGGGCTGCAACTTCAACTCTTGTACCTGAAAAGTGTGTGTGTGGAGGGTGGTTGTTCAATTCAGCATGTGAGGTGGTGTCAGTTGTCATATTTGAGCAATGCCTCAGTCTGTTCATGATTTTGGCAGTCTAGAAGAATGGTTGGTATTTCTTTGAGTTCATCTAGCTTACATATGTGCTCTTAAAGTATTTGTCATGTTCCAAGTCTTTAGAACAAGTACATACCAGTTACACCATCTTTTCCAATGGGACTAAATTACATGAAAGTAAGGCTTAACATATGGAACAATGAGACGAAAATAGACCTAATGTTCTCAACAAAAATACCATTTTTGTATGTTGTAATATTTTTTTTTCTAACTGCCAGAACAGTAGATGTTTCTTATAGATAAAAATTGATTCATCATTACTATACTTTCAATGAAAAATGATACACTGACATCAAAGTACACTGAAAGCAACCTCTCGTCTCTCGACTTTCATAGAAGTTGCTGCTGTGTTCAGTGGTCAGCTTCTTCTGTAGCACTTACAAAAAAATGGCATGTGTATGTTATGTGATCATGGCATGCTGCTGTGAAGAGCAATGGTAGCATAAATAGATCAGGAAAGTGAATTGAATTTGCTTGCGGGATCCAAGGCAGATTCTGATTGCATTGGTATAAATACAGTGTCACTTCCCCAATCCCAGATTTACAGCACTGTTACTGAAATAAAAAATGGCATATCTGTAGCCGCATTTCCTAACTCCTCTGAAATTCTGGTCTCAATCTTGACAGTAGTTACCATAGCTGCTTTCATTTATATCTTCAATATTTCTTTGGGATTTCTATTGTCTTCCCGTTTTCTTCGCTTTCTGTGCAGCTGTCATCATAGCATTTCAACTCTAGTTAGAAGAGCAAGGCAGATGTCTCCTGGCAAAGGCTTTGCCAGCATCACTCCAATGACAGCTGTGGGAGCAGTGCTGTGATAACAGCATGACCACCAATGCCAACAGAGAATGACCACATCACATCTGCAAAGCTTTTCAGCTTCCACTGCCTTGAGGCCTGCAGTCTTATATCACTTTTATACTTTAGTCTCTCAGCTGACGGCACTAATGCTACTTAGTTCTCTAGTATATTAGATACATTCAAGTCTATTTTGGGGGGTTTAGACCAGTTTTTAAAAACCTGAATTATCACAAAGTATCATAATCCTAGGGTGAGAAGGTCTACAAAATTGCCTCTTCCTGAGTTTACCCTACTTGTATCTGAAAATCTAACTGAAAGTTTCAAAACATTACTATGAACCACAACTTCCAGTGCCCTGAAATGGAAATTAGCATGGCAGTATAAAGAATTACCTCAACATCTACTAAAAGAAGAGAAAATTTTAAGCTAGAAAATACCAACAGCTTCCAAAAAAAAACCCAAAACAAACTTAGCTTATTACAGAATGTTGGTGCTGTGTTTAAAGCTTGTCTATGTATAGTTTTAAAATGTACCAAGGTAAATATTCACAGGTGAGAATAAACACAATTCAAAAAGAATTTGCTCAACATGGAAGCAACTATGAAAGTTCAGTGATATTCTACATGCTCTCATGGACCAGGGTCTATGCAAGGATTTTCTCTGTGATAAAACACTTTGTCAGGTGAAGTCGTAACTTGGTAATACAGCTCCCTCATACAGCAGCAAGTAGTACCTTTTCTTGTACAGCCCATGCAGGGGCCTCTATAGACTTGTTCCATCATTTGGTGGGAAAAGGAGAGTAGTACCTAGGGCTTCCTCCTCTCCATGTCTCCATGGAGAGCCTGCAGATTATTACAGTCTATTTATTCAGTACACTAAATATCGTATGGTCACTGACTTTTCAGCAAGCAGGACTTTCAGCAGGTATGTGAATTAAGTTCCTTATGAAGTACTGAACCTGTATCCATGATTCTCCCTATGGCTGGCACAGCCCAGGAGCATCATGATTCTCTTGAGCTGCTAAGTGGAGCAGGAAGGATAAGCAATCCCTCTCTACAGCTGATAGTTGTGATAACCATTGTCAGCCACCAAACAGACTCAGCTCTAAGATATGCTGTGCAAATAGGAACCAAACCCATTGTTTTCTTGTAGATATTCCTAACACAGTTTGCTACAAAAGCACTTGGTTTTCGATCATTATAAACAGTCATTGCTCTAAGTAGGGCTGTTCCCACTTATTATAGAAGATGACACAAGTGCATCTAAGACCAAGGAGAGGTTGCAAATTACTGGTTGAGCCTTGACTATTCAGCAACGCTTGTACATGACTATGCTGGAATTTCACAAATAGTATTGGCTTAACCACACACACCATTTTTACAACTGCTGCTGTCATACCCTGAATTATCTGAAGCATTCAGTCTCTTCCTCCCTGCTCCTGGAAGGTAGTTCCTCCAACTGTAGTGTTTCCTCACTTTTCTGAGCTATAGGGTCTATTTGGTTAATTAAAGAAGGTGCAGCCTGGGGATTGTCACAAGTGCCTCTTGCAACATTTTCAAGGCTGCACAGAGCTGGAACTTGGGGAACTTGTAACACTTGATAACAGACTTTGGTCCCATTTCAGGAAATCATCCCCGTGCAAAGAAGCTCATTAACATATACTCAAGTTCTGCAGCAGACAGTGAAAAATATGCACATTCTTAAAGTCAAGAAGGTATTTTCCTGAGAGTAACTTGATATGGCTGCAGGTGCAAGCTCAGGCAAGGCAGTATTTGCTGAGTTAGTGAACCTAGGTTGTATCTTTCTGTTGCTGCTCTGTGGCATATATAGGATGAGGATTTCCTTCCCCCTCAAAAAGAGACATTTTACAGCAGAATATTTGGGACATTTATTTTTTGTATATTTAAAGGAGAAAGTCTGATCTCAATTGCCCTAAAAAAATGGTGATTCATTTGTAGTATAAGCAACCGGGCAAGACAAATGCACTTAATTGAAAGAGGAAATAATTTTAGTCAGCTTCAAGTTCCTTTTTCTTCACGTGCTTATTCAGCTCAAATATTTGTATGAGAAGATGCTCTGGTGAAAAATTGAACCCTATGATTAATGGCCAAGGTCCACACCCATTTCATCTCAGCCACCCAAGAAATTTTTCAAAACCAGAAGATTTATTTGAAATCTCTAAGTACACAGCAAGCAGAAATAAAGTGGTTTTAAAATACAGATTTTTTTTAAAGTTTCTATTTCATCACAAAATGAAAAATAGCTCAAATATTTTGGGGTTTTTGGCTTACCCATTATAGATCATATTCTGCTATTAAAGACCTGCTTGCATCTTCTCGCTTTACTATCAGTGATATTTAAGTGTTATCTGAACTTTCTTCTTTGGTCCATTTCACTTTTCAAACATTCCCGTTAGAGGAATGCCTTAGAGCTTAGAGTATACACTTTTGGACCCTGTCAGTCCAAAGGGAGAGGACTGCTGGAGAGCTTTCAGGAGCAGCCTTTTTTGATTACTGTACTCAATGTGTCTGTTTAACTTCATATAAACAGCTAATGCCAAATTTATGAGAAACTAATTTGGCCTTGTTTAAATGCAGGACTTTGACTGCCTGTGAGTGCTTTTATTCAGGAAAAGATTGCCCTCTTTCTAAAAAATGCACTTTTAAAATATAAGTTATTTCACAATTGAGCACTGTTGTTCTAAAATGATAGCACTCATGAAGATCTGAACTACCATAACTGTGAGCATAATATGTGAGCCGTTTTGTTATTTTAGTTCCACTTAACCATGTAGGCAGATCCTAATATTCACATAAAACCAGTTATTTCAGCTTTTTTGTATTTTTGTATTTTATATCTGTGAATTTCCCTGATGCCCTATTTTCTCACTTACATGATGGGTTCTTTGTACAAGAGCTGAGCTGATTGGTGCAAACACAAGGACAGCTGAATGATAGTCCAACGCACTGTCCAAATCTATTTCTAATCAAAACAGAGTTAGGGTATGGACTTGCTAGATGTATGCTAGCTCATCCTTAAAATAAAGCATCCATTTTTTTCAAAGCCCAATGAAAATAGCTCTTATGAAATTAGAAGTACACTGATTTCCTACGACTTCTAACTCCTACTGCTTCTAACCTTGTACAATCACCCTGTTCAAGCTGAAAATGTCTCTTCCTTTATGAAATATATGATCACAACCACTCGAATTTTTTAGGCTGGGAGATCATTACAGAAGGTGGTATACACATGGTACTGAAGCTTGGCAAGGATTTTCAAAATAATAACAAGTGAAATCATATTACTAAGTCAACACTCCAAGTACTAAGCAGAACAACCTATCATTTCCCGCAAGCAATTTTTTTACCTAGTCACTGAATTAAAAACAGCTGTTTGGTCTTTGGCTCCCAGAAATGATCAAACAAAAATAGATAGCTTTAAAAGATTAAGTATACTGAAGTCATGCAAAGGAAATATACTGAAGTCAAGCAAGCAAAATTGTATGTACTAGACATTTATGATCAAATATTGTGTATACAGTGGATTCCCAGGAATATTTAGGTGTTTGATTCCTAAATATAGGCACCCAAAGTCCTCACTTGGATGCTTTTTTTCCTGGAGGCATATAAAATATCTAAGTCC
>JANRGV010000001.1:67043487-67058886 GCA_024734035.1 Alethe castanea | reverse complement strand
AGTAGGCTGGGTTTTGGGGGGTGGGGAGGGATTTGACAGATGAGAGTGAAAAAACACAAGATGGTGGTTCTCACCAAGGACAGAGCACTGTCCTTGCTATACTGGGCAAGTTCCAAGCACTAACCAAATCCAGAATGACTACTGGGACACTCCTTGCTGTTCTAGCAACAAGTTGCTCGTTAACTTCCTGTTCTACAATAGTCAGGAATGTTGCTATCAGCATCTAAACATTTATTGCTTCCTTTCCCAGCAGCAAGCTCAATTCACTGGCAGGTCTCAAAGTATGGAACCTGCCTTCCAAACTGATAGCACCTCAGTAGGTGAGGGGCTTTTAATGGTTGCACATGTAGTGCAGACCCTTTTGGCTACAGGAAACGTGCTAATGCAATTTACTATTATCTTTCATAGCAGGAGTTCCCTTCAGGGAAAGGCTGATATTTATTACAGGACTTGGATTTCATGAGGTGCCTTGAGAAAAGTGAATTATTAGGCATTGGAAAGTTGTTAAAATCCCTATACAGCAAGCAATTTGACCATGACTGGCAATACCTGAGACTGCCTCTCCTATTAGAATTCCTAGTCCATGCAGGATTTTCCAATTTTTTAAAATGATTTTCAGTTTTCCTTTTGGAAGCAATCTCTAAAAATGAAAGCACTTCAGACATCTCCGCTTTAAGTACTCAAAATCCCTACTTGCTTTTAAAAGCTTTGGTCTTATGGTAATACCACACATATAAGTGGAAATGAAATGGGTCTGCACAGATTTGCTGTATTCTGCTGCCACATCATTGTCCCAATGCCAGAACAGCCAGCCACAAATTGATTCCACCAGCACTGAAGGAAGTATTATGTATGAAAAAGGAAATTATGTCTAAAGTTTGTAAAAGAGCCTTAACTCAGGATTTCCTGTACTTTTAGTTTTTGTGTTATTTAGGCATGAGAGTCAGCAACCTCAGCACCATCTTAGTGCAATTTTGTGCGTGTGTGCTGGAACATCCCTTTGTGTTTTTGGAATGTAAGTTATGTGAACAAACAGAATCAGCTGAAATACAATTGAAAAAATATTTTTTATGTAAGTAAACACTGTCAACTGTGAATGTTTACATTTTCACTCATGGAAAAGAAGTTAATAACACCAAATATGCCAAATGCATCCTGCCCTCCCAGCCAAGAAGGAGCTCAAGCTCTTTCTGGCTCCATCTACAAAGACAGAAGAGCGGGGAATTTCCTCTAAGAAACCTCTTCGGTCTAGTCCACCACCAGTTTCTATAGAGACTGTATTCTCAAAAATCCTCTCATTTATCACTATAAATAACTCCCACAGTTCAGGGAAAAAGTGGAGTTTAGCCACAGTGCTTACTGGGAGTAAGCTGGATGTTATTATGGAAAAATGAAAATCCAAGATAAAATGTTTGTATGCAGTTGCTGGTGAGAATTTATATAGCCACTGGAGATGGAAGAATGTCAGAGGCAGCCTGTTAGTAACACCAGAATAGGAAGATTCTACCTATTGCTCAGATCCCAGAGACGAATATTACTGCCCTGTGAATGGGGACCTTCATTCTGCACAAAGCTGCATTAATAGCAGGACTAGTAGTACCTTCTCTTCACCTGTTGGTAATACAGTCCCTGCACAAATGGAGTCACATGTTTCTTGGTTGGTGCTTATATGGCTTCTGAGTTCTGCAAATTTGTTTATGTATTTTTCTTTATAATGGCCATGTGAGAAAAGAATTATATTCTCTGTCTTACTGATGGGGAAACAAACCCCAGAGCAATAAGGAGCTTGATTTTTTAACATACTTAAACACTTTGTTTGGAATCTTAAAACTGTGCAGATATCTGAAGTTGCATCAAGTGCTGCAAAAGTGCTTCCTAGTGTTTCAGCTGCATCCAAGTGCAATCTCTGAGTGGAACATCTCCCTCTCACCACCCTATGCCTTGGTTTCCATAGGAAGAAAATCTGTATACACAAGATGTAGAACACTGGAGTGCAACTGCTGTGCATTTTAAATTTGGCCAAAGACACGTAAATAGGTTTTTTGAAAGCACCAGGTGCCTAATTTATTTTGTTCTCTATGACAAACAGGCCCAGGATATCCTACTGACTATGTTTTTTAGCAATTCTGCCTTTAAGTGACTGCTCAAGATCACAGAAGTAGCCCATGGCTATAATCACTGGGATATCTTTCTTCGGTGTCAATCAAGATTCGTTAGAATTAGCTAAATTGATGCAAATTGGGAACTTGACTAGACACTTGACTTAGAGGACTTGCCACTTTTTCTTATGGGGCAGAAATGAGATGTGAACACTCTGTCAGATGTCAGGAGGGGCTGGGGCTTCAGGCAAGCCTTAGGTACTAGGAAATGTTTCCGCAACATGAAACTTGTTATATTTATGAACCTGACTCTCTTATACAGTCCTATTCTGTAAATCCTGACTGCTGCTAAATATATTTTGTGTTGGTTTCACCACAAAAAAATGCTTTAAATCTCTTTGATTATCCACAGTGAGATACTTTCATTGATCAATGCACTATAAATGAAAAGTTATGGAGGAAATGCAAATACATAGTTGAAGTAATATTAAATTGAATACATGGTCTTTATAGTAGACTTCGTCAAAATACATGTGTTAGTAAGTTTGCAGTTTTTAAGCTTTAAATGCATTAAACTAAAACTTGTTGTGAACATCAAATAAAAAGACCTTTTATTTGATTCTACCTTTTCTAAATGTAAAAAAAGAAATCAGTGGTTCTACACAATGTGAATTTTTGATAAGCTTCCTGCAGGAAAATTTCACCTCAGTGAAATGAGGATCCTTAGAGAGTAAAAAGAACATAATAATCTCTTTTGTCCAAAGCACCACAACATGTTGACATTTCTTGATTTGCTGGAGATCAGAAGTCTCCATTGGTATTCAGTTCCAGCCTAATCCACAGTATATCCAGGAATATTAAGATAATGAATTGATATCTGAAATAGGCTGTACCACCCGATTATATTTATTTACCAGGACTCAGTCAAGAGTGTTTATGCGACAAATTATAGTGTAGCACAGAGATACTCAAAACAGAGTTAAATTAGCACGTTTGAATATGGTAAAAATTTTGGTCATAGCAATGCAGGTCAATTCACACTGCTCCTTAGCAGGGAAATTTAGCTTTCAGGAGCTTCATGCTGCTATGTTTGCTTCTGACCTTCAATGTATCTTCTTTAACAGAGACTGGATAATGGTGCTTAATTACAAAGTGCAGTTTAGACAATTTGCAGTACTGGAATCCAAAGGCAGCTGATGTGGCTCCAATTTTTATATCATGCTTTGTAGCCTGTAAAGGTTCCTTTGTTCTGTATCAATCATGTTTTTATGGGGCAGTCACATTCATATGTTCCTCTACTCTGTGGTGTGGCTGACTTGGGTGCTGATTCACTTAGTCATAGTCTTCAGCTACGAAAATGGCTATGACAGGAATTTTCATTACCAAATTGAAAACAAAGTATTCTCGGTAGACTGCACTGGCTGTGGCTTAGCTGCATACTAGGGTTAATCCCAACACACAGAAATATGCAAATATTGCAGAAGGTACTGCATGAAAAACAAAAGATCTGGTTTCGTGTCTTTATAGTAATATAGCAACTGATTATGTGAAAATCAGAAGCCTTGTTTCCTACACATCTGTGCATCATGGTTGGACTTTCTGTTGTCTAAAAAGGTGTGACCTCTAATTACATAAGAATAAAGTAAGCCTGTTCCTCTTGGATATATGAATTCTGAATAGGAATGTAGTAACAGCTGAACTAATTTTCTATACTTCCACTTAGCAAGTGCTTTTTATATATGCCTGTTTTCATGAAAAGGTGATTTAATTTCTGGGCGATCACACTTCTGATGTCTTTTGATGAAATCAATCAACATAACTGAGAGCAAGAGATGGATGGACACACACACATGCACATATGTGGGATCTGGGAACCTCTCTCATTAAGAAAGGCTAAAAACAGTAGTGAACTCTCCACTCCTTAGAGTCCAGTTTGCTCAAGACTGCAAAGGATTGCTATCATTATTTTATACAAGTCAAAGCCAAGCATTAAAGAAATATACAGCATAATCCCTGAGTGTCTAATATGTCAATGCCTGAAGTGTTTCATACAGAAATATTTTTACCAATACTGGAAATATTTCGTTTACCTGTAGAAGAATCATTATCATTTTTAGCTGTTGTAATCAGTTTAAATATTAGCTAGAACTCTGTGGCTTTTTAATTATGCCTTACAATTATGATTGCTTCACATTTAATTGTGGAAGTCTTCCATCCTCATCCTTTTCTTCTCTTTTCTTTCAATTTCTAAGAAATGTCTTTCCAGTAACAGTATTCCCAGCTTTTTGTCCACAATAGGATCACTTCAAGAATCTAAATGGACACATCTCCAGGGTAATAACACTCTCAGAGCAGGCCCAGGGCTAATTGCCTGCCAGAGTCATGACCGTGAGTAACAAATGGCAGCTGTGCTGCCTTCCCCCTCTGACATCTTTGGGTGCAAGGATTTCCTGCAGGCAAGTGATGAGGATATTTGGGACATTGGCTGCCTTTCTGGTCTAGCTACATGCACTTGATCACCCTCTCCATCAACGCACATAGTAAATGGTTGTGACGTGATTTTTCATCTCATGAATTTCCAGCATCCTCTCTTTTCTAGACAAATCTATGTTTTCTACACCTTATATGTGGCCAGCTTTTTATCAGCTGCAAGGTCTCGTGGAAACAGACACTCCCAGGAAAACCAAGTCAAATTAACTGACTGTTCAATATCAATTAGGAGAAATTCAAAACCTCATGTGTTAATCTCTGCAAGAAGCAGAGTAGCTTTCAATAAAATTCAACAATCAAATGGAGTCAATCCAGCAGCTCAGTGCTGCTACCCTGCTGCTGTTAAAACACACTCACCACTCCCTTGTGAGAGCCCTGGCACTCACAAGACATGTACTGAATGAACTAATTCCACTCAGTAACCCAGAAAAATACTCCAGAGCAGCAAATGATTTTTTTCTAGGATTGGTGAGCTGAACCCGCAGCACAGGGAGGGAACATGACAGGATGGCAGGAGCACGGGTGTGGGAGGGGAGGGACAAGGAAGGAGTAGCACTCCCCCTTTCCACAGCAGTGAATCATTAGATTTGCCCAGATGTATTATTGGACTATTTGATTTGAGGCACCACAGAAAGGGAGACATTTAGCAGGGAGAGAGAGAGAAAAGGCTGATCAACCAACAGGTAGCTCTGTGAACAGCAGATACAAATCAGATTTACCTTGCACTTGAATCTCAAGATCGATCTTGCATGTGAATCCTGTCCAGTCTGCCAAGGTTTGAGCTCACAGTGCATCTTTCCTGCTATGGAGGAATTTGCAAGTTCTCTATCACAATCTTTTTATAAACTTAGTACAACTTAATGTCTGTGAAATACCCACCCCTTGCAAAAAACGCCCCTCAAATTAAATTGGACAAGAAGGTCTAAATTATTCTGGGACAAGAAACACTTGTACAGACTGAGACAGAAAGTTCAATATCACAGAGTATGTATTCTTACAGAAAGAAGAGGGGGAAACTGTCATGACAATAATTTTCCCTTTTTTTTAAAATTTGGAATTTTAAAAAAGACTAAAATGTTAACATTGAAAAGAAAAAATTATTACTGCTTTATAAATTGTTATTCAACATGTGTTGGGCAGTCTAATAAAACTGCAATCCAACATATATTTTACATCTTTATGGATTCTAGAGCCTCCCAGAGAGCACTAGCATGTACATTAGTCATACATTAGGTGCAAGGAACAGAAGTATTTCATAATATGCATACCTCTCCTGGAAGGCAGCTTAGTAAAGACGATGTGAGATTAGAGAGACCATTCCACTATGGACCTGTAACCATATGGGTTCTAATTCTAATTTACAGCAGCAATAGCACACCCTGTATGAGCCTCACTTGATTCAATAACATTCTATTATTTCAGAAAGCAGCAGAGTGAACTTTTATCAATCTCCCCATACTAAATATATCAAGATGTGACAATCACTCCTTTCTGTATGGATTAAATAACAATTTGAAATGTCATATTTGGATCTACTGAGCAATATGGTTGCTGCCAGCCATTGACAGCAAACCACAGTAGTTAATTTGACCCTATGGAACATTTGAAAACAGGCAATCTTGAAGCATAAGCAGTAAGCATGTTTCAGATTTCACTTACATATTTCAGTGAATTGATCATATATTCCTATTAATTTTCCAGGTTTTTTTTTTTAGAACTATCTTCACCCATGGTAAAATGCCACAGAAAGGGATGTTTAGAGAAATTCTTGTTAAGGTATTGCTCTAAATTGAAATTCCTCTCACAAATATCCTTTCACGGAGGAAATATTTTTCCCCTCATAAATTTCACTCCCATTAGAAAACATTTTATATCTTGACTGCAAAATAAGACATTCTCAAAGCCTCACAAGGCTTTTTCTGATTAAGGCAAACAATTTAATTACCTATCTAAATTGTTTATGTGCTTCAATAGGCTGTGTGACAGTTTTCACTCCTAACAGACTATTTTACCTTCCCTAAATCTTGTGGTATGCTTAGAATTTGTTGTGAACAAAAGCCCGATAATTTATGTGCAAATTATCCCTGTCCCTAAATCTGGATCCTTCTTGCTTGGCTGTTTTTATGAGAACCTTGAAGCACAATCCTAAAGGTGGCATCTTAAACTCAACTCTGGCCATTTGGTTTAGTCAAAGTAGGACAGTGTCAGAGATTAATTTTATTTACCAATCAGAGTTACAAAGGATGTAGATGATGGCAACAAGGACCTCCTCCATTTGGTGGAAATAAGCAAAGGATGAGAAATACAGGCTATTTTATACCAGAGGACCATGTAAAGAAAAAAAAATACAGACTATAGGCCTAGATCTTTGTGGCAAAAATTGTGGTCATACAAAAGTCAGTAGAGACATGACCTCCACTCATGCAGGCAAGAATGTCCCTGGTTTTTACTTTGTCATAATTGCTTGAGGCGCCCCTCCAGATGCCCCACTGTACACAGTGGCCAAGCTGAGGCACATAAGCCTCACAATTCTCTGTTCCCACAATGGCAACAGAAGCTGAACCAGGTCTCTTGGAGGTTATTACACACATTACTAAGTCAGCAAAAGGAAACAGATTTTCATGTCTCAGGCAATTTCCTACAAAACCTGGTGTAGGGATGACAACTTTAGGGAGAGAGCCTGAACAGAGAGCTGGGGGCAGTAATTTTTCAAACTGCAAAAGCAAAAATGATATATGCTGGAGCTTGTCTGACCATGCCCTAACTCTCCCTTTTTGAAGTTCACAATTAACCTTAAAAAGAAGTGCTGCCCATTAAAAAGTCCTTGAAGATACTGTTAAAAACTAAGCCAGGTTGATTATACAGTTACACATTTGTGTGAGATTATATATGATTTCATCTCTAAAATTACAGCGATATCCCAACTCTGGATAATTTTCAATATCAGAAGCAAATGCTAATTTGGAAAAACAATAGTTTGCAAGCTCCTAAGGGAATCAGTAATGGGAACTAGATTCTTTATACTATAGGTTACCGGCTGAAACCCACCATAACTCAGTAACAGGAGCCCTTAGGAACTTGAGTTGATTTAAGGCTGTTTTACAACGAAATAAAAAATAAGCTTGTCATTTCAGTTCAGATCCTAGTAAGCAACTATTACAAGCCCCAAATAAAAAGTGTCAGTTGCTGTTATATCAGAGAAGTAAAAAACTCTATTTCTCATCTAAACATTTTCTGCTGTTCTGTGTGGAGGCCTCTTCATAGGATTAGATGAAAAGATGTCATCAGTACTGCACAGAAAGTTCTTGTTCTGCAGACGAATAATTCAATTTCTGATGTTGGTAATCCAGTGCCTTTCAAAAGCATTAAATTAAGTTTCAATTAAGTATGTCTGAAGTAATTTAACAGCTTATATTTTTGTTTTCTATTCTATTAAACCAGTCACTCTACGAGAAATACCTGGAAAGAAAAATTCAGTATGTGAAGGTAAAGAGGGAGGTCTATTTTTCATTACTGTAGAACTCTTCTGCAGTAGTGTAAACATGGTTTTTCTTACACCTTTTATTGTCTGGTTTGGGTTTGGTTTGTTGGAATTTTTTTAATAGAAGCTATTTTTTTCGGTTTCCTCACACTATAAATAGGCATCCTTTTTCAAAACCTCATACAAGTAGTAGTGTTCTCTGCGTAAATGTTAATCAGCTTACACAGTGTATCATCCTCATGTCCCTTTAATGAGATTAAGCTCCTCTTGCTGAGCGTGAGATTTCCTGAAGTGCTCTATTCTTCTTGCCATTTCTATCAGAGGAAGACCCCCACCCTTCCTGTGTCAGGTATTTTACAAATGCATTAAAAAGATAATCCCTGTCCTGGAAGAAAAATTGCTTTTACCGACTCTTTAACACTGAAGAGTGAGTTTCATGTCTTGAACTAGTACAGTGACTACCACTGCCAAAATGGGTAATCCTCCTTTCTGGCTATTCATTTGTCTTCTTTTGTGTCCATCATTGACACGTAAATACTTGTAAACTAAATGTCAAACAATTTGTGTGTACTTATTGACTCCAGCACAACAACGTGTTTCTTTTGGCCATTGCAGCCATCCTGAGCAGTCCTTGTTGGCTTCTCACTGTGCCACTATAACTGTTCCTGCAGCTGCAAGGTGATTTGCAAGGTAGACTTGAAGTTTATTCCAATTTAAAACAGCATTCTTACTTCTCCAATGCTTCTGTTTGTTTGTTTTTGCCAAGTAGCATCTTGTTACTCCATCAAAAGTGGTATTAACACTAAGTGTGCATTGTGAGGTAGCAGGCAGAAGCGGGGGATGCTTAGGCTATTGCTGTGGCTGATGGAAAGTCAAGTCCCCTGATATTATCCCCAAAAACTATTTATCTGATAATTAAAGCAGAAAACCTAGTCCCCAGACCTCAACCACCGTGCCTTCATTCAAAGCCAGCAAGTAAAGGAAAAAATTTTTTACAAGCATAAGACAAATAAAGAATAAAGCTGTGATGAAGCAACCCAGGTGTAACACTGCAGTGTGTGCATGTGTATAAGTCTACTTGCAAATATATACACACAGAGAAAGAAGAAATTCTTCTGTCCTTGGAATGAGGCAGTAGTCTGACTCTCAGCCATGAGCTGTTACCTACTGATTACTTTGAAGGTCTTGAAATACCAGGAAGCTTCACAGCCAGTTCTACAGTTTCCAGTGACCTTGGATATCTCATACCAGGAATGAGAAAAAAGAACATGCTGCTCTCACTGGCACCACTCAGCAGGATTTCTTCCTCAAACCCTAGCCTGCCTCCCTTGATCCCCTCCTCAGCTGGCTGCAGCAGAGCTGAATGTTCTTCACCTCTAAAGCACTCCTTTCTAAGCTAATTCCCTTCTTCTTTAGTCCAGGAAAGGAAGTGATGATAGCTCCTTAAACCATTAATCTAAATAACAGCATTTTGGGACCAAGCCTTGAAGGCTGATGACATCCAAACATGTCTCTGCATATGGAAAAAACCCAACATTTATAAGAAATCTTACCCTCATGTTTTCTTTAATACACAGTTTGACACACTATGCACTTTCCTTCTTTTCCTCAGATGTTGAGGAATCTTGCACCAGAATGGGGACAACATTAAAATCTGAATGAAAGCTATAAAGCACTTTGCCATGTTATTCATCTTCATTGTCCCTTCTGGGAGCTGCAGAAACAAGGTAGATACCCAGTTTGTGAATCAGAGCCACCTAGCAACCATAGCCTGAACAAGGACTTGGAATGCTCTTCTGTTTAATTTATATTCTCTGGCCCTCCTGGCAACAAGAGAAACAGCAGCTGAAGACACACCCTATTCAGAAACAGACTCCCAGCACTGGACTTTGAGTAGAAGTTTGAAAGAGATTCTTCCCACATGTGTCCTGGATCTTACCTGGCACACGCTATCTGACATAGGAGACAATGAGGTAAACAATTGCCATTACATCCCCTGCAGCTCTGAAAAATGACATAAAGTCCCTCTGCTGACAAGAAACACTGTCTCTGTGTACTCCCTGTACAGCACTGGCCAAACCTGGTAGCTGCAACCTGGGCTCACTACAAGCACATATACGTACAAAATGCACTCCATTTGTGGTGGGTCAAACATGAAGGCTATATGAAACTGTGACACTGGTAATTGAACATGAGGGAAGAGGCATTCAATTAGGCAGTTTTGGTGGAAGAGAAGAAATTTGTTGCCTCCCAACTCCCTATTAAAAATACCTGAGTTTACTCAAGTGTATTGTCAAGTATGAGGTCTAATCATCCAGCACTTCATTTATTCTCAAACGGTAAGGATGGAGCTTCTAGAAATTCTCACAGAGGAAATATAAAGGAAAGACCTTTTCTTTTTTCGGGCAATAAAAGCAAAGTCTTGGACTCATCATCAGAGTCATCTCTCAATTGAGAGACTCATCTCTCAATATAGATTAAAGATGCAACTGTGCTTTTCAAGACAATGAATATAAGTCAGTAGATTTGATGCTAAGGGTTCCTCACTTCACCAAGACTAGTACTATAAAGAGAAGAAAAAATACCTTATGTATATAGGAATAGATTTCAATTGCAATATTAAGGATAACTAGTGTCTTAGACTACAATTCTACTCATTTCATGGGCAGTGATCCTTGTTTCTTTAATTTCAGAAACTATTTTTATTTAGTTTACTGATTAATAAACTCCTGTATTCTTACTTTCAGGAAATTTATTTTGGCTTTGTTTTCAAAGTGACTTTCTATTTTCCTTTGCTATTTTTGTATATATATCTTTAACCTAATATTAGACTATGAAAATAAGTGCCTGCATATTTTTTCACCATACTTATCAGAGCCTTTTTTCCTTTGACGGACAATTTTTTCATGCAGAAATGAAGCAAGAGGGTGTTGAATCAGTCTGACAGCATGACTACTTCCCAGTTTTTTAGACAGGACTAGCAAACCATCCTCAGTTCCAAAGGTCTGCAAGCGCTAAGACCAAGAATTAATTGGGTAACAGCGAAAGCACAATTCATTTTATCATGTACTGAAAAGATGTACCAGTCTACATTGTGTAACTTGCCGATAGGGATCAGAGGTTGTCCATCACACCATCTGCCTTTCATTCAGCAGGCTTCTAATTTCCTACAAACACTAGAACAGCTGGGAGCAAGCCAGCCTTGAGGCGCAGAGCTGGGTGCTGTCAGCATATTGCTGGCATTGTAGCTCAGGGCATTGCACATTCTTTCCCAGAAGTTTTGCTGAAGTGCTCTTGAATAGGAAAGATGAAAGGTCATGAGTCAAAGGAGTAGCTGCCGTTCTGCCAGGAATGATCAAAACCATCTCAAAGTATGACCCTTCATCCCGGTGAGGTTTTGCAGGTGACTGCCAGGTCTGCAAAACCTCCTCCCTAATCAATGGCATTGAAAGCAGCAAAGATCCTGGGTATTGCTTGCTGACAATTCTGATGGAATTAGTGCCAGCAGTAGGAAATTCCCTGTATGGTTTCCATTACATCAAGTGCTCATTAGAGCCTTTAATGGAATAATGGAAAGTTTTGTCAAAGATTTTGCCTTTGCAAACATTGCTTATCAGTACTGGTAAACAATCATTTTCGCACAATGACATTTTTAAATTTAGTTCCCAAACCATTTTGGAAACATATTAATTCATTTGAGTTTAGTAAACTTGAAAACTTTGGATAAGTCTTTCCATTATTTTTAACTAAAAATGTTTTGAAAACTGCAAAAAACTCCATTTCAAATATTTCTAAACCAAGAACAGAAATTATTATATATTTTTTATAAAATGCAAAGTTTGGTCTTCCAGAAGGGCCTTGTTCTGTAACTGGGAATTTCGTTGACATTTTATCCTTGGGTCAGTGCTTCCATTGTTGCAGCAGCTAAGACAACTGGAAATTGGAAACCCATTTGTCATGTTAAGTTGCTTTCTAAAATAAAAATACAAGCGAGCTACTATGACCAGTCTTTCCATCTCCCTGGTGCAAGTGAGCTCATTGATCTCTCCATGGAAGTGAATACCAAAGACCAACATTATCCAGTGGTTAGGGTACAAGACTTGAAGTTAAACTACATTTTATCCTCACAGGCCTGTCTTAGCTAAGATTTATTTGGCAAGAAACATAATGTTTCCATTCCTTAGCGTGCCCACTGGCAAAACATCATCATAACCATAAATGTATGTAAATGATTGGAACACCTAAACACATATGTGAAACTTGTGCAAAGTATTGCTTTGCCTATGGCTCAGATGTCTTTCATTTCACAATTATTTTTTTAGTCAACCAGCAACTTTAAACTAAATTAGAAGGAGACTAAGAACACTTGTAGTAAGGTACCAGAATTTCCTGAAAATTGTTGAATAAGCAGAAAGAGGGCCAAATAGGCACTCCCACCCTCTCCTCACTGCCCCTTCGGGGAAATGGTGCAGTGTGACCCCAACAGTTACAAGTTCTGCTTGTCCTCCTGATCCTGCAGCTGCTGTGTACATCGTATCTGACCTACCTACACATATGGAGCTGCATCTCAGCCATTGCACATGCTGTTTCTTCCCACACAGGAGAAAGCTAGGGATACTGTGGGATGTAGAGGAAGAACTTGGGAGAGTCAGAACTCAGTAAGGCAGCTAGGATTTCTGTCCTTAATTATTAAAGGACACATAGGACACAATTGCATAAGAAAGCCAGCTTTGTTAGTTCCTCTGGTAATGGAAGCTTACTATTAGTAATTGCCCCAAGTAATATGAACTATCAATAGCTTCAAACAAAAAATCAATTTCTTCTTCTTTCCCTTGCCCTTTCTCTCACTCTTATATAGTAGGACTAGATGGAAGACTTCAGGTAGAAGCCACATCCCCATCCATGATTGTTTTCATTTAATCTTCTCTACATCATGTTTGTGGTAGGGTTTTCTCTCCAATTATCACATTTCAACTAATCAGGCAGTAACCTCCAAGTTGAAAGCTGGCAGTTCATTACATTACATAGTTCTATTACTTAATATGGTCTGGCTTACCCTGAGAAAAAAAGCAATGTTTTAGGGAGAACCTGCCAAGAAAGTGACCCCACTTTAAATTAAGCTAATGCAACGTTTGTGTAAATGCTTGCTTAATCTCCTGTTGTTTCAGCTTATTTTAAACCACTTGAAACTGGCATATACCTGACTGAAATAAAGTGTCCCTGTAGTAGTTTGCACTCAATTAAATTGGCTTTAAACTGACTTGATCTAAGCAGTGAAGCTTGTTAATATACACAGATACTGAATATTTTCTAGCATTTAAACTAGAAGGACAAAAGTACCTTGTCTAAATTTGGCCTCCTTGAAAAGGGAAAGCTAATGGACTGCAAAAAAGCTATTTTCTAGCTTTTAAACAAGAGATTGTATAGAAAAGCTCTGATGCTAATGAAACAAATAGTTGTATCTCTGGAGAGATACAATTTTAGTAGTGATACCTCTGGTTTTCCTTATTGTCTTTCTTTTGTTATTTTACAAGTACTCTCTGGCTGCTGGAGATTATTTTTGGGAGTGTTGATGAGAATCTCCACATCACTCAGCAATGTGCACTTGCAGCCCAGAAAGCCAATCCCATCCTAGACTGCATCCAAAGCAGTGTGGCCAGGAGGGCAAGGGAAGTGATTCTTCCCCTCTGCTCTGGTGACACCCCACCTGGAGTGCTGCATCCAGCTCTGGGGCCCCAGCACAGGAAAGACCTGTGAATCTGCTGGAGCAAGTCCAAAGAAAGGCTACCAAGATGGTCAGGGGACTGAAGCACCCTACCTGTGAAGATGGACTGAGAGAACTGATGTTCAGCCTGGAGAAGAGAAGGTTCCAGGTTTTGAGGAAAGAATCCAGCAATGTCAAGACAGGAGCCCAGTTCTTTATATTTAATTAGGAATGCAATCAAGATATTTTAACTTGAGAGACAGTTCAAGTATGTCTTTATCTGATGACAGTGAAATAATCACTCAATACATTATCTGACAGAGGACTTCCAAGTTGTGACACAATGTAATAGTAAGTGAATTTAGAAATTCTGGGACAACTATTGCATTCTTTTATTATAAATTTTGCTTTTGTGAGCTAGTGTATATTCAGCACCAGGACAGTCATAAATGAAGCTGTTTAGAGGATTATGTAGTTTCATGTTAATCAGCCATCTTTTCCCTTGGAATTTGCATTGCATGTTTTATTGGTTTCTCTCATCACTTCACAACATGGATGAAGCAGTTATTTTCATAATAGCCTCATTATGTTGCATTAGGAATGAAGATCTAGAGAAATTATGTTGAATCTCATTGTTATGTTCCATCAATAGTGAAGGCAATAGTGAGAAATTGAACACTTTAAGTCACCCACAGGATGTGAGAGAACAGGGTGAATGGCTGAAACCGGTGAATGAAGGTTGAAGAATTGAATCAAAATTGTTCTCATTGTAGGCTAGTCCCTTACCTCAGAAACTCTTCTTTTCTTGTCTGCAGTCAGATTCTGGTGTCAAGGATGAATCAATCAAACCACTTTTGTCTTCCCCAAACCTGTTTCTTCCTTAATGAAATGAGATGACACTGCTTTATGGCAGTTCAGTTGCCATCTCCCCAAAGTAAGTATAGCCAAAATACTTGAAACCACTTCTGTTTCTCTTCAAAACAGAAGCTCTCAATGTTTTCAGATCAGGACTGTCTTTCATTGCAGTCAAGTCTTGAAAGATTTCACTATGGTACCCATTCCCTGTTCTTAAAAATTATTTGCACCTCAGCCTCTAGTAAAACAGATGCCTCAGTGCAAACCTTTTCTTCAAGTCTTACACCTAAGCTTCCAGCAGTGTCCTATAATTCCCCTACTCTTAAGCAGTTTTCTACATTCTTAGTAGAGCCCGCTGAAAAGTCACGCATTTCCTGATGTGTCCCACCAGGATTAATGCCTGGTCCTCCAACTCAATAGGGAAGCTCTGAGAAAGACGTATTTTTGTCTCACAGATTTAAAAGCCAATCCCTTTAGCTGCCTCTAGCCAGTCAGTCTCTGCTCCCACAGGAAACACATCTCTGTTCCTGGAAGGTGGTTCTGTCAACATGGTAAATCCACATTACCATCATATCAAGGGACTGGGAAGTATAGAGTAAAAACAGCCATCCATCAACCCACAATACAACAGTGGAACTAAAACCACAGCATTTGGCTGCCTCCCATTGACCTAGAGTCAATGTTACACACTCCACATGGTGAGAGGGACTGAGGAGAGGAGAGGAGAGGAGAGGAGAGGAGAGGAGAGGAGAGGAGAGGAGAGGAGAGGA
>JANRGV010000001.1:67033020-67043284 GCA_024734035.1 Alethe castanea | reverse complement strand
AGAGGAGAGGAGAGGAGAGGAGAGGGAGACAAAGGTCAAAGACACGTTATTGGGGTATGCCTCCAGAGTGCCTTTCAAGCCCACAGAGCTGGCTTAGCATCATCACCATCCTCCACCAGGAAGCACAGATTCAGATGTAAAGAATCACCTCCAAATAACTTGGGACCATTCTGTTCCTGCAGATGCAGTACATCTCTTACTTAATGCCAGAAATAACAATATCTAAAGCTGGTTGAGGCAGTCATTAAAAATAAGAAAATATATTCTTTGAAATGCTAGTTTTGTTTTACAGTTCATTTTTGTTTAACAGTGTTTTATAAAATTTAGTATTTAAATCTAATGATTTAATATACGTTTTTCTCTAACTTCTTCTCAATTGCAATGTGAATAGCATTGCTTCTGGGGAGTTCCTCTTTTCTAATTTATTTTTGTTATGCTGATGAACAGGATTGCTAGAAATCACTACCTTTAATACCATGACTTGACTACCTTTAAAAGCATAACAGCAGCGGAGAAATATCACTGATGTCCTCACCAGCAGAGATGTGAAAATACAGTTTTTATTTGTAAGGCCTTATCAGTTCATCCTTTATCCTCTTAATAGCTGAGAGTTAAACACCAGCAGATTAACCTGCAGTGCAAGTTCTCCATTTATGATAATGTTTAACATCTTATCATTTACCTTGATGTCTCTGCCTGTTGGAGCTTCTCTCAGCTCTCTCCTACAGCTTTCATTGAATGACTTATATTTCATTCTCCATGCCTTGCATTTAGCCTTCTTGTCAAAAATTTTCTAACTGTATGCAATTACACCATCTATCAATCCTTACTTTCTTCCTCCTTTTCTCCCTCCAGTTACTTTAGAACTTGTCCAAAGTCAATCATTTTTGACAGTCTGCATGTGCAGAGCTTAGAGCTCACCACAGTGTGTTCATCCCCTTGCCAAGCTGGTGGGTTGGTTCTCCTTGAAGTGTTATGTGTAGGGAGTTGTGCAAGACAAAGGGATGTTTTTGTTACTGCTGGCTGTTGTGGGAAGTAATGGTTTTGCAGTGAGAGTGCATAGAAAGATACAGGAGAATTTTCTTATAGGTTATTTGATTTTTAGATGCATGCTTTGTAGTAAGGATATTAATATAGACATATATACTTACATATGCACATATATCTCACAGTTGGCGGGAAAAGTGCATCTATAATACATATACATCACAGTGGAAATGCATTTTCCGAATAATGACAGTAATTTCCTAGTGCAAGCAGGTGACAAAGGCAGCTGGTAAATCTTTGCCATAGATGATAAGGTAAGGTAGACTTTTTGGTCTCAGGATGAAACAGTTTTTTTAGCAGCAGCAGATGCTGAAAAAAAAAAGGCAGCCTCTTTCCAGCCTTTGATGATAGGGACTAGCATGCATTATAAGAAATTTGTTTAGCATTCTTGATTCATCAAAAAGAAGGCAGAACTTAAGTATACAAAGGAATACCAAGTTAAATTAGTGCCAGCATTCTGAAATCCAGTTGGTCTGCCCTGCCCCATTCTGTTTCTGCTTGCACAGGTGTAGCAACATTAAAGAGAAATATGGGAGTAGACAAATAAAAACCGTAATTTTCAAACTGATGGAAGACTTGGCAAAGCCTACCTGCAAGAACTTTGCCACACATCTGGCTTGGAAATACTTGCCCTTTAGTAGCCAGACCAGTGGTATGGAGTTGTGACTATGTCTCCAGGGCCATAGAAAGATGTCCAGGTACAGTTACAGGATGACAATGTGCTTTAATGGTAACAGTGCACAGGGAATTCAGGGTAACAATGTAAATATAACCCAACCAGCAGAGAGAATATTCTGAAGACAGCTAAAATATCTTTTATGCTGTGTTATAGATACACAATTATTTCTAGAATGTGAAGTGGTGAAGCAAAGGAGCCAAGAATCTTTTTGACTGATTTTAAATTAGTTAGCTGAGATTCTGGTAAGAGCGTAGCTGTGGCAACTCAAGATACTCTTGGCTAAAGATGCCAGAAGCTGGGCAAACTTGGGAATTTCAGCTCCATCCTGCCAAGAGAACATCATCGAAGGCACCTACCAGATTGCTGTGGTCCTTCTCTGAAAGAGGCTGCATAGCTGCATGACTGCAAGTGTGCTACATGATGCAAGGGAGAGCGGGGTGGGCTAAGCCAACGCAGCAGTAGTTTCAGTCTGGATGATCTCCTCAGTGAAGAATGATGAACAAGGAGCTGGACAGATTTCTTCAGATCCAGAGCTGATACCAGACATCAAGAGTAGGTTTGTGTTTCAATCAACAAGATTGTCACAGAGATTCCTAGTCTTGTTTTACAAATGTGATATTTATTATGGGAGGAAGATGGAGCAGATTTTAATGTCCAACATTAGCATGGACCTCTCCACGACTAGAACTGCTAACACAGCGCTTATAGCATGCTAAGGCCTGAGTCCAAGCTCACATGGGATGTAAGCTGAAAACTTAGGTAAGCAAATAGTGATAGATAGGATAATTTCAGAGATCTTTCTGAATTCACTCCTATCAAAATGACAGATTGAAGAGCTTTCCAGTTTTAGAACTGATCTCTTAAGCAACCACTACAAAGTATAAAGTAATTTTACTAAGTGAGAACTTACTATGATTTAATTGCATTGATGATGCGACATTACAAGTATTTTGAAAATCTGCCTTTATCAGTGGCAGAAGATAAAAAAGGAAGCAGGTGACCTATGCCATGAACTCTTCTATCTCTGTGTTCAGACTCAGCTACTGCACCCTCTCTTATTTAATATTTCCTCTTTCCAGTGTCTGTTTTTTCAGATTTTCCTCAGATCTCCTAGATAGCTGTGGCTACCTTGCTTTTTGTACTGAAAATGTTATGTTTTCCACAGATCATGAGGTATATCAGTATGAGGTACTACAACATTAGGCAACATGAGTTTTGCAAAACCAGATCAAGTATCTTATTTTCTTCAGGGCTTAACACATGCTGAAATGTGTAATATTATTGCCGAGGTTTTATGTTTTGTTAAAAGGTGAAATAATTCCAAACACACTGCTTTTGTCTTTGCACTTACATTCTTCTATATTTTGATTTGTTAGCAGGCCTTTTTTTACTGTATACATTTAATTCTCCTTTCTTTCTCTCTTACAGGTGGACTTTAGTATGCTTTAATATGCATTAATAGTAAAGTACATGTATTGTAGGGTTTTACCAAAAATCTGGAAGCCAGTCAAAAAATATTTACTTACCTTTTTGCAGCATGTGTATGTTTCATAATAGACTGCTGGGGTTTGGGAAACTTGAGAATCTCTTTTTGGGTTAATAATATAATTGAGAAGTCTCTCAGCTTACTCTCAGTAAAGGATTAATGAATGGCAAGGATTTCTCATTTTTGTTCCTTCAAATTTAACTTGGAATTCTAAATTTATAACATAAACGGATTTCACTAGTGTAGTTTTTGGCTTTGCAGAAAGACCAGAGCCAGAAGCAAAGCTGAAATAGGTGCACAGTAAGTATTTAGTTCCAAGTGGTAAAAAAACCACACACATGCAGCTTTCCAGTTCTGATTCTCCAGCCCAGATGAGCACGGAGGAATGTGGGTGGAACTTGCCCTTCTGCCAAGGGTATTACCTAAGCCCTATTTTGATGAGGATTTAAGTGGTGCATAGGCCTTGTGCTGCATGGGGATGAAATGGAAAATCACAGAAGCATCCGTAGACCTTCCTTCAGATCAAGGCAGTGGAGCAACACAAGTTGATTTCCAGGACTGAGAAGAAGAAAATGAGCTGCACCCCTGTCCCAGAAGGAAAGCAGTTGAGTGGTCATAGGACTACTTCACTCCCCTCTAATCGTCATGTTGCTGGAGCTGGGGCAAATGCATCTTGTCCATTCCCATCTAATTGGCTCAGAGAGGGTCTCCAAGAAAAAGAAATCCCAGTTTTGCTTTTTCTCAGCAGTTGTAGCCTAAAAGGTGTGTCTGTATTTTAATATAATTCCTAATGAATCCCAGAAACTGTTTCAACGCTACTTTGCAAAAGATTGAAAGAGAATGTCTGAAGGGGATAATGTGAGCATGGGAGGATTATATTTTAATAAAATTAATCCCACCTATAAAGGAGGCCTGTAACAGTGTCCATCTGAACAAATCCAATTTAAGTCTCTGAGAAGCAGTGCTAAATTTGTTTGATGCACTTGGTTAAAAGAGAGGGCGGAAAAACAGGAAAATCCTTCTCCCACTAGGAGAAAAATCTTGGAGGATTGAGGATTTGTTAGGATACAAATTACAAAACACCTCTCATTTGCTGAAGAAAAGGAAAGGATCTTAAATCCTGAAATTTGAAACAAAAGCTGTCACTGATCATCCTAGATAGGCAAAGACAACGGGGGAGTTGCTGGCACTGCTGATTCAAGTGTTTTCCAGAGACCAAAGATGAGCTGGGAGGAGCAGGGAGGAAGAAATAGACTGGGCATTCTCGCTATGCATTTCCTCCAGAAAAGGTGAAACCCCAGCACATAAATCCCTGCTCAAAAGCCTCAAGCTTTTTGTTTCTACCACAAAAGAAAATAGTCTCATCCTAACAGGCTATTACACATGCAGACAGGTTTTAGAGCCTTCTACAGGCTTCAGAATAGATGCTAGGAGGAAAATAGTTTGCTCTCTCATGTACTCTCTCTCACTCTCTTTTTAAAAAAACACAAGGAAACGTTGTTTCTTGCCAAAGAAAGAGGTTAGTCAGCTGAAAATGAAGCTCTCCAGGCTGCACCTTCACATGTTTCTGCTTGTGCAGCCCAAGCACCTGCGGTCACAGCTGCCAGAGGCTTTGGGAGGGAAGCGGTCCTTGGCCTCCTCTCCAGAGCAGCGCCCACAGTCCCACTCTCTGTGCCTCCCCTGCCATGGCAGATTGGGGGCACAAAGTGCCTGGGCAAGCAGATAAACCTCCTCTTGGCTGGGAGGTGAAGGATTGGCCTGACCCAAGGCTTTCAGCTCACATGCTTCAGCTGCAAGTGGGCTGTGCCATGTTCCGCTGCCTAGAAGAGTCAACACACCTAAGGAACTGGACACCTGGATCTGTCCTGTAGGCTCCAGCTCTCTGCCAAAGAGGCTGGGATCTGCTCCCTGAAGAATCTGGAGGTGCACAGCTCACAAGTCAGTAGCCTGATTCAGCTCTGTAGGGGGAGATGTAACTGTTGCCTCTCACTCTGCGCATGCCAGAGGATATCCAAAGTTCCAGTGGTGTCCAAGGAGCAGCAAGCAGCGCTTGGTGTAGGTGGTAAATATTGCTTGTTCTTGTGTTAAAGACCTAGAAGACTTTTCTCCTGTCAATGAGTAGGTGGTAGTCAGTAAGTGTGTTGCCTGTAGAAAATATATACACATCTGCCAGATCCTCTGACAGAATGTTTGTGCTATTGAGAGAAAACCCCGTCCCAAGTGTGTGTCAATACAACATCTCTCCATGACATAGGAAAAATTAGTTTTGTGCAGTGAGAGAAGTGAATTTCATGAGAAGGAAGTTTCTCTAATACAAGTGAGTGACCATTGTTTGGCAGATACATATCTTCAGTTACACTGTTCATCAGAACTGAGATCAACTTTGATATCATTAAAAAAACAATTGTTGTGCAGGAAAAAATACTTTAAGTTAGTCACATCTCCCACAAAGATAATAAAGCTGAAAATTATTCAGAACTCTTGTAAACAAACCAGTCTGAAGTAAGCACAGATTTTCTGCAACCTGTTCTTCTATCATTGACTACATAGGGTTTCTCTTAAGATATAGTGACTATTTTCCTAGGTAGATTAAATGAAGAAAAAGTAGGTTTACTATAGTGCTGGCAAAATGATCCTCTAATAATCAGAAATACTTATTTCTGGACCCTATATGTCCAACTAAAAATTATCAGAAAAATTTAAGATGAACACACATCCTTCAGAGATTAGCTCTGGGGATAGACTGTTTGCACCAAAATGCATTAGGAGCTGAAGGATTATGTCCAGAGTTATGGGCATCCATCACTGATTTCAGCTTCTGAGGTTCTTTTACATGCAGGTGAATAAAGTGGTGCTGGGTTAATGGTGCAAGTCAATGATCTTAGAAGTCTGTTCCAACCTTAACAATCCTATGATTCTCTGTAGCGTGTTTATTCTTCTAAGAGAATTACATAGCTTTGTGTCTCCTTGTTCTTGCTGTTGTGGATGTGTACCATGGCTAATAGAAAATTCTGTTGTCTCAGCTTTTTCTCCTGCTTCTCTGTCCAGGCTTTTACCTACATTTTAACATTTGAATAGGAGAACAACCTCCAAATCCTTTTGGTTTGGTGATGAGATGGATGACATATTTTGAGACCAATTTCTGGAAAAGACTGATAATATAGGCATTCATGAAGAACTGTTACTTGAATCTAACCTTTAATATGAAAGGAGGACTCTTGTTCTAGCAAGCAAAATTGAGTTGGTTATTAATAATGCAAGGATGGTTACTGAGGACAATACTTAGCTCATATGAGTGATCCTTATTAGGAGAGACTGGAAAAGGAAAATTCAAATGGGATAAGTGCAGCTTAGTGCTTCTGCTTAAAGCATTACCATTGCAAAGAGAAATCTCCCAGATTTATATTTGTGTTTTCTTTCATTTGCCCATGGCCACACCAGTAAGGCATGAGATCTTGTCAGACCTTACAGAGCTCAGCAAAGTGAACCAGAGTTCACTTAAGAGTACAGAACTTAAGTGTAACAAGAACTTAAGAGTAACAAGAAATGACGCTTCTGCATTTTTCAGTGGCAATGTTTGTGTTATGGCAGCACTGACTCTGTGGATTGCTTTGATAGCCATAGCATTGATCTGCAAGTGATGCCAAATAAGAAAGAGTTCCTAATTATGTATTATTGCTGTTATTAATATTGTTGTTGTTGTTGTTATTATTGCTATTGAAAATCCCAAGACACTTTTTCAGGTAGATACTGGCCTTCAATAGCAAGATAAGACTCTGCTAATATAGTTGCTTTGGCAGAAAGGAGGAAATTATGTCCATGTACCCCTCAGGTGGCACCGAGCAGAAGATGCAGTCCTGCAACAGGAGGTGTTCACTTTTGCATTCAGGGTTATGGGGAAAAAAAAATAAGCAAAGGCCTTGAGATAAAGCTTTGAAAAAAGACTTACAAAACAAGTGGATAAATGTTTGAGACAGAGATCAGGGTAAGCAGCACAATAATCAGTCATACCTGGGATCTGTTTTTCTTTGCCAGCACTGCAAATACATTTTAATTTCACAGTCATAAGATATAGGACTGGGCCTGAATGTCTGATATAAATTCAAAGACATAGATATGTCTGTATATGTGTCCTAGTCAACACTATGCTGTCCTTTAAAAGGACAGATGATCCACAGATTATTTTCTGTATGTTTTTAAAGACTCAAGTTACTTAAACCAGTGCCAGTTATTTTACAGTCCTTTGATTTATATGTCTCAAATTCAAACCATGCTCGTCTAAAAGTTTTGTCCTATGCTTAGAGAATTTTCTGATTTTTAGCACTGATTTAGTTTGAACTGGAGTAAGCCTTAAATGCAATTGTGCTCACTGTAGCACTGTTAGACATGAAAAGCCCTTCAGATCAGAGTGGGCAACATATATAAAACTTCAAGCTAAAAAGCCCAAGCCCACAGTGTTTTGCCCTCAATTATTTTCTCTTGCCAGAGTACTGGAAACAGGTATTGTACCATAGTTTTGTGACAGTATAAGGTATTTTGTAAGGTATTTTGAATGCAGGATGTGACACACAATTCAAAGGAAAATTGTAGCTTTGTGTTGGTTGAATAAGCTAGAATCTCTTAGAACAAACATTCATAATCCTAACATAGAAAGATATAATAAGTAGATCATTTCACAAAATTATTTGTCATCTCTTCTGATTTTTCTACCTCTAAAAAGAGATAAACAGACATAATATGTTACTGTTTGAAAACTATTTGTTTTTCATTCAATAGTACCAGAGTAAAATGTGCAGCATTATATTCAGCTTTTAAAAATAAGGGCAACATGTTAATCGAAATGTATCTGAGGTTCAGAAATATTTTTAAGCATACCAGGCTACAGTTTGTTTGGATCATTTGAATGACCAGTGAACTTTATTATCATTTTTGTGAAACCTTAAAACAATTCCAATTTTCAAATGCCCAATGCTTTCTGCTTTCTGAAAACATGGCTCCCTCAAGCCAGCAGAACATAGTACCTTCAAAAAAGTGAATGAGAGTTCAGTTTATAGTTCCCATATGTCTCCCTTACATGCAGATTCTCCAGATTAATATTTCAAAAACCTTTTAACCAGAAAGGAGCTACCCCATGAGGTTTATCAATCTCAAAACCAGACCATATGCTTCTCTGGAAAATAAATATTTCCAGCTAGCTTGTGGAGGAATAGACAACTCAGACTGAAAAGACACTCTAATGTCAACTGTAAAGACAGGCATCCTTTTAAGACTGTGACATACAGGCTTTATACAGGAAAGGGGTTTAGGTCATTTTTAGTGATATAGAGATGGACTGTCATAAAATTTCATCTCACTTTTGCTGGTGTAATACAAAAATAATACCACTGAAATCAGTAGGATCAGTCTGCCTGTATATATATAAAAAATGGGCCAGTCATGAAAATGTTTATTTCTTTATCCTCTCTGTACAGTATGACAGACGGTAATCGTGACAAGGTCCTTGCCTTTCCAGGTGATAGGATTAAAATAGCAAGGAAAAAAAATTCCCATATAATCATTAAAATACTAAGCAACAGTTAAGGATTCAGTTTGTCTTCACCTTTCTGACAATTAAAAGCCTAGAATGAAGAGCTCTGAGGGCAATTGGCAACAAGACTAGAACCTCACAAAATTTTAGAGGAAAACCACTAATATCCCATTTTAGTAGCATCTCAATAATTATGACCCAAATTTCAGGGGTTTACTTTAATCCCTTTCAGAGTTTGATTACAACGATAAGATACCACAAGGTGAACAAGGGTGATAACTTGTTTCACAACAGTGAAAATGGCAGATTTGTGTATTATTATTTCATTTACCCATTGCATAGAATAAAGCAATGTCATTTACCTCTTTCACTGAAGCACAGAATACATTTACTGAATAATGCAAGTGTGCACCCTGGCAGTTAAAGTACAGTGATAGAAAGACTTTAAATTCATATCATTGTTTCTTCTCACCTGTAACTTTCTCATAGGGCAGTATTTTGCAACCTCTTTACAAATTTACTGCCCCTTCTTCACTCTCATATAACCAGATGAAGGAATAAATGTTTCCGTTTCCTTTCTTATTGCTTATTCCTTCCCTCATGGCTAATTTGTAACATTTATTTGCCCTTTCTTATGTTTAGATCATTTTCCACATCACCATTTCACTTTAGTACTATATAATTTTTTCTTCAAAACAGCACTGTAGATGTTACTTGACCTAAGAGAGACAATAGTCCTTGGCCTTATTTTTGTAAACATAGATTTCATCTGTCTTGGTTTTCTGGAGCTTGTGTTATTCAAGCTGTAATCTGTTTGAACCCCTGCATGTTGCTGCTTTTGACCTCCTTAAGGATCTTCAGCTAATGGATCTTCAGCTAATGGTATGCCACACAATATTTTCCAGATGTACATGCCTCATGTGCCCATCCTTTCTGCTGGAGATATAATGTAGCACTTTAATCCTGATGCTAAGCCCACTTTGCTACATCCTGCTGTTCAACAGAGCATTCTACATCGAGCACAGAACAGTTGTAACCACAGCTACTCAACATGCAACCTCTATAGCTAGTTAACTCAGACTGTAAGCAACATTGGTGCAGATTTATCTGAGCAGGATTAAGAAGAACCCTTCAATTTAGCTTTGATATCAATTAATTTTTTTTCATATTTTCATTACATTTTACTTTTGATTCAGTTCTTTAACCCAAATGTAACTCAATTTGCATTCACATTGTTGAATCTAAGCTTGACTGTCCCCTACATCACTCCCCCAAACCTGCCAACCTGTAAAGCTCAGTTCTTTGAGACAAGTTAGGGTTCAGGTTTATACGTGCTAAACGTATCTTTTGGGAATGGATGGAAATAAAAGGTCATTGCAACCAAAGGAATATGTCTTGCCTCCATACTAGCTTCTTCTACCAGCTGAGGGGCAAAATTGTCTGCTGATTCCAGGGCTCTGCCTCACCAGGCAAGTGGGGAGAAAACAACTCTTGAGACCCAAATAAAATTCTCCTATCACTATGC
>JANRGV010000001.1:67008256-67032920 GCA_024734035.1 Alethe castanea | reverse complement strand
CTATGCTTCTTTTCAGTGTCATCCTGGTAATAGGAAACATTCCTTTCAAATTAATGAAAACTTCATTAAAGAAATGAAGGAAAACTTAATTTAACTCTAAAGTCCTCCATCTCTCTCTGCTATGGAAGAAATTTCTCAATGCTAGTTGAGCAGAAACACATAGTTGCTTCAGTCCTGCTGGGCTTCCAGAAAGAAGAAATAGAACTTCCCAAGCAAGCTCCCATTGAAATTATTGTCCCCACTCACCTCACTCTTCCTTGTCTTCTCTCCTGTGATCAGAGCCAGATTAGACAGAGCAGTGACTGTCCAGAGGACTGACTGTACCTGAGTTTATACCCTGGCTTAAAATACAGTGCAAAAATAATAGGCCAGAAGTCACACAGAATACTAAAATCACCTTCACATCTATCATCTGCAATAATTTTCTGAGTATCTAATTAAAAATCCATTTCCTAGACTCTGAGGAATACCAATTATTCTGAGAGATGAAAATATTAAAAGTTAAATAAATAGTAGATAAATAATCAGGTTGTGATACCTTATACAATATTTCCCCCTGACACATAAAATGTATGCAATTTATATTTGTCAGGAGTCTGGAAACTGTAGAAAAAGAACAGAAATACCTCCTCTCAGACATTGTTCCTGTTGCACAAACAGTCTGCAGCAGAGGAAGACACACCAGAGGAGGCTCAGTCTGCTGTTGAGATGCAAAATTATTATGTCAAGGTATTCCTCATCTACTTTGTGCACAAATTACCCACTGGCTCTATGACCTTTTTATTTAGGTCATTGGTGTTGATTAATATATCTTCCAAAACCAAATGACATCTGAATTTTCACTGTGCGTCTTGGATTGTCTCTATTAATTAAAACTATTTTGGCTTCATATTATTCTATCTTTTAATGCTATGGCTTTTTTCTCCCTTCCCCAAATGTATCCTATTCATGTAAGTCTCTGATGTTTTTAACAGTCTTTAAATGATTCTAAGTACAGAGCTTGAGTTTTAAGTAAATGTAAGATCAAGTGAAGATGAGAGAATATCTGTTCAAGTTCAGTGTATGTTTACTGTGCACAGAGCAGAAGATTTGCCAGTTTAAAGAGGTGGGAGATGAGAAAGGCACCAGTAAAAGGTGGACTACTGATGCTGTTTCTACATGAGCAAGTAGTGTGGACATGCAGAGTGGAAGAATTGGAGCTGAAAGGCCAGTAACCACTCTGTACAGGTTTCAGGCCTTATGGACCATGGTGTAAGCAGGGCAAGTACAGCTCTGGTACTTCTGTACCCATTTCTGCACTCTTCTTCATTCCACTCATGGTTTATGAGGCACAACTGCGAGAAAGACCTGCCCAGACATGCTGTATGAGCAGTGCTGAGGGCAGCTGCTTCATTATCAGATGAGGTGCTTCCACCACCCTCTCTGGAGAATGCTTAGAATAAGTTCAACAGTGTGAAATTTAGGGGGGGAAAAAGACCCACTGTTTTGGACTTCTGAGCAGAAGTTTGGGGTGGATCAAAAAGTGATGAACTGGATAGGTTTGATGCCCAGTTTGCATGCTCAAAATAATGAAAGAAAGAGAAAGATCTAGTGAGATAGACCTGAGGACATCTTTTATTAACAATGCAGACATTTGGACTGTTACCAAAAGCCATTACTTTGACAACCAGAGTCCATACATTTTAAACTGTAAATGTATTTTAAATTACATTTGATATTGTCTGTTATTTTTTACTAGCCCTAGTAAACATTTACAAGTCTGTGCTTAATGAAATGTTGTTAGCACTTTCATCATGTAATTTCTTAATCAACAGTTGTTTGGAGAGGTTCCGACACTTACTTTTAGTTTGCCCCATCAATCTTATTTTGTTTACAGAACAATAAGGAAACATCACAATCAAATTACCGATGCCTTTGCGGCATTTTACGCATATTATGTATATAACAAATCTCAAAAAATATCATTCTGACATGAAAGAAACAAAGCAAAAGATTGACCAAGCAAGGCTTGATTCAGAAAGTCATATGTTAACCAAATTTTTTCAGCCTAAAAGCAGTCATGAAATTGAGATTAAAAAAATGTAAAAGAAAAAGTATCATTATAGGTTCGGCCTAAGGTGAGAACATGTTAATAGTTTTAACATAGACTCTGCTAATAGGAAACTGTTTTTTCACATTTTCTGTTGGGTTTGTCATTCATTTTGTAAAAAAGACAGGATTTGCTGCAGCACATACATTGCCTAGCTCAAGCACAGTGCATTAGGAGACTTGGTTATTGCTGGCAACACATTTTTTCTAGAGGACATCTCAATTAGCATGAAAGCAAAGATAGGAGGACTACTCAGCATCAAAAAGATTGAGCTATGGAACAATTATGAAAAACATCTAGCAATAATTCTAGCAGTTCCAAATCAAGTATTATCTTAAAAGGCAAAGGAACAAAAGAAGTAATTCAGCTTTGGTATCTGCTCTGGGCACCAACCCAAGAGTATGTGCATGGTAGTACTGGGTCTGTGTAGCCCAGTATCCACTTTTGGATGATTGCCAAGAGTGGGTGGAGGTCTGGGGCTCAAAGATAGTTTTTCTGCAGCAAGTTTTCTGGCTTTCTTGTGGAGACCTGGGTTCATGTCCTGGTCTTGACACCCAAATTTAACAGACGTAATCCCTCCTACAGGTGGCAGCTCTTTAGGCACACACCAAGGTCAGTGATCAAAAGCAGATGGCTGGGGAAGAGGACAAAAACGGAACAAGCATATGATGACACTTTTCCAAATACTCTCCCAGCAGCCAGGGAGGAAGGGTCTGGGAGACAACACGAGTGGGGAGACCATCACACTCCCTCTGGGAAAGCAGCACGGCTAGGGGCTCGTCTCAGCGCCTGCACATAAATGCACACAGCCTGGGAGCAAACAAGAAGAGTTAGCAGTTCGTGCAGTTGTAGAACTGTGACCTCATTGGGATTACAGGGACATGGTGTCATAGCTCATGGGTTGGGAATGCTGCAGTAAATGGATACAGGCTTTTCAGGAAAGACAGGCTGAGACAGCAAGGAGGAGGGGTTATACACTATGCAAAGAAGTGGCTAAAGTGCATGGAGCTTCGCCTTGGACTTGGTGAAGAGCCAGCTGAGACCTAAGGAGTAAGAAGCAGAAGACAGACCAATACAGGTGATGCTGTGGTAAACATGCTAGAGATTGCCTGATCAAGAAGAGGAAATAAATTAAGCTTTCTTTAGACCTCCAGAAACCTCATGATTGCACATCTAGTTACTCAGCCATCTTAATGCCTGATGGAAGGGCAACAAGGTCAGACAAGCAAGCCAGGAGGTTTCTGGAACACATCAATGCCGATTTTCTGACACGGGTTATAATGGAGCTGCTTAGAGAAGGTGTTTTTCTGGACCTCATATTCACAGGCAAGTCATTCATATAAAGATGACTTAGCTGCCATGACTATTAGATCATAGAGCTAAAAACCCTGAGAGAATATAGATAAAAAGAAGCATCACAAATCTGGACTTCAGAAGAGCAATTTTGGGTTAGTCAGGGATCTGCTCAGTAGAATCCCATAGGAGACTACCTTAAAGGGCAAAGGGACCCACATCAACTGTTCATCTTTCAGCAGAACTTCCTCAAATGCAACATATGTCTACTCTAATGAGCAGAAAGTTGAAAATAATTAGGAAAACCAAAGCTCAACTGGAGTTGAAAGTAGCAAGAGATATGAAAGGCAAGGAGTAAGTACTTCCACAACCATGCTGGCAGAAAAAGCAGGGCCAAAGAAAATGAAGGACTGGTGCTTAATGAGGGAGGACATTTAGTGCAAAAGACATGGAACAGACGGAGACACTCAATGTTCTTTTGCTCTAGTTTTCACTGGTTACAGCTTCCCTCTGACAGCCCAGTTCCCACTGCCTAATAGCTGAGAGAGTGGGAGTGTAGAGGGAGGTACAATTAGCGAGCTCTTAAGCTAATTGGGCATATGTAAGTCTATGGGAACAGATCAGCTGCATGGAAGGGTATCGAGAAAAGCCAAACATCATACTCATCTTTAAGGAGGGCAGGAAGTACAGGAAAGTACAGACTGGTCAGCCTCACCTTAGTCCCTGGGAAGGTAAAGGAGCAAATCCTCTTGAGAACTATTTCCAGCCACAAGAAGGAGAAGGTGGTAACAGGACCAGGCAGGATGAATTTACCAAGGGCAATTCATGATTCATGTCTGACCAACGCATTTTTTGCAGTGAGATGGCAGGCTGTGTGCATAACAGTACAGCAGGAAACATCCTGGGCTTTGACTTTAGCACATCTTTGACATGGCATTCCCATAGCAACCTTTAGACAAATGAGGAAAATACAGACTGGATAAGATGGATAAAAATTTAGCTGGACTATGGGGCTTGAAGCACAGTGATCAGAAGTAAGAAATCTGAACAGATTGTCAGTTACTAGTGATTATCCCTCAGAGGCAAATACCAGTAGCAAGAACCTTCAACACCTTTATTAACAAGCTGAATTATGGTCTACAGTGTACTCTCAGCAATTTTGCAGATGGTGGAAAACTAGGGATAGTGAATAAGATGCCTGGTTACTGTGTAATTTTATAGCTATACAAGCTATTAAAATGGGCTGACAGAAACCTCATGAAGTTCAATAAAGGCAAAGTCCTGCACCACGAGTGGAATAACTCCATGCAGCACTACAAGAAATTGGCGGATTAACAGCTGAAGATGAGCCCACCTTCAAGCTAGGTCAGGGACTTTCTTCTTGGAGATGCACAGTGGAAGACACAGCATAGAACCTGGGGAATTCTCACTCAGTACTGGTTACTATGCAGGTGGTCTGACAGTGAAGCAGGTGCCCAGAGCAGGTGTGAAATCTCCTCCTTGGAGACATGTGAGACCCATCTGGACACAGTCCTGGAAACCTCCTCTATCTGGCCCTGCAGGTTGCTGGACTAGAAGGCGTCACTCCCAACGTGTGTGATATTTCTGTATTTCCAACTTGCAGCTTAGGGATACCTTGAGCCTAAAACCATTTCAATATAAACAGTAATTTCACTCTTTCACATCTCTGCAGATAAACAAGATGTTTAGTGAAGAATCACTTCTTCCTTAGACTGAATCTGCCACCTGCTTTTGTTGTCTTATATATGAAGAGATAATGTAATTAATAATTTCCTACCTTGTCCATACCACTCAGGATTTTATCAGACTCTATCTCCTCCTCAAACATCTTTTCCACATTGAAGAGCACTAATCTACTTATTTGCTGCTTCTGCAAAAGCCATTCCTAAGTTCTTTTAGCCATCTTCTAAATATTTTCCAATTTCACTCTCCACTTTTTGGGGAAGGAGTTTCAGCCAAAAGGGTCAGCAGGTCTTCACACAGTATCCTGGAAACAAGTGAATCACGAGGGCATACAGTATCTTCTGTTACATTCTCTCGTGTTTCCCTAACAGTTCAGGATGGTTTGAAATGTTATCATCTCTATTTACAAACTTAAACAAGATCTGGATATCAAGAACTAGAGCCTAAGGAATTACCTAACAGTTCCCAGTTGAAAATTTATTCTACCATAAGACATGTATATGAAAGCTAGAAAGCCAAAATGGATAAAAATAAGCATCTAAGCCTGTTAAAAACCAAATGCCTGAATGGAGTGCTAGGTATTACATATCCACATTCATCAGGAAGTTTGGCAGACCCATCTTTCCAAAGTTATCCAGAAAGGAAAACAGAAATATTTAGAGTACAGGTTAGGAATTAAGCCAAAGTATATGCCATAACCTTGCCATTGAGAAGATGGAGGAACAAACACAAGAGTCTAAATGAAAAAGTTCTGCAAATATTTCTCAGTGATAGAAAATATATGAGACTTGACAACACTGAGTATGTACAAAGATCAACAAGGAACACTTGATGGCCATTTTGCGAACCTTTAGTGATTTTTAATTTTGCAGGAAGGTTTCAAAATCTGGCTGATTTCACAGCATGTGGTACTGTGGCAAGAAGGTAACATAAACAGCAGCCTGTGAAACTACCCTTGTCTACATTTTGTCAGGACCAGACCTTACACCAGTGTCATGGCCATTTGCAAATAGCAATCAGCTGTACTTGTATATGTTAAATTCTGGCTACATCAAAGAAATGCAAAAAGTGGAAACAAGAGGATGCAGTTCAAGATTTATAACAATCATGTCACGTGGTTACTCTGTTCAAGCATTTAGAGAACTTGATAACTCAATTAACAGCTGTGGGTTTTAAAAAAAATATATCAATTCCTGCAGTTTTCATGGAAGAGACAAATCTTAAAATAGGATTTTGTATGAGCAGAATCAGCCACAGTGTTTCTCCAGCTATAAAAAATACGCTCATAGTTGTCAATTAATGTGTTAGACGTCCTTCCTTCACTTGCTATTGGTTAACAATCAGCACTTACAGCTGAAGGAGAGTTGTAAACATGATTGGCTGCTTATGTATATAAAAATGAAAAAGAGCACTAACAGGATAACATTGTTATCTGCCTGCCTTGTAACTGCACCTGTAATTAAGACACAGTCTACCTACTGTCCTACAAAAAAAAAAAAAGGATCTGATTATTAATTAAAACTGATTACTTATTTTAATATAAATGTAAGCTATTGTTTTTGTCTTCAGAGTGGCTAGGTAGTGGCTAGGCCCAGTTTCCCAGCAGAGTAGCAGGCACATTCCACAAAATGTTTCCACCTGCTGTGCTTTTCTGTTCCTAATGTAGGAGGTAACAGTGGATTAACAAAAAGGCAGGAAACAACCCCCATATTAGAAACCCAGCCTCGTCACATTCCAACAAAGCCAGAGGGAGTATCACATACAGGTATCTGCAGTTTCACATCCACACTCCAAAGGAAATCAAGTGTTTGACCTATCAGTCTTCAGAAAGTACTTCGAAATCCTGTGGTCAATAGGCAAATCAGTAGAAACAAGACTGTCAGAAGAGTCTGTTCTAACAATTTTTAGAAGTCACTACATTTATTAATACAAAGTGAAGACAACTTGTAGAATATACACCTTGTTTTAAAAAGTAACTTTTTTCAGGGATTAAAGACTTTGCTGACAATAGTACAGTGATAATACATATTGAGATTTCTGCAGGGAATTTAACTTAGTCATGCATAGCATTCTCATTGAAGCAATTTGAGTTCAAAAAAATCAAAGAATCTTACAATAAGTAAGATTAAAAACATGGATGATTTTTAAGGTTCCTAACAACGTGTAGTAAGAGTAAATGGCAAGCTCCCACCCTTTTAGGGGGATAACTTTTATATTCATCAAGGAGCTACACTGAGTTGCATAATAGCCACTACTTTTTATAAAGACTTGAAGAAAATATGAAATCTTTCTGGAAGTGTCACGGAAGACATGAACTGCCACAGCATGCCAGCTCCTTGGCCAGACTCTCTCTGCTTCCTCTGTTCATGCTGTATTGCATCTTCAGTGGAAAGCTCTGTGAAGAGTTCAACTCCCTGTAATAAAAGTGTATTTTCTCCCTTTCAGTTATGCTGTCTTCAACAAGAACAACTCTACTTGTCCAGTTCAACAAACTTCCACTCCCATGTTCTAGATGTCTTTTTACCTATCGCTTGCTTCATAAGCCTTTCTACAGATGTTTTTCCTTGTTCCTCTGAGATGGAAGTCACTGGTTTAATCCAAGAGAAAATTTACAAATGATGGGGTACTCTTCCCTCATTTGGGCTAGTCTACTCTTCCTCTGCTCCAGTTACATCTTCTTCACAATCAGATTTCTCATCTGATGGCCTCCTCCAACCTGTGAGTGACTCCTCACAGATCAGGATGAATTCTTATCCATGTATAGTTTCTCCCTGCTTTTCTCATCACTTTTCCTGCTTCTTCACCCTTTCTTTCACAACTAAGATTATGTTTTATTTTCTCCATTAAAAAAACCCCGAGTCTTTCCCCTCTATTTCCACTCTCAAAGACCACTCTGTAATTTCTGTCAGGTGTGTCATGCCCTAATTCCACCCTCTTTTCAGTTCACCTGAGGTTTCAGAACCTTTCTGTTCACCTTTTTATTCAATTCGACCTACAGTAAGTATTACTATATTGATCCACATCTGCCAGAGGCTCAAAATCAGTCCCCTCTCCTCACCATCCTCACTTGTCACTTGCCCTTATCACAATAGACCAAACTCCTCTTTTGAAATTTTTTTCTTTCCCTAGCTTCAGTGACTTAGCAGCTTTGTCCTTTCACGTTTCTCTTGGCAATCATTCTGTTAGTCTGTACTTTCAAGGACCATGTGTGTTCACGTGTGATTGTATGGAATTCTGATTTTGGCTCCTTTCCCACCTTTACATTTGCCCGTGTCTCAGTAGCCTCCTCCACTAATAAGCTAACATTTCCATGGAAAGACACAGATTTGTACCTGTGCTTCATCCAAAATATCTTGGCTTGTCTCTCAATTTCAGCCTCTTCTGATAGCTATCAGCTCAAGTGCAGTATGACTCAAGCATGTCATGCACTCCTCTCTTCCCTGGTCAGTCCTTACAACTTCCCTCATTTACAGCTGCTGAGAATGATGGGATCACCGCACTTGTCAGACAGGCAGGTGATGCAAACAAGTTTTTTAGGTCCAAAAATCAGATCAAGTTTCCATTTTATATCTTGTTTTTAGAGCTAAAAAGTTATAAGTTTTTACTAAATTTTTACAATCTTTGACTTCAAACCCTGCTGATCTTAATAGAAAGTATTTGCAGTATTGCTGCAAAGACCATTTTTTTAGGCTTTTTTTGCTTTTTGACTCTCTCCTCTTTTTTTTTTTTTTTTTTTTTTTTTTTTTTTTTTTTGCTGTCACATAAAGAATTAGGTGGGTTTTCTTAAAGAATGACTTCCAGGCATATTTCCATTTTTCAAGCTGTCTTGTTCATTCTCAGTATGTCAGTTTTTGTCTGCAACTGGTTACCTACAGTCCTACAGTTTTCTTGAGTTTTCTTTTACTGCTTCATAGGTTTCAAAGGATAGTCCTGCAAATGACCAGCCCTCCTGCCCTAGTGGATGTGCTAAGTATAGGAGTCCCTGGTGCTCCCACAGTGGAAATAGTAATGATTAATGTACACAACATTAATTCTTAACCCACTAAATCAAGGTCAGATATGTAAGTGTCACTGAATCAGCACATCCAATATTCTGCAACAGACCATACAGTAATCTCTAGTCCAGCCCCATGCTCAAAGAAGACCCAGGTGGAACAGGATTCCAGGACTGTGTCTGGATGGGTATTACATCCCTTGAACATGGGAGGATGGACCACGTTGTCCCCTCTGGACATCTGCTCCAGTGTCTAATAATTTTCATAATATCTTGCCCTTTTACAGTGTCCCTCCAAGAGAGCAGATTCCTCTTTTCTACACCCCCCAGCTGTAAACAGCAAAAATGTCTCCAAACTTCTCTTTTTACAAATAAAACTGTAGGCTGAATGAGTAAATAGAAATCTAGAGTTTGAAGTCAATACGAGATACATTCAGGTAGGAGAGGACATGTCCTTTTTTTTTTTAACTTACTGGAAATTAGCAACAAGTTAGAAGGATATGTTTGATCTTTGTCACTTGTGAGCTAAGTTAACGTTTGATGTCTTTCTCTACGAGTCTCAAAGAAACATTGAAGTCTTGGTGAAGAAATTACAAGATGAGATTTTTTTATTTGCATTATCAAAAAAAAAAATAAAAGCAAAACCAAACAGTAGGTCACTGAAATGCTAATTTCTTTTTTTATAACATTTTCCCATTAACATCTGAAAGAAAAAAGGAGGTGACTTGAAGCCAACAGACTTTTCTTAATGCACAATGCTACAATGCTAATATTCTGTTCCAGACATTTGATTTTACAACAGTGGAACTGTTCAGTTCACATCATACATAAGATATAATCCCAGGTAATTCATATGAAATGTTCTTCAACCCTAAAACAGTGGTACTGCCACACATTTTTTAAAGGAACATTAAACTTTCACAGTTTCTTAGTTAAGAAGACAAATGAGAAAAGAAGACAAAGCTAATCCTTGTGGTGGATTAACCTCAGCCTGATGCCAGGTGGCCACCAAACTGGTCAATCACTTCTCCTCTTCAACTGGACAAAACAGACCAAAATCATCCTCTTTGCAAATTCCTTGGCACATCAAGTTTAAGATAAAGTGACTCAGAATTAAATATATTGATTCTGTTTCTACTGACCAATGCTTCCATGTCTGTGTGTAAACAAAACAAAATCTGTTCTCCCCTACACTATTTCCTGTGTCATGACTCACTAACATCATCCAATCTGTGACAGGCCCCTCCTTTATCTGTAACCCACAGTTCTTTTGAGGTCTATGGAGAGGTATATAGATAATACGGAAGTCATATAAAATACAAATGTCTGCTCAGAAGCTGAATGGAGCAAACAATTTGGTAGGTGTCTTACCATTCAGAAATCTTTCCTTTCTACATGTCAGCACCTCATCAAAAGCTTCTGACATTAGTTGTCTGCACCCAAGAGCTGCCACTTCAGTGCTGAGTGATTGGTTTTGCTTGTCAGGGACTGACAAGACTTAATGTTTCTCCCATTGCCTTAATGCTGATCGGGTTCTCTAAAAAATCCCACCTTTAATAATGAAACTGTAATGCTTCAGCAAGGCTTGTGATCAATCTCACCTAATTCTACCTCATAAGCCTTTCTAACTGAGCTACTCATATTGGGCTCACTCAAGGAAAAAAAAGGAGAATTTTTAGGGAATGATTCATTTCACATTTAGATATCTACCTTATGCTTAAGCAAATCATATCTAGAAGTGTCACTTTCTCTCTCATTGATTATAGAAAAAGTCTAGACAAAAAGTTCAAAAGAGAGACATTGTTGACATCTACTTCTGGTCAGACAAATCCTATGTCTTCTTCTGTTTATACTTTTACAGAGACATTAGTAGTAAAAGTCAGATGTTTCACCCTTAACACATAAGATCTAATTTACTGGTATGGAGGACCTTCTATATATTTTTATTCTACAATGTTTTATAAATATGAATATACTGAATATTAATTCCTCTCTTCATAGAGAGGCACTATCTTCAAAGTTCTCATATCTTCGTAAACAGAAGTTTAGGCATCTCTGTGTCACCATTTTTGGAGATGAGTGGACCAGCTGTGTTTGATAGTTTTCAGATTTACAGAATGGTTAAGAAAAATAGATATTTCAGTGAACATCCAGAGGGATATGGTCTGTTCTACGTACTGTTCACATGTACAGGTAATTTGCTTCCAACACAACTCTTAAAGACAAAACTGGAATCATGTCTTCTATGTCTTTACAAAAGCTCTTTTTAAGGACTTCAAAATTACCTGGAGATCAGGGGAATACTGAGGACTAAATCAAATAGGTTAAGAATTTTGGTTGTTTGTCTGACAAAACACATCTGTTAAAGCAGCAAGGTTTCTGGTTATGTATACTTTAATGCTATTTTTATTTTTAAAGTTACACATTTGAAATGCATAAGAAGGACATGGAACTATTGGGAGCAAATCCCGAGGAGAGATACAAAATTGATAAGAGGACTGATGTAATTCCCCTACGAGGACAGGCTAAGAATGTTGGGGCTGTTCAGCCTGGAGAAGGCTACATTGATACCTCACAGCAGCCTTCCAGGATCTGAAGAGGACCTACTGGAAAGCTGGAAAGGAACTCAGCATGAGGAACTGTAGTGATAGGACAAGGAGTAATGGGTACAAACAGAAAAAGGAAATTTAGGTTGAATTAGGAAGAATTTCTTTACTGTGAGGGTGATGAGATACTGCAGCAGGTTTCCCAGGGAGGCTGTGGATGCCCCAACCCTGGCAGTTTTCAAAGCCTTGAGCATCCTGGTCTAGTGGAAGGTGACCCTGCTCATGGCAGGGAGGTTTGAACTAAACGATCCTTTAGATCCCTTCCAATCCTTAACATTTTTGATTCTATGGTTCTTATATGCTCATGTGACTTTCATCAAAGGATTAGAAGAGAAATCATTAAAAAGCATCAGACTGCTGTTTTTTTCTGATCTCACTAAGGGTGGGATTCAGCTCGCTAATATTAATCAGATAGAATCTAGACTCTTTCTATCTAAGTGAGTTGTCAAGGCTCCCTCTATAGTCAACAGAGAGAGACTGGCACTTCCCAACTATGATTAACCGAAATGTAGTGTAAATGTCTAAAGGGCATTAGCTGAGTCTTTTTTGAAGTTTTTAACTCTATTCATTGATTAAAGAAGATCTACCTGACTAGCTCAGAGCAAATAAATAAATTTTAGATAACTAGAGGGACAAGAAATTAACCTCGATCAAATTCTATCTTACTCATGTAGTAACTGTTAACTTGTAATGGCTACCAGCCTTTGGCTAAAGATAAATAGGACGAAAACATTTTGGCAGTATGTGGTAGTATTTTAAAAAGTTAAATTACAACAGCCATCTGGATATTAGGGAAATCTCCACAGACATTATTTCACCATGCTTATTGTAGACAGTATTGAAAAAAATTCACTGAGCAACCTATAGAGTATCTTGAGTTCATTTGTTTGAGGCAGAAAATAGAGTATAATCACCATGCATGCATCTTAAATACTATTTTCAGAATAAAAAAACTTTCTAAAATATATCCTGCTATCTTTAGCTAGATCTATTTTATCTAAAATGTTAGGGAATTACAAGAGAAACACTTGTGAATCATTTAGCGCATTTTTAATAAGCAACTTTCCCTTGGCTTGTTTAGAGTTTTCTCAAAGGAGTCTTGCTCTTGGAGCATACCAATTTAGTTGCAACATGAAATTAAAGGTGTGATAAGGGAGGGTCCTCAAAACACACCTACCTTTGATGCAATACACTGTTAGAACAGTGATCTAATAGTCAGAACAGGGGAATGGAAGAACTGTTTGCAGCTCTGACATTGGCTCTCTGTGACATTGCATAAGGCACAATCCTGCAAAGTTGGAGAAAATGATTAAGCCGGGGGAGGGGAGAACACTCATATCCACTTTCAAAAGCACAGTCTCCATCTGGAAAGTGAAAAGACTGAGACTAGAATTCAATCCTCACAATGAATCTCAGGAAAGTCATATTCGCCCTAATTAAAGGTTGAAATAGTACAAACACATTTTATCTCCTAGCACTACTGAAATGGCACACCCATGACCTGTTAGCTTTTTTTACAACACTATTTCAGTTCATCTCCATAATTGTTTGTGATGACAGTGGTTTAGCTTTTATAACTGGCATTAGGAATAAACATGTTCCAGTGGATGGATTGGAATTCTCCAAAGGATGCAGAAAATATTATGTGTAGGAAAATTACATACTTGCTTGCTAAAAAATAATTTGTTTCAACAATGAATACTGGGCAGATTCTCTAGACATGACTCTTACACCTGCACAAGATCCCATTGTTGTTAATGGGGCTTCATGTGTTGTAAACAATCGACCCACCAGATGAGGTTGCAAAATTAGAGCTTTAAAGCAGTCATTTTTAAAGTTCTGTGACCTCGAGCAGACTGCCGAAGAAGTAGATCATAAGAAACAAGCTCTGTTTAATCAATGAAGTCTACTTACTGCCAAGTTCTCACCCTGCTTCTTTCCTTTTCACCCTGCAGTGAATAGAATATTGACCACTACCAAGAATACCCTCCTAATTAACTTCTAGACTCAGTCCCTACTGTACAGGTCAGGAACTGCCTAAGCTCTATCCAAGAGCCTCATGGACTAATGAGTAGGTAGGATCTCCCCCAGAGTTAGCACTTCACTTTTGCATACTTCTTTATCCTCCCTTTCCATTTTGGATATTTTTTTCTCAAGAAGGGAAAGAAGAAAAAATAAATGTTTTTTGCTTAGGTGAACTAAGTGCCAAAGGAGCTACATAACTGAGTCACTAATATTGACTAGTCAGAGGACTTCTACCCCCATTTTAAATTTCATACGTCATTGCTAAATAAAATCAGGAAATTGCTATTGCAGCCAAAAGGTGTTTATTGCCATTTCCTCATTCACTTTTAGAAAAAGTATTTTCTCTGACCAGAAACTCCACTAAGCCTTTAAAGTGATTCACAGGTAGGAAAAAACATATAGATATACAAGTTAGTCATTAGGTTAACTTGCCAAGGAAAAGTGACTGTGCTAATTAAACAATTATTCTAAGATTAGAGTATTGGAAAAGTGTTGATAGGAAACAAGTGGGACGGAGGAAGTAAAGTAGTTAGGATTAGTTGGGGAGGAGGATATTTACTGGTAGCAAAGGAAGTGAAGAGACTGGGAAGGAAGAAAACAAACAGATTGTGTTTGTGATTCAAAAGGTGAGAAAGACAGAAGAGATCACAAAATAGGAGGAGACAGGAAGAAAAGGTAGCCAGAGAATATAACCCAAAGGTTACACATGCGGTTCCGTAGTAGATTTTTAAGTGTGTCAGAGCAAATTCAAACACATGGCTCAAGGCCTCCATCCTGGCTTAACTTCAACCCTTTTCTTCTTTTTGCCCTTTTTTTTTTTTCAGGATGGCATCATGATCATGACATAAAGAATCCATACTTCCTCAGTGCCTCTAGAGCTACGACTGCTCTAAGAACAGACACTTGTTGTCTATTTGTTTCCAAGGCCTCCCTGTGACATGCAATGAATTTTATCAACATTCCAATCTTAAACAATTTTAGTATAAGAATAAGGAAGTTTCCCATTAAGTTGCATGCTGGCCAAAGCCCTGGAATGTGTGATTGACTTACCTAAGTCATGTAGGAACCTCCATGAAAGGGTATAGAAGCTGACTCAGTGAATATGGAAATTATCTATGATACATACCTGGTACTCGTGCATATGTTGGTGACTATCTCAGACTTACGCCTTAACTTCTGCTTTGTCTTCCCAGATGTGTCATCATTTTGAAATTTGCAGAGCTCTGCTTACTAAAATGGATTACATATTATTTCAAAATAATCCTGTTTTACTGCAAATAGAGATCATTCCATGTTAGGCTCTTTTCAAGTACCTTTAAGTTTTGAGCGATAGAGATGGAGACGCAAACATGGGTTAGAAGTTGTGGCACTGAAGAAACACCGGGAAAGAAATATGATATGGTTCAGAAACTTTGCCAAAATTGTATGTGGTGTAGAGAATGTAGCTATCTTTGTGCTTGGCTTTAGTCACATACTATTCAGGAGAGAATGTAAATCTAATCATCCCAAACAAATCATGTCTGGATGTTGCATGTAATATGATGGGAAAGTTATGATGGGAAGGTCTGGGAAAATTGCTAGACAGGGGCAAAAGGCTAATCATTAGCACTGGTGCTTGTGCTCATCTGGTCAGAGACATAAACAGGCAAAAACAGCCATCCATCCCACTCAGCTGGGTATAACTCACACTTGAAGAGCCATATGCAGGGTCTAGCCAGTTTATGCACTCCTATGCATGTTCCCCTTTCAGATGCACATTTCTTCAAAGTCTGCTGGGCAACTCTAACGTCTAAAGTATTTTTTTTCTGATTGGCTCTAGATCTATCTTATCCACAATTGTTCTAGATCCAATGGACAAAGATTTGCAGAATCTGCTATCTATACATTTAGAGACAGAAGCACTTGGCTTCCTCTGCAATGGAAGCCCACTGCAGGGAGGTGCGAGACACTGCAAAGGTGCTGCTGAAATTCTGGGATATTCTCCAGACATAAGTCAGCATCATGGGATAGGCTGAAAAACTGAAGGAAGGTGAGTCTGCTATAGGCTGCTAAGACCCAGAACACATCCAAAGTTAGATAATTTTCTTCTTAACTGGAAGATATTTAGTATTAAAGGAATATTGGAATAAAATGGCACTACACTGAGAAACCCAAGCTCTCACCTCATTATTGTACCACAAACAGTGTAGACTATTACATTATTGCTATTGTCCTATCAGATGACAATTAATAAGGTTCTCCCTACCCTTATTCTCATGTCACATCGAGTTTTATGCTATGTATGTAATGTAGCATCACAAACTACATAAGTGCCCAATGTGGTTGGATCCAATGAGCATACAAAAAGCTGAATGTTGGTGATTACATACCTGTTGTGTTCTGTGCTGGTGTACTACAGTTCTAACCTACAAAGGATCCAGCTAAAGTTTATGATGAAAACCTAAGACTGAACAAGACTTCCTAAAAACATAGTTTCTCTAAAGCACTCATATAACATCAAACTGCATAGATATTTTAATATTCTCAGACATTTTTTTCCCAAATTTTAATTATGATCCTTCTTAGAATAATTGTAGGTTTCAAATCTCGTCAAATTCCATAGGGTAAGCTGCATGTTAAAAGATCCTGAGAAAAGATAAGAAGGGAGTCAAGTCTGGGTAATGACACAAATAAAACAACTTGTACAACAGGAGTAGGAGTTCAGTTACAAGCCTGTTTGCAAGACAGGCTAGTGCAGAATAAATAGGTGATTTATGGTAACATGCAGAAGTCATCAAACCCAAACAGCACTTGGATAGGATGAATTCAAGTTTTTCCATTGTTAAGAATCTTTATATGTGTAGTTTGCATTCTGAAGGAGCTCTTTCAGGAACTTTTCTACTGAAAACAGCAATTCAGATGTAAGAGCCAACATTTCAAAATGCTTTCTAATCAATGTGCATATCCAGATTATTCTGAAAATTTATGTGTCTAGGAAAGAATCAAAAGTGCAAGTTTGAGGTAATTTGCTTCAGTTGCCTTTCTGCTCAAAAGGACAAATTTTCATAAACAAGATGCTTGATCAACATATGTAAGCACATGATCCTGAAAATTGCAATAGTAGCAGCTGAAGCAGAACTACAGCTAGAAACTTAGTATCTTTTGACTAAGGCACTTCCAGTATGCAATGCCCACAGTACAACACCTTTCAACTTTAAATGTGTTCTGAAGTCTATATAAATAGCTGAATGCTTATGTGTCCACACAATGAATCATTTTCTTCTGCAGGAAAATCTTGAGACATTTAGTCCAAGAATTCCTCAGATGTAACTCTCCTCAGGAAATAGCTGATTTTATTATCAAGAGTGCTTTAAATTCCATGTTGGCAGTGCAATTGTTAGGAAAACTGTCAGACTTTGAACAAAGGTAGGTGAACACATTAAGTTGACAAGTTGCCTTAACCCCCAGGAACTCATGTGAAAATTTCAGTTTATTTCTATTGACTCCTCTCAATATATCTGCTACTGGTATGTATGAGCTATTTCACATTTACTCCAGAGGGACTAAGGTCCCTTTCTTAAATATTACCCATTCAAAATCAAGTAAAGGATCTAGGTCTCTCTCATACAGTCATTATTCTTAGTGCAATAATCAGGAGATGTTTGTCACATGGCCTGCCAGTTTACTATTTAGTCTTTGCTGTAGTCCATCTTAGACTTCACACAAACCTTTCTCCTAGTGGCAAAACCAGCTGGAAGAGTTTTTATCCTACCCCACCCCTGGCCATTCATTTCTGCATTTTTCACAGGAGTTCACTGCCCAGTTTTGTTGTGCTAATAAGACTGTGAGGCTCTGTTATAATATGGACCAGCAACATAATCTGAGGTTAAAAATTAATGTGTTTTTTTACCCTAATTCAAGTTCCTGGCAAAAAGTAGAACTGAAGTATGATTTGAGATCTGAGTAGCAGAACCTGAATTTATGTTCTGAAGTAATGTTGTGCTGGCACATACATCTTCTGAACCTTGAGAGTGATACATTTCAGCTTTCCTCAATAAGATGCATGTCTGTAGGCTTCTTCTTCACTCCTCATCCCCATGCTTACTACAGTTTTGTTTTGAAATTGGATAAAATAGCTATACATTTTAAAGTGTAGGAAAGTTGAGTGTTAATAACTGCAGTATAACAGTACAAATATAATAACAGCATAAATAACAGTATAAATAACAGCAGTTTTGACATCCAGTTTTCACTGGAGCAATTGTCATCTGGCCAACTTTCCAAGAACTGTCCAGATGGAAAAGTTATCACATACGGAAAGTTCACTCAGTCAGTTTACTCGACTAACCATCCACTGTCTGTCTTGAAGCTTTCATGTGGCATCCCACATGTAAGTCCCAGGTGTGCATCCTCATTGGCAACACCTTACTGAAAAGAAGGAAAACTGACTGCCACTTACCTATTAAAGTTCAGCGTAAACAGTGACTCCTTACATTATTCCTGATTGTGAGCTGTACTCACACTTAAAATCACTGAAAATCTATAACACTAATAAAAACCCTAAATTTGAAGGGACCAAAAAACAGAGGATTGAAGTAATGATAGGAAATACTGACAGCAGAGAAGTGATTGTTTTTCTGTTATCAGTCTACAAGTTTCTACTTGTAGACATGGATAATACATATACAGCAAGGAGTAGGAGATTTATTCAGTATTTAGATTTTCCTAAAACTGAGCACGAATGAGCCGAGATGCTTTGGAGAGGAAGTCGTACAAAACAGAAGTATGTGAAACAGAAGAGTGTTATCATACTTAGCTAGCAATGCTCTCTGGGCGTTCCCAAAGAAAGCCTAGTAATTACTGAGTGGATTTTTCAAGAAAGAGTCATAACCTTGCCAAATTCAATTCTTTGTCCAAAATTACTGGAATGTAACATCTAGTTAGTTAGTTTTATTCTAACACGGAGGGAGAGGAATCTGCAAAGGTTTTATATTTTGTTTCTGAAGAAACTTCCCCCAGAATCTCAAATTGAAACAAACCTTCTGGAAAAGGGTAAGTCCTCATCTAAGTCCAGATAGCCTTTAAGTTTTTTTAAAAGATAATAGGAAAGTGAAAATAAACACATAATTGAACATGTCAAGCAACTACTAAGGCTCTCTGTAACAAAAAGTTACTTCTTAAAGTGCCTACCTTGAGACGGGGGTTAAGCTACCTAGAAAGAAATCCTTTAGTGAGCAGGGGGAGTACTCAGGAAGCTTGCTTTTCTATTTGCTTCAGTCCTTTGTCCCTGAACATCCACACCACAGTCCTTCTCCCAGAGGCAACATCGGGGGATTAGCTACCTTGCTGCTGATTATACATTTTAGGGAACTCTGAGATCTTTATCCTTCTGTTAATTTCATTTGAAATTATTTCACAGATTTATAGGTCATTAGAGAGAATATATCACATAAGCTGTAATTTATCAAGCTACCAAATATAAACATTCTTTCATTTCCAAAATGAAGAATTTCCTTCTGAAAGAGTGCCTTATATTACACGGCTATATAATTAATGTAAAAAGCAATTTGCTTCCATGTAGACAAAGAGTTAGGATTCAACAGGTAGCAAGACTCCAGTGGAAAAGACCTGAACAAAGCCAGGACGCTTCTTAGGAAACCAGCTCTCAGATAAAATGCAGTAGCTGATGGTCTGTGTATTCTCTGCTATGCAAATGCAAATGAAATAAGTTATAAGTTAGCATGTAACTCTTTTAAAATAGAAATAAAACTGTTGTGACAAAAACTTATACTACATTTCCACTGTGAAATAACTATTCATTAGTGACTAATGGAATGTCTCCCTCTCTCCATTATAGTGAAAAATGTTAGATGATTACTAAGCAGTTTTTTTCTAAACCTCACAGGAAAATAATGTATTATGTATCCTTTTCTTAATTTTCCTCTGAGGAATAAATAGACTAGCAGTTGATAAGTGATGTCTTCTATTCAATGCATTTATTTTAAATTGTTGTGACCTGCTAAAGTACTGAAATTATTTATATGAGATTCTCATACGTACTTCTTACGTGGGTGAGTGACTCAAAATTTGGCAGCAGAATAGCTTCTGTGTCAGGGATGAGCCTTTTGTAATCTCCCTGATGAACTGCCACAGTGATAAGCCTTTTATGAGAACCACACTTTGCTCATGTCCAGCAGTGCCTCACCACAATTTGACAGCTACAGTCCCTTAAGAGTCTTTCTGTGCTGAGGTGCTGAGCTGGACAATCCCTGTCGCTCCTGCTCCAGGTTGCTGTAGAGCACTGCAGGAGCCAGCACCAGAGCTGGAAACAGGAAGACTCCTCTCTGTGGTCTTGATATTCTTGCACTGATGAGTCCGTAACAGAGAAAGAACCTGAATGAAATAAATGTAAAAAACAGGAAAGACTGAAATACCAAAATGTAGCAAAAGCTTGGGCTGGGGGAGTTTGGATGGACTTTGGGGACAAGACAACTGGTTGTTCTGATTGGTAAATCAAGAAAAGGCTATCAGCTTCAGGAAAGCAAGTTTGGGACTAAGCTAGCAGATAAGCAGGCTGAAACACAATGGGAAGTTGAAGGGAATCCTGAGACTAAATAAAGAAACTGGAGCAAGAGTTGAAGGAATGAAAAACAGAGGTTGGAAGTGGCAAGGACAGCCACGATCATGGAAAATTGTAGCAGGACTGAGAGAAGCAGCTGTGATCTTGCATGTGTGTAGGGGAGGGGGGTGTGTGTGTGTGAGTGTGTGTGTGTGTGTTTGAAGTGAATTATACAGAATAGGGAGCAGGGAGCCAGGACTCCTAATCCTGCAAATGGCTAAGCATTCTAACCAGAGCAGGAGCATGGTGGTGAGCCACAGCCAGAAACACAGAATGGGGGTTGGGGGTCTGGAGCTACAGGAGGAATCCTGCAATAGCAGTCATACCACTCTGGCAGTAAGTGAGTGACAGAGAGACTATACTCAGATTCTGAAGGAAAAAAAATTAAAAAGGAGCAGGGAGACAGGTCTGGGTGGACAGAGACAGAAAAATCTACCTGTGGTGGACAAAGTCCTCCAGTAGATCACACCCTGGCAGCACTTAGACCTGAACCCAGGTTTCTTGACTGTTCGCACTCTTCTGGTGTCAGCAAATGCTTGTGAAAGTCATAAGGTTTGAGTAAGTCAGTATTTGGTCTTCAGTTGTTTAGAGATCACACTCACAGAAAGGAATGAGCATGCATTCTCTCTTGTCTCTGACTGCCCCTTCCTTGCTTCAGTATTAACAAGTGTGGACCCACAGGAAGAGGTGATGCACCTCACAGAGCTAATCAGACACAGGACACTATTTTGCAGAGACAGCTTTCAGTAAGATCAGCAAGCTGATCTGATTTACTGTGTTGCCAGGCAAGTGCTCATGTTGACAAAAGTTAAAATGGCAGAAGCTGCAGCAGAGACAGATGTGAACGTAGGGAATATCACCACTCTCGATATTTTTGGACTCTCTGGCCTTACATTCACTTATACCAACCCTGAAATGATGCCCTCTTTCCTTGCCATCTATGGACATCTATGGAGGGGATAATTTACTGATACTTTTACTCACTAATTGAATTGTAAGAATCTCCTTTCTGGAACTAAAAGTTTTAACCTGCTAATGAATGGTAATGCTGCAATCTGCATGGTGCCTCACATGATCTTGAGTTTCATTTGCTTCTTTAATTGTCTATAAAAAAACTAAAATTAAAAAATCATCTGAGTTAGCAGGTAATGAAACTTGTAAAAAAGGATTCTGAGATAAGGAATTAAAGTTGCCTTGTGGAAAAATGTTATTTTATAACTAAAGTCAGTATCATAACAGCCATAAAATAAAGCTCCCTCAAAGCAGCTCTAGAGTTTTTGATTTTTCAACTTTCATAGTGTTCTTTCAAGGTTTCCCATGCACATGTAGTAGAATACAAGCTCATTTAAATCTCTGATTAAGGATTTTAGAAAGGCTGAGAAAAAAAGAGAAAGAGACATATGTGTTTTATAGGTATAAGCAAGCAGTGAAAGGCACCACAGCTGAAAGAGCGTGAAATGAAAGGCATTTATATCATACAGCTTGCCTGCAATAAAACTCTAAACACACCAAGGATTCTTGAATATTCCCTTGAGGTTGCTTATTGGCACCTGCAAAGCAAAAAGAACTCTTTGCATTGTATTAATTTTAATGTCTCTATACCATTGCAAATAATGCAAAAGTACTTGCTTTTTCACTCTGAGGGAGAAGGGGAATAGTCTGTAAGAGTCAGCTTTTTAAAATAACTATTATATTAATTACTTGAAATTCCATTTACAGAATTCATTTTGCTGTGCTTAGAATTTGATTGAATTGTATAGATTTTAATACAAATGTAATCGTTGATTAGGGAAAATGTGTGAAGTTTGCAAAATATGTCTCTAAGTCAACAGAATGACTCTGCCTTTACAGGAAGTGGACTTTGGTTTGGTAACTAAATTCGTTACCAACAAACTCATGGAGGAAACATTTCCTTTGTACGAGCGTATCTACTTGGAGATTGTGTACCCACATAAAGTGAGTTTGAGTTTGACTGGAGCAGGCTGTAGCTGCATTTCCAGAATGGATTCGGAGAATTATCCAGCTTGTCACCAAGAGCATGATAGATGATGTCACCCCCCCTGTCATGTTGATCACAGCCTGGCTCAGAGCAGAATACTAAACCAGCTAGTTGCTCTAATAATTTGGTCTCTATAGAAGTGATTTTCTTTAGACTGGACCAGGAAAGAAGAGGCCCTCCCTTAGCTACTCTTCATATCACCAAAGCCAAGCAGATTGATGAGTAGGAGGACTTCTAGCTGCACTTGTGAGGTTGAGCATATGCATGATGGAAAGTTTTTGTGCTGTTTGTACAATAATTATTCCCACTTTTCTCCAAATAAAGGACAATTGTATTCATGTTCTCAAAGGATATTGTAGATGGAGAAAAGTAATTTATAGTAATAACTAACAAGGCTTAGTTTCAATTTTCAGACCGAAAAATTAACTGCATGTAATGGAAGTGGGAGGCTGTAGGATTTAGTTATTTTGGTTTTAAGACAGAGCAATAGGATTAATTCACTTCAGCCTTTGTTGCTAGCTCTGGCACAAAGCAGAAGAGACATTGTAGGACTTAGCAAGACAGTTAGTTGCTCTTTTCATGAGAGACTTGTCCTAGTGATTTAATTGTGGAACATGTTCATTTTTCTCTGTTTTGAAACTGTTATATATATGATTCATGTGATACACAATTAATATGCTTATCTTGCAGCAGACAATACATTGGAGGATAACTGCAACTGAATGTGTATTGATCAAAAGAATCCCCTCTAAATCATTATTACAGAAACTTACAACAAAAACACAACCAAAATGATTTTGTGGAAGTTGTAAATTGGTTGATCAAAAGGTAAACTCATTGGGGATGAGGAGGAAAATATTTACGCCAATTTCCACGAGTTGTCAGCAATACCGCAGGATCTCTCAAATACCTGTGAATATTAGTAAGTTTTAGAAAATGGTTCCACCACTACTGTAATTGCTCCCAGTGAGTAAAAGCCCACTTAATTAAAAGTAAAAAGCTCAAGACCAACACATTTGAAAGGTTTGTTGAGCTGTAACTTGAAAGCAGATTTGGTGGATACTACTGTATCACAGAATGAGTTAGAAAAGGCTTTGTGGAAAGTGTCAGAACAAACTGTACAGGCTTTTTTGCCAAGTGTCATTATTTTCCATGAATGCATTGCATTATCTGGTAAAATAGTTTGAATGTGTCACCAGGTATGTCATGCCCACCTGCACTTGGAGATTATGTCTGAAATGATCAACAGAAAATGTCTAAAGAGCAAATTTCACATTATTCACACTTTGAAAACCAGAAATGTCAAAGCTATTTGCCACAAGTGTATAGCAGCTTGGTAGTATGGACAGTGATGGAAATCTCTATTACATATTTCTCAGTTCATTCTATACATAGCAAAAGTGTTAAAAAGCCAGTGTGAAAAGAGTCTTAGTAAAAAATTATCTATATCAGACTTAATTTGAAAGATTTTTTTTTTACAATTAGTTATTTGGTTAGGGTTGCAAAAATAACAAAACTTATGTACTGTTACTCAAGTGCATATATAAATTAAACTAAATTAAAATATGCTTTCTGAGCAAAATCACTTACAGTGGTGGCAGTGTGGGCATCCACAATATTGTTAGTAAATACTGAAGTGCAACTGTACTGCTCTAGAATTTAATGGACTAAGTTCTGGACATCAGAAGATATATCACCTACTGTATAAGATGCCACAGTCTAAACAGAATAGGAAAAAGTATATGGAACTTTATTCCTCAAATTACATTTTGAAAAAAAACTTTTTTTCTGTATATAACAATAATGATAACCACTATTATAAATGATAATATTTTTTTCTGTTCAGATTGAAAGGATCTTGAAAAGATCTTTAAAAGATCTTGAAAAGAATTACTTTCATGGCATTTAAAGGAGAATAACAGTCTCTTGCAAAAGCCGGGGGAAAAAAAGGAGTCTTAAAGAGTCAATGAGGTCCTCAAAACTTAGAAGTGCCTGAAAACTCTATTCACAATGAAATCTGGCTGAGAATGTTCATCTCTGAATGAAAGTCAAAGCTGACCAGTCTTAGTCTTTCAGACCAAGGTTCCTCTTAGGCATCCATTTTAGGCCTAGTGTTCATCAATATCTTCATAAACTGCTTGAGCGCAGGACTTGGAATATTAAGTTTGCTGGCAACACTAAATTGGGAGGGCCTGTTGTCTCCATTGGAGGCAAAGAGGCTCTTCAGAAAGAACCTGATAAATTAGGGGCTGAGCAATCAACAACTGTATGGAGTTCAACAAGGGACAGTGCCAGATTCTGCCCCTGGGACAGAACAACCCTGGATGTACAGACTGGGGAATGAGAGGCTGGAGAG
>JANRGV010000001.1:66997161-67008146 GCA_024734035.1 Alethe castanea | reverse complement strand
GCAAGGGAGGGGATTGTCCTGCTCTGCTCTGAGCTGGGGCAGCCTCACCTCCAGAGCTGAGGGAATTTGGGTGCCACAATGTAAGAAAGACATAGAGCTCTTAGAGAGCGTCCAAAGGAGGGCCACAAGGATGGTGAAGGGCCTTGAGGGGAAGCCATATGAGGAGTGCCTAAGGTCCCCTGTTCATTGCAGTTACAACTTCCTTATGAGGGGTATTGGAGGGGCAGGCACTGATCTCTTCCCTGTGGTGACCAGTGACAGGACCCAAGGGAATGGTCTGGAGTTTTCAGGGAGGTTTAGGTTTGATATCAGGGAAAGAAAGGTTCTTTACCCAGAGGATGGCTGGGCACTGGAACAGGATCCCCAAGGAAGTGGCCACATCATGAAGCCTGACAGAGTTCATGGAGTGTTTGGACAGTGTTCTTAGGAACATGTTGTGACTCTTGGGAATGGTCCTGTACAGGGCCAGGAGCTGGGATTGATGATCCTTCTGGGTCCCTTTCAACTCGGGATGCTCTATGATTCTATGATTCCATATCTCTAATTACTACTGTCACTAAGAGAAAAACTATAGACATACATTTGATTTTGTTGCATGCCGGAGAGAAAAGATGAGAACAAATTTAAGCAAAGCTGACATGGGTCTACATTACAACATTTGTTTCATGATTTTGACCACAGAAGACAAGGTGATAAAAAAAGCCCAAAACAACACAAGAAATTGCAATCTGATCTTTCAGATTTTGTCTGTTAGTTGAAGACTTAGAAATAAATTACGTTGATGCTTCATTACCATTTGTCAGGAATCCAAAAATTTAAATTTTTCATCAACTTCTACTTTAGTAGACTCTTAACAGCCAGAACTTGAAATTCCACAAAGGAATGGAATTGTTTTCTCTCTTTCCAGGCATATGATTGTTTTCTGAATTAATATCCATGTGGAGACTTTTAATTTTTGCCAATTACTTTCCAAAAATATACTTATAATCCCCAACAAGATTTAAATAGAAATTGCATTTCTTCAGCAAGCCTGAATCAGCAGGACATCAGTCTACGTGTTGAAGACTATTTATAGTGAAGGGGAAAATCTGTGTATGTACACAGGTGTCTTGCTTTAAGGTTTATATTCTACTGAAAACAAAAATTCTTCTCTTTATATACTAGAATGCAAAACAAATTTTTACCTTGGGCTTCTCTTCAAAACCCAAAGTCCAAACAGCCATGCAAATGCTGTTTTAAGTATTTTTCAGTGTCAGGAATTGCATAGAGTATGGTTCTTAATCTTCAGCTTCATAAATTCCCCCCACGCCTTGAGATTCCAAATTAGCTGACAGGGTCAAAAATTCTCCTTAACCAGTTGGACAGAAAATGAGCCTACTTACCTTGTTCACTGCTACATTTTCATCAGCAGCAATGTAATTGTGTTTCATGTTACTGAGAAGGTACTCATTTTGGAAGATGGCAAGGATTTCTGTGGCCAGAATAAGCAAGAAGATGGAAAGTGGAATTTCAAAATATATATATTTATCTTCAATAACTACTGTGTTGTTTCATCTCTATTGACAACATACCTACAGCTGCTCTTCTCCTCAGCTTTCTTTAAGAAAACTAGTATTATATTTCCTTATGTGACATTTCCATGATAACACTGAATGTATGTTTTAACTGACCTTAGAATATCAGATAAATGTGGAAGTGTTGTAGTCAGTTCTTTCATTCATGTGTCTGTGTTTATTTTATTTTTGTCAGATATTGTTTTCTTCTTACACAATGTAATAGGAATGTGACAGTGACAAGTGCAGGTGTGTCTTTGAATAACTTTTCATGCTGAATTTGGATCTGTCTTTAATATGAAGTTTCTGTACTATACATAAGCCACTGGACACTTGACTTTCAGATCTTGATGTGAATTTTTACTTCCAGCCAGGTGACAGACACAGACATGTGAACACCTGGGCTAACCTTCTGTGGATGAGAGTACTCCTGCAATGGAGCAGTACCATCATTAATATCCCCAATGATTTTTAAAGTCACTCCTGTGAGTCAGGTTCTTTGAGCCAATATACCTTTTCACAGCTGATTGTGTCAGTTGTTAGAGGTTGCCTGTCGTTGGTGGTAAAGGAATTGTGAGAAGCCATTTGATGACTATCAGCATGACTATGTTATTTCTGCATATCCCTATGCAGTGGATTGGTTCCAGCTGGACCTTAACCAAAATTGAACTAAATTTGTGCTTAGGCTCTTTGGTGTTTCTAAAATCTCCTTTTCTCTCATGCTTTATTCCAACTGCTAAATAAAGATGTCTTCTTTCAAGGAGCTGTTTGTCAATATCGAAAGAAAAACAGGTGCCTGAAACCAGTCAGATGTGCAGCATGATTGGTATATACAGGACAGCACTTGCCTCCTGACTGAAAATAAAAGAAAAGCAAGATGGCACACAAACCCAGCATCAGACAAGTTAGAGAGGAGCCACAGGTGAAGTCACTCCTCTAATACTGGAAATTACATGTTTGGACTCTGGAAAGGGCTGATATCAACGCCATTGTCTACTCCTACAATTACAACTCTCTGGAAAAAAAAAAACAAAAACAAACCACCCACAACAATTTTGTGTTTATTACCCCTTGAATACATATACATTCTCTGCCTATAAATGAATACTTATCTTCAGCAAAATTATATTTGCTCACTCTAGAAGTTGCTTCATAAAACTTTGACCTTTGAAGTCGATGAGAGTATTATCACCTGACTAATGAAGTATGTCCATAAAGCATAAAAATCTATTTTGTCTTACTATATGCCACTTGCTGATGATTTTCTTTGGCATGTTTCAAGTATGCTCAAGAACAACTAATGTAAAGAATAGAATTTGAATAAGCCCTGAGCCCTTGGCTTCTCCTGTTTCCTGCAGAAGCAGAGAAATTTCTTCTGTGATGCCATCTCCAGTTTCCTTGACATGTTCCACATGACAGAGTCTCTGAATAGAGACAGGAAGATGAACAGTTACTGTTCTCTGCTCTGGACTGAAGCAGTTTTTAAAGAAATATAAATGATTTCTCATACATTTTTAATGGTTGACAGGGGTTTTTTTCCCTTGCTATTCTTCAGAGCTTTTACCAAAAAAAGTCTATTCCTTTGGGAAATCCCACTGTTCCAGACTTTGTAGGTGTAGAAAATCCTTTATTGCACTTTAGAATCACTCCATATGCAGAAACAATTTCAAGTAGTTCTGAGGTTTTTTGCAGATATTCCTTTCAAGCCTTCATCTTGTCTGAACCTTGAACTACTGCAGTCAAGTTAACTAGAGCAGCCTTTAGAGGTTCAAAAGATTCAATCAACAACTGCAATACTGTTTTTACAAATTTTCAAATACTTTTCAAATAGTTCCTCTGTGATATATATATATTATATGGAAAAAATGTAACACTATGATGTCTTAAAGATAGTATCTTCTGCACTCATTTGGGCTTTACCTGCTTGACTAATTCGTAACTATGCTATTTGTGAGGAATGGCATCATCCCATATTTACTTTAAAGAACTTTATAATATATATGCCTGTGATGGTCTAAGATTGTATCTTTGGCCATAGTTACACTGTTTTGCTACAGTCAATACATATAGTAATGCCTACAGTTAATGCTGCTTGACGCTTTCTACTATAAGACATTTTACATCGCTATCTTTGCTGACTTAAAACCACTTGGATTGAAACTTTTCAATATATGACCCTTGACAAATTCTTTGAAGGAATACTTCATCTGAAAAAATTCAGTTTGTAGTTGAGTTTGGGGGTTTTTTGTTTGCTTGTTTGTTTCTTGATTTCTTTTTTCCCAGAACAATGTTTAAAAAATGTTATTCTTTGAATAGCTTTTGTAGTTTTCATTATTGGGATGTGCCAACAACACAACCTGCCAGTGGATTGACTGCTTGAGAAAGTACTTGCTGGAGTGTCTCAATATCTCCTTTGCTCACTTATTTTCCTCACTGCTGCCTAGTGACCTTAGAGTAAAATTACAAAAGGTAGATGTAAAGAACTTTTAAAGGCAGGAGTTCCTTACAAACTGTGTTCAAACTATGTTCACTTCAGCAAGCCAAGATGACAAAAATACAGTAACATCAGCTGAAAACACCACAGCCACTTAGTTAATTTCTCTGTTTGATTGAGTTAATTTTGATGTATTAACTTTACTTTTTTGCTTTAAAAATAATGAATGTGCTGCAACACAAAATAATTAACACCAAAATATAATATAGTAATTGTGACTTTGTATGTTTGACTTTCTAGAGGAAAACTCATTCCCCATTTTACATTCCTGTAGAAAGACTGATAGAAACATATCCATGGCCTTCTGAAACATGATCTCCTTTTGTGAGGAGAACACAGTCCAAGAAGATATAGAGGCTTGATGGCAAAACCTAGTAAAGTGTTTACTAGGGAATTTACCCTTGTCTATTGATAGCAAAACTTGTATTATGATACCAAATGACCACCAGTGAGCAGCTGGTAAAATATAACAGAGCAAATCCAGTAGAATTCAGCCTATCCTAATACAGGCAAACTTCTGGAACAAGGCCTTTTGTTCCAGTGCCGCCAGTCTAAACAACAAGGCTATTGACTGCATGTGCCAGCCTTTGTTACTGGGGGCTACCTGAAAAGATTAAAATTGCATGAATCTGCAATTTCAGATCCATCAATTCTCAGCTGCAAAACCTCCATCTATAAACTGACCCAGGAGGAGCAGACTGTTGACTTAAGCTTCTATGTTAAAGGGTCATACTGTCATAGTCTATCCCTAGGAAACAAATTAATTTCCAGTGCCAGTGCTAAATAAGAAGCTATAGCATAGTTTTGACCTTTCATATTGCCACAATTATTGCAAAAGGTCATTAATTCATCTGTGGACCCTCAGTCAAATCAGTAAGTCCTTTAGACAACAGAAAGGAAACAAAACAAAAGGCATTCAGACCACTTCCTCTTCCACATTGTCACAATTTTACCAAGCTATATAGTAACATGAACACACTTCTCCAAGAGGGAACTGTTTGTGAAGCATCTCTAAGATAAGCCACTAAAGATCCCTTACAATTTGTACCTCTTCTTTATGGAATATAATGTCATTTTTGTTCAGGCGACATCAAATCCACAGTGAAATCTGCAGGCTAATGATGAATCAAGCATACATTTTACTTTCCCTTCTCTGTGCTGAAAGACAGCCTGCACAGTTTTTTGAAAAGTTTTTCAAGCACTAAGCCTAACATTAGCATAATATTCTTACGTGAGTCAAGCTTCTGGTAAGATGTACTGGTAGAACTAGGCTGCACTGTAGTCTACTGAAAAAATCTACATTATGATGATTACAGGAAGATTAAATCATCCTGGTTCTGGTCAGGACAGGGGTAATTTTTGCAATAGCCAGGAGGGGCATGGCTAGGACCCAGAGGTTATTCTGTACCCCCTCATATCATCTTCCAGGGACGGGGAAGGGCTCCTTTCCGAGTGGGCACAGCGTGGCAGAGGGAGTGGTTGGGTATTGTCTATTGTCAGGGGGTTTCTATGTGAATCATTTGGGTTTTGTACCCCCTGCCATTAGTATTATTGATTACAGTGTTTGTTTTTGTATCTCATGGCTGTGTCCAGTAAACTGGTGTTGAATCTTCAAACTGAAAAAAACCCATAGATCTTAAGTTCATATTGTTTATTCATAAAAAGGCATTTATATTGCTTTAGAAGATAACTCTCCTCTACATTGTTCAGTTTTCCCTTTTTCAGTTATTTAAGAAGAAAAGACTGTTAGGCATTTTTATTTTTCTCATCTGAATGGAAAAAATGATCATTTTTCGTCCTTTTCCAATTATCAGAAGAAACACCCTGTTCTTTCTCAATGTTTACAAATGTCCTTATTTTCCTAAAGGAAAACACCTAACAGTTTACCACCCAAACTAACATTCTCTTCACTGGAAAACACTGGTTATAGGATTCAGAAAAGACTTGATAAGCCATGTTGAGAAAAAAAAAATGCTGCAGATATTTACACTCTCAAAAAGTCAACCTGTAAATACTATACCTATAATCAGAAAAAAACCCCAAAATTCTCTATGAAAAAATATCTTGCATGAGCTGAAATTAAAAATCTTCGTTAAAAATCTGTAAGGCTCCCTGCAATCTCTGTAAAAACACAGAGATTCAGATGTCCCTATTCTCCATGTACTTACTCATTCTAAAGTGTACTTAGTCATGAGAACGCAAATTACAAATTCAAAGAGAAAAGCAAAGAATGTCTGTCTTTCAGACACTGTACTTACATTTGCATCATTTCTCAACCTACGGCTTTCTTAGATTATGACATCTCCTTTCAAAAAGTGATGAGGACATTCCCTAATTTAATGTTCAGGTAATGCACTCTTCATAATGATCATTACATTGACTATGAGAATGAGCAAATTGTTATGGCTGATCAGACATTTAAAGTGTTCTATAAGGATAAAATTATCCTTCGTTTTCACTCCATGCTCCCATCTCAACCCAATTATTAAGCCAGGATTTTGTTTTCTTAGTGCTTTTATAAACCTGTTCTCATCCTCACCAAGGCAAGGGAAGCTACATTCCAGTGGTAAGACAGTACTACTTTGAAGAGAGCCAAGGAGTTCAAGGAGGTAGCTTAAAGTTTTTATCTCTGATGTGGATGTAAACATCTAAACTCAGCTGGTGACCAATAGGGTGAGCTGAAAGGGCGAGATCATTTTCATTTTAGATTTCCAGCTTGAGGCTTTTAAACATAAACTCATTTTAAGTTAGGTTATATTGGCACATCTTCATTTTCTCTGTGTGTTCTCCAATCAGCCGTTCAAATTGCCTTCTCTGTGGCGCTTTTGCCTCATTCAAGGCACGAATCCTCTCCTAGGAATAAATCCGAAATGTGTAGAATTTATGCAGACTAACCAGGGACGTAAAGATACTGATCTCATCCCTGTTAGCATTGGCTTCACAGTGCCCATAGTCAGGGCTATCTACGTCTGCTGCAGATGGAAGTTGTTGCATGTAAGATTCCAGTTGCAAGTGTTGCAGAACTAGAAAGGCAGGTGGTGAAAGTGTCAGGAGAATGCACAAAGAGAAAAGCAGGTCCTGTAGATAAAATGCACATTCTGTCCCATGTAATTTAGTCCTTATTCTGTTGTAAAACTTCTGTTTGATATGAAGCAAGCCATTAAAACATAGCCAAACATGGATTCTAAACATAAGTTTGGAAAGACAATTCAAGAAATTGAGTATCCAGCTAGAGGTACAATAGCATCTAATATTTACACCTGTAACAAATATCAGTAAAAATGCTACTTTAAAAATAAAAGGTACTAGATTCACTTGGGTTTTTAAATATAGGCCTCTTTAATTGAACAGTAGAAATCAGTGGAAAACTGACAATATTTTCCGTAATTTCATGTCTTAGTTCTACATGGGTAGAGAATGTATAACAAAATCCACCTTATTTAATGGTCAGATTGCAAAGAAAAATCATAGGTTCTTAAAAAAAATGGCTACATTGAGTCTATCACTGAATTCCACAAGGAAACGGCGTATTGATCACATTCTTTGAAAGCAAAAAATTTGGGGAAATAAACTGTCCTTATCAATAAAGAACCAAATAACATCATAACGTCAGTCCAAAAATTACCAAGAATATATTACTCTAAATATTGCCATTCATTTCTCCAGTTATTTAAACCTGATTGTGTTACTATCTTAATCTAATCTAGAACCAATGTTTTTCAGAAGGAATGTCTCAGTAGTTTAGAGAAAGAGGAGGTCCTCTCCCCCAGGCTTTCATGCAAAGAATCTTGTTCAACAGTTGTTCCTTCAAGTGATCCCACTTTCCTCCATGTGTTGAAAACTAAGCCCTTTTATCTGCCTGAAATGACCTCTCTTGTAACTGCACCCACTACAAAATGGGGAAACATAACTCTAAGCTCTGGAGTGTTGGAAGTATAGATTTCAAGAAATACTTTTTTCTATCACTTCTGTTTCTCCATTTCAACTTAAACATCCCAGACCACTTAGAAGACAACAGACCGAGACAGAGATGAGGGAGAGGTGTGGAAACTAAGAGGGACAGAATTTACAGAGAATAACAAATTACAAGGATGAGCCATACCCCAGAAACTGAGGGCAAATGAGCATAGGATCAAAATAGGAGAGAAAAAATATTAGGTGCAAAGGGATATTATGCATTTCAGATCTAAATTGTCAACATAATTTGGCCATCACAGAGTTTTAAACCATACAGTTGTCTTAGATAAAGAATGCCTGGATTATAGAGACATGAGTAGGATTAATCTCAACGTTCTCTAAGCAGCTGCAGAATAGGTGACGTAATTCCGATCAGTAAAAAATAAGTCAGCAAAATAAATCAGATTTAGACTTTGATTCAGCTGACCAGACATAGGCACCTGCATTAGGATGAGATGAAGCATGCTGGGAATTCCACCAACGATGGTGACAATCTTTCTTTTGATTGTGAAAAAGTGCATAGGATGATTGGATCAGATGTTAATGCCTACAGAACCATCCCATTTAGCCATATCAATCCCACCTTTTGAAATCCTTTAATCACTGGCTGTATCTCAATGACTAAATACTTCCTTTCCAAGCCTTACTCCCAAACATTAAAAGGCAGATAATCACCTTAATATAACCAAACATAAGTCTTTATTATCAAGAGTTACGATCTTGTGGATAAATCTCTGTAAATCAAATATGTCTGTGATCCCTCGGTTAGAGCAAATCCTAGAGATGCAGACCCATTCCCATCCAATACAGATCTCCATGATATTTTCAATATTGTAAACTTTCAGGTAGCTGTGACCTACCACCACAACTATTTCAAATTCAGCTGTTCAGCTGATCTACGAAGATCTTTATAGACATTACAGTGGCACACAACAAGGTCAAAATTGAGTTGGCCTTTCAAATTAACTTGATTCCATTATCTATTTTTTGCCCATAAATTAGAACATTCTTTATTCTGCTAAACAGAAGAATAATTGTCCTCCTGACTTTACCAGGAGTGCCATTAAGGCAATTGTCCACTTCAAACTGGAAGCTCTGGATGCACATTGCAAAACTTCCTGCCTGGCTGACATTGTCTGGCTTTTTCCCAAGGTGGAATAACCGAGGCTGTTCAACCACCTCTGAAAACATTTGCTGCCACTGTCAGAACTCAAACTGGCCGGGCTTTCCAGTCTTCCTAGACTGCTCCATTACTGCATTCCATACAACTTCTCTTCTGGAAATATTTACATGCAATGTTAGGAAAGCCACATAGGAAGCTGGCAATAAGATTGGTTTCAACAAACAAAATATTGTTGAAATTTGATGCGTCCTGCCCCCGCTGGGGAACATATGAAACATCCTAAGAAATAAGAAACAATGATTTTGACAATATATCATGCAACATTTGGACAACTTGATTTTTTTTCTAGAGAAAGCAAGATGAGATCTAGCTAGCATGGAAGCTTGTGTAGCAAAATACAACTGCGAAAACCCCTCACAAAAACCTGGCACCTCTCAGATGCTTCAACCATAGCACTGTCACATGGTATTTTTGAATAGTGTGATTGATTTTCCTGAAAAGTCTTTCCAAGCAACAAGGACAGAAGGTTAGAATGGAAGGCAAAAAGGAATTAATGGCAATGCAAGCAATGAATATATGTAAAAGAAGAAATTCTTTCACTGAAAATGAATTGTCGAGCATGGTTAGAACACTAAAAACTACTGTCAACTGAGCTTTGGCTCATTCCTTGAAATACTAAAAGTTGAGAAGTACTGATGAACGGTATTTCTTTTGAATCATCCAGAAAATCAAAATGCCTAAGACCTGGTTTACTGCAATGGTGAGACCCGTAGTACAGATAGAAAATGTTATATTTTTATGCCTTTGCAAAGCAAAGTAACATCTTCAGCAACCACTGCTGCCATCTCTTTACTATCATGTGAATACCAATTACCTTCAAAGACTGTCCTTCAAACAGAGGCTACAACAGTGACATTATGCTGTGTACAGCTCCAAAATTATTTGTCCCACCTCCTGGGAATGGTGATTAAATGCTTATCTCCAGAAGGCAGTCACAGAGTTACTACATCTTAACCATCTTAATTTTGTATGTGGGCCCATCCTTCCACCAATGATCCTTCTATTGTCACTGAACGATCCCCTCTTTCACTACCTGAGATTAAGCCTAGCCCTTAAAGATATAAAGGAGTGGATTAAAAATCTTTTTGTGCAATACTTAGAAGATTGAAAAACATTGGAAAGTATGAAAACTATGAAAGTTCTTGGGTGTTTAATCTGCACAAATGATGTCCATTGAGAAGACCAGTAGAGAATTTCAGTTATCCAGATGAAGGATGTTGACCTTGGAGACATTGTCATATTTGTCATAAAGAATGGGCAGATTAATCAAGTCTGAGAAAGGAATCTCCAGCTCTCTGTACATAAATCATCCAAAGCCCATAAATGGACCAAAATTTTCCAAATTAGTATCTGCTGGCCAACAGTCCAAAACTTGTCCATCGAAGTAGAACATTTGAGAACATTTCTTTAGAAAGACCTTTGAAAGACTTTGGAAAAAAAAAAACAAAACAACTTTGGTCAAAAATGAGTTGACTCAACGGCTTGGTTGGTGATACAAATGTGACAAACTCTGCGTCAACCAGTTCTGCGGCAGAGAACGGCTCCCTGGCATGGCATGGAATAGGAAACACTCGCTGGAACAAACGTCGCAGTATGACAGAACATACAGTTTGGCATTCCTGTCCTGACATTGGTTTTGTCCCACCCTTCAGCCCTTCTGAGATCGTAAGCTATGCCTTCAACGGCGTCCTGCCCAGGGGAGGAAGCAGCTGCTTCCCCCCGCTGAGGGGTATTTTTAACCCGAAATCCACGGGAGGGTTTGGCTGGGCTGCAAGTGAAGAACCACCTGGGCTCCTTT